>OU343222.1:173219754-173323399 GCA_910596185.1 Chrysanthemum makinoi | reverse complement strand
GTATTGATTACCTCCCTGATGTGAAGTACCGGCTATAGCCTTGGCTTCAATGGACTACCATCGTTGGCAGTACAGTTGTAGTATGCATGAGGGCCACTGATAGCATCCGTGAGTTTGTCAATCTAGCATCGGTGCTAGATGTACTCACGTGAGATGAAGTAGAAGGTCCTGCATTAGATTGAGACTGATATGTCTTTGTTCGTAAAGGGCGGACCTGACTTGTTTTCTATGATTTGCAAGGCTTCTTTTGTGGTCTGCTCAGGAATTACCTCCCGCGGAGGCATTTAAAGAGTCTTGGTTAGTTTAGTTCAGACCATTGTAGAAAGTATCCATTTGCATTAACTCGGTAAAACCATGATGCGGAAACTTTCGGAGCAACTCTTTGTAACGATCCCATGCCTCACCGAATGATTCATCAAATCTTTGAGCAAATTTCATTATCTCATTCTTAAGACTTGTAGTTCGGGATGGAGGATAGAATTCGGTAACAAACTTAGTGACTAAATCCTCCCATGTCTCAATGGAACGAGGGGGTTGTTTCTCAAGCCAATTCCGGGCTTGTCCCTCTAGAGAGAATGGGAACAGAAGAAGCTTAATTGCTTCATGTGGGACATTCTTGTATTTGATGGTAGATGCAATCTTGTTAAACCATCGAATATGAGCATGAGGGTCGTCCCGCTCAAAACCATAAAATTGGCTTTGGGTTACAAGATTAAGCAACCCAGTTTTGAGCTCGAAGGTATCAGCCACGATGGCTGGGACAATAATGGCATCTCCGTAACCCTCGATGGGTGCTTGGAGAAGCTCATTCATCGGTTTATCTTCTGCCATTACGACAGGGGGTGGTGGTGCTAGACGTTCCTCAGTCACGGCTGAAGGAGCAGAACGTCTTCTACGTCTACGCGGAATATTTGCAAGCTCTGAAAGTGGACTTGTGGAGCTGGAAGAACGAGTGCGCATGCACTAAGTTTAAAAATCAGTTTTCAAAAACAAAGGCGAGGCAAAACGACAAGTGAACTTAAACCAATAATCACAAATGAAATGGCTTCTTTGAAAAAGGTATACCAATTCACAAGGACACAAATGCAAGTTTTGATCTTTAAGATTGGGAACTTATTAATGTTCACATCCCCAGTTGGTAGGTGTTCTGCCTTGATTTGCGGTGGTTGATTTTTATGTATTAAGTACCACTAAAAAGACGTAGGTATGGATTTGTGCTAAGGGTTTAAATACTTTTGGACAATATTTTGGTATCGTCTCGTTTAACCAAATCGTATCTTTTTAAGAATCACCTTAAAGAAAATACAAAATAGAAAACATTACGATTGTTTTGTTGTTTTATATTTTGTTTGGTGTTGTTAACACTTTAGGAAAAGTGTTAATGAAATTTTTGATTTTGATAACTTTACAAAAAAAAACTGTTTACAAAAGGTGGTATATGTGCAAGTACGGGTCTGGAAATGTTTAAAACACGCTAAAGCCTCCCCGGCAGCGGCGCCAAAATTTGATTCGCTTCAAACTGTCAAGTTTATTACACAAGTCAACCACTTGTGAATGGTCAACCGTAATAAAATTCAAACAGTTTAAAACCAATGCAATTTCCCTTGGAATATAGTGGATTCCCGGTCGTAAGTCCCACGAGGATTAATGGTGCTAAAAACGTTCAGATGTCGAATGATCACTAAGGATAATGATCTGTAAGGATTTTGATTGATAACTACACTACTGATTGATTGGAATGGTATTTGGATACAGAATTGTAAAGCACAACAATCAGATTAAACAAACGTAAATACGTATTACTCAAATTTTTACGTAAACGTATAAAATAAAACATAAATTTATAAGAATAAAACACCTATGGATATGAAAATGATATTTTATAAACCTAATAATAAAAGAAAATTATTTGAAAATTAAAATTATTTTTATAACTATTTATTTAATTATTATTAATTAAAAACTATTTTAACTATTTAATAATACTCTAAAATATAAGAAAATGTGAAATAAAGCTAGAAAAATGAAATTATGATTTAGAAAAATCTAAATTATTATAAAACTTATTTTAAAACTGAAAATATATTTTTTATGCTTTTTATTTATTTATTATTAATTATTTAATACTTTTTAACTATTTTAAATTCTAATAAATACTAAACAAGCTAGGAAAATTCTGAAATTTTTTATAAAATTATCCTATGATGACAGAAAGCTAAGAAAATTATAAAAACAGGAAGTGCTTAATAATAAGCTGAAAAGAAAAATTAAAAGGCTAATTTATATTAAATAAACGCTATCACTATTTTTAAAATGATGTTTTTGTGATTTTTCTTTTATAAACCTACTATACTACTGATAATATGAAACTTTTATGAAAACACAAATTTTGGAACTTGAAAATAAGCAGTTTGAAAGCTAAAAAGCTTAACAGTTTGAGTTTTTGCTTATTTTAATGATTTAAGTTCTAATAAGCTTACAAGCTGGAACCAAAGGTAAAATAAGATACAAATAAGCTAAAGGAACTTATATGAAGCTAAAAGACACAAAGGACTACACTGATAAGCTTAAAATAAGCAAATAAGCAATTACACTAAACCTCTCAAACAAACAGGCCTGCAGTCATATCTAAAAGCAATTTAAGCTTATGTAATAAGCTAAAAAGCTCAAAATAAGGACTGAGGGATTTAGTTGAGCTGGTGGGGTGTCCAAAAAGCTAAAGCTCTTACTATGGGGACCACTAATAAGCTCTGTGTGAGCTTGTGAAAATGGCTTAAGTACATTGAGTATGCAGTTTACACAAGAAATGGACAACTTAAAAGCTAATAGCAGCCCTATCAAATAAACTAAAAAGGTGAAAATAAGCACTTGACTAAAGAGATGGGTAGTTAAGCTACACAAAAAGCTAAAGTACACAAGCTGGAACTCACTAATGAGCTTTTGACAAGCTTATGAAAAAACTTGTAAAACTGTGCACAGGGCACTTTTTTCAAACAAGGTGTTAAAAGAAACTAAAAAATAAGCAGTTTAATAAGCTAATTAGAAATTATAAAAATTACTATGATAAAGATGAGCAGTTGAATATTAATATCCTAAAAGCTCAAATCTTGAAACTTAAAATTAAGTCCTATATAAAATTATCTATTTTATTCAAAAACGACTAAAATGGAAATTTTGACTTTTTAAGATAAACACTAAAGTTGACTTTTATGAGTTTTTAATCAAAGATAATTACTGATTATGATGTATTAACCTAAAATAAGATGAAATTAAGCTATGTTAACAAGTTCTAAACAACTATGATGAATTTTAGTTCCTAAATCCTAACAGTGAACAAATAGAGTAAGATTAAAAAGGATTTTGACTTTTGATCAAACAAGGTCTGGTTTTATGGTTTCTATGAGTTATTAGATGCTAGTATGACAGATAACAATAACAAGAAACAACACCAACACTCTCTAACACAGGTAATAAGGTAAAACCAAACAACCCTTTATAGAACTGATTTTGTGATTTTCAAAGTATTTCACAGATTCAGACCATGCACTTGATTAAAGACCTTATATTATCATATGATGAGACTAAATAAGCACTGAACAACAACAATAACATCATTAAACTAAGAAATGACAATTATGCTAATTTAACTGTTAAACTAAGGTTTTTAGCAACTACAAATTCTAATGAACAAGCAACTTGTTTTAATGCTTAATTCTACTTAGCTACAACTCATAAACATAGAAACACAAAGTTTTAAGTTAATTAATGACTTTAACAGTGAAATGCTAAAATTGAGCAAAAGGCTTACAAAATGGATTCCAAGTGAAAATTGAGAACCAAAGCACAAGACCACTCCTAATAGCTTTCCACAAAGCTTCTAACCCAAGGCAATCCAATATTCACCCTGCTCCAGCTTTGATCTTCATTTCCATTGATTTTTTTATTTTTCACTAAATTTTTTTTTTGGTATTTTTGGTAATTTTTTCTTTTTGATACTAAACTAAGTTTTAAAAGTTTCTAATAGCTTACATAAGCTATTTAGGAGCTTATATGAGCTTATTCAGTCCTTAACAACAACTAACAACAACATTCGATCATTTTGAGAATTTGAACAAAGAAATTTGCATAAACTTGAAATGAAACTTAACACTGAAATTTATGACTGAAAAAGATTCACAATACACTGAGATTACTTAAAAAAATACTTGAAAGCTAAGAAATACACTGGAATTTGAAAATTAATTAAAACGACATACATTAACTAAATTAAAACTAGATACTCTTCTACATGGCTCCAATCTTCTTTATATTGATCTTTTAGGCTCTTGTCGACATCTCTGAATCTTTCCCACCTATTTCCAACCATTGGATCCTTCAAACTCATCATAACTGTCCATTTGGCATTTTGGTGCCAAAAGTCACTTAAGCAGGTATTTGCAATTAAAGAAGTTTGGGAGGATGTGGAGGTGGAGGGGAGTGGTTAAACAGCTGGGGAGTGAGGTGGAAAGGTGGAAAAACCACTCTGGTTTTTTTTTTGCAGGATTGGGTGAGGAAGAAGCACAGTATATCTGGTTTTTGGCGGGCGTTGACCGTTTGACCGAGTATTAATAATACGGGGTGAGTTCAAAATGGATATTGGCAGGGTTCAAAATGGTTTTGGACTGGCTCAAGGGTCAAGGGGTTTGGGCTTGGGTTGCAAGTTGGGCCAGCTGGGTTTTTGATTTGGGTTTTGGGTTATTAATAATACAAGGGTCCGTTTGGTATAGATTAAGCACAAGGACCATTCATGTAATTTCTGCAATCTTGAGGGACTGAACCTGCCACTTTTCAAAAGTTAACACAAGGACCAATTATGTCATATATGAATAGTACAAGGGTAATATTTGATAATTTTCCATTTTTAAAATATCCGAGGACTATTTTTGACATTTTTCAAAGTTGAGGGACCAAAGTTGTCATTTTGCAATTTTAAACTTCAAGGACCAAGTTTGACAACTCAAGAATCCCTAGGGACTTTAAATAACATTTTTCACTATTTTGATTTATTTTGATTTTACCAGGGACTATTTTTGACAACTTTTGAAACTTGGGGGACTAAAACTGCCAATTATGCAAACTTGATACGTTTTTCATCTGATTTTGGTATTTTTGCATTTAAAACACATAAAACACTTATTTGTGATATTTTTATCATTTTGATGCGTTTCTGAGTGTTTTCAGATGTTTTAGCAGACTAAAAGGTACAAAAATGATGAGTATTTGCACACTCATCACCTACCGTGATATTAAGTATTTTTACTTGTAAAAATGAACCGTGATATTAAAAACACATGATAGTTACTATGATATTAAAAAAAATTAAAAAAAAATTGTTTTACATGTAAAAAAAAGCTGCGATATTAACAATTTTATTGATAAAGTTACTTTGATATTAGTGAAAAATTTAATTTCATTGTTTTTTTATTGCAATATTAAAGAAAACTTACGGTGATATTAAGAAAATTCAAAAAAAATGTATGATAGTTACAAAGGATATTAAAAAAACTATAGTATCGTAATACCTTTTAACCATGAATATATATATATGCATACGCTGTATATATATATATATATATATATATATATACGTATATATATATATACGTATATATATATATATATGCATACGTTGTGTAATACTATCACGTTTATTCTTTTGATATATTATATTTTTAAGATAACATAATTATTGCAACTTAATTTTTTGTACAACTTATAAGCATAAATAGATTTATTTAGAGATTATGTATTTAGAGGATGTTCAACTATTAAAATTTTACTTTTATGCCATTTATTTATTTAAACTAACTTATTGGCCATCTAAATATGTGTTTGTTTTTGTTTATACTAATTTGGTTCAATTTTTGCCAAACATTTGTATATTTTTAAGAATAAAGCTAACTTTAACATATTAAAACAATAAAATTAAAAATTAAAAGGTAAAACATTAGCTAAATTTTCATAAATCACTTTTAGCTAACTAAAGTTATACTTAAATAGTGGCTAAAACAAATATGATACATTTTTAATAGCTATTTTTGTTGCTTTAATATGTTAATTTTAGCTTTATTTTTGTTGTTTCAAAGATATTTGAGAATAAACTATCTGAAATTGGTATAAACAAAAGCAAGTACATAAATGGGTAACATATAAGTTAATTTTGTTATATCAGTAGCCCAGAATGTTGTCTCATATCTAAATTTACATGTGACACCTTTTAAACTGCATACTTTTAACACGAGAATCATCAAAACTACCTCATCTTACTACATATAAAAGAGAAAACCAAATTATTTAGAACTTAAAAAGAATAATGTTGTTTTACCAAAATATCCTTACTTGTAAAAGACAATATATGCAATCTGTTAACTATTATTTTTAAATAGTTAATTACAATTTAACCTACAAACATTCTCCACAAACAAATATGCATACACAAATTGTCGTTACTATATACCGTCGCCATTATGTGCGAGTAATCGTCTAATTTTATTTATGTGCATTCATAATATTGGTGTTTTCTCTTGATTGCCTCATAAATCCTAAAGTTGGGCTCACAATATATGTTTTTTAGATCCGACAAAGGTGTTAGGAATTGGAAATTCCATGTTAAAGTGTCGGTCACCCCAATTATGGTCTAGCATATGTTAGCTCGTAGACGTGTCGTTATTTACATTATTTAGTAGTTAATTAGTTAGTTTGTAGCGTAGATTAGTTTAGTGTAACAATCGGAGGAAGGACGGGTCTTTACCCACTGTATGCCTGATCCACAGTCCGACAGGAGGACGTATTTGTTTGTAACTATAAATACCCTTCCCACTAAGGGAAGGGTGTTGCTTCTTGAATCTAACCTTCATATTTTGTATAACAACTCTCTTTCAAGAAACATCCTCTCAACTCTCTTCATCTATCTAAAAATGGCTTTCTTGTATCATCATAATCCAAGACCACCCGAATCATCAAACAACATAAATATATACGATCCTACAAATGGTACCAGAGCCTAGGTTTCGTTTTTTTTTGTGATTCGAGTGATTTTTACACGTTTTGTATGCGGTTTGTGCGGTTGTTTTTGGATGCGGCTTGAGTCATTGGAGTTGTGAATAAATGATTCTGTTGTGGCTGGTTGATTCATGTGCTTTACTAAGTTTGATGTGGTTTTGGAAGCTGTTTAATATGTTGTTGCTGGTTAATTCATGTGCTTTACAAGTAATTTTCATACCCTTTTAAGCAGTTTTAAGAATATGGTGTTATTTGTTAACTGCGTGACATCTTTTACAAGATTTGAAGCTGCTTGAATCTGGTTTTACCTTGGTTTTAAGTTGTGAAAAGGCTGTTATTGTCGACTGTATTTCTGGGTTTGATGCTGCTGGTCATTAATTCTTGGATGCGACTTGGCATTGTTGAATGCGAGTTGTATAAGCGAGTTGTTACTCAAATGTCCAGATACAATGTGTACTATGCGACTTGTTCTCAATACAGTCCAGTTTCTCAGTATTCTAAGCGAGTTGGTCTCTAAAATCAGAATGCGAGTTGACTTTTGAGTCAACTCAAGTCAAATGCGACTTGTCAAAAGATGTCCAGATAATACGAACCCTAAGCGAGTTGTTAGCTAACAGATATGATGCGAGTTGTGATTGCTGTTAAACATGCAAGTTGGTTAACTTAAGTAATATGCAAGTTGTCTTTATATTATCTGCGTATGCGAGTTGACTAATTGCTTTCTTGAAAGCGAGTTATGTGGATAACACATGCGACTTGACAGAAATTAAAAGGGTTGAAGATGTATCAAAAACAAGTTGTTGACTGTGACCAAAACAAAAAAAACCAACATCATGACCTCAGATTATTTCATCAAACCATCACCAGTCAATGAGTACAAAACCGAATTCAAAATGAAAAACCATCAACAACTAATCTCAGATTCTATTCGTGTTTACAATAAAACCATCAAGACCACCATGGGTCTATACACACGAAAGTGTCATCATCACATATCCAAATGTATTTGTTATATCCGAACATTTAAGTGATAAATCAAAACTCATGAGTTCCAACTTCATCATTATTCCAATCATGATGCTATACGAATTAAGGAAATGAGTTTAACAATTATGTTAACCCACAACCTTGGTTCATTCAAAACTAATCAACTACATATCATAACATATCGTGTAAAACATATGCCTACCTGTGAACCTTTGTTTGGTAAGGTATATTGAAGCCGGTCAAAAACTGAACCATCCCTGTGGCGTTGATGACGCTCTGAAAGCCATCCCTGTGGCTATGTCGTACTAGGTCACCTCCTCGAGCCATCCCTGTGGCGAGGTGTTATCATGAAAGCTTCTCAAAGTGCTCAAGTATTGGTATTATTATTATTAAAGGGAAGATTTTTTTTTATTCGATTTGATAAACAATAGGGGAGGACTGAAATGATTAAGGGGATTAGGGTTATGCTATGTGACTTTTGGTGAAATGAAAGAGATTTTGGCTTGTGAATTTTTGTTGCGTATAGATGAGGGAGGCGGATCATTTAGAGAGAGATTAGGGTTTGATATGTGAGATATATTAGCGATTAAGTAAGATAGAGGTGCGCTTTATATCCCTGATATGTAGGGTTGTGGGTATATTGATATCACTTGGGCCGAACGTTTATGTATTTTAAGTGATGGACCAATCGGGTCTTAGACCTGGATAAGATTTTAGTGGAGCTGATTTGGATCTTGGACTACATTAGATAATGGGCAACGTTTTGATGATATTTAGATGAATTGGTCCGAGTTTTGAAGATATTTGTGTTAGTGCATTTTGTATGGATACCAATGCATTTTGGTGCATTTTGAAGTATCTTGGATTGGGTGTTAATTTGATCTCATGGGCAACTTATCAATCTACTTGAAATTCATGATAAGCCGTGAGTTGTGACCATGATTTGGATCGGATATATTTGACTACGTGTTATATGATGATGATGCTATTTGATCATGAGAGTTGATGAGATGGTGAGATTTTTTGTGGAGTACGGGTTGATTCTTTGAGTTAAACATTTTCATGGATAATAGTTTGTCACGGCTTGAAATTGTTTATTTGAACAAAGTTGACTGCGGGGTTGTTTGGACGGTATTTCTTATTTGGATTTGATGTGAGATTTTCCGGGCGCGATTGCTTATTTCATCTTCTTTCTCTCTACCCATCCGCGAAGATGACTTGTTTGGGCATTTATGGAGTGTGATAAATACTTGGCTATTTAGTTACTCTTGTGATTCTTTCTCGCTTAACCCACAACGTAACTATCACTACGGTGCCTCACGCAGTTGAGGATATGTCAAGAGGTTTTGTACATTGGGTACACCGTTTCTTCTTCACAAGGATTAGTACAAGTTTAAGTAACAAATCTGGGGAATTTTACTTCATGATCAAATTTGGTATATCAGGTTTACTTCACCAGGAGGTCACAACATTAGCCAACAGAATGCGTGTATGATGTATTTACCAAAGTGTTTATTGGATGATTGATGATGTTGTTGATGTTGGATAATGAACCGCTGCATGTTCCCCTAAAACAGATATTCTCTTAAACCAAAGTTTTCATAACACGTTCAAGCTGACATTGTTTACGGTTTTGTCTTGATTTTGTAAAATCCCGCGAAAGAATCTATTTCTCAGTTTAAATCATAGACTTGTAAAATCCCGTGACAATGGATACATCCTGGTTTAAGTAAAGTGCATTTCTGGATCTATCTTACGATTTATTCTTGGTTTTGTAAAATCCCGTGAAAGAATCTATTTTTTGGTTTAAACCATAGAATTGTAAAATCCCGTGATGATGGAATCATCCTGGAGAAAGGAAAGTGTATTTCGGGATCTTATCTGATGCTGGTGGTACGGTTTCTACTTTGGAGAAGAGATAAAGGGTGTACTTTATGAATTGGGTGTTTGCTTGGATTTTCTTCATGGTAGTTTGGTTATTTCATGGTTTTACGGGGTTATGTGCTTCTAACCATGGTCGGGATGAAACCATTATCATAGTTCACTTAAAACGTCAAAGGAGGCTAGATTTGAGCTTTTAACCAGGAGATGTGACAACGGGGTTATTTCACTATTATTTATTTGAGGTTGAAGTGAAATATCACGGGCAAGTGTACTTAGTATCTAAAGGTATCGGGGATGGTTGGATGAAGATTCTTCAAGATCCTTGTTCGATCTTATCATCAAAAATGAAGACTTGGAAATCTAGTTATTGTTGGGTGAATTTTTCCTTTTCTTTTACCACTTGGGGGAATTGGGCTCTTACCACCACAAAATAACTATCACTTTAAGGAGTTACGTTGTAGTGCTCAGTGTCACATTCAATTGTGGATTTCCAAGAGGTGATGTACGTCTTATACTTGATGGTTGGTTGGATGAAGAGTATAGAGCACGTAGAGATTCAATGGAGGATGAAGTCTCGGCACCGCTCTTTGTTTCATATGTGCAAGTTTAAGTCACGAGTTCGGGTTAGTTTACTTCAGGGTCAAATTCATCATATTGGGTTTTCTCCATCAGCTGTCACAACAAAGAGCCTACTGAATGATAATGGGTTGATTACAAGTTTTGCCAAGAGATGATGAAAAGAGAGAGATTATGACGTTTGAACACACCAGTTCAAGCCTCGTACTCTAAAGAAAAGAAATGTGTACGTTTCAGTGTGCATTATCTTTGGAAGAAGAGAAATCTTCTTATTATGACCATTCTCGTCAACATGCTTCATGCCTTTTCCATGCGCTATCAGTCATCAAGTGAACCGAACTACTGTTGATTGTTATCTTATTCCACTTGCTCAACTATAATGACGATGGCGACATCATGTGCTAATTTTTCAGGGGAGAAGTGTGAATAGAATACATTTAGATGGTAATCACATGTTTAATCAAGAATGGCATCTCCGTATGCAATTCTTGAGGGGGAGAAGAAGTGTGAAACTACTGCATGTTGATTGATATTAGAGAATAAATGGTCAAACGGCTCCAAACACATGTAAGAACCGAGCTTCTTCTTATCAGGTCATTTCTACATGGAGTTTCTACTAAGAGCCGTTGGTTGACATCTTCTTACGGACTGATGAGTTTAATGACAAAGTGCTTCTAGCTGTGGGGCTGATTTCCTTGATGAACATCTTTCTGTTCTTGTTTGATTAGGAGGGATTTGAGTTAAGGGGATTTGCTTTATGTAAGTTAACGGGGAATGCATTTGGTGAGTTGAAGATGTTAACTTTCTTATCCCCAAACGGACAATCTTGAAGAAGGTCGAGTCTACAGTCTGTTCTACACTTTCTGCTGTGTGTTAGAAGACTAAAGACGAGTTGCATTTAACGATCTAAAGACTTCTTCTTAATTCAAGCATTCATCATAAAGATTGTCGGTTTAGGGGAGAGCACTAATTGGGGGAGAGTGAAATCAGATTCAATCCCAATTAGACTTGCTCACATTCTACTTCAGCAAGTTGATTCCCACAAGATTACATGTGTTCTTCTCAAAAGATTTCAAGTATTTGGGCTTATAATATGTTGCTGATTCTGAAGTGTCAAAACCAGCAAGGGGGAAGGAGACACACATCTAAACACAAAGCGAGTAAACTTGATGAACTTAATTCTTCTAATTGATTGAAGATATCCCGGGAAGACAAATGTCATGACCGCAGAGAAACTCAAGGTTTTACTCATCAAGGCTATTAGTGTTATTATTCCAACTATGGGGGGGGGGAGGGGGAAGTGATGTAAGAGAAAGTTTCTGAAGATAAAAGAGGTACACAAGTGTGTGATGATTTCGATGTTATCGCAATCATCAGGGGGGAGAGAATTGTGTACATTGGGGGCGCTCAGCTGTTTCACTTGAGTGCTTAATCAATGATTCAGAGATATAATCACTTATTCCAGAGTTGACATCCGCAGAGATTTTCATCCGCAGAGATAATAAGTGATTCGTCCTGCTTCTTCAATGTTATCGGTTATTCTCTCTTTGGGCATTCAGGTACTTCGGGTTCTTGAGCTTCATACACATTCTTCAAGGGGAGAAAAAAGTATACATCGGGGTTATTCTTTGGCTATTGGACTTAATCTGCTACTTCGATGGTATAAGTTTCTCTGTCTTTGGGTATATGTGTATTCGGGTTCGTGAGCTCTATTCTATGAGACTGACTGCATCAATTCATCTACTTGGGGGAAATGGTCTCTGGACAACTTTTTGGTATGGATCGCTTCAGACGTTAGTAGAAAAGAAATATGAAAAGATTGTTTTATGTGTGGGATGATACACTGCTGTTCTATTGGATGATATAACCTCGAACGAAGAATCACGATGATTATTCTTAAAAAGAGCAGCAAGATTGATGATAATGGTGTGCTTCTTTGTGCACCTGGCTAAGCCAAGCTTGAAATAGAGCTTCGAATCTGCTCAACAAAAGGATTTTCGGTTCGGGGGGAAGCTGCCAAAGTCTCACTTTCAGATGGTTCAATTTCTCTCATTTCAGGAGCCTCGAAAGCTTTGGTGGTGAATGTTTAAGAGATGATGACTTCTATCTTCTACAACGGGGCTGCCCGATATCCTTATCTCGGTACTCGTATAATCATCTTCTTAAACTGTATCATCTAAACTATCTTTGTAAATATTTATCAAAAAAACAAATTACAAAAATATAAAACCAACAAAAACAAAATAGAAAAATATAAAATCAACAAAAAACCCATAAAAATCAGAAAATTTGGAAAAAGACCAAAAATATGTTTTCTCAAGACATGTATTCTGATATCGATAACATCTACGGTCTTAGAAATGTCATTCAACAATGGCACGGGACCATAGATGAAGTTCGAGCAGAAGGTGTAAATATTTTTTTCCAAAACATGTCTCAAATCCATGGCTTACAGTTACTTCAGACTGTAACCCGTGCTTAAACCATGGTTTGCTATTATTTCAGATAGCAACCCGTTCTTCAAGAAAGAAAAGTGCTACGCTAAACCAATTTTCAAAAAAATTTGTGCACTTATCCTAAACTTAAATGACGAAAGTATGTCGAAGGACTGCTGTTCCTACACAAATGTTTTTCCTTCTATAAATTCTTCAGAAAAGTATTTGTTGTTTCAAAATGGTGGAAAATGAGTTGCTTGTAAATCAATCAGATTCAGAGTTTTCGTAAAAATTGAAAACTCAATCAATGACTTCAGTGCTTTTAAACTTTTCAGAAAAATAAGTCATTGATTGAGGGGGAGAATGTTTTCAAATCTATATCATCTAACGGGCTTATCTTATTATCCTATATACTTAAATGTAAAACATGTTAACCTACGTTCAAGGACTAGGTTCCTAGGATATGATTGTTAGGATTAGATGATTAGAGTTTGATAAACACATTATTCCCATGCTTTATATGAACTGATTGATATGTTGAATTGACTTTTATTAGTCGATTATTGTTTGGGTGTTGTCGACCACCATATATTTCTATCTGTGTTCACTAACGTATGCATATAAGATGGTTATAAGAATGTTCCCGATCCGGATCCCACAAATGAAGATGATTGGATGTCGAAAGGAAAGGGTAACTATATCTTGGGTTGACAAATGAAGAAACGGAGCTTAATTTGACTTCTATGGAATGTTGGCATGAAAAAATGCAACGTAAGAGGTCTCACTGCATCAGTAGATGGTTTTCTTCATCATCAAATGAAGAAACGGAGCTTAATTGGACCTCTATGAAGAGTTGGCATGACAAATGCAACGTCAGAAGTCTCACTGCATCAGCAGACGGTTTTCTTCCAGCCCTACAGCAACAACAACAGAAGAACTTATTATTCTCCACCACCTAACGTATCTTTGTGCAGGACAAGTAGTGAATAATACCATTTTTCAACAAATTTGATAAAATTGTTTTGAAAATGGGAAAAATATTGTTTTGAAAATAAATTGAACTCAAACTTTGGAAATCACCGGACTTCATTTTATCAAAACTTAAGTCACTCAATCATCGACTACGGTCATCGATTGAGGGGGAGAGTGATTTAAAATAAAATATTATCAAGCAATATTTCTTCATAAAAAGTTCCGATTTGTACGAAACAAAGTGGTGATCTAAAGATTTAATGTTATGTCATGGTATGGTTTTCTTTAAAACTCAAAGATCTTTCAAAATGAAATTTTTTCTGTTCTTGTTTAATTGTGAAATTGTTTTATTTTACTTAAAGATCTCTTAAAAACTATCATACCTGACACTAACAATCTTTAATGTATAAAATTAATCCTTATCAGTCATTTTTCAAAATTAAATTTTGCCACGTCTTTCCCCAAAATTTTCTAAATGATTTAAATCAATCGGGATCCAAAATCTCAATTGGTTTGAAATTTTTGATCGGGGGAGAGATCGTGATTTAAATCTCAAATCGGTTTTAAAGGGTGATTGTTTCAAAGCACTCCTTCCTTCATGTGTCAAACGATTTTGAAGAACATAATGCACATGATTGTGGAGGAGCATTTAACCAAAAACCATAAGAGTATTTAAACAATGCCACATTTTCTCCCATGTTTTCCAAACCTTATTAAATCACTTGAGATCCAAAATCTCAAAGGGTTTGATATTTTTGATCGGGGGAGAATTTGTGATTTAATTATGAAATCTGATAAATGATGATCGTTTTGATTCAAAGTGCAAGTTCTCTCTAATATGTGTCAAACTCTTTTGTTTATCGATGCACATATTGAGGGGGAGCAAATGGTTTCTTAATGGCTTTTGAGATCGTGAATGTACCTCAAAAGAACTCTTTCCTCTATGTGATAAAATAATTTAAAATATCCTATGCACATATTGAGGGGGAGAATTTACCAAAGAAATTCAAATAGCTTTTTCTAAGGAAATTGTGATCAAGAAATCATTTCAAAGAACTCTTGCCTCCATGTGCTAAACAATTTCAAAATCATATTCACATGTTGAGGGGGAGCATATCTAAAAGATCAAAAACAATTAAGGTACAAAATGCTTTGATTTTATATCACAAGTACCTTGATTGATTTTCCAAATGATTTTTCAATTGGTTTCGAGAAGGAAAGAACAATACCAAAAGATCGACCAATTTACTTTATGCATGGAGTTATAAGGATGGTGAGGTTAGGTATTAGTTCCTACGATCCGCCAGAGCCGGAGGGATCTACCCAGGGACAATCCACTTGATAGTGTAGAGTCCTTAGGTATGATGAAAAAAAGGAGAAAAATGAGAAATGGGAAGAGTGCGGACTGAGATAGAGTTAGAACTGGAACAAACCCAACAAGGTTCTAGTAATGAAGTCTCGGTAAGCACTGAAGGGGTTGAAGAATGAAAAATAATTGAATGTGAAAAAGGGTGAAAAGAAATAGCCCTCCAAATAATTTAACCTTAGGGCAGAAACAGGGTTCAATACATATGCTACTGGTTGTTACCAAGGTAACACTGGTATTGAAGACAAGACGTCATGGACCCAGTGACGCACTGCACTAAACTTCCCAAGCTACTCAAGTTCCTCTTAAAAGGGCTTGTTTCATTCTCACGGGGAACCCACATAATCTATAGACTTTCTCTTAGAGATTTGTTGATATTGAAGAAGGAGACCCTCTCCCTAGTCTCCGGCATAGGAACCAAATGTGCACTATTGAGTCTAGAGCCAAGAGATCATACACAATATCTCATTAGGACACAAAAATAATGAAGACTTGTTTCACACAATGTGGAAAGTAAGTATATATTGAGAGTCCTACGCATTATCCTTGTGGTATTGCCAGAATATCCGAGTGATATGTATAAATATTCACGATGAAGATGGAAGTCCTTCTAGAGCCAACATCAAACAAGCTCTTGGTGGGTGACATGTGAGATCTTTTCTAAAGATCAAGCTTGTGACAACTAGACAGGACAGAAACAATGGGGTGATTCATTCTTGAATCAACCTTGGTCCAGGAAATGAATTGACGAATACATTTTTAAAAACCATTCGATGTGCAAATCTTCTTTTCTCTAGCACATCGAATGTGTATTCATTTCCAAATTCAAAAAGTATCTCTGATTGAAAAATACTTTTGGAAAAACCGTTCGATGTGTGAATCTCTTCTTTTCTCTAGCACATCGAATGTGTACTCTTTTCAAATACAAAAAGTATTTATGATTGAAAATTGATCTTTCTCATAAAAATTTCGTCGTATTGCAAAACTCTTTCTTCTAACCAATACGCGATTGTTTTTCAAATCAATTTTTCATCAATCAGTGAATCTCAATTCGCTGGTTCACTCACTCCGTGTTGTCTTCTTTGAGACGTTCCGGTTTGAGAACAGCTAGAGCAGCTGCGAAACCCTGTCAAGGAGATTCTTCAGAATTCTACCCGATCACAGCAGTACTTGTATCGATCAACGGGAACCGTGGGCGGTGTACCTCAATTCAACGAAAGTGATCAAAGACACTTTCGTATGTTTTATTGCTAACTGTTGTTTGTAGGTACATTTGGACGGTTCGCGGTGATCAGAATTGAGAAGTCAATCCAAAGCCGCATGCTCAAAGCATCCACACTTAATTGAAGAAATCATGACTTGTGCATATCTACAGAACCTGGCTCTGATATTTTTATACTATGTCTCTGCTACGCTGCTGCAAATATTATGAGCCAGTAAAGCTTCCGCTACTCTGATGGAAAGATGCCATGATCCTGAAAGTGTGAGAATGTCGGTCCGAAAGTCACAACATCACATGATGGCAACACAATAAAGGGTGATCCAGAGATTTACTGTGGCTGATGATCTCAAAGAAAGCTCGAAGATCATCAAAGATGTGGATCAGTTCAAAGGCCTCCACTGAAAGTACAAAACTATGCGGACTTTAAAGAATCACTGCTAAAGCACAAAGATGCAGATGTTGAAGAATTAATGTCTACGAGCTCAAGACTGAAGATTAAATAAAATGCTAGGATTCGAAATGTAAAACATGGGGTGACCTCCCTTAGGGGGAGATTGTTAGGAATTGGAAATTCCATGTTAAAGTGTCGGTCACCCCAATTATGGTCAAGCATATGTTAGCTCGTAGACGTGTCGCTATTTACATTATTTAGTAGTTAATTAGTTAGTTTGTAGCGTAGTTTAGTTTAGTGTAACACCGTGGAGGAAGGACGGGTCTTTACCCACTGTATGCCTGATCCACAGTCCGACAGGAGGACGTATTTGTTTGTAACTATAAATACCCTTCCCACTAAGGGAAGGGTGTTGCTTCTTGAATCTAACCTTCATATTTTGTATAACAACTCTCTTTCAAGAAACATCCTCTCAACTCTCTTCATCTATCTAAAAATGGCTTTCTTGTATCATCATAATCCAAGACCACCTGAATCATCAAACAACATAAATATATACGATCGTACAAAAGGTTTTATTTAATTCTTAATTAAAAGCGATTCCAATACTCATACATCATTTCTGCTTCTCCAATTATGAAAATATTTAAACAAAGTGATGTAATTTTAAGTGATTTAAATGATTTTGCATGTAAATTTACATGTGATACAACCTCTGATTCACTTTTATTATTATATATTTGTATCTATTTTTTTTATATACAATAAAAGAACAAGAATAAATTTGATATATTACCTTTTAATTTGTTAGTCAAGTGAAAATTAATTTCAATTAGAAAATGTTATACTTCGAAAATATTCTATAGTAGAGAAATTTTCTTTTGTTTACTCTTATTTTGGTGCTTGTCAAGGGACAAATCTCCACCATACATCTAGTTTGATATAATGGTGGGGATTAGCCTAAGATTTAATATGTCAAACTAAGTTCATGTATTTTTCTTGCATTTTTCTTGTCTTTTTTTTCTTTCTTATTTATTCAATTTTTTTTGTCTCTTTATTAATTCACGTATTTTATTTTACTTTATTATCATTTTTTCACTTTCATACGTTCTTGTTTGTTTTCATATGTTTTCGACTGTTTTCAAACATTTATATATGTTTTTGTCCGTTTTCATACATTTTCGTCTGTTTACATACGTTACCCTCCGTTTTCTTACATTTTCATCTGTTTTCATACGTTTTTGTTGGTTCTCATATGTTTTCATTCGTTTTCTTTCATTTTCGTCCATTTTTCATACGTCTTCGTCCGTTTTCAGACGTGTTTTTACGCTTTCATATGTTTTCATCCGTTTTCATACGTATTCGTCCGTTTCTTACGTTTTCGTCCGTTTTCTTACGTTTTTGAATATTACAAGTGATATTCTTAATATCATAAGCAATATTCTGTGATATTCATAATATCACTTGTGATATTCTGAATATCATTTGTGATTTTCTGAATATCAGTTGTGATATTCTAAATATCACTTATGATTTTCATGTTAACATTAGTTGAAAATCACTTGTGATAAATCAGAAAATCAAAGAATATCACCAATGATATTTAGAATATCACTCGTGATATTCAGAAACGTATGAAAATGGCCAAAAACATTTAAAACGGACAAAAAAAGTATGAAAACGGACGAAAACGTAAGAAAACGGACGAATATGTATGCAAACGGACAACAACGTATGAAAACGTAAAAACACGTATCAAAACGCACGAAAATGGACCGAAAACGTATGAAAGCGGACGAAAACGTATGAAAACCTAAGAAACGTAAGAAAACGTATGAAAACAGACGAAAACTTATGAAAACATATGAAAACAGACGAAAACGTATGAAAGCCACAAAAAAAGGTGAATTAAGAGAAAAGACCAATAAAAAATTTTGAATTAAAAAAAAAAAAAAAAAAAAAAAAAAAAAAAAAGACATGGACTTAGGTTGACATATTAAATCTTAGGTTAATCCTCACCATTAAATCAAACTAGATGGATGGTGGAGATTTGTCCCTTGGTAAGCACCAAAATAAGAGTATGCAAAATAACTCACCTCTTCTATAGTAATGACATATAGCTCGAACAATTTATCTTTTTGCAAGATAATGATGAAAAATAAACAAGAATATGAATTCATCCAATTTTGGTGACTAATTTCATAATTTTATTAAAAATAATTAAGATCTAGTTAACAATAGTATTTGTTTATCTAGATATGATTCTCTCTAAATTTTCTGT
Organism: Chrysanthemum makinoi; assembly: GCA_910596185.1. Lineage (NCBI taxonomy): Eukaryota > Viridiplantae > Streptophyta > Magnoliopsida > Asterales > Asteraceae > Chrysanthemum > Chrysanthemum makinoi. Next base: position 173,304,244 of record OU343222.1, on the reverse strand, counting down.
AAAAGGAGTAATAAACTAGTTTTTGTTATTCGCTCTAGCACTATATTTGATTAACGTGAACACCTTGCTATTTTTGACCGTGTTATCGATCATCCTTGTGAGGTTACTTATAAAGTCTGAGATTTACATGTCATGTCACGATAGGAAACTCATGGCATCAAAAAGAAACTAATGTGTATAAATATTTTCAATATTCTCGTAATATTATGTAATAACATATATGGATAAGCACACATTTATAATCATCTTTTAATGCCCAAGTAACTTGTGATTAATGCAATCGTCTTCTTCCTCATGCATGATGCATATAAATACCCCATCTTCCTCAACTCTTACAGCATCCAACTCAAAAAGTAAAACCAATTCTTTTTTATAATATCTACAAGAAAACCTATTTCTATTCATGGGTTTGGTTCTACCTTTTCTTAAACTTTTATTCCTGCTCATAAGTCATTCAATCACTCATGTTGGTATGTATTATGTTTCTTGCTCTTCATTTCGATTTAATACGTACTAATCTGCTTGTTGTTTGATACACGCCGAATATTGCTAGACTAAACGCTTATTTCTTTCTTATTTTTTATGACATTAATCTTTTTTGTGTTTTGTTTTCTTTGATTCATAGATGGTGGTGCTGCTGGAGTAAACTATGGATTGATAGCAGACAACCTCCCTTCTCCACCCCAAGCCATTAACCTCATAAAATCCAAAAGTATTGATCGAATTCGTATATTTAGCCCTAACCATGACGTTCTTAATGCAGTTCAAAACTCAGGAATTCAAGTAATTATCGGAACATTCAATGACGATGTACCAAAACTTGCTAGTGATATCAATTTTGCTAAAAATTGGGTGGAAACAAACATTGTCCCATATGCACAATCTATCACATTTCGTTGCATATCCATTGGTAACGAAATTATCCCAGGTAATCTAGCATCTAGCGTATTAGCGGCGATGGGAAATCTTAACGCAGCTTTGCAATCCTTCAATCTTGGCAACATTCCAGTGAGTACCTCTGTCGGGTTTGCCTTGCTAGCAAGTTCATATCCTCCGTCAAGTGGCGACTTTAAAGGTGACTATAAGGGAATGATGCAGGAGATTTCAGGCTTCTTGAGTAGCCATGGTTTCCCCCTCTTGCTCACGGCATACCCCTATTTCGGGTATGCTAGTGATCCTGGTCATATCAAGTAATCATACGCGCTAATGAACTCTTCAGAAACTGAAGTGAGGGATGGAGATTTAGAGTACGCGAATATGTTTGATGCAATGGTTGATTCAGTTTATTGGGCGTTGGAAAAGGTTGGTGCAGGAGGATTGGACGTTGTAGTTGTCGTGAGTGGGTGGCCTTCAAATGGAAATGGCGAATTTACAACTCCCAATCTAGCTCAAACCTACAATCAAAACCTTGTGAGACACGCAAATTCGGGTACACCAAAGAAGCCCGGAAAGAGTGTAGAAACGTATGTGTTTGCTCTATTTAATGAGAATCAGAAACCCTCTGGAGTTGAGCAAAATTTTGGACTTTTTAATCCTGATATGAGTGAAGTGTATCCTATTAACTTTTAATTAGAGATTAATGGAAATCGTAACTTTTGTTTATGTTTAATAAAATGATTTCGTCATGTAACAATTAGTGGTGCTCTTGTCTTTCTTTTTGTCACTCTAGAATCTTAAAATCAGGCACACACTACTTCGAAAAGTAATTTTGATTATTTCGATATAAAACATAAGCTTAATATCTTTTACATATACTCGTAAAAAACAAAATAACTCCAAGCGTGTTGTTAGTAGTAAAAAGTGTGTGTTTTAAACATTGCATATCTGTCCTTCAAACATAAATCTGTTTGACTATGTGTCACTTCAATGCCTACATTCCAACGGACTAACGTATACAGTTATGTTTTAATTAATGTCTAGTAAGTTTGTGATATATTATGTTTTAATGTCTAATAAATATGTAATATAGTTATCTTTAATGTATAATAAATTTGTAATGTAGCATGTGTTAATGTCTTATAAATTTGTAATATAGTTATTATTACTTTTGTCTAAACTACACTATAATACTGGAAAGGCTCAACATAATTTGTAAAAAATCTAAATCTTCAAGTATAAATTGATAACGAATAAATCAAAATTCAAATCAACTACATTTACATTTTATATACACGCATCACATATCTAAACACATACTTTAACCGACACTAAGTAGCTCACCTAGATGATAATCAGTCACATATGCACCTAAGTATATCATCGTTGTCGCAACATCGTACAATTGTGGATGCTTTTGAGCCAATATCAACGGAGTATCTCCTTCCTTCCATAATGTAAAAAATACAAAATTTCACTGAATTGCCTTATTTCACATTTCATTACACCAATGAGTAAATTACTTTCAGGTCTTTAAATGAGCCGCTAAAGGTATTTAATCTTTAAATGTGTGAAAATGGTAATATTTGAAACGTAGTTACTAAAAGGAAACGGGTTTAAGGTTACCACACTAGGGAAACACTTCACTAATCGAAAAAGGATTTGTTATTCTATAGATTATTTAACGAAATAATTAAGTGTAACAAAAGTTAGGCCTGCTTATACAAGTGAAATGGTTAAATTTAAAATCGAGTCACCTTGACTTATTATCATTCCCATTGGTTACTAATTCCTATTCATCGTTACCCATATGTAAAATAACATGAAGATATAGATCATATATGCTAATGATAGTCTTTTAGACAAGTTTCAGGATGTACCTTTGACAAAGAGAGCAGTGGTTTTGCATTAAACATACATATATAAATACATTTTACAGGAATTCATAAATATGTGATACAAATACGACAACCAATAGAACACAATTTTCACACATGTTCATAACATAAGAAATGAACCAAGCAAAAGTGTATAAGTATAAAATGCTAAACACATGTATGCATGAAATACAGAACATAACATATACAGTGGAGGACACACATATAGACCATAAACCACGACCACACAAAAGAAAACACACAATCTTGTTATGCATTTTGGGTCTAAATCATTGTCCATCTTTATCGCATCCGATGTAAATCCGTTTATTTATGTTACTCTTTAAACAAGAAATGTTCTACAAAATCATCTCGAATGTACTCCCGTGCATAAAGAACTATAGAGATTATTGTTATTTAGTAACTAATTATACTCATTTGCTATCTTCACATTGTTAATCTCATTAATAGAAGAGGATAATCGAAAATCTATATCGGTGACTCCTGCATGAGCACAACTAGGTAGCAAAGTGTATCGCATTCGTAACAAAGAATTAAATGACGTACTTATACAAAACTTTTATTTTCCATATATACAAAGCAACTTTTCCTTATTTTGAAAATGATCAAATCCCATAATTTTATAAGAAAACTTGCAATTTATTATCGTTGTAATATGACCTACGTTAGGCTAAATGATAGATATGTACATGAAAATCAATTGGGGAGATATCATCATCATCATCATCATCATTATTATTATTATTATTGGAACGACAAATTATATTTGAAGAGAGCAACTAGCAAGGAGCTAAAGCTAATTTTCAAACAAATATATATATATATATATATATATATATATATATATATATATATATATATATATATATATATAATGAGCTACAACTACAAAGGATGTCTAAGCCAATCATTTCAACAAAAAAATTACAACCTCTAGACTTTAACTAGAAAAAAGCGTGATATTATCAAAAATGTCACTTTTTCTGAGAATATATGAACCAAAAGTGACATCATTGCGTAAACGCCAAATCCTCTACAAAGTTGTAGCGGTGATACCATGTAAGCGATCCTTTTTGTCTTTTGAACCGTTCCAAGAATCCATCCAGGAATAAAGCTCGTCAATAGACGAACTCTCCGGCCAAGGAATATCAACCCAAATGCGAACGGGATGCCAAATAGATTTCGCGGTTTGGCATGCCAAAAAAAGATGATCTCTAGATTCAACACCCACACAACAAACTTGACAAATAATTGAATTGATTTCAATACCTAGGAGTGAGAGATTTAAACGAGTAGGAAGACGATCCAAAAGAAGACGCCATAAAAAAATGTTTAAATTTTGAGGCAAAAACTTATACCATCTTGTTTTAGACGACAAAAATGGTAAGAGAAAGTCATTAATATGATGTCTAACACCGGGCTTTTTTTAGAGTGTGAACATATGAAAAGTTTGAGTGTTTTAAATTGAAAATCATATTTAGTTAAAGTAAATTTTTACACTTATTTAATATTCAGTAAATGCATTTTTTATTGAAAGGGGAAATTTGAGTGTATTAATTACACGTCAAATGCATGTATTTATGGTTTAAAAGATGTCATGTGGTCACTTATTGGTAAATTATTTACACAGTTCTCATATATTTCTCAGTTGTTCAATTGTGACTTTTGATACTCCGAAGATTAAAATACAAATCATTTTCAAAATAAGGAAAATTTGCTTTGCATATGGAAAATAAAAGTTGTGTATAATTCATATAATTATTTGTTACGAATGCGATACACTTTCCTACCTAGTTGTGCTCCTCCAGAAATCACCGATGTGGAGCTTTTCGATTATCCTCTTCTGTTAATGAGATAAACAATGTGAAGATAGCAAATGAGTATATTAGTTACTAAAAACAATCTATATAGCTAGTTGTGTTTTTGGTAATTGTTGATCAGAAGTTTTTGCACTTACGTTCATTTTTATAAGCGAAAATAACAAATACTCATTTTTACAAACATATTTCACAAAATAACCGTTTTTAAAAAAAAAACCTAAAATACCCATAAAATCCTCAAACTTTGCGAATATTTGCGAATTTTTCAAAAAATCAAAAACCTTTCAATTTTTTAAAGAAATTTCGCAAAGTTTGCGAAATTTCTTAACAAAATCGAAAATTTTTCGATTTTATATAAGCCAAAATCGTGTGTAGGATTGAAAATCAATCATTTTTTCATAGCTCTCATTTTTTTCACATACTGTATTTTTCGAATTTTTACATCCCTTTTTACATAGATTGAAAATCAATCAATCGAAATTCGCTTTCTATGGAATCCCGACGGTACATTTTTTCATACAAAAATCATGTTAATTATAGTTTAATTGGGGATTTTTCCTAATTAAAGTTTCATTTGAATTGGGGGTTTTTTGGTATTAAGTTTTATTCCGAACTAGGGGTTTTCTTGGCTTCATTTGTAAGAAGAAGATATAGTTTCACCAGTAACATGGTGATAATTTGTTTTATCTTGCTAAAAGTCTTACAATTCACTATTATAATTTTGTTTCTTTTTAGCTTTATTTGATTGTTTACTTCCTGCTGATAACTGGTTGTGGTAAAGGGGTGTATAAACTGATTATTGGGCTTTGTTTTTATTGTGACTTTGGATTATGAATTATGAATTATGATTGCTAACACTTATTTTTTAAACAGCCGAACGTAACGATTTAGGCTAAAATTAGTATTTTTCAAATATTTGAAGCTTTTACCAAAACCCAAGTTGAAATATTTAGGAAAACATGCTTTGGACATTGGCTCGGCGTTTATCTTAAAAGGAATAACCAACTTTTGATGCATATGATACCTTCTTGTGAGGTCGATAGTGTAGCAAACGAGTTAACATTCAATATATTAGGTAAACGGATTTGCTTTAGACAACAAGAGTTTTGTTTAGTTACTGCTAGAACCTGACTTCACACTTGATGTTGTCAGAATAAAAGTCTGTGATGGTAAATCTGATGGGCAATCACATCGGTGATGTCCAACTTTTCTATGCCGTGTACATGATGTTGGTGTAGTTTCTTCCCCCTTAGATTTAAAACGATCATGGTTACGCGGCCTTCCTGGCTGAATTTTATCCATAACTGGTGGAAGGACAGTTATAAGACTATCTGGTTTCTCCCATTCTAAAGGATGCCCAACATCATATATAACCTCGTTGTATGAAGCCCTCCAAACAATATTCTTGAAACGTGAAAATGCAATCTGATTTGCACTTAAGTGACGCAAATGTCGCATAACAGAAATAAGATGCCCACAAGGTAAACCTGCTAATTGCCATTGTCCACAACTACATGTTCTAGTATTCAAATCAACTGTCACATTTTTGTTATAATCAACAACATTGTAAAGGTAGTTTGCAGCGGGTCTTACAGTCCATGTGGTGGATTTTGCAATTCTTTTAGCTATCTTGGCCTCCGCCCAGCTGTTAATTCATGTAGATGTGCATCTACACATTGTATAATATATGTGAGTAAAATATAAGAAAATTATAAATATGCATGGTTTTGTGTGCGTTTACCAGGGAAGTGAACTCTTGCCCACTTTTCATGACCAATCCTATCAAGTTTATTAGCGGCTCTAGGTAATATATCACGTAAAGTACTAAAATGTTCTTCAAAGTCTGAAATCCGATAAGCTTTACATGCTCCCCAAAATATCGATTCGTTACTTAGAAATCGAGGACACTTTGCATGCAAGTTCATCAACAAGTGGCGACAACAACAACCATGGACCGCATTAGGAAATACATTCTTAATGGCGAAAGCAATGGATCCGGCTCCATCAGATACGATCATTAAGTTATCTTGCTTGTCAATTATACATTCCTTAAGTTTCGTCAAAAATCAATCCCAAGATCTAAATGTCTCAAACTTTCCCAATCATTATGCAAGTGGCGGAATCTGATTATTACCATCCATTGCAACTGCTAGATACATTGTACCCAAAAATTCCCCTTTAAGATGTGCACCGTCTATTATAATCAATGGTCGCATGTGTGACATAAATGTATGAATCTACATAAAAAATATATTTTGACAATTAGAATAATAAATAGATAGCATGAATAATATATTTATTTGTTTGTAAAAAGTGGTACTTACCGTAACACCCATTGTAAGAAAAAAATCTCAAATTTATCTTCATCGTCAGTTTCTATATGTGTAATAGTCCCTGGATTTCTTAGTTGCAAATTGTAACAATACAAAGGGAGTTCGGCAAACGACTCCTTAGGAGTCCTTCTCAACAGTTGCAACGCATAACATTTGGCTCGCAGAGTTTGAGCATACGAGATATCAATTTTAAACCTAGCATTCATATATGTCAAAAAGAAACTAATGTGTATAAATATTTTTAATATTCTCGTAATATTACGTAATTACATATATAGATAAGCACACATTTATAATCATCTTTTAATGCCCAAGTAACTTGTGATTAATGCAATCGTCTTCTTCCTCATGCATGATGCATATAAATACCCCATCTTCCTTAACTCTTACAGCATCCAACTCAAAAAGTAAAACCAATTCTTTTTTATAATATCTACAAGAAAACCTATTTCTAGTCATGGGTTTGGTTCTACCTTTTCTTAACCTTTTATTCCTGCTCATAAGTCATTCAATCTCTCATGTTGGTATGTATTATGTTTCTTGCTCTTCATTTCGATTTAATATGTACTAATCTGCTTGTTGTTTGATACACGCCGAATATTGCTAGACTAAACGCTTATTTCTTTCTTATTTTTTATGACATTAATCTTTTTTGTGTTTTGTTTTCTTTGATTCATAGATGGTGGTGCTGCTGGAGTAAACTATGGATTGATAGCAGACAACCTCCCTTCTCCACCCTAAGCCATTAACCTCATAAAATCCAAAAGTATTGATCGAATTCGTATATTTAGCCCCAACCATGACGTTCTTAATGCAGTTCAAAACTCAGGAATTCAAGTAATTATCGGAACATTCAATGACGATGTACCAAAACTTGCTAGTGATATCAATTTTGCTAAAAATTGGGTGGAAACAAACATTGTCCCATATGCACAATCTATCACATTTCGTTGCATATCCATTGGTAACGAAATTATCCCAGGTAATCTAGCATCTAGCGTATTAGCGGCGATGGGAAAACTTAACGCAGCTTTGCAATCCTTCAATCTTGGCAACATTCCAGTGAGTACCTCTGTCGGGTTTGCCTTGCTAGCAAGTTCATATCCTCCGTCAAGTGGCTACTTTAAAGGTGACTATAAGGGAATGATGCAGGAGATTTCAGGCTTCTTGAGTAGCCATGGTTTCCCCCTCTTGCTCACGGCATACCCTTATTTCGGGTATGCTAGTGATCCTGGTCATATCAAGTTATCATACGCGCTAATGAACTCTTCAGAAACTGAAGTGAGGGATGGAGATTTAGAGTACGCGAATATGTTTGATGCAATGGTTGATTCGGTTTATTGGGCGTTGGAAAAGGTTGGTGCAGGAGGATTGGACGTTGTAGTTGTCGAGAGTGGGTGGCCTTCAAATGGAAATGGCGAATTTACAACTCCCAGTCTAGCTCAAACCTACAATCAAAACCTTGTGAGACACGCAAATTCGGCTACTCCAAAGAAGCCCGGAAAGAGTGTAGAAACGTATGTATTTGCTCTATTTAACGAGAATCAGAAGGCCTCTGGAGTTGAGCAAAATTTTGGGCTTTTTTATCCTGATATGAGTGAAGTGTATCCTATTAGCTTTTAATTAGAGATTAATGAAAATCGTAACTTTTGTTTATGTTTAATAAAATGATTTTGTCATGTAACAATTAGTGGTGCTCTTGTCTTTCTTTTTGTCACTCTAGAATCTTAAAATCAGGCACACACTACTTTGAAAAGTAATTTTGATTATTTCGATATAAAACATAAGCTTAATATCTTTAACATATAAAAAATAAAATAACTCCAAGCGTGTTGTTAGTAGTAAAAAGTGTGTTTTTTAAACATGGCATATCTGTCCTTCAAACCTAAATCTGTTTGACTATGTGTCACTTCAATGCCTAGATTCCAACGGACTAACGTATACAGTTATGTTTTAATTAAGAGAAAAACATCAAAATGGGACAAAAAAAATTTTTGGTTCTCATCATAGTAATTTTTTTAGCCAATTTTCAAAATGGTTATACTCAACTACTCAATTTCGCAACTTCACACATTGCTCGACACGTGTCAAATTTTGAGTGGAGTTAGACATGTGTCAAATTTTGGGTGGAGTTACGGAGTTGAGTAGTTGCGGAGTTAGACACTTGTCGAGTATTGAGTGGAGTTTCAGAGTTGGACACGTGTCAAATTTTGGGTGAAGTTTCGGAGTTGAGTAGTTGAGTATAACCATTTTGAAAATTAGCTTAAAAAATGACCATGATAGGGGAACTCAAAAAAGATTTTGTCCCATTTTATTATTTTTCTCTTTAATTAATGTCTAGTAAGTTTGTCATATATTATGTTTTAATGTCTAATAAATATGTAATATAGTTATCTTTAATGTATAATAAATTTGTAATGTAGCCTGTGTTAATGTCTTATAAATTTGTAATATAGTTATGACTTTTGTCTAAACTACACCTTACAAGAAAGGCTCAACATAATTTGTAAAAAATCTAAATCTTCAAGTATAAATTTTTAACTTTATAACGAATAAATCAAAATTCAAATCAACTACATTCACATTAATACACGCATCACATATCTAAACACATACTTTAACCGCCACTAAGTAGCTCACCTAGACGATAATCAATCACATATGCACCTAAGTATATCACCGTTGTCGCAACGTCGTACAATTGTGGATTCTTTGGAGCCAATATCAATGGAGTATTTCCTTCCATACATAATGTAAAAAATACAAAATTTCACTGAACTGCCTTATTTCACACTTCATTACACCAATAAGTAAATTACTTTGAGGTCTTTAAATGAGCCGCTAAAGGTAGTATTTAATCTTTAAATGTGTGAAAATGGAATATTTGAAACACATGTTTACTAAAAGGAAACGGGTTTAAGGTTGCCACACTTGGGAAACACTTCACTAATCGATAAAGCATTCATTATTTTATCGATTATTTAACAAAATAATTAGGTGTAATAAAACTTAGGCCTACTTTTACAAGTTGAAATGGAAAATTTTAAAATCCAGTCACCTTGACTTATTATCATTCCCATTGGTTACCCATTGCCTATTCATCGTTACCCATTTCCTATAGAAGTCTTTTAGACAAGTTTCAGCTTGTACCTTTGACAAAGGAAGCAATGACTATGCATTAAACATACATGTATAATACATTTTACAGAGAATCATAAATATGTGATAGAGAATACAACAACCAATATAAAACATTTTTCACACATGTTCATAACATAAGAAATGAACCAAGCAAAAGTGTATAAGTACAAAAGGCTAAACAGATGTATGTGTTAAACATTGAACACCCCGTGGGTATAATGTATTATTCAACCATAATATATAGATATTACATGAAACATAAACGAAACCCTGATGGACCCTAAGCTCACAAACGGGCTTGGGCCGACTAACGTAATCTATCATCTAATACTCCCCCACAGTTGGAGCGGGAAGTCCTCAAACGATCCAGCTGAAGTTTAATATTGCAAAAGGCGTTAAAAATCGACAGCTTCCTAATCCCTTTGAGAAACTTGATATGGTGATTGTTGTTGTAATCTTGTGTATGCTGAGTAGTGAGATAGACTTCGTTGTTTTTTCTTTTTCTTTTTTTTCTTGAAAAAAATAAGATGACAATGGAAAGTAGATAAAAACAATAATAGGGCATGAACCGAAGAGAAAGAAAAAACAAACGAGATTTATTTTTTTTTAATTGTGCCACAAAGTAAATAAAGAACAAGAAGATGCAACAAATACAAAAAAAAATTGTTTTACGTTGATAATGACAAAAGCAATTTAAGTGCTAAACCTTAAGAAAAGAAAATAAGCATCTGACTTTATGGGACAAACATTTTGCTAAACATTAGTTGCATGAAAACAAAAAAGATAGGAAAAAAACTAAATGATAATAAACGTACTGATAGAAAAGAAACATCATAGGGCAAAAGAAGATGATTTAATGATATTGCCTGTGACGGCTTTGTGACGGCATGACAAAATGAAATTAGGTCTTGAGAAGAGAGGATAGAGATTGGGGAAGCTTTGACGGGGTAGTATAGAAGCAGCGGCTCATGGTGGCCGACTAGGTCTAGGATTAAACCCGCTCTGATACCATGTTAAACATTGAAAACCACGTGGGTATAATGTATTATTCAACCACAATATACAGATATTACATGAAACATAAACGAAACCCTGATGGACCCTAAGCCCACAAACGGGCTTGGGCCGACTAACGTAATCTATCATCTAATAGTATGCATGAAATACAGAACATAACATATACTATTGAGGACACACATATAGACCATAAACCACGACCATACAAAAGGAAACATACAATCTTTTTCTGCGTTTTGTGTCTAAATCATTGTCCATCTTTATCGCACCCAATGTAAATCCGTTTGTTTATGATACTCTTTAAAGAAGAAATGTGCTACAAATCATCTCGAATGTATTCCCATGCATAAAGAACTATCTAAATAATTTTATAAAAAAACTTGCAATTTGTTATCGTTGTAATATGACCCATGTTAGGCTAAATGAAAGATATGTAAAGGAAAATCAATCGGGTTATCACACAATCCTTCAATACCGCATGTCCTGCTAAAAACTACCTTATAGAGTGAAGAAGGACAATGTAAGAATTCGTAACCATATATGATATCCAATGTCATGATGCATATAACATGTAGTCTATTAATTCCCCAGCAACTCACAAACACAATGCCTATATAATTTATAAATTAGAGAGATATCATGATTTACACAGTTTCTTTATATTTCTCAGTTGTCCAATTGTAACTTTTGATACTCTGCAGATTAAAATACAAATCATTTTCAAAATAGGGAAAAATTTGCTTTGTATATGGAAAATAAAAGTTGTGTATAAGTCATTTACTTCTTTGTTAGGCATGCGATACATATACACATACACTTTCCTACCTAGTTGTGCTCCTGCAAGAATTACCTCAGCGACATGTCAAGCATTTCGATTATCATCTTCTGTTAATAAGATAAACAATGTGAACATAGCAAATGAGTATAATTAGTTACTAAAAAACAATATGTATGTATATGGTTGTGTTTTTGGTAATTGTTGATCATAAGTTTTTGCACTTACGTTCATTTTTATAATTATTTTCCAGCTATGTGGATATTATACTTTAATTACGTTAGGATGAATGTAGGTCAAGATCGATAGAGTTAACAAACAAAACCTAAACTAACTTTCCAAAAAATTCCTAAATAGAAACTTATGTGTTATTTGTTTCTGATCCTAAAAGCAAACTTTTTTTTTTCTCTTTTTGGGGCAATATACTACAAAGATTATGATAAACTAAGAGAAACTTATGTGGTGTTTGTTTATTAAAAGGATCTGATTCTGAATTTGAATATGTGGTTGAAAAGTCTGAATCTGATTTCATCTTAAACTGAATAAGTGGTTGAGAAATCTGAATCTGAATCAAATAAATCGGTTTGTTTTTGTAAAAATGTCTGAATGCATTAAACTATCAGTTTTTACTAATATAAACAATTGCATTCACGCACTAAAATACTTTATTAAACATAAAAAATAAATTTTATGATATAGTCAATTAAAGGTTAAAAGTATTTTAAACAAAACATTCAATCTCAGGTTTAATTGACAAAAGAAAATGTAACGAGGTTTAGATTGAACTTTTCAAAACGGTTAACGTACTAAATGGGTTGGGTTAGAGTTAAGATATATAAGTTCGCTAAACCGAACTCTCCAATTTGAACAAAACACGAATTGTATGATAATTATCATGTTTTACATTCTTAATTTAACAGAAAATATGTAAACGTACCTTTAATACGAAATACAAAGTGAAATAAGACGAAAATAATCATAAGGAAAAAAAAGTATAAACTTATAACAAGCAAGAAAAAAAACATATTAAGATGTGTTAAGACACCCCATATCAATCTAGTTCAATAAGAGGTTTATGCCTCTTAATGATCAGGAAAAAAACAAACACTCTTAACACTGACCGCTTCTTAATGACATAATGTTAGGTCACCATATTAGTAACACAAGCATCAATATAAGAAAGGTAGACAAAGGTGATCGGTTGAACAAGACACAAACACTACGCGTAAGAATATAAGAAGAGTTATGCGTGAGTAATGAAATGAATTGAACAACCAACCCTCAAGTGAGGGTATTACAAAGGTATTTATAGGAGAGGGAGCTAGGGCAACACTCCTAGTCCCTTCCTTTCCTTATTGGACTTGGGCCAAGGCTCATGGGCTTTCTACATAAGCCTTGGCATGATTACTAACATAAAAGCCATATTAAGCTAACTATTACATATTAATTACTAACACTTGAATTCTAGATTAGGAGTGATTCCAACAATCTCCCCCTAAGTATTAGTGATTGATGATAATGAACGAGTGAAGGTGTTGATGTAATAGTAGCTTTGACGTCTTCTGACATTCTTCTTTCTTGTGAGAAGAATTTTCTTGATTCGAACAATCTCCCCAGTGTAGAGAAATTGTTTCCTTTGAAAAGTTATGCTTTGACGCCATCATTTTCTTTGTTCTTTAATCTTTGTTCTTTGTGATGGTAGTGATAGTATGTTGTTGTTGTCGCATCGAATTCACCGTTGCTCCAGTGTCTCCACGTCATTCTTCAACATGCTCACACGCTCTTTAACGTTGGATTACGATCGATGAAGTTCTCTTAGTCTTTAAACTTTATAGATTCTTTGACTTGACGAAGAATCATTCTGACTTTGTGTTGCCTTTTGATAGAACTTCCATTAGTGATGTTGTTGGTATGAGCATGTGAAGAATCTGCACGATCAATCCGCTCCAGAGCTTCCATAAGAAGAAAACATAAGAAAGGTTAGTAATAAGCGGATTCAGGCACTTACAAGTTTGAACTTCGAGAGTGTTAACAGCATAGTGTGAAAAACACAACTCTAATTCTTACAAAGGCCGTTCCTGAATCGGAGTCCCACAAGTGAGATAATGCGATGTACCGAGTACACCTACAGTTCAGATGAGTCGAGGTACACGAAGCATCACCTCACGACTGTAGACCGTTTGAGACACACTAAGCATAATCCACGGGGAGTTACAGAAGTGACTGCTTGTCGGCGTTTGATGTTGACCCTGGCAGGAGTTTCCATTCAATCACCGAGGATCACAATTGTGAACCTCTCATAAATGTTCTCGACAGATTGCTAGGATCTGTGTAGGACTCGATAACGTACCCTTGTTGTTCTTATTGTTGAACGACAAGTGATGAAATGTCAAGTGTACCTATGAGATCTTTTGATGAATCTCGTGGCTCTAGACTCAATATTGCGTTTTGGTTTTCTGGCGGAGACAAGGGAGAGGGTCTCCTTCTTCAATACCAGCAATATCTAAGAGAAAGCCGATAGTTTACGTAGGATTCCCTGTGAGAATGAAACAAGCTTCTGTTGAGAGAAACTTGAGTGGCTAAGAAGGTTTAGTGCATGCGTCACTGGGTCCATGATGACTTTTAATCTTCAATATTGGCGTCATCAAATGACAACCAGTAGCATATGAATTGAACCCGGTGTCTGCCCTAAGTTGAATAATCTGGAGGGCTATTTCTTTTCACCCTTTTCTTTGCATTTCTTTTTAATTCTTCAACTCATTCTTTCTCCGATTCTCATTTTCTCCTTTTTATAATCATGCCTAAGGACTTCTAATTCTAACTATTGGTAATGTCCTTGGGTAGATCCCTCCGGCTCTGGCGGATCATAGGACGGTTATTCCTAACCTTAATCACCTTATAACTCCATTGCCATAAAACCATTTTCATGAAAATCTCTCGGAGTGTTTGTGAATGAAAAACCATGTTTGAACACTTCAAGAGTTTTAGATTTTCAGAAATACTCCCCCTCCACATGTGCTTAAGAGTTTTGACAGAAATCTGCACAGTGAGAGAAGAGCGCACACTTTTTGAATTGATCAACTCAAGATAGACCATTCCTTGCGAGACACGATTACGTTGCATAGTTAAAGAGATACATTGTCCGCTTTTAGGTGACAACTAGCTCTAATAACTACCTTGAAGATGTGGACAACCCGAAAGGTTGTCAAACCCGTCAAAGTTCATGTCTATCAAGAGCTTCTCGAATGGGTACAATTTACTTGGATAAGTCTTGGAAGACAAATCTTTTCAATGTATGACTGTTCAGATCTCGTCAATTCATAGGTTGAAGTCTTTTCAAACGAGGATTCAATAGCAAAACACAACATATTTCTTATCACATAATTTTTCTCCCCCTCAAAAATGGCATATAAATATGTTATTTTTGAAGAAATGTTGAGAATAAATATGACCATTTTGAGTTTTGTGGGAAGATTACACAAAGAACAATTTGTGAACAAAGTTTTTAATCAAATACTCCCCCTCAACAAGTGATATTAACGGTTGAGGTTTTGAAAAAACATAAGGGGAAGTACTTGTTCTTTTGAGCAAAACCTTTGAAAAAATGAAAGGTTTGATAAGTTTTACTCAAAAGTAAGAAGCTTTCGCTCCTTTTATAATGATTGTGGCACTGAAGCGTACCACAGGGTCCTTTCATTACAAGTACGGGTTGTACACTGTTATGTGTGCACAAACCATTGTCAGATAATCAAACAAACAAAATCACAATCAAGAGAGTACCCAATGATTACAGACGATCAGCTACTTTCTGAGGACGTTGGAAAGTCAGAATCGAAAAGTTTGGTCATCCTCCCACATAGCTCTCCAACCGTTGCATCTGATCCCGATGAATCAAACATTCATCAATCCTAGTGATAAATCAACGAACATCCTTGCGATCCTTTGAATTCCATCTCTTCGTCTGAATTATACCCAACTCAATGTCCTTCAATCGATATGCCAATCCATCTCGAACCATCTCTAGGGTGGCATCATAGAACTTAGTGAATTTCATCGAAAGCCATGAAGCAAGTATGATGATTTTCACTTTGGTAGACAAACCCAAACTTTTGATTATGAACGATTTTGTACTGAGGTTCTTGATTGATTCTGATGAAGTGTAGAATTTAGGTAAGATTCGACCCTGAGGTGGAGAAATTCAACACGCTCTTTGATTTGAAGCGTATGAAAACAAGGAGTGCAGTAATGTACTTGATCTAAATTTCGGTTGAGGTTCTGGTTGGGGCTCAGGTATGTCGTGATCCTCACCACCAGTGTATGTAAAGTGATCAACGGTTTTCTCCATTGGTGGTGTGGTTTCTAAATCCCTTGGTTTATCAGATGGTGGTGGCTTTGTAGCTTGTTGTGTAATGGTGATAACCTGCTTAACCATTTGTCGAATCATTGGATGGAGTTGCCTTCTTAACAGATTTTGTTGTTGACATAGGTGTTTCTTATGTTGATGGAGGTGATGATTGAGATGATGATTTGGGTTTGGTAGAAGTGTCAAGAGGTGTTTCAGAAGAATGTTGAGTTTGTGTATTGGATTGTCAACTATGTAGTTGTCTGATTCCTTCTTAAACTTTTCCTTCTCAGCTCTAGCAGCTTCTTTTGCCTCTTTTAGAATTATTTCCTCTTCAGCCGCCAAATTATCATCAGGGACTCTTTCATCCTTATCATGATCGTAATCTCCTTCGTCATATATTTCCACATCTTCACCATGATTTTATTCTCGCGGATGTTTTAGTTGTTGTTGTTGTGGTTGCTTCATTTCAACAGTTGTGGTAACAGTGACACCCTGATCCTTACTGGGTTGATTAACCGGATCGGATGGGGTAAGAGATGTTTACAATGGATCTTCCATAAGTGGAGGACTACTACTTGACCCTCCTGCCCCACCGGGTTGATTAACCGGAAAGTTTGAAGCATGGTATTCCATCCTTTTCTGCTTTAATGTCTTATGAAATTTTATTTCCTCTTCCATTGAATCATACTCATTATCAGGATGACTTTGTGAGCATGAATTTGAATGGATGTTGCAGAAGGATGACCACAACAATTCTGCAAGATGATTATGAGCATATGAAGTTGTTGAAGATGACACGGAGATTATTCTTGCCAATTGTTTTGTCGTATCCAGCTGGGAATGTGTTTGCCATCAAGAGCTCTGTTGGGGCATTGATGATTGCTTGATTTGCAGCCATTTTGTGATCTGAAAGACATTAGACAAGAAGACAGACATATGGAAACACAATGTGTTTGTTTTAATCTGATTTATTATCTAATTCCTTGTTTGATGGTAACATGTTTATGTGAGTTACAAGTCTTAAGTCACATTATTCCAATTGATTGAAGTTGATGTGATAAGTTACGTGAACATGTTAATTTTGAAATTTCAAAGTCCAAATTTTCACTTAACACACAACATATTAACTTTTGGTAAGCATATACGAACCATCGGGTATTTGTGACTTATGCGTAACATTTAACAAGTAACATATGCGTAATAGGCCAAAATGTAGTGAACAGTGGGTTATGAGTAACAAGGATCCTTATGCGTAAGAAAGGAGCTTATGCTAAGGAGTAAGCTAAAGCGTAAGACCAAGCTTATGCGTAAGAGTTTCTTACGCGTAAGACAAGTTCAAAGGCTTTAGGCTTAGGCGTAGGAATAATCAAGATGTTACGCGTAAAGTTTACTCGTAAGAGTAAAGCTTATGCATAGCAAGCCTTGTTTACGAATATCTTTCCAAGATACGCGTAATCCACTGTAGACCTCTTATGCGTAAGAGTTACGCGTAAGATTACTCTTAGGCGTTACCTTTACGCATAAAAGTATTCTTTAAGCGTAACGGTTTGAACACCTGAAGATTCTGACATTACGAATAATTAACCTGTTAACTATAAACATGAAAACTTGATTGCAGTTAATTCCAAACATCTTTTGGAACACAAAAAAAGCATAAGAACATATCAGATACACACAGAAAGACTTAGGCGTAAAATTACTTAAACCATAAACCCTTAATCTACGTGTAAGGGATATAGCTACACAAATCAAACAAGAATGTTTCTGGAGTGTCCTAGATGTCATATGAGTGCAATGGAACAGGATTTAACACATTTCCACCACAGAATCAGAAGATTTATGGGAGATGAACCCTAAAAAACCTAAAACTTAAATTCATACAGTTTAGAAGTTTCTAGGCTAATTTAAAGGTTCAAAAACATGCATATAAACTTATTATAACACTTTCTTGACTACCTAATAACATATCACAGAATAGAAAAGCCCTAGATGAGCGCAAGAACCCTAGAATTCAAATTAATGAAATTTAAGATTCAGGATGGTTTTGGACGATTGAAACAAGTTTAATAGACACTAAGAAAGGTTTTAACACAACTCATTTCAATCCTTTAACTTCCGTTTAGGTTAGACAAAACACATGTAAGACAAGAAACTTAACGATACTCTCCCTCGACTTTTGAAATAATGAATTTTGAAAAACATTTGAGTCCGAGGAGAG
This sequence comes from Chrysanthemum makinoi, assembly GCA_910596185.1. Taxonomy (NCBI): domain Eukaryota; kingdom Viridiplantae; phylum Streptophyta; class Magnoliopsida; order Asterales; family Asteraceae; genus Chrysanthemum; species Chrysanthemum makinoi. Next base: position 173,285,821 of record OU343222.1, on the reverse strand, counting down.
TATTTGACAAGAAACGTATCCACCATTTTAGAAGAAACAACATATTTTTGAAAACATGGAAGTACAAGGTTTTATGAAACTGAAAAATATTTACTTTCTCCCCCTCAACACTTGTTCGGAAAAATTAGTGAAAGATTTGATAGAACAAAGTGTTGGCTGAAGATTTGTACTTGCGATGTTTGAAAGAATTTAGATAGAAGAATATTTTTGAGATTTTCTGATTTTATATTTTTGTATTTTGTTTTTGAAAAATATTTACAAAAGAGATTTTGGTGTTTGACTGGTTTTAAGAATGTTTTAAGAGTTCATCCAGTTCCTCTTGAGTCAAACACCGCATACCAATCTGGTGGACCAACTCATTAAACCTAGCAGGAGCTAAGGCTTTGGTGAGGAGATCTGCAAGTTGGTATTCTGTACCCACAAAGTATAATTCAACAGTACCCTGTTCCACGTGGTCCTTGATGAAATGATATCAAAGATCGATGTGCTTTGATTTTGAATGTTGAACTGAGTTGCACGAGATCGCAATAGCACTCCGATTGTCACAGTACATCGGGATTTTGTCAAACGTAACCATAGTCTTTGAGTTGTGTTCTCATCCATATGACTTGAGCACAACACGCCGACATGGCTACATATTCTGCTTCTGTTGAGGACAGCGATGTACAATCCCGCTTCTTCGATTGCCATGACACCAGTTTATCACCAAGAAATTGTAATGCTCCTGAAGTACTTTTCCGTGAATCTAAGCATCCTGCGTGGTCAGCGTCTGAAAAAGCGATTAGTTCAAAACCAGAATCCTTCGGATACCGGATCCCCAAATTAATGGTTCCCTTGATGTATCGGAGGATTCTTTTAGCCTCAGAGAGGTGGGTTTCAGTTGGTCTCGACTGATAACGGGACCAAAGATATCGTCAAAACAATATCAGTCCGCTAGCTGTTAGATACATGAGAGACCCAATGATACTACGGTATTTGGTAGGGTCCACCAATTTCTCATGTAAATCAGCGTCTAGCTTCTTGGTATGAGCCATTGGTGTGGCATAGGTGTCACAGGTTTGCATTCCAAATTTGTTAAGAATTTCAAGGGCATATTTGGAGTGACTCAAGAAAATACCACGGGGTGATTGATGAACTTGCAGTCCTAGAAAGAACGTAAGTTCACCCATCATGGACATTTCAAAATGTTTCTTCATTATTTTTGCACAAGCGATTGAGTACTTTTTATGTGTTGACCCAAAAATGATGTCATCCACGTAAATTTAAACAATTAAGATATGTGCCCCGTGATATTGTATGAAAAGAGTTGGGTCGACCGAACCTTTGGTAAAATTATTGGCAATGAGGAAGGATGATAACTTATCGTACCACGCCCGAGGAGCTTGTTCGAGACCGTACAGAGCGTTGTTCAGTTTGTAGACATGGTTCAGGAAATCAGGATCAACGAACCCTTCGGGCTGGTGACATAAACCGTTTCTTTCAGTTGACCATTGAAAAACACTTTTGACGTCCATCCGAAGACCGTTATATTCATATGAGCGCTAACGCGAGAAATATCGAACGACCTCAAGACGAGCAACCGGAGCAAATGATTCTTCAAAGTCAATACCCTCTTCCTTTCTATAACCCTTAGCCACCAGACGTGACTTGTTTCGATTACGTTCCCTTCACATTTAATTTGTTCTTCCAAATCCATTTGAGACCAATGGCGTAGACCCCTGTTGGTCTTTCAACCAGTTCCCATACTTCAAGGCGTTTGAATTGGTTGAGTTCTTCTTGCATGGATTCAATCCAGTTGTCTTTTGTCATTGCGTCTTTAATGTTTTTAGGTTCAGATTGCCAGACAGTGAGTGCATAAATGCAATGTTCACCATCTGTGTGAAGACGTTGTCTCGTGACGACTGGTTGATTTGGGTTGCCAATAATATTCTTAAGAGGATGGTCTTTTGTCCAGCGATGTGTATAAGGTTGATGTTGGTATACATTGTGCAGATTCTGAGGATTCAAATGGCTTGTAGATGATTCCGCGACATCAGGTGCAGCAGTTTCATTGGCAAACGGGTTAAAGAACGCATTTGGATCAAAATCTGCGGGTGGGGGTAGTTCATTAAGAACATTATCAGCTGGTTCATCGTCGTTGGATGCAGTTTGTTCAACTGTTGTTGTAGAGTCTACTGGTGGTGCTTCTTCAACAGTAGTTGTTGTAGCAGGTGTATCAAGTATAAGAATATGATCAGGTTGAGCAGCGAAAACATCGGATACACCTGGAGCACGTTCATCAATATCGTCACTGAACAGCGGAGCAAATAGCTTTTCCATTTGTTGACGAGCAAGCTGGGGGCTTGGTTCGGTGATGATGGGGTCTGAGGGAAGTTTAAACGGTTGTGACCGGGTTCCAAGCTGTTATGCTCGGAAGCCATTTCGATAAGCTCATCAAAATTAGCATGAATCGTTTCCATAACCTGCTTTGTACGATGATTAGAGATCCGGTAACCTTTAGAGTTCTCACAGTATCCAATAAAGACTCCAATTTCAGCTTTGGCTTTGAGCTTTTCAAAGTCATCACGATCATTATTTGGGTAGCAAAGGGATCCAAATACATGAAAGTGTTTGAGGTTTGGTTTTCTGTTATGGATAAGCTCAAAAGGTGTTTTGTTATGGCGTTTTGTAATCATTGAGCGGTTCTGAATGTAGCATGCAGTTGAGACGACTTCACCCACAAGTAACGGAAGTTTAGCATTGATTAACATCATTCTGGCGGCTTCCACTAACGTACGGTTTCGTCTTTCAACAACTCCGTTTTGTTCTAGGGTACGTGCAATGGATGTTTGATGCTCAATTCCCACTTTCTCATAATATTCCCGAAGAGTTTGATTCACAAATTCATACCCTTTGTCTGTTCGAATTTGTCTGACGGTGTTCCGGAGCTGAATTTGAATTTTCATGAGAAAGGTGATGATCATCTGTGGAGCTTGATCTTTACTTCGAAGAAAATAAACCCAAGTCCATCGTGAGTAGTCATCGACAATTACCAAGATGTAGCGTTTGCCATTAATCGTTTGCATGCGCATCGGGCCACACAAATCCATGTGAAGAAGATGAAGCACATCTTTGAGAGCGTGTTCCACCTTTGAAGGAAAATGAGCACGAGTGCTTTTCCTTTGTTCACAAGCTGAGCAAAGGTGATCTTTAGAATACCGGAATCTCGGAGACCTTCAACAAGTTTGTGTCGAGCAAGGTTGGTGATGGTTTGAAAGTTTAGATGTGAGAAACGGCGGTGCCATAGCGGGATTTTGTTGATGTAGCCTTTGAGAGTAGACAGATGGGAGATGAAGCAACCATGTCTTGCATTGAGATTGTGTATAGACTAGAATTGCGATAGCCAGACATAAGATCGTTTCCTTGTAGATCACGAATGAAACAAGTTTTCTCCCGAAAAGCAACTTCCAAGTCTCCATCACAGAATTGACCGAATGAAAAGAGATTGTGACCTAGGCCTTCCACATAATAAACCCTGCTAATTTCGATATTGCCATTGATATAATCTCCGTAGCCCATGATAGTTGCGAAGTGATCATTCGAATCGGCGGTGCCAATGAACTTTGCAATAAAGTTTGATAACAATTTAAGGTTCTCTGTCATGTGTCGGGAACATCCGATATCAACAATCTAAAGGATGATCGTATCACTGCATTACACACGAGCGACAGATGGAATAGAAGTAGATGTGGAACCCGAAGTGTTAGAGGGTTTCGAAGCAGTTATAGTAGAAATACACACATCAATGACTTTAGGCATCCATTTAAATCCTAGTGTATTATGTATCCATTTTTGCCATCTCCAACTAGTATTTGCTTTAGTCTTAGTGAATGCACTAGGTGGTACTACAGTCCTTGGAGGTGATACTGGAGCTACAGGGATATCAATGCGTTTCTTAGAATCTAAAGAAGGCGGTTTACCAAGCACAGACTTAGAAGCATTAGTGGGCCTAGAGGTATTTCGGGTCTTAGGATTCCGTAAACAAGACAAGATAGCTCTAGCAACACATTTGTCATGACAATCAGAAAGCATACTTTTACGACAGATAACACAAGAAGCATCGGTGAATATCAAAAGTACTTAAAGGTTTAGCATTCGTTACAACACTTTTTCTATTACATTTGTCGGGCAATATCTAAAGTGGGTGCAACGGAGTCTTATTTAAAGTCCTAGGGTGTTCTTCTACTTCAACATTCTTTATTGTTCTTTTCTTAGGTCGCAACTTCCTATTCTTCCTTGTATTGCTCCTAGGCTGTGAAGTGCGGACATTAGGAAAAGAGGCAATTATTCATGTTTCAGTAGAGGGAAGCACATTAGTAACTTGTGTTTTTTCAGTAGGCATTCTGGGTTCACGTTTGCTAAGTGTTACAGGTGAAATTCTCTTAATGATGCTAGGCTGAACTTGTTCATACTTTCTTAACATTTCTCTTAACTTAAAGATAGTATGCACCAATTCTTGATTTTCAGAACGAAGATTTCCAGAAAAATTCATGACTTCTTTAGTGTGTGCAAGAAAATGATCAAGTTCATTTGATGCTTCATCACGAGTCTGTTTAAGTAAATCAAATATGACACCATATTCCTTTTTAACTTTTTCAAGTTCTTGTTCATATTTTGAGATTTGACATTTCAAAGATGCGTTTTGATCATCCAGTTGCTCAAATTTTGGATTAAACATTTTAGATTGCAACTGGTTGATTTTTTTTTGCAAAGCAAGTTCACGATTTTGACAATCTTTTTGACACCATTGAAGACGACGTTTTGAATTTGAAAGCTCGTTTAACAGTCGTTCATTTTCAACTTTTAAAGACTTGATTTGATGCACATTATCAGTATTCTCAACAATATCAACAGAATCAACAGTATCAGCAGAGATATAATCAGATGCATATGGCAAAGAATCTAATAACACAACATTATGGATATCAGCATAGATAACATCTTCCAAGAGTCGATCAACATCTTTTCGTAACATTTTCTTTTTACGTTTAGTATTATAAATAGATGTTTCTGTTTTCTCAAAAACGACTTTCATCAATCCAAGTTCCTTATGAAATTCCCTTTCCCAATACAATGCACAATTTTTCAAATTTTTAACATGGGGTAAAAGTCTTTTCTGAAAAATATCTCTTTGTTCTCGCGCCAGAGGTGATTGAAAATGTTCAACTTTTATTTCAGAATGAAATTCAATCTCATGTTCTAAAAGTTTGAGGTCAGACGTGAAAAGGTCAAAATATCTAAGAATATGACGATTTTCAGGTTTTGAATTTACTTCACTGATGGAAGGTAAAGGACCATAAATCTGTGCATAATTTGGTTGGGGAGTAACATTAGAAGACTCAGACGTGTTTGTGATAATCCAAGGTGTGTTAGAAGAATCCGTTGGTGTGACGAAAGTGACCGCTTGTGAATAGTTAAATGGTTTGTTGTAAACAACAGTTTCTAATTTTGATCGACTCTCGTCTTCTGCATCTAATTCCTCTTGACGATGATATTCAACAACAGTCATAACAGAGTTATCAATTTTATATTCTGGAAACTTCAGGATTTGGTTTGAATGTTTTGGTTGAAAGCTTAGGTTTGTAATCAGCAAGATTCGGTCCATATCCATCTGGATTGGGTTTTAAAGTAAATTTTTGAATAGTTGTGATTGACTCACCATGTTTGTAAACAACATTTTGAAACTCTTTAAGTTTGTTTTGTAAATCGATAATTTCTTCAAGATGGTCATCTATTCATTTCGTTGAATGATTTACGTATCTGAGAACATTTTTTGACCGTTAACAACTTCAGCCTTAGCTTTTGAGTTTCCAAGGTAAGAGCGTTAATTTGCTGTTTATGTTCATGTTTCATTTGTTCTATTTGAGACAACAAAGCATTCTTCGAAGCGGCTAGATCATGCATCTGTCGTTCTAAAGATTGTTCGTTTTGATGAGATTTAGCAAAAGCGGCTTCAAAACCTTTCTCACGGTTTTCTTGAGTTTTGAAAAAATTGAGTTGCCGTTTTAAGCATTCAAGATCCTTGGTTAACATTGCATTTTTACTGTGTAAGGTCTGATTTAATGCATGACATTCTTCCATTCGGGATTGTTGGTCTTTAAGTAACAGATCAATATTTGGATTAGGCAAAGGTTCAGCGTGTTCAACGTGAGTCACAACATGATCATTATTCAGATCCTCAAGTATAACCACGGAGTCAATTTGAGAATCAAAGGTAACCATAAGATCATCTTGATCGTCAAATGTAACTACAGGGTCTAGAATGAGATGTGGATGACTCATTTTGAACATTCTAAGCCTCGCTGGATTCAGAAATTGGCGGAGATATTAGATCAGAGATGAATATGGTTTGTTCGGTACACGAGACAAGCCATCAGTGTCATACACTGGCCTGTGTCACTCATGTGTAGCTCATGCATATTGGCCATCAACATAAGCTTTGCATTGGCCGCAAGTCCTCCATATCATCATCGAGTGCATCGCCATAAAGCTCGTTCTTTGTCGGTGAGAGTTCCACCAGCTTCATCCTTAAGAGCCAAAAGTAAAACCTCCTTATGATAAGCACTGCCCCTAGTCCTCGGCTTTGGGCATGCATTAGCCATGTGTCCCTTCTCATTACAGTTGTAGCATCGAAGACCATTCAACCCATTCTGAGCATTACCCTGTTCAACCACTTGAGCTCTGTTGTTAGTCCTACCCATAGCATTAACCCTTGACCACCGCCCATCGGCGACCATAACCACGATTCGAACTTCAACTCGTCCATTATTCACAATGCGATTCCTTGTGTTTGATGAGGAGCGAATGCGATTGTTGGATTTGTTTGTATAACGGCCAAAAGCTTTAGCAATCATAACAAATCCTTGTTGCAATGCATCGAACGGATCGGAGTCCTCATTAGCTTCACTGACAAATCCTTGATCATTGTTGTTGTTGTATGGAACCAATTGAGTTTGTTGAAATTGTTGTTGTGATGGATCATATGGTGTGATTGTGGCAGTTGGTCGAGGAGCTGGTTGAGGAGGATAACTAGTTTGAGCCTACAAAGCAAGTTGTTGATTATCCGGAAGTGAAGGTGAAACAGTTTGGCCACGGATAATCCTTTCCTTATCAACTTCTTTTTTATAAGGCTTCAAATAGTCGTACAACAATCCGTATGTAGCATGATGCATATTCTTCTTGACGGAGGAAAATGACATACTTCTCCCATTCAGGACCAAGACTACTCAGGAACTTAGTATTAACTGCAATTCTTGGCATGATGATGTTGTGTTTATCCAAATCATTGATGATGTTTGAGAATCGATGATGATAAGTTTCTAGTGTCTCTCCAGGTTCAATCATGAAGTGTTCATAAGCCAAGTAAATTTTAGATTCCATATCCTCCTGATTGAGTGCAGTGCCTTCCATGAGAAGATGAATATGTTCCCACATTGCTTTTGCAGTCTTTTGAGCATCAACACTGCGAAGAATTGGGTTTAGTAATCCTAAAAGGATATATTGCATTGCAAGCTCATCAGCTTCATAGTGTAGAAGCTCATCTCCAAACAGTTGAGCAACAGTTGCAATGTTGGTGAGATCATCTCTTGGTGGAACAGCATTAGGATCTCCGGGTGTAGTGATAGTAGGCATCTGAAATGGACCTTCCAAGATGACCTTCTTTAAGAACTTTCCATGTGGCTTCTTTAGATCACAAAACCTAAAGAACCTAATCACCAATTGATCGTAGTTTCCTGAAGTGAGCATTGGAGGTCTATCAAATGATCCAGCCTCATGAATGGATTGCTGGCTACTTAAAGCTTCGCACATCTTTTCAAACCAAGTTGGTTCCTTCATAGTGTTCCTTGATGGATGTTGATTGTAAACGTTTGTGTAAGGTTGTACTTAAAGACTTGGTGGTGGTTGAACCATTTGAGGTTGTGGAATTGCTGCAAGTTGTGGAGTATGTTGTTGATTAAATTGTTGTTGATAAATTTGTTATTGATGATTAAATTGTTGATGTTGTGGACTTAGTTGTTGTTGTTGTTGTTGATTATAAGTGTAAGGGAAATAGCTAGAGTATGGTGGTTGTGATATGTTGAAAACTTGTGTTATTAAATGGATCTTTGTAGTCGAATGAACCGTTGTTGATGAAGTATCCTTAGGCGTAGAAATCACGTAAAGGCAAAGTAACACTTATGCGTAAAAACACCAATGATACGCGTAACAGCAATAGTTACGCGTAGGATTAGCTTACGCGTAGGCGAGAAAACACTAAAGTTATGCGTAAACAGAAAGTTAAGCGTAGAAAACTTAGGCGTATGATTAACTTATGCGTAAGACAGAGCTTAGGCGTAAGAATAATTTTATGCGTAACAAGTTCTACGCGTAAGCTTAAGCTTATGCGTAAAATTAGGGTTTTGCCCAAAAGATCTTTTACACTATCACAGTGCAAAAGATATCCAAAGTCGAAGTGTTTTCAGGCTTATCCAAGCAATAAAAACACTAAGTAATCCACGAAACTGAAGATCAAACCAAGGATGAGTTACGCGTAAGATTAGGGTTTTCTTACGCGTAGAAATAAGCCAAAATTGATTTCTGCCAACTGATGTTTCCAAACCAGATTTTTGTGATGAAATAGCTTCAATATCACCAAAATAACTCAAAAGTGTGAAACTTGATGATCCAAAGCTAAAAAACCGTTACTGCGTAGAACGTATCCCACGTAAAAACCAAGCTTAAAACAATGATCCACACGTAAAGTTTGAAACTTTTTGCCAAAAACAGATATTTTAACACATTAAAACGTTGAAAGGACAAGAATCTTGGATTGAAAAGTGTAAAAATGAGTTTTTAAGCGTGACCAAGTTTGGAACCGTATGCTTTACGCGTAAGACCAAAACATACTTCAAAACAATACGTTCACCCAACTATTTGGCGAATGATACCACTGTTAGGTCACCATATTAGTAACACAAGCATCAATATAAGAAAGGTAGACAAAGGTGATCGGTTGAACAAGACACAAACACTACGCGTAAGAATATAAGAAGAGTTATGCGTGAGTAATGAAATGAATTGAACAACCAACCCTCAAGTGAGGGTATTACAAAGGTATTTATAAGAGAGGGAGCTAGGGCAACACTCCTAGTCCCTTCCTTTCCTTATTGGACTTGGGCCAAGGCTCATGAGCTTTCTACATAAGCCTTACTACTAGAAAAAATGCAATTAGCAACATTTATTTTAACAACAATAGAGAAATCGTTGCTAAATTATGCATTTAGCATCTAATTTTAGCAACAAAATTGTTAACAAAGTTGCTATTTATTTTAGCAACAAAAACATTAGTTGGTATTTTTAACAAATGACCATAAATATTTGTTGCTAATTTAGCAACGACTAAGTAATTTCGTTGCATTCTAAAATTAGCACTGATTGAATTAGCAACTAGCATCAATTGATGCTAATTCGGCCAGTGCTAATTTGAGAATGCAACAAAATTGTTTAGTGGTTGCTAAATTACCAACAAATATTTATGATCTTTTGTAGAAGTACTAACTAATTTTTTTTGTTGCTAAAAAAATTGCAACCTTGTTAACAATTTTGTTGCTAAAATTAGATGTTAAATGCATAATTTAGCAACGATTTCTCTATTTTTGTTAAAATAATTATTGCTAATGGCATTTTTTTCTAGTAGTGAATTGGCATGATTACTAACATAAAAGCCATATTAAGCTAACTATTACATATTAATTACTAACACTTGAATTCTAGATTATGAGTGATTCCAACACATAAAAAACAAACGCACTTAATGAATCAAATGTCTGACAACGTCTGAATGAATCAGATTAAGAGCATGTGAAAAGGTATTTTTGAAAAAGCAAACACCACCTTACATTAAAGAAACCAAGAATCAATATTGTGAACAATCTCATTTGCACCACAAACTATTACAGACATTAACATTTGGAAAGCGTCTTCAAGAGCACCTATCACGCATCAAACCGCAACATATTGAACCCATACTATTAATTTTATGATCCTAAAAAAACAAAAAACAAAATAAATTATTTTAACAAAATTTATCAAACACGCAGTGTTCATAAATAAAACATGTATTAATTTTATGCAAATATATCTACATCTTTTGAAATTTTAAGACAACACTACAACAAAATAGTTAATTTTTCACACTAATTAAACCATATTTTCACAATTTAAAGTGTGTGGAATTAAAAAGTTCACACTTAACTTGTGTGTGAACCATATGTGTGTAGCAAATAATTTCACACTTCTAAGTGTGAAGATTTATAAAAAGTTCACACTTTCATGTGTGATAATTTTGAAACAATTCTTCACACATGCTTCACACTTTCAAGTGTGATGATTTTTAAAACAATTCTTCACACTTTTAAGTGTGAGCTTTTAATTCTTCACATTTTTAGGTGTGATGATTTTAATCAATTCTCCACACATTTAAGTGTGAGCTTCTAATTCTTCACACTTTTAAGTGTGAGGACTTGAAACAATTACTAGAAGAAAAATTGACATTAGTGACTAGGCTTTGTCACTAACAGTCTACAAGTCATCACTAATGATGCTTAGTGACAAAATTTAGGCTCGTCGCTACAGCTTCGTCACAAATTATATTAGTGACATCATACAAAACTCGACATAACACATAAAAAAAACTTAAAATATCGTAATAATAGAAACAAAAAATCTGAAATTAAAAAAATCTGCATACAATTCTGGAACAAGTTTTCACTTTCAAACATAAATAAGAAAAATCTAGAAAATCGCTTAAACTATCCAACGTTCACTTCTAGTTCAAAGCACAACGAAGAACAATAATTTTTCTGGAGCAAATTATAAAGTCTGAAGCAACATCATTTTGTACTAGTCTTGATAATCCAAAACTCAGGAGTGTTCTGTGAAACAAACCCGTCAAAGAAATTATATTTAAAAGCATACTCTTATAAAAATTTAAATGTTCCTTGTTACCTGCTGTACATAGGCCAACTGCATAGCTACGGGTGCAACTCGATTTCTATCTCATCATCAGCTAAATTTCCATCCATCAACGTCTCTTATCCGATTCTGTCAAGAATTATATTTGAATCATATGAGGATACCTTTCACTTTATGCATGTTGCTTAAAAAGGGAAGGTTGCAAATATTGTTCAAAAGTGATTGACACAATGCCTAATCTTGCAGCAAGGAATCTACCACACATTTAACGACTAGGATTACAACAATTACTAATTATAACTTTCTCTAAAATAAAGTAAAGAACAATAAAGTCATAAGGATGGCTTACCGTTCCATCATAATAAAGTAAACAACAATTACTAATTTAACGACCCGTTTGAATATCATGGTGAATTGAAGAAAGCTGTAGGATCCGTGTAAAGATTTCATCTACAGAGGTGCTCACTAAGTATTTCTGTGTGCCCTAGCCATCGATTAACAATCATACACAGAATCCCCTCTATGCTCTACCATATGTTCAAGCATGAACGTAATACACTCATACAGATGACTCAAATCATTCGTAAATATTTTCAAATTGTCAAGGAATCAGAAATAATGCAAAAGTTCTTTTATTTTGTGTAAGGGGCTAATGCTTAGCAAACTAAAGGGTAACAATAATAATGTCAAGCCTAGCTACCGACTTTCAACCCATTTACATTTCAGGTTCTGTTCGAAGTTTCTTCAAACTCCAGAGGCTAACTTAGCCGCGAAACTGCTAGGAAAAAGTAAGCACCTACACGGAATTTCTCACAACGCTAAACATAATATATGTCAAGTACAAAGGCATCCCTTTGCATCTAAGGTTCCCTACTGTATTTGGCATTTTCAACTGTATAGTAACTTTGCTCTTTCGCAGCAAAAGAATTTAAAGAGAAAAAAACTCAGAAAAAGCAGCTACGTAACAAGAAAGATGAACCCACCTCAGAGAAGGAGCATGCTCGAACGATATTTTTTGTGATCAAAAGAGTGCAAGACATCGCCAGTTAACGCATCCCACAATTTCCTGCAAATAAAATGGCCATCAGAACATTCAAGTATTTAACAAGATACAGAAAAGGAAACCTCTTGATATAACAGAAATAAAGTAACACAAAAAAGTGAAGAAATCCAATGATAAGAACCAATAACGAATAAAAACTTCACCACATACGCTGAGAAATCAGCAGATGCTGATGCAGCACGCAGAGCATTAGTATCTAAGCAGCAACTCCAGACGGCACCTTTATGCCCCTCAAAGGTACCTATCCAGTCTCCAGTTTCTCACAATCAGCAGGGCACTATATACTTGAAAAAAAGACTCATCCGTCTGATCTTTTCAAGTCAAAGTATTAATACTATAGGGTTACAATCTAATGGGTACCTCACAAGTAACAACTAGTTCGACGGAAACTAAAATTTCAAAAACAGATAAAGTTCAGTATGCATACAATTTAACTAACAGACGATTCAAAAACTGTTAACTAACAACTGATCTAATGTACGAAAATACTTACAATTAATTCTTCCATGAGCTCTGCATGTTCTTCTCCTTGCCATAACCTATGAAATACGTAGAAATAACATATCATTAAAAATGAAACTAATCTTTAAAGAATTACAAAATAATGTTACCCACTGTCAAATTTCAAGGTATAAACGGGCTTCCATATAGGTGAGAGTTTTTAAGTAGTCAAGTAAAAAACGTTGGTTTGTGTCGTTATCATCACAAGGAAAAAGAAAATAGACTATTGTTATTGTTCACAGGATTATCTTACTTTGTCATTATCAATAACATTTTTAGACATTGAACAAACTGTAGGACGTTTTTGAGCATGCTATTTGCTTAAGATATGTAGAATATTGAGTTTCCAAGAGGTTCCCATACATATCAGTTAGATTCTGCGGAACTGAGACCTGTGCACTGTCTAGATTTTAAGAAAATCAGACTGCTTGAGTAGACTGCGCGGCTACATAACAGAAAGAATTTTAGAGGTAAAAGTTAATAATCAAGTTTGGCAGTATTAAGTACAAAGCTCAAAACAACTAGCAGACTATAAAGATTTGTCAGATAAATATAGGAGTACAAACTCATTGATGAACTATCTATTTGTCTTTCTAGGGTGTTCCTCCTTTTATCCTATCACACATCGTCTTTTATCAAGAGAATTCATGAATGCAAGTATTTTTAACAGCAACAAAAATCACACATATCTCAGCCAAGCATTTCATCGAACACTTGGCCTACCACAACACTTAGCAAAAAAACGACTTAGTTAAGCATTGCGTTGAACACTTGGTCTACTCATACAATCAACAACATTTTTAACTCATTCAAACACCTTAGTCAAATTCATATCCACAACACGACTTGAATAAATTCACAAGACAAAATCATTTTTAACTCAATCAAGCATTTCATCGAACACTTGGCCTACATCGCCAAAATTAGTGATCAAACAGTCAATCACACATCAAAGTCACTTAATCAAGTTCAGATCATACCTTAGGGTTTCATATTTAATCAATTTCAGATATCGTTTAGTGTCAAACACATATCAATAAACATAACTCGATTCATAAAACATTATAATGTGATTCAATATATCATCAGGCAACATATACAAGCATATAATCCAATTTTGCACATCATGAACTTGTAATGCCACTAATTTACATAACTAACACCTAATTAACATAACATATCTTCAAACAACTGCAAATTAAAACAAATTTATAAATTTGGCTTATCATAACCTTTGTTTAACTAATCACCAAAACTAACACACACTTACCAAACAATTTGCAACAATATAAAAACGAAAAAAAAAATAGCTTAAAAAGACACACTCACCAGAGAGTGACGGATGTGAATTTGTCAACCGAATAAACTGAGAAGAGATGAAAAGAGATGGGGAATGAAGAGTCGTTGTTGGATCGTTTTTTATTTTTTTTTCATTTTATGTTTTTGTTAACATTTTAAATATATAGAGAAAACATCACACTAAAGGAAGTGTGAGTTTTTTCTCAAATGACTCAAGTTTTCACATCTTAAAGTGTGATATAATTTGTATCTTTTTTCACGCATAAAAGTGTGAAGTCTTATTTACTTTTTCACACTATAATATGTGAGAACAAAATTTCTAATATAGCTTACTATTTTAAGTGTGAACTTTTGTTTTCACAATTAAAAATGTGAAGCCTTTTATGATATTTATTACATTTGTTTTTGCACACTTATAAGTGTGAATATTATGAAATAAAAGTTCACAGTTCATAAATTGTGAAGAAAAAAGCGTGAACAAAATGCTATTTTGTTGTAGTGCAAAACCAACCGCAAAGACAATAAACGTGGATGATTTTGTAAAGGCATATGCTGCAAAAGTGCAAAATACTCCGTGTTAAATCTTTGATTTAATATATTTTTTGAGTTTTTCAAATTTATATTCACATGTCTTTTGAACATGAAGTCTTTTTTTTTCATCATTTATAAACACCTTTTAATTTACATCTTCCATCTATGTGAGAGAAGAAAAAAAAAAGATTGTTAACAATATAGTAAGTTGCACAAATATAAATTCTACAAGTTACATATTTGTAAAACTAGTTATTCTTAGCATGATCAAAATATCTTTTATAATTCGATATGTTGGGATTTCAAAAGAAGAATTTATATTGTGATTAAGATGTGCAGTTTTTATACCGTATAAAATGTAATAAAATCACACTCTCTTTTACTTATTTGCGACTATATATCAATGTCAACCACTTTAACCTCATAACTTCATAATATTACTCACTACTGCATTTTTATTGAATCAACATCATGCCGGTACTTTACAATTTTATACGAATTATTTTGATATTTAAAGTTAATATAACAAAATATCCTCGCGATTTATAATGTTATTATAACGTCGAACATAAATTGAAAAATATTTATCACAAAATATTTTATTATAGGGTACTTGTCGTCGGAACGCGTGGATAGCTTGATATTAGATAAAAGGGCAAATAATAAAATAAAGTATCATACTTGCCATCATTTGCTCTTGTGGGTAGCGAACAAAATTTTTTACTTTTGTGGGTACTATACTTTCAAATTCATCCTCTTTAGGATACTATGTGATATTTTTGCCCTCTGGGGAAAAAAAATTTCTATTAGCTAAGAGGGACAAAAATGTCCAAAAATTTCGCAAAATACCCTAAAGATGATGAATCTGAAAATATAGTACCTACAAAAGCAAAAAAAATTATCCGCTACCCACAAAAGCAAATGATGTCAAGTATAATACTTTTTGTTATCATTTTCCCTAGATAAAAATAAGAAAATGAAAAGCTTTGCAGTTTCAAAAACAATTTAGCTCCCAAAAATTTTTCCACAAAACTTCTATTATATATGGTTTATGTAGGTTTTGATATGTTATATCGTTGTAATGTCTAATGAATTTGTAATAAATCCTTTTTTTTTTTTTTTTACACCGATGAATACAAGAATTGATCATCTTCGCTAGTTTTATACTATTTTAATACAGCATATAACCAAACAAAATTTATTAGGCTGAGCAAAAAGATGTTGATTTTAACAAGAATAACTAGTTTACAGCATCGCATTATGGGTTCAATTTTTTCTTTAATCAACATCTTTTTGCTCAGCCTAATTAGTCTCAATTTTCAAGTTGGTATGTAACTAGTATGTTCTTCAATCTTCATTTAGATTTGAAATCATTAAACTTCTTTGTTTTTAATTTATGTGTTGCTGTGATTTGGTTTGGATTCTCAGATGGTAGTGTTATTGGATTGAACTATGGATTATTAGGAGACAATCTCCCTCCTCCTGTTCAAGTCATATCCCTCGTAAAATCAAGAAATGTGTCACGAATTCGACTCTTTAGCCCCGACCACAATGTTCTCAGTTCTCTACAAAACTCTGGGGTTGAAGTAATAGTTGGAACATTCAATAACGATATTCAAAGTCTAGCAAATGATACTAACTTCGCGAAAAATTGGGTTCAAACTAACATTATCCCTTTTTCACAGACGGTCACATTTCGTTGCCTATCCGTTGGTAATGAAGTAATAAGTAATGATCTAGTTTCTTTCGTGTTTCCTGCGATCAAGAATCTTAATGCAGCTTTACAATACTTTAATCTGAGCCAAATTCCGGTGAGTACCGCCATTGGGATTTACTTGCTAGCAAGTCCATCTCCTCCATCAAATGCAGATTTTTCAAGTGATGTTAAACAAACAATGCAAGTGATCACGGGTTTCTTGGCGGGAAATGGTTTCCCTCTATTGGTCACGGCTTACCCATACTTCTCGTATGTTTATGACCCAAGTGGGATTCCATTATCATTTGTGCTGTTGAATTCTACAGATGTTGTGGTGAGAGATGGGAATCTGGAGTACACCAATATGTTTGATGCAATGGTTGACGCGATGTATTGGGCGTTGGAAAAAGTTGGGGCAGGATCAGTTGAAGTTGTGATTTGCGAGAGTGGGTGGCCATCGAAAGGGAATGGTGATTTTACAACTATCGAACTAGCTCAAACCTACAATCAAAACCTTGTGAAACATGTGTTGAATTCCGGTACACCAAAAAAACCGGAAAAGAATGTAGAGACTTACGTGTTTTCCATTTTTAACGAAGATCTTAAGCCTCCGGGAGTTGAGCAAAATTTTGGGCTATTTTATCCAAATATGAGTGAAGTGTATCGTATTGATTTTAATTAGTACTAGATCTAGAATGAAGCTATAGTTTATGTTCTCTCAATCGAAATGGATATGTAATAAAATCTTTGTTGTTTGGTTCTTCATTTTTTTTTTTTTTTTTTTCTTCTAGTTTCCTCTTAGACTTGTAAAATCTCATTGAGCTCTAGTAAACGAGATTATATTGTTTTTTCACTCCGGCACAAGATTAGAATACTCGTGTTATGTCCATGGCCTAGCTCACTTGAGAGACTTTTTGTTACAAATTAAACGAAGTTGGAATACAGGTAGAGACAGGATACGATATAGGGGTGAGCAGAAACCGCACCGCAATCCGCAAACCGCAAAAAAACCGCAAAATCCGCACCGCAAAAACCGATCCACAACAAAAACCGGCGGTGCGGTTTTTGAAAATAGTAAAACCGCATTTTGCGGTGCGGGTTGGATTTTCACCGAAAAACCGCACCAAAATAACCACCGCACCACTATGTTATATTCAAATATTTTTTTTATTTTTTAGAATAACACACTAAAATTTATACTTTTTTATGACTTTTGTTTATACTTTTATAATAAATTATTTCAAACACATTTGTATAGTAAATTATTATATGAGTTTTTAGTTAATATAACTTTATTTTTCTTTCAATTTATTATCGAAAGTTTATAAAATTCTTCATCTCATTTGACTCTTACTATTATATTGATTTATAATTTTATACTAATACACAACATTTTGTATATATGTTTCACCACATCATGCAACATTATAATATATTTATTCTATAAAAAAAATATATGCCAAAAAATATAATATAAAAAAAAAAAGATAAAGAAAAAACTTTGACCCAAAAAACCGCAAAACCGCATAAACCGCAAAAACCGAAACCGCAAAACCGCGCGGATGTAGATTCTCTTTTTCTAAAAACCGCAATTGCGGATGCGGGTTGGTTTTTACCAAAAATCGCACCAACCCGCACCACGCTCACCCTAATACGATATATCTTAATAACCAAGCTGCATATTGGGCTCAAATCTCCACACATGCGAAGCCCTTAATTGTAATTTGATTTCCTTATCCAATGCACTCGCGCACCCTGAGACTCTCGCTCTCGTAGAAGCGACCAGATCATTCCGGCAACCATCAGAGATTCCACAACTCCAGTCCACATATCTCAGAAACTACTTTGTAGTTGTTTGCATATAATTTTCCAAATTTGAGTTTTTGGGTCGACACTGTTAAAGAAACGTCATTAATAATTTCCAACGTTGGAACAAAACTTTAACCATTTCTGCATTAGAAATGCAATACTACGTATAAACCACAAGTATCGCTTAATTAGCTAGTCAGATAATCATTATAGTAACCAAAAGTATTCCAATCTCAATAGATATGACAAAAGTCTTACTATTTATGATATGCTTTTCTATCCTTTTACTAGAAAGAAGATCTATAACACCGGAAGCAACTTAAGTAACGACATAACTAGTAGGTAACAATGCCTAACTTTCGAAAACAACCACACAATATTTCAGCTTAATAACGTAGCTAGCTATCCAAAATGGAAAATGTAAGATAATATTGATCATGCAAGGAATCAAAACAACGTACACGATATCTTCAATTCATGTTATGTAATCATATTTATGTTAAATTATGGTGTTATTTTGGAAGCGTGGGGAGTAAAAGATGAATGTATTTGTATTATGTATATGTAGGCCCGTGACCGTCGATTAGTTAAATATTTATGAATATGTCATCTTGTTAGGTGACTAGGTTAAGGCCTAAATGTGGGCTTGGGGTCTATTAGATTTAGGATTATTTTAGCTTATTCTCTAATACTAGTAATCTCTTGCGATCCGAGCGACGAAGTCACAAAAACACATATTGGAGTAGAAAATGAAAAACATATAAGCAATAAGACATCAAAGTTGATCATTAACTACATTTTGTAACTGATATACCATGACTATCTGATGATTCAGGGTTCGAATAGTTAGTTTCGAATTATCTGATTTGGTAGTAACTACCCAACAAGATTAGTTTTTGAGTTTAACATAACAACATGATTTAGACCTCACAAATATATACAGTATAAATAAAGGATAATGTTCTAAACATGTATCAAACTTGACACCTATTTTTTTATTTTGTATGAAATATCCTCTTTTTATTAAATGTATAAACTTATAACTTATTCTGTTGTGTGCATACTTACGAATAAAGTTCGATCATCGCATTTGAATGAATAATCATGTTAAAATATATTAGTATCAAACTTTATCCGTGATAATACACACACCATAGGGAAAACTATCGCATATTAAATAGAAAAAGAAATACTTCAGTAAACAATAAAAGAATAAGTGATAAGTTGAACAAAATATTTTGCACCATTATCTTTAATAATAAAATTAACATAATCAATTAAACAAAAAAATATCAAATATTAGATAAATTGAAAAAAAAAATGCATCGTATATAAATGTTTGAATAATTAATCTAAAAACAATAAATAATAAAATTAAAAAAAAAAAGTATTGTACTAAATAGTTAATATGCAATTAATAAAATTAAAACTAATTGTTCAAAAAAAAATTAAAACTAAAGTTAATAATATGTCGTTATTCAAATCCATGATTACAGAATGCCGGAATGCCCTTGAAAAATAAATTTTGTTATGAGCCCACCAAAATCGGCGGTTGGCAAAGTCAAACCGCCGGATCAAGCTGCCAAACCGACGGTTAAACCGTTCTGGTCTGCGCATGATCATTTTCCGAAAAACATACTTCTGGTTAACGACAAATCATGAAATTCTGGAAATACATTTCATACATACTAAATATCATTTAAATGCAAGGGTTTTACATAAATACGTGCACAAGCTTTTCGTTAGGAGTTATCCCAAATGCTCCCTTTTAGACCATAAAACTACATAACATGTTCAAAAACATAAACTTGACTCATAAACTATTCTAATATGTTTAAACACTGAAAATACTAATATTGAAAACATATTGGTGCGTTACAAACTAAATATCAAAGTGTTCGTAAGATAATCTCGTCACCTATATATACCTACGACCGTGACTGTTCCCTCAAAATGCACCTAAATCTACTTTCTTTCAAGCCCCAAATCCTTCTTTATATACCTGCATAAAACACGTTAGTGACTGAGTGCATAAATCATGTTACTGACTGAGTGCATAAAGCACGATCTCCACAAGATGTAATACTCTCTTGCACGGATGCAATCCGCGTTCTTATTAAAGGATTTGTATGCACTGCAACACATAACTATCACCATTAACCGTATCATTAGGTGATATGGTCAAACGTCAGCACGAATAAAGTTGATAACAAAACCCAGTAATCTAGTCAATTTTTATTATTGATATCCTTTATCTTGGTTTAAAATTGCGTTTTGCGATCCGATGCGCTCAAGGTCCCAGAGGCCGATGCGTGATGCGTGATGCGTGATGCGAATGTGAGCACAATTTAGACGAGATGCGTTTAGTATTAAAAAAACTAAAAAAGTACTTATACATAATATATTCTACTAAGTACCAAGAAAAAGCAATAAACTTATAAATAAAACACTAACATATTCAAATTCGGCCGATAATCCATTTACTAAACCACCTAGCCATAGTTATGTGACTCATGGTTCCGAAATTATGTCATAGACTCGTGGTTCTAAAATTCCTTCATGTCATAGACTCATTGTATTGTTTCCACTTTCAAGTAAATGAAAACGTTATAGCCGTATCACAACTAAATGAAAATGTCACAACCAAATGTGTATTTGATGTGTGCTTAAGTTTCCAAATGCAATAATAAGCAAATGAAAGTGCACAATGTTTCAACTAGAGAAGATGATTTGCACACATTTGGTTTTGATTTGCACACTCCAATGTACAACTAGTTAAAGCAGAATTTATAAAAGTACAACTGTTTAATGCACATATTAGAGTGTGCCAATAAAAAAGTGAAGTGTGTAAATCATTTCCCTTAACTACTATTGGACTACTGCGTAATACGATCATGAGCACTATAAAAGCATAGACATGATCCAAGATCATATATGGTAATCATGAATTTCATAAATCTAAACATGCATATGTTTTGGTTCTATATTTCATGGCTAGACCATTTTGTTTATAAATAAAGTTTTATTAACATGATCTAAACAGTTGATAAATCATAAGAGCACCTATTGATAGATCATAAAAGGTCTTCATTAAAATAGTTGGGCTATTAATATTGGTTTTACGTTTACAAATTAGCGCAAATTTCAAATTGCGCTAATTGCGACTATTGCTAGCATTACACAAATGCGACAAATTGTGGTTAATTGCGAGCGCAATCTGGGATGGCCTCGCATTAGGTACCATGATGCGAAATTTCATTTGCAATGCAATGATGCGTGCAATTTGCGCTATAATGCGCGCATTTTTAAACCAAGTCCTTTATGATAACATAAAATAAGAAATGTGGCCGAAAACGTATTTGGACAAGAAAGCAAGAATGTCATTATCATGGATGGTTATAGTTGCTAAAAGCCTCAACAAATTAAGTTATGTTTTACAAGCAACTTATCTTTTCATATTTCATCTAACTTTATCTACTCTAAATATTTGTCCTCAACTTCTGTCACTCTATATAGTCAACTTAATTTGTATAATAAGAAACTTTGTAAAACATCAACGTATGCATGTAACTATATACTTTGACTTATATAGTTATATTGAATATTTGTATTAATTTATACATAGAAAAACAAATTGGCAAGCATACAATCTTCATGAAGCAGTTCAAACATTATTGAATCAAAATACAAGTATATATCCGTTAACTTAATATTATGGGCTAATAACCTTTTAAAGCACTATACTTATCAAGAATGGCAGTTCTGCGTAACGAACTAAAAAAATAACTCTTTTAGAAATTAAAGTTGACATTTTTGTCTTTTTTTAAGTATTATGACCATTTTAGCCTTCGAAAAATATTTCAAAAAAAAAAGAAATTCGAAAAAAAAAATTCAGAAATTTCAAAAAAAAAGTATTTCGAAAAAAAATTTAAAAAAAAATTTGGAAAAAAATTTCGAAAAAAAAGAGTATTTTGAAAAAAAATTAGAAAGGGTAAAATGGTCATAATATGGTCATAATACTTAAAGAAAGACAAAAATGTCAACTTTAATGTCTAAAAGAGTTAATTTTTTTAGTTCGCTACGCAGAACTGCCATTCTTAACAAGTATAGTGCTTTAAAAGGTTATTAACCCTAATATTATAGCTCGACTTCTAGTGCTAGATCTTCATGAGAATATCATAATAATCGTCCACACCAGATTGAAAGGCGCTAGATTGTAGCAAATTAGTGTTGTTTATTACTTCGTTATTCTTCGTTTCTTCAGGAGACATTGGGAGTAAACCAGGAAGCTGGTTTTCGATAAAGATATTATCAGTTGAGCCCTTACAATCTGTAAATGTTTCACGAAACTGAATTCCGTCTCCGTAACTCCCTATCAGATGTGTACCACTTGAATTACATTCACTGTTTGGCTCCAAAGCAACATTGTTTACATATTTAGCCCAATCTTCAGAAGGATTCATTAGATACTGATAAATCATTTCATCACTCAGAAACTCATCAGGTTTCTTGAAATCGCATTGTGAATTTAAGAAAGTTGATAATTTGTTGATATTTGGTAAGGGAGTCATATTTATTATTTGCAATATGTTATGCAACAACTGATCATTAATGTTGTTTAGTGGACTCATAGGGTTTGGAACCCTAAAAGGAAAGTTAGACGAAGAAGCGTTTAACTGAGAAATAGCATTGAGAAGTAAACTAAGAGTAGGAACGGGTTTATGTGTTTGGGGGTCGATTCCTTCCTTCAGGAACTTCTTTCTCATATGGGTGTTCCAGTAATTCTTGATTTCGTTGTCCGTCCTTCCTGGAAGTTGTGATGCAATTCTGGACCACCTATGCAAGTTTTTAATTTCAAACTGATATTAATTTATGTACTTACATATTTAAAAAGCGCAAATTGCATGTAAGAAGACTTTAAATCCAAATAAACTTATAGCAAATACGTTTAGAGATTGATTTTGAAAGTATGTTCTTTATGTTGAAAATGACTGAAACGACGTTCCTTTTATATGCAAATCTATACTATATTATAATGCATGTAAAAGCCAAATCTCATTCTAAGCCTAATTCCTAACCAAAAATTAAGATAAGGAGCTTCAATCATTAGATGACATGTGTCACTTCTTAACAAACTCCAAGCCTAACTTCTAACAAACTCCAAGCCTAACTCCTAACCACTAAAAATTAAGATAAGGAGCTCCAATTATAAAATGACATGTGTCACTTCTAAACTAAAAATTCATCTTTATTTTCAAATTAAAATGTCTTTTAATCTATTTATTTTTTTTATAATCTAATTTCACCATATTTTTTAAAAATTTATGCTCTTTAATTCAACATCCATTTTGACATATTTTTATGAGTTTTTAGTTTTTATATTTTTAGTGAGTTTATTTTATTTTAATTCAAATTTTTACAACTTTAATCTTTATTTCATTTATTTCAATCAATATAATCTTGATTCGTCAAAATCATATACTTTTGGGGAGTGTTTGACGCGTAAGAGATTGCGAGGTATTTCTATATGCGGGAATAATGATGTCGCGGGAAAGCTACGGGAAAGTTACGGTAACCCAAACAAACACTTACAACTAACACATATACATTCGAAGTGTTGTGAAACGAATTCACTAAACGGGTAAGCAAACACATATAACTATACTTATCGCCGCCGCTGTGCACGGGTATCCGACTAGTGCTCATAAATGTATGTATCGATTCCTAGAAATGGGAACATATTACAGATAAACTCTTACGCCCCTTTGGTAATAAGGGGCCAAGCTACTTGTATAACCCATAACGTTAACCAAGCTTGGGTTTCAACCAAATTGTAAACTTGCAAAACGAGTCATAAAATAGAAAATGAGTTAAACTACGTTAATTATTACTTATGCTCAATTAGGCTATTAATTAAAGTGTACTGATTTGACGTGTTAAAAGTTACAAATTACGTACAAAGATAAATGAAATAAGGTAAAATGAACATTACTTGTTTCCAAGAGTCGAATGGAGGCTAATGATGAGATTCTCTTCTTCTTCGGTGAATTTTCCTCTCTTGATATCGGGTCTAAGATAATTAATCCATCTCAATCTACAACTCTTTCCACACCTATTCAAACCAGCACGTTTAGGTAGTGCTCGCCAACTATCGTGGCCATGTTTCTGAATATAACTAGTAAGAACCTCGTCTTCTTCGGGAGTCCATGGCCCCTTCTTCAAATCGCTACTTTCGTTGCAACAAGGAGGCCTACCCATAGTACACTGCAAGTTTGCATAAGCTTATCAACTTCTATTTAGAATAAGAGTGTACTTGTGAAAACTAATCAGGCCTATGTGGTTCTTATATGCACCATAGTGACGTATTTAAAATAGTATTTTCAACTTAACTGTTTTGTTATTTGGACTTTTTTGTATAAATGCCGATTTTGTGCACCAAACGAAGGAACAGAAGTTGCTTAGCAACCTTCTTGGAGTATTCAGTTGTTATTTTTTATAATTATTTTATTATAATAAATTAAAATAAATTATTTTCTGCATTTTTTATAGGATGCAGCAGCCATGCAATTTTGGACGTTGTTCTCATTTGGCTTAAGAACCACCTGATAATGAGTTTAGCTTTACCCTTTGTACAGCTCGGTAGCTGTGATATAGATGCATATCGATCTCACAACGATATGTTAGCATGGAACTCGAGCTAGCTTAATACAATAAAGATGGTCTGAATTATTATGTTTCAATTCGTTTATGAAAATACTACATATATCAAACATTATATCCATCACTAATCAAATGAACGTTGTAGTCAGCAGAGGGTACGTACTTCTGAAAAAAGCTCATGTGGCAATGTATATGATCAAGTCATGAATGTCTTAGCTTTTACTTTTGTACTAGAGCATTGCTACACACTCATCTATTTTTTTCGTATCTTTTCCAACACAAAAAAAAGTATACGAAAGCCTTTTTAAGGAGGAAAAAAAAAAAAGTTAGAGCTTAGCGTTTATCAACTAATTGTTTCAGTTTATCACATGCAGGTAACCTTTCACTACTCATTTCGTCCCACCAAAATTGTCTGCAAACAAAAAATTTACAATTTATAATATGTACAATTAATGCAGATTTTGGTTTGCATTGATGCAATAACTAATATAAATTCTTTGATATGACAAAGTATTTAATGTTAAATCAGTTGTATATTATTACTACTAGCAGGGTACCCACGCGATGCGGCGGCGGGTACCTGTGACTAAATGTTATTAGTTTGAGCTGCTTGATTTCATATTTATGTTTTGAAAACTTATTTAGATTGTAGATTGTGGTTAAAAAGTTGTATATTTTAGTGAAGGGGTGAATTAAATTATGTACTCTATTAATTGTATGTATTGAATAGTGTGTTTTTAATTTTATTTGTATTTGTACATTGTGCTTAAATAGTTGTATATATCTGTGATGGTGTGTATTAATTGTATGTATTTAAGAAATAGTTTTGTACTTTAAATAGTTGTATATTATGTTTTATAATTAGTATTTACTTAAATTCTAATTTAGGAAATCTTAAACTCATAAATAGGAGAGAGGGGCATCCCTCCATTATAAGTAGTACAGATTACTCGGTATTTATTGGGAGATAATTTACACACTTTTTAAAATGATTGAGACATTCAAATTTATTGTGTTTCTATATTTATATGCTCATAAAGGTGAAAATGTAAAAATAATTGTGAGATAAATGTTCAAACCTAATAAATTTGAGTGTTGGTGTGTGCAAATCACCCTCTTAGAGAACTCACAATCGTAACACCATAACACCAATAACACCGTCCATGTCAGCGCCACATCAGCTTTAACATTTAACATTAACATCCCCAAAAAACACCTACAACAATAACATCCCAATAACATCAATAACACCAATAACATTTCATGTTTTCAATTTCAACCCCTAAACTAAAACAAACACTTCATTTTTTAAAACACATGTCACATTTAACATTAAAACACCAAGTACATTAAACATTAAACACGGATTACATTAAAAATTAAAGATACAACTACTAAAACTTAAAAAAAGGTTAAATAAAACTACTAAAAACTTAAAAAAAACGAGTCATCCGAGTCCCAACCATCATCACTTGTTGGCGGAGAATAAAACTCCCCGTTCATGTATCGACGCTCCATTATGTCGAAGAAGTTGTCTTGGAGGTACTGAGCTTCCCGTGCTTCTTGCTCACGGCGAGTAGCCTCTTCACGTGCGTGCTCTTCCATAATCTCCCTCACGGTTTCTTCATCTCGTTCAGTTGCCGGAGGAATCCTCACTTAACGCTGGGGTGGTTTTGAAAATCCACTGTGGAATGTTCAGGTGAACTTGGAACAATTGGGAGGTACGGGATGTTTTCAAAACCCACCGGAAAGACATTTTCTGGTGGTGTAGAGTAAACATCAGGTTCTGGTAGTGTTGGAAAGCTGGTTTCCGGCAAGTGATTTGAATTTGGAAAGCTGGTTTCCGGCAATTTTCTGGTGGGAATTGCTGAGAAAAATCTTTGCGAGACATTTTTTGTGTGTGAGTTGTGTGTGTAACTTGTGTGTGTTGTGTTCTAAACAACTCTGGTAGAGTTGTTTATATAGGCAGAGTTGATTTTGAAACTGAATATATCCCGCTCATATTTAAATTTTAAATTTCAAATTTGAATTTGAATTTATCCCGCCCAAAACTGACCAGTATAATTTAAATTTGAATTTGAATATGTGGAGGGGGTGTAAGTGAAAATTTAGTTGAAATGGTTTAGGGGGGTTAAATGAATTTTTTTTTAACGTGCGTTACCCTCCCAACGCCTCCCCTATAACGCGCAAATAACGCCCCCTCCAACGGTATAACGCGCGTTAACGACGTTATTTGCCTAATAACGGCGTTATACCGTTATTATTGAAAGTGCTATTATTGAAATTAGACATTTATTTAAAGACAAACAATATTTTTATGGATGGAGAAAGTAATAACTTTATAAGAGAACCTAGTTTAGATAAAACTTAGCCTTGAAAATGATCTAATTAAGTAGCATAACCACAAAATCCGTCGGTAGGTTGTGCAAGAAAGCAACACATTCACATAATTCTAGAGAAAATCATTATCATTAGAATGTATTCATGTTCATCGTTAACCAAGGAACTTTTTTCTATTTGATATACTTGTTTGCATTTATGTATAAACTTTTTTTATATGTCTCACATTACTGAAACACACTGAATTAAAAAAACATGCTTTGAATCTTTTTATACCACGATAACCTTAATAATAATATAACTTCGTATAGGTATTGTTGTTATTGATCATCTATTTATAATGCAAATTAATTAATAACCTAAAACCCTAATTGAACAAATTCATAAACTAGGGAACATTGCCGATAATAACAACTTTTCCCGCTAGAATGTTACTCTCTCCCCTAACAACTTTTCCCTAACAACTTTTCCCGCCAATTTTCCACCATTAAAAAACCTTGAAATCAATCAATTACACTGCATCTGATCATCAATTCTAAAAACTAAACCGTGTAATCGATTCAGTTTTCAATTCCGCATCTTTTGATACTATTTTCCCCAATTTTTAACAACAATTAATACAAAACCCAGTTTGAATATTTTGGCGCCAAATTTCTGTTTTTCAAGATAAACTCTCCTAATCACAATTACATAGTAACTTATACGTTTCT
Source organism: Chrysanthemum makinoi (assembly GCA_910596185.1). Classification (NCBI taxonomy): domain Eukaryota; kingdom Viridiplantae; phylum Streptophyta; class Magnoliopsida; order Asterales; family Asteraceae; genus Chrysanthemum; species Chrysanthemum makinoi. Next base: position 173,258,220 of record OU343222.1, on the reverse strand, counting down.
GAATCTCTAATTGTGATAATTGTGAATTCAAACATGTCATCAAAAGGCAGAGCTTCTAAAAGGAAAATTAAGATACCTAATAAGTATAAGGACACTGTTTGTGAGCTTGTAAAGGAGAAGAGTAATGATAACAGAACAGGGGTGGCTGAAGCTGAGGGTTTGTTGGATAAAGGGGTTACATGTGATGATAGTGGAAATTTGGGAAGAAAGGAGGTTATGGGAACTGGTGAGGAAGGGATTGCACTGAATGGTAATGAGTTTCCTACACTTGGAGAGTCAATTGGGAGGAAAATGGCTCAGATCTGATAAGCAATGATATTATTCAATGACACAATGTAAGTCCAACTACTAGCACAGAAACCATTATTGAAACTGCTAGTGTAGGAATCCAGACTCATAGTACTAATGATGCTGTTAGTAGAGATATTAATGTGTTAGCTAATGATAAGACCTTTGCTGATATTGTTAAACCTACTAATACTCATGTGATGAATAAACTTAGCTGGATACCCACTGTTATAGATGAGGGAAGGGAAGTTGTGTTGTTTGATGATGAGCTAATACTAGAAGGAAGTAAGAAATGGATGCTAACTCTTTGTGGTCATTTTGTTGGTTGTAAAATGTCCTATTATGAGCTCAAGTACAATCTAGTAAGAATGTGAAGCAAATTTGTTCTTAAGGAAATTGTAGCTCAAAGTGGTTTGTACCTATTCAAGTTTAGAGAAATGGAGGGTATGCTTCATGTACTTGAAAGTGGACCCTGGTTGGTGAACAATAAGCCTCTGCTTGTGCAAAAATGGGAACCTAACATCATTGTTGACAGGAGTGACCCTGTTAGTCTACCTTGTTGGGTAAAATTGCATGATGTTCTAGTTGAGGCATGGACTGTCAAAGGGATAAGTGCTATTGCTAGCAGTTTGGGTACTCCCATAATGATGGACAAGGCTACTACTAAAATGTGTGATGAGGGGTCTGGTAATATTGGGTATGCTAGAGTTCTTGTTGAAATCAAAGCTGAATTAGAATTCAAGGAAAAGATTGAGTTGTGTTACAAAAGTAAAGAACATGTAACTACTTTCTCAAAATTTGTGAAGGTTGAGTATAGTTGGAAACCTCCTAGATGCAGTATGTGTAAATTGTTTGGGCATCATGATAATAGCTGTGGGATGAACAAGGAAGTTACAAACATAACAAACAAAGAGGCTGAGAATGCTAAAGAGAATACTGGTAATGGGGGTAATAGAAGGCATGCACCAGGTATGGGGAACAAAGGTGGAGTTAGGAAGCCAAGAAATAGGACGAGAATTAGACCAAAACAAAACAATGTTGTACCTGAACCAATGTCTGACACAGGGGTTAGTACTGATAAACCTGAAACATCTAACCATAAAAATCCAAACCCAATAAGCCCCAAAAGCCCATGGAGAGTAAGTCCAAATACTGTGGAGGAAATAAGAAGGAGTGCAAACAAGTATGTTGTTCTTGAAGATATGGGAGAATCTGAGTGTCCTAATGAACAAGTAAGAATTGAAAATGAGATTGTGAAGAAATTTGTTGATCATCAGAGGTACCCAAAGTTGGAAGACTCTGCGAAATGGAATGATAGAATGCAGAGTTATTTCAAAGAACAGTGGAAGAATAAATGGAGTAAAGAATGCCAAGATATTGAAGATGTGTTTGATGAGATAAATGGTATTGATCAGAGTATGACAGAGAATGAATTAGCTGGTAAAGCTAGTGATATGCTGCATTAGGCATTCTCAAATAAAATTTTCAATGGGAACAATGAACACTGATCTAAAAATAGCTGTATGGAATGTTAGAGGTATGTGTAATAAGGATAAGCAAAAGGATGTGAGAAGATTTATGACTGATGAGGTACAAAAGGAAAAATCTATGGAATACTCTGAAGAGGCACAAAAGTATTGTGAATGATAGTCCTTGGGTGCTGATGGGTGATTGGAATGTTAGCTTAAATAATGAAGATCATTCAGAAGGTGGTTCATGCAAAACTAATGACATGGTTGATTTCCAAGACTGTTTGAATGATATTGAAGCTGAAGATATTAATAGTACTAGAGTTCATTTCACTTGGGTTCAAAGTAGGAACAACCCAAGCAATGGGATTATGAAGAAAATTGATAGAGTTTTGGGAAACACTGACTTCATGAGCATGTTCACTACAGCTTATGCCCACTTTCTCCCTCATCTTACATCTGATCATAGCCCAGCTATCCTTATATTTCCTAAGATAATAAGGAAAAAGAATAGGGCATTTAGATTCTCAAACTTCATCATCGACAAACCGATTTTCTTAATATTGTGCAGAAAGAGTGGCAGATTCAAGTTCATGGGTGCAAAATGTTTATTCTTGTAAAGAAACTCAAAGCCCTCAAGGTCCATATGAAAAACTTAAGTTGGAAGTATGGGAATCTTCATGAGAAGGTGGTGGAATGGAGGAATAATCTGACATCTATCCAAATCAGAATTGATAAAGACCCTCATAATAGTGTTCTAAAACAGGAAGAAGCTATTATTCTACAAAATTATAAGTCAGCCATTCAAGATGAAGAAAAATTCCTAATGCAGAAAGCTAAAATTGACTGGTTAAGTGATGGGGACAAAAATTCTAAGTACTTTTATGCAGTTCTAAAGGGAAGGGCACATAAAAGTAGAATTGAAGCAGTCAATAATGAAGATGGTGTGATATTTGAAGGCCAACAAGTTGTTGATCAATTTGTTCAACATTTTCAAAGGTTTCTTGGAGTTGCAGCCCTTGTGCAAAGTATGGATTTTGAAAGTCTCAATGCCAATACAGTCTCTAATGAAGATGCTAACAAAATGATTTGTGGAGTTACTGATAAGGAGGTCAAAGATGCACTTTTTGACATTTGTGATAACAAAGCTCCAGGCCCAGATGGATACACTGCTAGATTTTTTTAAAAAGCATGGAGCATTGTGGGATGTGATTTATGTGAGGCTATAAAAGAAATTTTTCCGCAATGGTAAGCTTCTTGGTGAAATCAATGCTACTCTTATCACTTTGGTCCCTAAGAGTAAAACTCCCCAGAAGGTATCTGATGACAGACCTATTGCCTGTTGCAATGTACTCTATAAGATCATAAGAAAAATCCTGACTAATAGATTGAAGAAGTCTCTGAGTAATCTTGTTAGTCAAAACCAAAGTGCTTTCATACCAGGAAGACAAATAACATATAACATTTTATTGACTCAAGAATTACTTAAAGGCTATAATTGGAAGAATGGAGCAAGAAGAGTAGCTTTGAAAATAGACATTCAAAAAGCCTATGATACTGTGAATTGGGAGTTTCTGGAAAGAATTCTACATATGTTTAAATTCCCTATGCAAATGATTCAGTGGATTATGATCTGTGTCAGAGGGGCTACTTTCACCATCAATGTTAACAATGAAAGACATGGGTACTTCAAAGCTGGTAGAGGACTAAGACAAGGGGACCCAATGTCACCATACATTTTCACTATTGTGATGGAAGTATTTACTCTCATTCTGCAAGATCATATTGAAAAGAATGGTAGGTTCAAGTATCAATGGGGATGTAAGGAGCTTAAAATTTCCCATATCTGTTTTGCTGATGATATTTTGGTCATATGTAATGGGGATCTAAACTATGTCAAAGTGGTTAAAGATGCAATGGAGAAGTTTAGTAGTGTTTCAGGCTTACATCCTAACATTAGCAAAAGTACTGTCTTTTTTGGCAATGTTCAAGCTAATGTCAAACAGGATATTCTAGCCATTCTTCCATTCAAAATTGGTTGCCTCCCAGTTACCTACTTGGGTGTTCCTTTAGTCACAAAGCAACTGAGTTTCACTGACTGTAAAGGCCTAATTGACAAGGTAAAGGCCAAAGTTTGTAACTGGAAAAACAAACTTCTATCTTATGCTGGAAGACTATAGTTGATTGCTGCAATTTTGTCCTCAATGCAAGTTTTTTGGGCTTCTGTGTTCATCCTTCCTAAGGCTGTGATTAAAGATATTAATAAGCTGCTAAAAGGCTTTCTATGGTGCCAAGGTGAGATGTCCAAAGGAAAGGCTAAAGTAGCGTGGAATCTAATTTGCAGGCCTAAAAGTGAAGGGGGATTAGGCATTAAAGATCTTGAGAAATGGAATGAAGTCTTAATGGCCAAACATTTATGGAATGTTGTATGCAACAAGGATTCAATTTGGGTAAAATGGATTCATAAGTCTAAGCTTAAAGGAGACAGTATTTGGGTGATTAACAAGGATCAAACCTCAAGTTATGGGTGGAAACAGATCCTGAATCTAAGAGAAAAAGTCAGGAACCATGTCATGTGGCAAGTGGTTGATGGAAAGAGCATTTTTCTATGGCATGATAGATGGTGGGGACCTGATCCAATAAGTAAATTCATTCCTATGGAGACTATTGATCAAGCTGGGCTAAGTCATAAACTGAAAATCAAAGATATGATCAACAATAACCAATGGGAATGGCCTGAGAATTGGATACTGGAATGTCCAACTTTGTCTACTATCCCTACTCCTACATTAAGTTCAATTTCAAATGACAAATGCATGCGGTATACTAATAAACAATGTGTTAATTACTCTACCTTTAGACTCTGGAATGACCTAAGACAGCATGGTGATAAAGTAGTGTGGCATGATTTAGTGTGGTTCTCAAATTGCACACCAAAACACTCTTTTGTTCTATGGATGGCTGCCCAAGGAAGATTATCCACTTAAGAAAGGTTGAAGAAATGGTATCCTGAAAAGGATATGACTTGTGCCTTCTGTGGTAACTGCTTAGATTCACTAAATCATCTGTTTTTTGAGTGCTATTATTCCAATGATATATGGTCTACTCTAAAAGAAAAAGCTGCACATAGCTCACTTCCTGAGAAATGGGATGATATTATGGTTAGAATGACTAATACAAGACATAATGGATCCATTAGAAGTATTTTGAGCAAAATTCTTGTTGCAGCATGTGTTTACTTCATCTGGACTGAAAGAAACAAGAGGATTTTCTCAAAAGAACAGAAAGATAGTAAAGAGTTGACTGTGACTATAATCAACTACATAAGACTGAAATTATCAAGTTTAACTGTGAAAAAGACTGCTAAAGTGGTGGAAGTTTGCAAAGAATGGGAAGTGGTTATGAATGAGAGATAAGATGCTCATATAAGTGGAAGTTTGATGGGTGAATGTTTTTTTGATGGTTTGAATTCTAGTGGTATGATTTCTTTACTCCCCTGCTACTTAAGGGGTATCTGATTTTGATAACATCAGCACTTTGGAATGCAAATGTTTGTATTGCAGGCCATTACATAGAATAGACACCTTGTACCTTGGAGTCCCATCTGCATGACTGTACCTATGATAACCTTCCTGTTCTGTTTCAATTGGCCCTGGGGGGGATTGGACAGGCTTGTTTGGCTAAGTAGGAGGTCTAGTCAGTAGGGATGTACCATAAAGTAGGGTCTTTCTATGTGAAGGGTAAATGGTTTGGGCGGATAGTGTATGATGGGAGGAATAGAGAGGAATGAAAGATGATCCTTCTTGGTCCTCCCAATACACCATCATAGGAGGAAATGGTTGGTCATCATGGAGGGAGAGTGTTCCTAAACATCTGAAGCCTTCCATTGATAGGGAAATGTAGGATGTTTGGCAGAGCCCCCCCCCCCCATGGATGGGTAATGGATGCCTAGTGATGCCACTCTCTACTTCTACCTTGTCTGCTGTGGTTGATGGTTGAGTAGTTTGGTAGAGTAGAGTTGTGGAAATGTAGCTAGATGGTGGTGCTTTTAAAAAGGTGAATTTGGTTCATAAAATGGCTGAGTTGATGCAGTGGAGCTTTGTCAGATATCAGCTTTGTCCGATATCAGATATATGTTTGTTCTGGTTTGTATATCACCGGTGTATTCTTTGTCTTTCTCAGAGAATTTGGGGATGTCCAAAATCTTATCTTTTATTCTTATGATGTAAAGTTTGGAGATTAATATAATTGATTCACCTTTGCACCAAAAAAAAAAAAAAAAAAAAAAAACGGGCTTGGACTGCAAATCTAATCTTATCATCTACTACTTCCTCGCAGCCAGAGCAATTTAAGTATACTTTCCTTAAGAATTTGGGAGAATTGCATATTTACCCATTGAAACTTCATTAATTGCATATTTACCCAATGAAACTTTAAAATAACAAATATACCCATTTTTTAAAATAAAACTCTCATATTTACCCAAATCATATATTCTACTAAAAATAACTTTGCACATGACATTTATACCCTTTTAACCCAAATCAGCACCTCCTATATATTTCAACCAAATCAACATATTAGATTTCAACAAAATAAAAACCTTCGATCAAAGTCTAACTTAAAACAAAAAGCACCAACTTTCTAGTTTACACATCACCAAATTCACATAGTTATCTCTAAACAAACTTAGATTTCCTAAAGAAAATCATGAGTTCCAGCCAAATATTATTAGCTTTACAAAATGTTGTTTTCCAGGTTCTCATCAAAAACCTGTCATTGGGCCAAATCAGTTTATGCTTACGGCTTCAATTTTGATTTCTTACTTTGAGTATCATTCTTCCTTCTTTCCCTGGTAAACAAACAATTGTTTAGGATTTATCAAGTATATTATTTTAGAAAAATAAGTTAGAGAACGAAAAGTGTATAACCTTTTACCAGTAGATGCTTGAAACTTATTGGAACTTTGATATGGTTCGAATGCCGGATTCTTGCAAGTCCTACTATGATGTCCATACTCATGACATCGTGGACATTTGTGTCTTCTTTTGGACTCGTCATGTGGTACGATTCTATTCTTTCTTGGTCGTCCAGTCGGGCGTTTGATAATAGGTGGGTATATCTTTTCTTCAGTTTCTATTTGCACCCATTGATCCTTTGTAGGCAGTGGACCAATCTCGAGAGCATAAGCTTCTTTAAACTTCTCAACCGTGAAATATGGATCGACATATTTGTCCCAATTATTATCCCTTCTAAAAGCAATAAAAGCCGCAGCATGTACACATGGTAGCCCTCTAACTTGCCATACTCGACAAGTGCACTTTCTTTCATCTAGAATAACCTCCCAACGTTTTCCATTGTACTTAACTTCAGCTCGGTTATCACTGCTTGCACAAACTGCATACTCACCCAAATTCTGCAAGAATAAAAGACGAATAAAGAATTGGTGCTAATACTTTTTATCCGAGAATAAAAAAAATAACAATTATAATTTATTCTACTTACCTTTGAGATATTTTTTATATGATTTTGGGCAATAGGAACTAATGTGCCTTTCCACTTTTTTACCAGCTTCCTTTTCTTATGAAATCGCACCATAAGCATCTCCCTAATACCGTCAAGGAGATCAAGCACCGGTTTATAACGCAAATCACCTACCCAAGAATTAAATGCTTCTGATATATTATTTGTAATGTAATCACACTTAGATGTTGTACCAAACTTGCTTCGACTCCATATTTTTTTATGGTTCACGTGTAGATATGTAACCGCTTCTTTACTTACACTAGAAATTTCACTTATAAAGCTATCATGCTCGTTAACGCAATATGCTCTTGCAGCACCCCACAATTTAAAGTTAAAGAAATCACCGCGAAATTGTTTCTTGAAATTGCTATATAAATGCCTTATGCATTCCCTGTGTTCAACACCAGGATAAACTTGCATAATGGCTACTTCTAATCCTTTTTGCATGTCAGATGATATAACAAGACCATATGGCGTCCCAATTGCCTTTTTCAGTGATTCAAGAAACCAAGTCCACGAACTTGTATTCTCTGATTCAAGAATACCATAGGCCACGGGAAATATAGAATTGTTACCGTCAATTCCAGTGGCAGCGGCTAGTACACCATTGAACTTCCCTTTTAGATGACAAGCATCAAGAGAAATGTAGGGACGACAACCAGCAAGAAAACCTTTGGAGCAAGCTACTAGTGAAATGAAAAACCGTTGAAAACGTTTCTTGTCACCATTTGTTTCAAACCCAATGTCAACAACACTTCCAGGGTTTCTGTTCCGTAGTTCTTCTTTAAAATCGTCCATCCGTATAAAGGAGTCATCCCACTTACCATATATGTCCTTGTATGCTTGTTCTTTCCCTCTAAACACTTTGTGGTATTGTAGGTCGACACTGTACTTTTGCATAAGCCACTTCGAAAGTTCAGTAACAGATACATCCCCATTAGATTTCAACTTATCACTAACAACTTCAGCAATCCATCCTTGTGTAGCATGTTTATTACCACCCTTGTTGCTTCGAATACAAGTATGTGCTTCTGTCATGGTTTTAACCTACAAGAATTCAAGATAAACAAGTTACTTAAGCTAATAAAATTGGTTAACTGATATTTGCACCACCTAAGGAGCACGAACAAGTTACTTAAGCTAATAAACTAATAAGCTTACTTGACAAGCTAACATACCAATAAGCTTACTTAATAAGCTAAAACAAACACCCTTTTAGATAATGTACTTACTTTAAACGTAACTCCATCTTGCATGATATAAGCATAAATTTTCCACTTGCACTCCAAGTTTGCACATCTTGCTATGACTCTCGATGGTTCGCTTTTCTCAATAAAGTATTCAAATTCGTTTGTTATTGCATAGTTATTCAAAGCTCTCCTAAATTGAACTACATTTGGAAATCTTGAATCCACTTTTATGGTTGGACTTAATTTGGTGGTTTGAGAGTAAGTTTCGCCAGAGTTTAGCGCTCATTTTCATCATCAGTGTTAAGATGACTATGATAGCTTTCTTCACTTGGACAATTGTCTGAGTTATCATCATCATGTGGTTCATCAAAATATTCAAGTGGTTCATCAACAGGTTCAACTTGAGCTTGACCACTGTACAAATATAATACTTGAAATTAGACAATAATATTCTACCTAGTCACATAATAGAATGTGTAAAGTTCTATACCTTTGTTCTACTTCATTGGTGTCGATAGTATTACGTGGGCCACATAAATTGTTACTTCTTTTTCCATCTCATGCATATCAAGCATCACTTTGAAAGTCTCATCACTTTCAAGTTCAATAAAAGACCGCTCTATGGCATTCATGTCAACAAAAAGAATAGAGAAGACCGTATCCCTTTTTGATGGATAAAGTTTTATAACGTCTTCAACTAGATCCCGAAAGTAGTATGAACATGTTTCAATATAGATACTTTTTTGATACCCGTAACAATATCTTCTCCGACGTGAGTTCTTGGCTAACTGAAAGTAGCCTCCATATTTTAATTTTAGCTTGTATTTGGTTGATGGTTGCCTGAAAATAGACATTCAAGCTTAATAGAGCAATTATAAGTTTATAAAAGCGCTAAAAAAAGGAAAAACTAGACACCCCCAATATTACATAAACTTACTCGAGTATTGGTGATTCAACAATGTTCTCCCATGTTGGTCGTGATGATTGATCAATAGAAATTTCCGCACTATCGTCCATCTTTAACTAATCTATATCTAATAATGTGATGAAACAAAATAACAAACACATGGTGAGCACTACAATTTCTTATTTAACAGATTGTGTCAACTTTATTCAAGACATTACAAACTCAAAAACAACCTGCTTCATGACACTAGCTAGTAGACAAATACCTCATAAAAGCATGGTTTTGTTCTTTGTAATTTTTATCTAATTCCAGTTATCTAATATCCCACGAGAGAGTATGTTTGCTAAATGAGTAATGTTGCAATATGGGCTTTTTCTATAAACATATATATCCCCTCAAACTATAACCACATGATTCAACTAATTTTATGATCATCAATTCTACATTCATAACACAAACAGAGTTGTAAAAAAAATATATTATGTGTTGTCATTTTAACAATTGATCTTACAAACAACTAGAAGATGAATAAACTAACAAAAGATACTTACATTATTTAGATGAAAAGGATCAATCAGCAACCATCATGATTGAGTTGCTATTTTGCAATTGACAGGTTAAGAGATGAGTATGTTAATAGGCTAAATGGCGGCAAATAAAAAGGCTTTGGCGCTATAAAGAAAGAAAGGGTATAAATGTCATGTGCAAAATTATTTTTAGTATAATATATGATTTGGGTAAATATGAGTTTAATTTATAAAAATGGGTATATTTGTTATTTTAAAGTTTCATTGGGTAAATATGCAATTGATGAAGTTTCAATGGGTAAATATGCAATTCTCCCTAAGAATTTCAACATGTGATCAACGTCCATTAACTCCATAAGGACTGCGGATTATGGTCGAAACAGTGACCGGCTAGGATTTAAGCCGAAGACTGAAAGGATTAGGAATATCTTTTTCCTTTTTGGTATGGAGATTTGACGAGCCGATAGCTAGAAGCGTTTGCGAGCAGCAACTAGTTTAGAGGGCCTGAAACGCTCTAATATACCATTTTAATAATGAAAGCCCGTAAAATCGTCATTTATTGATCATCTATTAAGAATACAAATACGTTAATAACCTAAAACCCTAACGGGCCAAACGAATTCGTATAGTCTTTAAAGGTTTTTCTTGGGCCAATCATTTGATTGCTTTATGATAAACACACACAAAATTCAAAAGAAAGCAAATACAGATCATACACAGATATCATAAAGCTTCGAAGTACCACCTCTATCATATATATTCGCCAAACTATACACTTTGTAAACAATGCAAGTTTAACTTGATATGAAATATATATTGGCAAGACGTAATTCGAATGACCATGACCATATATATATAATTAGGGAACATAGTGGTTTGTAGAATGGTATACTACGCTACCTCCATTAAATTAAAACAAATGTCAACCAAACTTTTACCAAATCTTAATTCATGACCTCATTTTGATATGAATTTTACGAAGTAGTGGATGTATGTTTGTTTTCTAGTCAAAAAGATACTTAGTTTACATCCATATCGTTTCACCTATACTACCTACCGATGTTTTCATAACTTGGTATCTTAAAAAAGACTCAAGAACCGTGTCCAACATTGGTATCATTTTCCATGCAAATAATAAATCATTGGATAACTTTGTACGGTATCTCTGACTTTGGTCTTAATAAAATTTTCGACGTTTACTTAGATTATGTTATATCTGTGAGATCTTTCAAAGTCTTCTAGCTGTTGGTCTATAGATTTGTGTCCACTGCACTTAGAGCATCTACGATAAGGGGTGGAGCCAGAAAGTTACGATAAAAGTGCAAACTTTGATAATTTTTAAAATTACACTACAAATTGGGTCATTAAAAATTAAAAAAAAAAAAAAAAAACATATATTTTATAACATTTACACTACAATTTTTCGTTAGAAGGGCACGTGCCCACCCTGCCCCCTTCCTGTCTCCGAACGATGCATTGAAATAATGCATCTTGTTAACCTATTTAAATCTTTGGTGTATCCTGTTATAGTGAGTTATACGGTGTTAAATCAATAATTAACAGAAGAGTTTACGAGAAGGTCAAGTGTTAATTAAATTTCGGCTCTATATATATTTCAATGCAATGCAAAGTTTAACCCAATTAATAAATATCGTCCATTGTTATCTTCTTGAACTCTCCATCAACCTTGCATTGCGGATGCTTTTAAAATGAAATCTTTTGATGTGGTATCCATGTTAGATTTCATGAGTATGTTTGTCAAAGTGTACTATTGATCCAGCATGCCAAATAACCTAAATTAAATGATCATCTTTGCATAAAACATGTGGCTAGCTAGCATGAATTTTAAAACATAGACGTAAATTTATTGGTACTGAAATCGACCATAAACATAAAACCGATTTAAAAAACAGGCAGAAAGACTTGAACTTTAACAGATCAAGCTTTTTTAACGAGTTTTTTTCTTTACGTAACATTGTGTACGTTCAATTTCTATAAAAAGGTTTACACGCCAAGGGTTATTTACTGGTTCAACAACGTATCTTGATTAATTAATGGTATAGATGAAATTCTCCTGATAACATAAAAACATAGTCCGGTTTTGTTGTTGGATTTTATAACCCTAAACCATTTTAATAATATAGCACACTCGGTAAAGGTGTAACCAAATTCCTCTACCTTGATCCTATTATTGACTTAAAAACATTTGAAATAACTTATAATATTCTTTTTACTCTATTTTATTGTCAATGTATATCGTGTAAAATGTGGGATTTTTGGTCAAAAACTCTAGCCTAGTATACTATCTTAGGCGGATAATATTAGCTATACTGGACGAAGATTCTATTTTTTATACCTGTCAAAAACAATTACTTATATTTTCTAATTATTCGTCATAAAACAATATAATGTATGCTTTTATATAACTTGTTTAAACGTATTTAACATGGTTGTGGTCTAGAACTATCAACGATCGAGTGACAGAAAAATAGTGCTCATGACTGTTCTACCACGGTCTTGAAGAAACTCTCTTGAATGAAATCCACAATGAAAAAGAGAGGGTTATCCTGTGGACTACTACGTACACTAGCCATAAGTCAATGTCCAAAGACAAATTATTTTTTCTGAAGAAGAGTTTTGCACATAAAGAAAATGTCTTAAATGTAACCTTAGACAATGTTGATTAGTTTATGAAATTTGCGTATATCAGTGAATGAGAGAAGTTGATTATATGACACCACGTATCGACAAAATTTTGTAAGTTGGGCTATTTATCCTCACGTCCTTAATGGACTAATAAGGTGGGCTAAGTCAGCTCCAAAATTGAAAAAAGAAATGATTCTAAATCCAATTTGCATTTCCTTCCTAGGTAAAACAAGAAATGGGAGCCCGCTGCGTTGCAGCGGGTATATTTTACAGCTTGTGGGAACCAAATAACCATTTTTAGTATTTATATGGATACATACAGTTATGTTTGGTATAATTTTTGGTATAATTTTTGTTTGACCAAAACATGGAATTCTGACCCATGTGGTAAAAAGAAAAAACAATCATTAAATTAAAAGTACCTTGACGTGGTGTTCCTGTAATGTTATAGTCAAGTGTTCCCTGAGATTTTGAGAACCCCAAAGCAGTTGTAGTGTTTATCCGAAACTAAGAGAGGAGGGAGTGGAGAGCAGGTATGGCATCGAGTAGCAAGTATCCGAGCGGGTACACCGCCCCGACTAGGTCGGGTAGTTGGATCGAGTAGAGAATTCGAGTTCGGAGCTCGAGCGAGTACCAAGGTTGAATTTGAAAAATTCGACCGTTTTGCAACGGTTACATGCAAAAAAAAACCCTTTAAAACCAAATAACATACACTCATTTCTTTCAAAAAAAACATACACTAATCTCTCCAAAAAAAAAATAATTACCCCCACCTTTCAAAAAAAACACACTAATCTCTCAAAAAAAATGTTTCTTTTTTTTATGTATTATGTAATGTTTTTATTTTTAATGAAATGGTATGTTTTTATTTTAAATATTGTATGTGATTTTATGTATTTAAAAAAAATGGAATTCGGGTACTAGGGTACCACTCCCTCCACTTAGGGTAGTGTTATGGTAGAATTGGGTAGTTTTGAGTTTGAGGGTTTTTATTGGATAGAGGTGAGGTGGCACCCAGGGTATTAGGGTACCACTCCCTCCTCCCTAAAGGTGCATGGGAAAACCGGTTTTTAAAAGGGGCAATTATGGCACTACACCTTTTGCTCAATGTGGCAACACTTTTTAGGAAAAAAGTTGGCGTATCTCTTAAATAAACCTTGAGACTTGCGACTTTTTTCTTCCAATCAAGGAGCGCCAAGTGTCCATCCACTTTTCAGAACCCAATCATTGAATTTTACTTTTCGTACCTATGGTTTTTAATCGACCTAGATCCAGCAAATTTTTAAGATTCGAGCGAAATTCTCTTTTGATATTTTCGAGAAAAAAATCAAACTTTGTAAACTATTATTTTATTTCGTTAGCTCATTCCCAATGCTGAGCGACTTAAGCGAATTACTTTGAGCGACTTTTTTAAATTTGTACTTTTTAAATTTTTTTTACAGAACTTTAAAATACTTTTTAGATTACTTTTAGACTTTTTTACTTAAGCGTATTCCTTTTTTTTACAGCGCTTTTTCATAACTGATCCATTTTTGTTGTTATGTATAGTCTTTTTTTTTATTGACACAAAAACCTTTTAATTTTTGATTTTTCTATGTGTTTATGATCAATCTGCTATTACGGTTTTAACCACACTGTTAACATCAAACGGTATTTAATAGAAAAAAAAGAGTATACACGAAAAAAAAAAAACAAGTTAAGTAATTTTTTGTTATTATTCAAAAATTAAATAAGCCATAAGCTTAAAACAAACACTACCTGATTCACACACACATTCACTATTTTACCTCTTTTCATTTTTTTTTCCATTTCCCGCCACATTTTCCCACTCTCACACACACAAAAACACACACTAATTCAGACACACACAGACCGAAATATCGAACAAAAGATGACGGAACAGGCAGAGAAATCAGACGGTTTAGATATCGTTTTGATCGGTAAATTATATGACGGTCCTTGGGAGAAGAAGTACTGGAGTTCATCTAGGGTTTGTTATTTAACCATAATTGTATATCGATTGTTGATGATATTATTGTATTATTATTAAGCTATTTTGACCTAATTTTTAACATGATGCTGATTATATATTTATATTAGGTTTAGGTAAATTTATGAACTAAAAATTGATTTAGCGAAAGTTGCGGTACGGCTTAATACAGTTTAACAAGTGCTTACGGCTGTATATCGATTGTTGAAGCTATTATTGTGTTATTGAGCTGTTTACATTAGGTTTAGGTAAATTTAGGCGAATTCATGAAATGAGAATTGATTTAAAAGAAAATTGTGGCGTAACGACAAATTATGGATGAATTCAAATGTATATCGATTGCTTATGAAGTTATCTGTATCTGAAGTTATCGAATGTATTCGATTTTGGCCTATTTGTGAATATGAAACTGATTAAGTTAGGTTTAGGTAAATTTAGGCAAATTATTGAAATGATGACTGATTTAAGTTAAACTGCGGCGTAGTGATACTTTTTGACAAATTATAGCTGAATACGAGTATTTGCGGCTGTATATCGAGTGTTGATTGATATTATTTATCTGAAGATATTATTGTGTTATTGAGATGTAGAATGAGTTTAATTTAGAATCTGATGCAAGTTGAATTAGGTTTAGGTAAACGTAAGAAAGTTTTTAGTTAAGTTTAGTATCCGTGATAGAAGATAATTTCGTTTGCTGTAGAATGATACTTTTTTACGAATTGCAGCTTATTTACGGCTGTATATCGAGTATTGATTGATATTA
Source organism: Chrysanthemum makinoi (assembly GCA_910596185.1). NCBI lineage: Eukaryota > Viridiplantae > Streptophyta > Magnoliopsida > Asterales > Asteraceae > Chrysanthemum > Chrysanthemum makinoi. The sequence continues at coordinate 173,242,914 of OU343222.1, read as the reverse complement.
TTTGTATCTAAAGCACTTATTGTGTTATTGAGCTGTAGAATGAGTTTAATTTTTGACCTAGTTTATAAACTGATGCTGATTACATTAGGTTTATGTAAATGTAGGCGAGTTAATGAAATGTAGGCGAGTTTATGTAACAATAGTTTTTGACGAATTATGGCTGAATACGAGTCGATTGTTGATAGCTCTTATTTGTATTTGAAGCTCTTATTGTATTATCGAGCTGTTTAATGAGTTTGTAGATGGCCTAATTGGCTAATTTAGAATATGATGCAAGTTAATTAGGTTTAGGTAAATGTAAGAATGTTTTTAGTTAAGTTTAGTATCGGTGATAGAAGATAATTGTGTTTGTTGAGATGTTTGTGACTGATTTTAATTGAACTCATGGCACGAGGATAGTTTTCGATAAATTATGGCCGAATGTGTTGAAATGTGAACTAACTATGTATTGAATTAAATGTGTGATTAAATGAATATTTATGGCTGTATATAGATTTTTGATGATTTTATATGTATTTCAAGCTGTTATTGTGTCATTGAGCTGTAGAATGAAATTAATAAACCAATGTTGATCAAATTAAGTTTAGGTAAACAAATTGATGAAATGATGACTGATATAAGTTAAACGGTGGTACACTGATAGTTATTGACGGATTACCTCGGAATATTATTTTGTCGGAATGTGAACTAGTTACTATTTACAATTGAAGATACTTGCATTGGTTTATATGTTTGTAACTTATTGAATTATTAATGGCTGGAGAATAGTTTTTGAAAAAATATGGCTGAATGTGAAGTAATTAGTGAGTTGTGACTTATTCACCACTTATATCTGAGGCACGTTTGAGCGAGATGCGTGAATCGTAATGCTAGTCGTTCCGTCAATAGTCTCTGGTTCTGTCAGCAGTACTTTCTTTCTGTCGTTCCCAGGGGAACAAAATTTGATATAATATTGATAGAGTTTATCAACATTTATATGGTATTGAATGTCTGATTCACTGTTAGCATATAGCGCTAGGGAAATAGTCCTGATTTATTGCTATTGTGCTAACTAGGATAGTTGTTACGCAATCGGGATGAATATGATGTGTTGATGCTTTTGAAATATTTTCTGATGCAAACGATATATATGTCTTTGGTGATGCAAATAAAAAAAATTAAAATAAGAATGACATTAAGTACCGCAGCTAGTATTACTTGTAGTTTTAGGTATTAATAGTTTCATATCTACTTAACTGCTTTTACGATATTGAGTTTGGACTTTGGAAAGATGGTTAACTGTGGTATTAAGGGTTTGTCACCAATAATCAGTGTGGACTTGCATAGTGTTTAGATTGATTAAGAGTAACATATCGATGGAACAGTATTTAAAAGTTTTTCTATTCTTCTTAAGCATTTGAGTGCATAATGTGTTTATATTGAATGGTTGCCTTTGAAATAAAGTTATATTAAACTGAATAGAGTGACTAAATTAAGTGCAATATGAGGAAGGATTATATGGATAAACACAAGTAGTCTGTTCTCCTCATCCACTTGGTACACATTATTGTAAACTTATACATGTTTACTACTAGAAGTTAGTGCATAAGCGATGTGGTATACTCTCCTTGTGAGCTCTCTTGCATTCTCAGGGTAAAGACCGACATCCATATCCAGTTGGATATGTTGCTCATCGGAACAATAACGGGAATATCTATAAGATGGCGATCATTGAGGGGCTTAAAGGACCTGAATTTGTGGTGCGTGGATAACTTAATACTACGGAGTATTACTTTTGAGCTTCTAAGATTATTGGTATTACTCATTAATGTAAAGAAACTTTCTAATCTGATAACTTTTCAGATCAGTTCCACGGATGGGCAATCTTGTTCTGGTCAACAAACGTGATATTGCGTGGGAGGGATTTCAAAAGAAGAGCTGTGTTCGCATAAAATTTTGGCGAGGAAAGAGATTTTCATGCAAGATAGATGGTGCAGAGGTAACTGGTTCCTTCTTGCATTCACATCATTGGCCCTGTTTCTGTAAACTGTCATGATGCTTAAGTTTTTTCTTTCCACTTCTATAATATACCAGCACTGGTTTTATCCATAAATTAAGATGCATACGCTTATGCATAGAAAGTTCAGCCATGAAATTGGTAAAAGTGACAGGGATCAAAGAACGCGTTTCACTGTTTGAGTTTCTCTACAATATTTTGGTACTTGCTAAAATCTCTTAATGTGACTAGTATCATAATATATCTGATGTGTACACACAAACAAATACACACAGGTGTAGCCTTCTTTGCATTCTAATATATCTGATGGTTCTGCTTATTGCCTAGATTAAGATAATTTACACTGTATAAATCTCAAATGCATCATGGAAACATGTTTGAATTTGCATGAATACTAATATAACAGGAGAAGATGTTTGGGTGTTCAATGTTCATAACTGAAGTTAGTATTTAATGGCAGTTTCTGAAAGTTAGCCAATTACCAAAACCCATATTGTGTGTCAAGCACAGACGGCTAATTGATTTGTAATTAACACCACCCTAACACTATTTTTTTTTAATGTATCCTTCTTCAAGCAGATATCTTTATTTAATGACATTAAGATGTAGCGTTTTGTCACACTGAAAAGGCATACATACCAGTTTCTATTGCCGTCTATGGTCTACCATGTGTCATCCTGGATTTAGCATATTCGAAAAATTCATCTTAATGCCTAATGCTTACATTCAATATGTTTCCTCAAGTTTATAGGCCAATCCTAATAGTAGGGAACTAACAAATGCTAACTTAGCTTCATCGGGTGCTCTATTAATTCTTCAATCTTATATCTTTCGATTCTTATGAAGACATGCAAGTAGTTACACTTTTCAATATACATGGTGCATGTGTCACTTCAGCCATAGCTATTTTATATGTTAGTAAAATCATAGAGCTCTACATAAGCAACAATATAATGCTAATTGCAATTCCGTCCTTCCAACAATGCAGCTTTTTGGGTTTAAAAACCCACATGTCATGAGGTCGCTTCGGGGATTGAAGGTAAATGTCAGTCAAATTACAGAGCCAAGTTTGCCATCTTCTTCCTTTGGCAATGGGGAGTCTAAAGAAACTCATGAACTTAATACTCGTTCTCCTGTGTATAGTGCAGAGACTTGTAAATATACTGATTTGCAAGTGGACTTAGTAAGAAACGTAAAAGAGGGCGACCTCAAGATCATACACAAAGAGACGATGGAAAAGAGATAACTAGCAGTGGTTTCGAGAGACGTAGCAGTGGTTACCAAAATATACTAGCAGTGGAAACGTCAACCTAGCAGTGGTAAGAAAACGCTAGCAGTGGAAAAGAGATAACTAGCAGTGGCTTCGAGAAACGTAGCAGTGGTTACCAAAATATACTAGCAGTGGAAACGTCAACCTAGCAGTGGTAAGAGATAACTAGCAGTGGTTTCGAGAAACGTATCAGTGGTTACCAAAATATACTAGCAGTGGAAACGTCAACCTAGCAGTGGTAAGAGATAACTAGCAGTGGAAACAACATGCTAGCAGTGGTATCTCGGGTGAAATCTTTTTTACAGCTTCCAAGAATGGCGACTGATTTTATTAAGAGCAATATTCTTCGAATAAAAACATTTATTTAGTAGTATCATTAAACGTATTTATACCCACAACAAAACCTGTCTTATGTTCCTCCTAAATTTGCAAAAAATTTCAGCTCCAACAAATTTTAAGGTCAGTTTTTAACTCTATATCTTCAAATACTATTTTTATCTTCACAAACTAATTAAGTTGTTAACAAATCACGTTCAGATATACAATAGATTAATGTCTCAATCATCAAGTAATAGCGCGAAAAAGGTGATCAAGATTGATGTGAGTTCAGACAGTGTGTGTCCATGGTGTTTTGTGGGCAAAAAGAACCTAGACAAAGCTTTGGCTCTGTCCAAGGATCAATACGATTTCAAGGTTCTTAATCGTTTGTTTCGTTTTTTTACATCAAAGTGTTATTCTTGGTTTTATACTAGTTTATTCTTTTCTGCAGATTAAATGGCACCCTTATTCGTTCACTGTTATACCAGACGGAGGTTTGAGAAACTTAGCTAACTTATCATCTCTTAGGTCACTTAATTTGGATGTTCGCCAAATCACCGATGCTGGTCTTGCAGCTCTTACAAGTATGTATACATTTACCCTTTCAGCATTTTTAGATTTGGCCCATTTACTTATGTATGGGTCGATTTGGGTTAAGTTCCAACGGGTCAATTTAAAAAGTTTGCTACAAAGGAAAAAATTGACTAGTCAATAACATCTTAAATCGATTTTTTCATTGATTATAAATGTGAAGGAGCATCGAGCTTATGAGGTTTATTGATCGCATGTTTCTACTGCTCGTTCAATGTTGCGAGTTACCACTTCTTGTTTAAACGGTTACCACTGCTACATTACTTTCGTCACCACTGCTAGCTTGTCGTTTCCACTGCTAGTTTACTTGTTTCCACTGCTAGTTATTGTCGTTACCACTGCTAGCATTACTCGACCACTGCTAACATGTTTAGGTTACCACTGCTAGCGTCACTAAACCACTGCTAGTGGTAGTGATTACCACTGCTAGTACTTGATAACCACTGCTAGTACTTTTTACCTACTGCTATGCGACTTAAGCTTTGTAGCTGCTACTCGATAATGCATGAACTTAGCCTTGACCTGTGAAATAAGAGAACTTGGGTATTTAAAGTATGAACTTAGCCTTGACCTGTGAAATAGGAGCAATAGCTTTAAATTTTGACAAATTTGGGAGTGAAAGTTCCAATTTCCAAGTTATTTTTTATATTCAGGATTAATCTTTTTTTATGGTTACATTTTTAATTTTTTTAATTTTTTAATTTTTTAATTTTTTTGCAATTTCACTTTTAAATTTATGAGAATTGAACTTCTGGACCTTTGGACGCCTTGTCGTTCTTTCCTTATTGTCCGATTAGAAATCTTTTCTTTGTCTTTCTTGGTAATTTTCCTTTTTGATAATTGTGGAACGTAATCACTAACAATCATGAACTTTAGTGAATAGAATGTTATTAGGTTAGGCTACTGCTTTAGGTTTAGGGGTAATAGTGACAACACTGTAAGGATTGTGCATCGCTGTCAGTTTTTGACGAAAGCGTACAAAGTGCTACTTTTGATGTAATTGTGCTTTTATTGATGAATCTTGGTGATGCCTTAGTGTGAGATTTGCGGTTGTTAGTTGTTACCTAAGAACCAATCGGAGATGCTCGGCCTGTGATTTGTGAACATTTCTTTTATGTATGCAAGTATAGGATTCTCAAGTGGTTACGGGTTGCAAATGAGTTATTCGAGTGGATGATTTTCTTTAGGAGGTGAAAACTAGGAAAAAGCGTTGATGATTGGTGTTTAAAATGTGTTTTTTTGGCCTTCGATTCTAAGATGCTGTATCACTGTATGATTATGATTTTAACGTCCTTCTGTGGTGAAGTGTGCAAATGAATTGTACAAGTGATGTTTCCTTATAAGATATTTGAAAGATTGAAAATTAGGAAAAGATTTGTTAAGTCTAGTTTGAAAAGTGCATGTTGTGGTTGTTTGTTAGATTTCAAGAACTTGGCTTTTTGATTGTGAAATAATTTGATCCATCTGAAGTAAATTAGGAAAAGGTCAAAAAGATTATGTTTTAGAATGTGTAATTTGTGGCCGTTTGTAAAATATCAAGAACTTGTTCATCGACATGAATCAATCCAGACACTTTAATTTAAGGTTCTTTTTTCCTAATGATTAAAAATTATTTGTTTTTGCTTTTGGACAGGTATGACTACACTGGCTACGGGTGGTGATAAAATATTTTAGTCACTTTCACATAAAGTTGCGATGATAAAATATTTTAGCCAATATTTAACCCTAGCATAATATTCATTTATCAGGAGACTGAAAAAAATGCAACCTCAGCAACCAGGGTATAATAGCTCACGTGTGTATCTCGAGCTTCTTGTTGATTTGCCATGGGAGACAACCAGTGAGGAGATTGAGTTAGACCTAAAAGCTGCAAAAGATCGACTCGACAGTGACCACTATGGCTTAGTCAAAGTCAAACAAAGGATCATTGAATACTTAGCAGTTCGCAAAGAGCCCGGTATTATGCTTTGTTGGCCCACCGGGTGTCGGGAAAACATCTTTGGCGTCATCTATTGCTGCTGCTTTGGGTAGAAGTTTATACGGATATCCCTTGGTGGTGTGAAGGATGAGGCTGATATTAGAAGGCACCGGAGAACATACATTGGAAGCATGCCGGGCCGCCTTATTGATGGATTAAAGGTGAATTTGGATGTTATATAAATTTCAAATATTTGTGATTATTTTGCTAAAGATTGTAGCTTACTAAGTGTGAGGTAAGTGATATTTATGATTTATATAGCTATAACTTTGACTTTATGTTTATTCAGAAAGTAGGCGTTTGCAACCCCGTTATGTTGTTGGATGAGATCGATAAGACGGGTTCTGATGTTTGTGGTGACCCTGCTTCAAAGACTGCTCGAGGTGCTTGACCCAGAACAAAACAAAACATTCAGTGATCAGTATCCTAATGTAGGAGTCACTTATCAAATATTTGAAATGCTTGTAGTTGGTGAGAAACTGGGTGGATTGGGTTATGGGTCAAATAAGTGTCAACCCAATCTGTTTGGAAAACTATAAAGTTGTCTGTTTTGACCTGACCCACTCCGTTTGTTTCGATAGGTGTTGGCAGCACACCGCTATGGGCTTAAGAGAGTTATTCTGCCGGAAAGAAATATGGAAGATCTAGTTGAAGTACCTTCAGCTGTTCTTGGAAGTATGGAGGTAACAATCATCTACTATATGATAATGCTTTTCTATAAAGTATAAGTTGTACCAATTTCCTATGAACTTACTTTGAAACTGATCAAAGCATGGTTGCATGTTAAATTTGAGTACAGTAAGTGTAGTAGTGTTAGCCTAAATAGTTTATATTAGAAGTGATGGTCATCCACGTTTAGGAACTTTGTAACGTGTGTTAGATATCGTGATAGAATAGTCAACGGGCTCGTGGATTGGACTAAGCTAAATGGGTATTAGTTTAGTTAAGCTAGCCTTATATCAATCCATGTCCAATCCAATCCATACGAAGCCCATACAAGGCCCATGGCCAAGCCTTAGGGCATCATCTCTCTTACTATAAATACCCCTCAAGTATGTCATTTGAGGGGTGTGCTTGAGTGTGTGTGTGTGTGTGTGTTTTCCTTTGAAGCAATATACAACTTATTGTTTTCATCTTTCTTCTCTCTACCTCTCTAAATACATACACGTCTTATACACATCTCTTGTCACCAACCTCTTAATCTTTTCTTCTTCATCTACGCATAACTGTTACGTGTTTGTGTTGGGTTTGCTTGGTAAAGTGATAAGGTATACGTGATAAAGGGGTATAACAATTGGTATCAATCGCCTAACAATGGTTTAGGAGTGTTTGTGTTTGTTTTGAAGGGTTACGCGTATAAGCTCACGTTTTACATATTTGAAACGCTTAAAGCTTTCATTTTTTCACCAAAAAATTCAAGATTCTTGTGGTTTAAGGTTTATTTGGTGCTAAAGTTTCAGTTCTTTGCAAAAAGTTCGTAGCTTTACGTGTTTTTCTTCATTTTTAAGCTCGTATTTGGTTATTGGTCATTTCTACTCATAACTTTTCTAAGCACTTTGGGTGAAAAAGGTCAAAATTTTTGTGTTATTGAGTGTTTTAAGGATATCTGTGCAAGCGAAATCATTTGAATCGTTGGAAATTTCTTACAAGTAGAAGTCAAAAAGTCAAAACCCTAGTTTTCTACTCGTAACTTTTCTAAGCACTTTGGGTGAAAAAAGGTTAACATTTTTGTGTTATTCGAAAGTGTTTTAAGGATATCCTCAAGCGAATTTGTTTGAATCGTTGGAAATTTTTACGAGTAAGTCAAAACCCTAGTTCTACTCGTAAGAAAGTCAACTACTCATAAGTTTTCTACTCGTAACTTTTGGTGAAGAATCTTCGAGCTATAACGTTACTCGCTTTCCTCACTTGGATAAGTGTGTGGAACACTTCGATTGTGGATATCCCTTACTACGTGACGTGTAAAGGATTTTGGTTCTTAACCATAGTTTACGATAAGCTAAAAGCTTACAGTAACTCTACATAACTTCACAATTACGCCGTAAGGTTTACTGAGTAACTTTTTGTCACGATAAGCTTAAGGTTACGCTGCGTAAGATAAGCTTTTACGCATAAGATCCCTACGCCTAAGGAATCCTACGCCTAAGCTTCCTACGCATAAGATCCTACTCGTAACTACATCCTACTCGTAACCATATCCTACTTGTAACTTCTTTGGTCTACGCCTAAGCTCTTTCTACGCCTAAGGTTCAAAAAAAAAAGTTTTTTGGCGGAAAACTTGAGTAAAATTTAAATTTTTGAGGAGACTAAACGTTCAATTTTACGCGAGATTCAAATTTTGGTTTAACTGTGAAAATTTTGGTCAAAAAATTCAAATTTTTGAGCCTAAATTCAAATTTTCGGGTCAAATTTACGTCAAAATTGTCATAACTCAAATTTTCATACGACCTTAGAATTGATTTTTAAAGTGAATTTCAAATTTTGGGCGAAATTTTTTTCCGACTAAGAACCAAGGTTCTTACGAGTACTACTTTCGAAAACACCTCAACCGAGCTTAATCTTCATCAACCACAACTCCTTTATCGTTGAATCGATCCTACATCAACTTTATCATACATACCTTCATCAATGGCAACCCAGGAAGATCGTCTCATAACCGCTTTAAAAGGATTCTTCAATGAAGTAAACATTAGTCCCACTACACCAAATAACAATAACCAATGGATTTCATCAGATAATCCTCCGTAGTTTGCTCAACCGAGTATGCATATGGGTCAAGAAGGACAAATGGTTGATGTTATTGGGAATCAGAATGGATTTGCTACGGTTATACAAATGGGGAATTAGATGCAATATGCAGGCGCTTTGTTGGACATCAAGGGGTCGATTATGAATCGAATATGGGATATCAACATGGGAATAACTGTTATATGACTTCTTCGTCAGAATGCTACCTCGAACCTCAAAGCCAAAATTCAGGTTATTTTAGTTCGAATCTAGTGTCAAACGATCGACGAAGCTTGAAAGGCTCCAGTACATGTTGATGTTAGCACGAAAGAAGAGTCGGAATTGAATTGACGATGCGTACGCATTCATGAATCCAAGACGGGCAGATAAAGCAAAAAATACTGCAACCTCCAGTCATAGAATCAATCCGCAGGACACAACATCAAGTGGTACTTTTGATACACCTCCAGTCTATGACATAGATCCACTCAATGAGGTACTAAATTATAGTAATGTTGCTAGTCAGTTTACTCATGATGAACAGATTCTGCGTGACATCAGACCTACTTATGATACATACCTGGACAATCCGAAGTTGTAGCAATACGAACTCAAACTCCGGATGTGGATCCTAATGGAGGCCGTGTGGCACAAAATACTGAGACTGATGAGGAAACCCGTGCTTATTTTGAAAAATTAATTAATAATTGTGGTATTGAAATCGAGAAAGTTAGTAAGGTCAATCGCGAGGTTAAGGCCGCGAATGCTAAATTGACCGCCGAGCTTGAGAGTTACAAGGAGAACGCAAAAGCTTTTGAATTTCAAAAAAACAAAGAATCGAATTAGAAATTGGTTATCGAAATTTGGTTTCTAAAGAAAAAGAATTGCAAATCAAGTATAACACACTTGATGTGAATTCGAACTTGAAAATTAAATCTCTAAACAAGGAAATTTCTGATTTAAATAACCAACTTTCTAAACAAAAAGAAATGTTTTCTGATCTTGAAAAGAAAAGAAGCAGTTGATTACTGATTTTTCAAAACGAGAAGATTCTCTTCTTGATGAAATTCTTGATAAAAATGAAAAAATCCAAACTTTGGAAAATTTGCTTCTTAAAACGGGTCATTCTGCTCAAACAATCAAGATGCTTTCTAATCAAGTAAATCCGCGCTTTCATACTAACAATAGAATGGCTCTTGGTAACAACCCTTCTTCGTTCCTCAAGAAAGCTCAGAAATCTCAGAATGTGTTAAACGATGGACAACCTTTGCATGAACCCATAATTGTTCGTGATTCTCTTGAAACGTTGGAACTATCTGAGGAGAGTAGATCAAAAATGAAACAAAAGAATCCGGATCTTAAACCGATTGATTATAACAAATGGAACAAAATTAATGGAATTACTTTTGTCAATCAAAAAGAACAATCAACGTTTTCCACCACACCAAGTGTTTCAAACAAAGTGTCAACACCAGTTTCAAAACCAGTTTCAAAACCAGTTGCAACTCCTGTAGTTGTCTCAAAATCCTTTTCGAAAATCGAACAAATGTCTTCAAACAATCCTTTTAACACAAGTGATGCAAGAAGCATTTTAGATGATGTTAAAACTAGAATTGGGTACCTTCAAGAGACTGTCAAATCTAAAACCAATATTACTACTAACATCTGGTTTACTCGTCATGATGACGAAACGAAAAGTTTTTTGAAACTCAAATTGCCCTCATCTGACCGCATCGCTGCGAGGGTAATTCATTTCGAACAAGCGTTTTTGAAAGAAACAGCTGACTTTGTCAAGGACCATAAATCCCTGGTAAAGCAAGCTAATGAAAGTGTTGAACACATCAAAGTTTTGGAAAATTTGAATGATTCTCTTTTCGAAGATGTTATGACTACCGATATCATGTCCATCATTTTGCAAACATATTATGTTGAAGATCATGAAAGACCTCACCGAGACCTCCACAATTATTTCAAAGTATGAAAAAGCTCTTGAAAAACTTGAAAAAGAAAACGTGTCCTATTTTAAAAAGCTTGATCGAAAAACCGAGGAATGCAAGTATGACAAACTGTCGTATGAGCGTGCCTACAAGGACATGCAAGAGCAAAATGATCTTTTGAGAGTTCAGTTGGAAAGTCTAAAAGGAAAGGTTTGTGGATACTAAGTTTGTAAAACCATTGACAGAGGAGAGAACAAATGTTCCCAAACCGTTTTTAAACCAAAATGTCAATTTCTCCTCCAAAAGTCAATGAGAAAAATGATTTGTCAAAACCAGTACCCACAGCCCTGCCTATTAAAAAGAGAATTATCAAAAGTTTTGAAAAAGGAAAAGCAGTTGCTGAAACACCAAAAGTAATTACACCTGGCATCTCTAAGAATAGTACACGGAATGTGACCAAAAATCAAGTTAAAGAATCTGTCGGTTCTAACAACATGGTCAACAATCACTATCTAGAAGAAGCTAGAAAAAGGCACAGACTCGAAAAGACGGAATTCTAGGTGCAACATCTAGGGTGACGAATTCTACAAGATTTCAAGGCACTGCTAGTAGTAGTAAACCATTACCTAGGAACACTCTACATAAGACTAGGGATTGGCTTGCATCTAAGAGTAGCTCGCAAAAGAAAATGCTATGCCCTTAGATAACAACACTAGGAATTCTAAGTCTTTTTCGAACAAGAATCAATGTCCACAAGACTGTAGTGACAAAGTTAAAGCTGCTGTTTTAAACAAGAATATTGAATTTGTCTGTACTACATGTAAAAATGTGTCTTTTCAGCTAATCATGATGCATGCGTCTCACTATATCTCAAGAAAGATAATTCTCGTGCCAAGGCACAATCCACTAAGACACCAAATAGAAACAAGCCCGTTGATAAAATGTCAAACAAAATGAAACCTAATAGGTGGATCTCTTCAGGACGTAGTTTTTCCAAAATGAGTCTTCCGCTGCATCTGATAAGAAAACAACTCCTCGATCTTACCTTAGGTGGATTCCCACGGGCAAAGTTTTCAACAAAATAGGTCTTAGATGGATTCCCACAGGAAAGATTTTTGATACTTGCTCCAACACAGATAATAGTGAAAATCATTCGGATAAGGAAGTCAGATCCACTACAACCGTTGATAGTGATCACCCTCGCCGTGAGGAAACATATACTTCTAACACTGTTATTTGTGAACATTATTCTTCTGTGGATGCAGGTACTTGTAAAAGTGTTGAAGATTCTTATACCCCGTGTGGTAAAGAAGAACTTTATGCCTACTTCGCATGTGGAAATCTTTTTCTAATTCCACTCTTAACTCCACTTTTACATGACATGACTTAATCTTCTTTCTTCAAATCTTCTATGTAAATATTTTGAAAAACAAAATACAAAATTTGAAAAACCAACAAAAGCAAAATATAAAAATATAAAACTTTCAAAAATACAAAAACATCATAAAATAAAAATCCAAAAATATTCTTCTACGACATGTCTCTCGTATAATCGATATTCTCAGACGTTTCTAGAAATGTCATTCAACAATGATACAGGCATGTACAGATGCTTGAGCGAGAGTTCTTTAATATGTTTTCTAAAACATGTCGTTTCTCAAAATGTCTCAAAATAATGGCTTTCGTATACTTCAGATCGAAACCCGGACTTCAAATTAATGGCTTCAACACACAGTTCAGACCGCGCTTCAAAGAAAGGAAAGTGCTTAACCAAATCAAAGGTTTTAAATATTTTTCAAGCACTATTCCTAAAAACATAATGGCTTGCAGTTACTTCAGATTGCAACCCGATCTTTAAAGAAAGGAAAGTGCTACGCAAAATCGATTTTCATAAATATCGAGCACTTATCCTAAAACTAATGAAGATAATTTTTTCTCTAAATATCTTCAAAAGATTTTCAAAATCTTCTTTTCATCTTGCGTACCATTGATTCGAAATTTTTCAAAAAGATTTTTTAAAAATCTCTCACATTTGGTACCAAGATAACTCCCTCTAAACCCTTAATTGATTCTAAATTTTCTGTATGAAAAATATGCTTTCGTTAAGGGGGAGTATAAATAAAAAAATTGTTCCAAAATTCATGCTAAATCAGTTTCTCTCCAAATGATTTTTGAAAAACATATCTTTTAATCATTTTGTTTCAAAAACATCATGGATATGCTATTTTTGAGGGGGAGAGACGTGATTAAAATGTGATCAAAAAGTTTAATGTTCGTTGTTTGAATCTCAAAAGAGCTCGACTCAGTTGAAACCAATGAATTGACGAGGAATCATGTACCATCTCGAGAAACTTTCTATGGACTTGACCAGGATGGGTAATAATTTCAAGCTAGTTCTCTAGTGATGTAAACGTGTCTCGAATCGGTCTAGTTCATTTAAAGTCGATCAATTCAAAAAAGTGCGAACTCTACCCTCTCTGTGCAGATTTCAGTTAAAACAATATAAGCACATGTGAAGGGGGAGTGTTTCTGAAAACAAAACTCTCAAGGTGTTAACAAAATGTTTTGATAATCATAAACACTTTGAAAGATTTTCAAGAAAAATGGTTTTATGGCAACAATAGGACAGTCATGGAGTTATAAGGTGACTAAGGATAGGAAATTCGTCCTATGATCCGCCAGAGCCGGAGGGATCTACCCAAGGACATCACAAATAGTTAGTATTAGAAGTCCTTAGGAATGATTGAAAAAAGGAGTAATGTGAGAAAGGAGAAAGAAGGGGTTGAAGAATTAAAAAGAAATGTAAAAGAAAGGGTGAAAAGAAATAGCCCTCCATATTCAACCTTAGGGCAGAAACCGGGTTCAATACATATGCTACTGGTTGTCACTAGATGACACTGGTATTGAAGACAAAGACGTCATGGACCCAGTGACGCACCGCACTAAACCTTCTAGCCACTCATTCCTCTTAAAAGGATTTGTTTCATTCTCACCGAACCCTACATAATCTATCGACCTTCTTAGAGATCGTTGATATTGAAGAAGGAGACCCTCTCCCTAGTCTCCGCTCAGAAAACCAAAATGCACTATTAAGTCTAGAGCCACGAGATTCATCAAAAGATCTCATAGGAACACTTGACATGACATCGCTTGTTGTTCATCATTAAGGACACAAGTGATATATTCTAGATTCCTACGCAGATCTTAGCAAGCACCGCAGAACATTTATGAGAAGTTTCACATCTGTGATCTTCGTGATTGAATGGAAACTCCTCGCAGTGGTCAACATCAAACCCGACAGCAGTCACTTCGGTAATTCTCCATGGATTACGCTTTAGTGTGTCTCAAACGGTCTACAGTGGGGTGATGCTTGGTTTCTCAATGACTCATCTGAATCAGATGTACTTCGGTATATCGCGTTATCTCACTTGTGGGACTCCGTTCAGAACGGCCTTTGTGAGAATTAGAGATGTGTTTTCACACTATGCTGTTAACACCCTCGAAATACAAACTTGTAAGTGCGGAACCGCTTATTACTAACTGTTTTATGTTTTCTTCTTATGGAAGCTCGAGGATGGATCGTCGTGACTCGCCATATGCTCATACCAACGACACATGAAATTTCTCATCACAATCAAAGGCTACACAAAGTGTAAAGACTCGAGAACTTCATCATTGGAAACTCAAAGTCAAATAGAAGTGTGAGCATGGTGGAGAAAGACGTTGAGACACCTAACCAACGAAGTTGACAACGGCAGAAACCACATTATCCGATCACAAAGCATGAAGGAACAATGAATCAAGACTATTCTATATCTACACGCAAAGTTCAAGCTCAAGGAAAGTAAAGATCTTATCAAGTGGAGCATCATTTGAATGACCACCCCTTAGGGGGAGATTGTTAGCCTTAATAGTTTATATTAGAAGTGATGGTCATTCACGTTTAGGAACTTTGTAACGTGTGTTAGATATCGTGATAGAATAGTCAACGGGCTCGTGGATTGGACTAAGCTAAATGGGTATTAGTTTAGTTAAGCTAGCCTTATATCAATCCATGTCCAATCCAATCCATACGAAGCCCATACAAGGCCCATGGCCAAGCCTTAGGCATCATCTCTCTTACTATAAATACCCCTCAAGTATGTCATTTGAGGGGTGTGCTTGAGTGTGTGTGTGTTTTCCTTTGAAGCAATATACAACTTATTGTTTCATCTTTCTTTTCTCTACCTCTCTAAATACATACACGTCTTATACACATCTCTTGTCACCAACCTCTTAATCTTTTCTTCTTCATCTACGCATAACTGTTACGTGTTTGTGTTGGGTTTGCTTGGTAAAGTGATAAGGTATACGTGATAAAGGGGTATAACAAGTAGTATGATACAAAACACTAGCGATTGCTCTTATAAAAGGCTGGATATAGAACAATTTACTGCATTAACGAATGTTTGGAAAAAACTCCAAAAAATTGGTATTTGTTTCTTCCAAAATCGCATATATTTACAAAGAACAGTCATCTTCAAAAGGTCAATTGCGTATGTCAAACACAAGGCATTGATGTTTCGAAAAGTCCATCTCCTTTTTTTAGACACTTAACATGGAAATAATTTGACTTTTGAAGTCAAACATATTGGTTTTTGATTTTGAATTGTTTGGAAAATGTTGTGTTTGTTGTTACACAGATACTATTTGCCAAGAGAATGGAAGATGTACTTGAACACGCTTTCGAAGGCGGCTGCCCCTTGAAACATCATTCAAGGTTGTAAAAAATACGATCTAACAGACATCTGCTTGAAAATCCAGCAACCAACTCTGTAATCTTTGGACTGACCAATTGCTAGACACGGAAGCAACAAGCAGGTCCTCCACGCCTTGTTTCTCTAATGTTAAACGCAAGACGATTATTAATTATTTTTCCCTTTACCATGTATTATTTCTTGAATGTGTAAAATCATTTATTTATATAATCAGCTTGTGTAAAGATATCTCAGAAAACAATGAGGCAATTTTCTTTCAAACTTTACTGTCTCCAATCTGATGTTCTTCACAACTTCTATATCTACAAACACGACGAGTGTTTTCATCAAAAGATATTGGAGTTTCGACTATGATTGAAGAAATTGCCAGCAAAAACATGTATTTTGAACCAACAAATTTGGCATGCAATACTCTTTGCTAATTGGAATAATGGATGTTCTGACTTTATGCAATACCCTTTACATGTTGTTCATAAAGATTGTTATAAGAGAATGTCTAAAGCATAAAAGGTTAAAAGAAGTGATATAAAATGTAAGAAAGGCCAAATAAGGACATCTAAACAGAACTGTGTTACTCGTCATATCTAGGGATAGTCCTATAAAATATCACCTTTCATAAATATAACCAATGATGATCATATTAAACACTATAATCACACACAATTCACATATGCAAAACCAATTTCAAATCCACACAACTACCCTCTAACATGAACATCATCAACTGTCTAATGTTCACTAAAGAAGAATTATGCGTTTATACCCTCTATTAGTCTGATCCCAAAACTTAGGAGTAATCATATCCTCCAAAAGGCTTGTATTCCATTATTCGCAAACATCTTTTTTGAACATTAGTCGTCTTGAGGGTAACCGGAATCAAATTGCTGATGATTATAACCCTTCACAAAACTGAAAGCACTCCTCTCGCTTAACCGTTGTAGTGACAGGTTTGCCCTGCTGCTTGCTGCTACTGCTGTTGTTGCTGCTGAGGTGGCACGTTTAGAGGTTGAGATTTGTAGTGTGTAAAAGGCTGAGAGTATAGTGGATTCATCACACCCTGCACGTAAAACCAATTTAGCTGAGGTAACAAAGTATGCAGGTCTGCCAGGTCTGTCAAACAAGTTTAGCTTAAAATATGGGCTGAAATGAAGTTGGCTAGCCAATCCTTTTGTCCTCCTTTTTTTAGTTTTGAGGTGAATAACTAACATATTTAATTTTATTACAAACAGTATTAGTTTATCTAATAACAATCATTGTTTTGAAATACGATCTTTAAGATTTTAAGCACTTAAATACACTCTTGCCAACTTTTGACGCGTTCAAATGTGTTTCACACATTGTACTAGTGGATGAAAAAAGTTTCGTATGAATTGGTCAAATTTCAGCATCAAGTATAAAAAAATGAAAAATAACTGACATGTATATTATTCATGAAAACGAATCATGCTCATGTTACCCGGTGAGGGCGAGCCTTTTTCACTCAGATGTACGCGGTCTCACCGGGTTATCCCGCGACCGTTTCCGTACCCTCCCTGGCCATCCCCAAATTTACACACAGAGGAAACCAAGGACCTTACCACTAGGCCCTTTGGTGGTGTATATTATAAATGTCTAGGCATGTGATATAGGACCAATTTGTATGCTGAGTAATTCTTCAAGAAAATATTATATAAGAAAAAAATTTAGAAATACACATGTGTATGAAGGGAGGTGGCGGCGGCACCACTAAAGTGGCTCTGGGAAGATTCATCTTGTGATGGATCCATAAATCCGACATGTGTAAACAAGCCTTGTGAACCATGACCCATGTAGTCCTGTAATGTACCAACAAGATTAGAATCCCATAAAGTTGGCGCTTCCACCGTCCAATAATAATTTGAAAAAATATGTATTTCCATTAAAGATTCCAAGTCAAAATCATTTATTTGCTCATTTTATAGTTACTTATGAATGATATGTTCCTGGGCCAGATAACTCCTTGTAAGGTATTTAAACGTTTGACAAAAAAAAAATCAAATATGCCTTATACTATATTTCAAGTAAAGTGATGCAAGTTATACCATATGTCAAGTAAAAATGACCGTTTCAGGCGGAACGCACTTTGACCTGTTGCCTGACCCAACCGTCAACTCTGTTATACTGTTAATGGCTAACAAAGACTAGGGTTATTCTTCTCCATAAACTATAGAGTGGTGCAGGTAAATTAGACATTAAGAATCAATGTACAAACCCGAGACATAAAATCGCTTCCAGACCAAAACGTGAAAATCCAACTAGGGAATTATGATTCAAAAACTACTGATACCAAATTGGGTCGCAGGAGTAGCATAGTCAACAAAGATATCCACCTTGGGAAGCCTAGAACATAAATGATATGTCAAATTTATACGAGGCTACGAGTATTTAACTGAAGGGAAAAAACTGATTGAAGGAGGTATTACCTTGAGATGCTTTGCTTTGGCTGCATGACCTTCGATTCCAAACGGTTTGCTTTGCTCTAATATTACATAGTCATGAGTTAATAGGTAGAAATATATTGATGTCTAAAGATGGTACGTAAACAAAAGTATACATCTAAGTTGTAAAAGAATTACCTGTATGCTTTTAACCCATCGAAAATGCCGTTTGACAATTCATTGCCACCGAGGGCTTTTATAAACATTGGATGCAAACCCTCATGAGGCATATTTTTAGCTCTTTTCATGGACTCCTGGAAGGCTTTCTTTGTTTTGGTATATAAACGGAATGCTCTTTCACAAATTCTCACCAAGCAATCCAATTCCGTGGAGGAATCAAGTATTTCACGGACTATGTCTCTGCGACAAGATCAAGAGTTTGTTGGGGAAACGACCATAAACAGTTTCTCCATTGGCCATTGCCAGTTCCATTTCCAACATAACCTCTTCCTCGGTGGGTGCAGGCTTTATTGGTCTTGAGAGAAAAAGATGTAGATCAAGAAGATAAGCCATGTCTTCAGCTGTCACGAACGAAAATGTTGTACCAGTCCCACGCCCTTGCGCCCTAAACCCCCATGTCAGTTCAACTATTAAAATCCAATTTGACAAATCAAAGTCAACTATTAATCCAAAGTTCAAACAATAAGAATACTTTAAATTTTAAATAAATAAAAACTTGAATCATTACAATAACAACCTTATAGAGATCCAAAGGATGTTATCCGAGACTCTTGACTGACCGACGAACATCTTCTTCGAATGACTTAATCACTTCTATGGCTTCTTCAGCGCATTCTCTGTTTCATATCAATAGCCATGTCTTTCAAAGCACTATCAACCCAGATCACCCGCGTTAATAGCCAGTGTTTGAGTTAGGGTACGAGGATTTTGATTTCACTTTTTGATTTGTGTTTTGGGTAGTAGAGTGTTGGTGGGTGTGTTTGTGTGTGTGTAAAAATTTAAAAAAAGTGTAAAATTATAATTTTGATTTCACTTATTGTTTGAACTTTGTAAAATTATAATTTTGAAAATTATTTTTGAAAAGTACAAAAGTATAAAGTAAAAAAAGTCGCCAATATTATTTCGCTTAAGTCGCTCAAAGATTGGGAAGGAGCTAAAAGTATAAAAAAATATTTTAGTAAGTTTGACTTTTTTTTTACTAAAGGACAAAAATAATTTCGCAAGAATCTTAAAAAAGTCGCTCAGATTCGGGCGTTGTACTAGCATAACTGTTAAAAGTCAGAAAACAATAATTGGGTACACAAATGACGAGGGACACTTGGCAAGCTCAGATTAAAAGTAGAAAAGCTCGAGCCTCAATGTCTATTTAAGAGATACGCCAACTTTTTTCCTAAAAAGTGTTGCCACCTTGAGCAAAATGTGTAGTGCCATAATTTCCCCTTTTTAAAAAAACCTGTCAATAAAACCGAAACCGGTTTTTTGAAAAACTGGTTTTTTCAAAACCGAAATCGGTTTTCAAAAACCAAACCGTTTTACCTTATTGCCTTTTCCTTCAATCGGTTTTACCGGATCAGAACCTGCTTTTTAGGTGGAAACTAGCCGTTGGGTATACTGGCTCAACCAATAATATTATTTTGGCCAATGGCTGAGTTTCTCTCTATATGCAATGATGGGCCTCGTTTTATAGCCATACATTGTGGCAAACATTTCCTACATTAGGCGATGTGGGATGCGAAAAGTAAAATCACGTTGAGTATATAAGACAGCTAGCATCTCATATTATAAATGTTTTTACATACCTAAGGTTTTATAAAAAACTAATTTCTCTATCGAAATATAATAATACAAATGTTTAAGAATCGCATATCCAGAAATATAACACAAACGTTCCATATCTCCACAGGTATATGGAGAACACAAAAGTGCTTATCATGTTTAAAAATCGCTAGTATAATTGTATTGTTTAAATAAAAGTTATGATTGTATTCGAAATGTATTAGTATTTATATAGTTTTAGTTGTATAATTGTATTGTTTAAATAAAAGTTATGATTGTATTCGAAATGTATTAGCATTAAATGTTTTATGTTTAACATGTTTATTAAATAAATGTTCGAACTTTTTAATAAAATTTCGAAAAAAACCGAACCGGTAAAAAACCGATAAAAAATGGATCCGAACATTTAAAACCCAAAAAATCGAACCGATAAAAAACCGATTCCTAAATATTTTATCGATAAAAAACCGATAAAAAATCGAACATTGAAAAAGGAAAACTTTAAAAAGTCAAAGTGGACATTTAATATGGGACGGAGAAAGTTATCGGGTCAACTTGTATAACTCATTTAAATATTTTATCCAACTAAGCTTGTATACAATGTAGGTTCCCCTAAACTAGATCAAACATCACACAAGAAGGTAGAAGGTGGGGGTGGCAATCGAGTCATATTCGGGTTAATTTATTCGGGTTGGCGGGTTATTATAACCTCTACCCAAACACGACCAATTTATTAATTGTTTCAAGAAACTCAAACCTAACACATACCTGCATAACACGTGTAACCCGTTTGTGACTCGTTTAACCTGTTTAGGTATATAGGTCAAGCGGCGAACAAGGTTGGTTGTTTGTCGATTTAACTAGTTTAAACAAAAAAATGATATAAGGGTTTAAAAAATGATAAAAATAACATACAAATAACTATAGAACAATTTCAAAGATATGTGAGTTATAATTGCAATTCGCTCATATTAAGTACATAACAAAATACATTTATGCCAAATTCGACATAAAATGTAAGTTATATATTTTATTTTTAGAAGCTTATATACTTAAACGAGTTCACGGGTTGACTTGTTTAATATTTACTCAACTCAAACACGACCCGTTTATTAAATAGGTTAGACGGGTTGACCTGTTTTTTACCCAAACTTGTTTAACTTCATGCCGGGTTCGTTTCATTTATCGTGTCGTATCGAGAATTGCAACCCCTATTAGAAGATTTGTAGAGAGATAAAGGTATAGAGGGAGAAAGAGGTGGAATGCTTATATATGGAATGATGCATCAAAGTTCTTATTGCTGGCATCGAACTTTTTTTCCTATTGTAGCATCAACTTGCCTAATTTTTCTTTTGTGACACAAAATCAAACTTCGATGCCCTAAAGGAAAATAAAAGCAGTTCAGCTACAATAGGAAAAGTTCGATGCCCGAAAAGGAAAAGTTCGATGCCTAGAAAAAATTCGACCGTTAATTTTTTATTGCAACTAAGTAGTCCTTTTCGTCCGCTTACATCGTTTTCATCCGCTTTTACATCGCCGTCCGCTTTTTGCATCGCTGTCCGGCTTGCATGTTTTCGTCCCTTTGGCAATTTCCATCCTTGCACATTTTCGCCCGCTGTTTGCCTGTTATATCGTTTTCGCGCAGATCGTTGTTCGGTTTTGCAAAGCGTTCGTTGCACAGCATCCGCGTGCGACGTTTCGTCGGCTTTGCACGTTTGATGTTTTTGCATGTTTCGTCCGTTTTACACATTTTTCCGCTTTGCTGTTCAGTGACGCTTGTCCGCTTTGCACGCGGCAAAACAGCATCAAAAACGCAAAAGCGACGAAAACGCGCAAAAGCGGACGAGAACGCGTAAAAGCGACAAAACGCGGCAAAACGGACGAACTGCAAAAGTTGACGAAAACGCGGCAAAAGCGGACGAAAACCGGCAAAAGTTTTACGTCAAAAACGCAAAAACGGACAAACCAGCCGGACGAAAACGCGGCAAAACCGACGAAAACGCGGCAAAACGGACGAAAACCGTGTAAGAACGGACGAAAACGCTGTAAGAACGCGAAAAGGACTAATCTGCGCAATAATATAATAACGGTCGTTAAAATGCATAAAAAGGACTAACGGTGCAAAAAAAATTAACGATCGAACTTTTTCGGCATCGAATCTTTCCGCAGATCAACTTTTTTCTTATTAAAGAACCGCTTAATTTTCCTTTTGGACACAAAATCAAACTTCGATGCCCGTAAGGAAAAATTAGGCAAGTCTGCTACAATAGGAAAAAAAAAGTTCACGCTGCCCAGTAAAAAAAACGTGACAACTTTGATGCCTAAATTTATCATTTTCCCTATTATAAAACACAAATTTACACAAGCGCGCACACAAATGAGACCATTTGTGTGTACTTATACTTCCATAAGACACCATAATGGGCCTTTGGATGGGCTTGGGTTATGTTGGACTTGGATTACATCATTTACAAGGCTAGCTTAGTTGGCCACTAATCTATTAGCTTAGCCAAGTTCATGAGCCCGATTACTAATCTATTACAAATGCTATAACAAGTTACAAAGTTCCTAATTATAGAATGATCGTCACTTTTATTAATTCTAACACACAATAACATGTAACCTTAACCTAATAAGTTGTCGAGTCAAATCATATAAATCATTTAAGTTTTTATATCCCTAATCAGTCATCACAATAGGATTAAGTTGGTTCGGGTTCGGTTATTTTTTTACACCTTTAATAACACTTTTGCGCGTAAGTCAATGATTCAAATAACGGTGAGCATATAGTTTATGCCATCATTACCTTATTCGTGTTGTTGTGAAACATGTTGGGAACCTCACATGTAAGGCAGGGCCATATACGAAGTATGAGAGGTGTGCACTCGCACTATAGGTCTGTCGCACATGGCCTCTAAGTTTTAAGGGTCTCAAATTTTATAATACGTCATATACTCCGGGCCTCAAAGCTCACTTCAAAAAAATGTTATAAATTCAAGTGACAATGATTTCAAATAAAAGGTAAAGCTTGATCGTTGGTATATATATAATTTCAAATAAAAGGTAAAGCTTGATCATTGGTATATATATGTTTTTTTTTACATCAACAGTTGATTTGATGTCTCATTCCGTCTCATATTAGTTGTTTGCTTTTGATTTTTTTAAGGTTTTTTTTTTCAACTTTAATCTTAAATTTTTTTGTTTGTTTTTATATCTTGATGCAAAATATATAAATAGATTGGTTTATAAATGTATTTTTATTGGTAAAATTTTTATTAAATATTATATTAAACAAATAAAAGTATATAAGGTCAAATTAAATATATAATTATTTCTTTGTTGTTTTTTGTTAGCATAAATATGTTTTAAAAAATTGTCATAGAATATTATAAG
>OU343222.1:173152940-173219654 GCA_910596185.1 Chrysanthemum makinoi | reverse complement strand
AACATTTACAGACCCGTACTTGCACATATACCACCTTTTGTAAAATGCTTTTTTTGTAAAGTTATCATAAATCAAAAATTTCATTAACACTTTTCCTAAAGTGTTAACAACACCAAACAAAAATATAAAACAACAAAACAATCGTAATGTTTTCTATTTTGTATTTTCTTTAAGGTGATTCTTAAAAAGATACGATTTGGTTAAACGAGACGATACCAAAATATTGTCCAAAGTATTTAAACCCTTAGCACAAATCCATACCTACGTCTTTTTAGTGGTACTTAATACATAAAAATCAACCACCGCAAATCAAGGCAAAACACCTACCAACTGGGGATGTGAACATTAATAAGTTCCCAATCTTAAAGATCAAAACTTGCATTTGTGTCCTTGTGAATTGGTATACCTTTTTCAAAGAAGCCATTTCATTTGTGATTATTGGTTTAAGTTCACTTGTCGTTTTGCCTCGCCTTTGTTTTTGAAAACTGATTTTTAAACTTGTGCAGCCAACGCGTTCTTCCAGCTCCACAAGTCCACTTTCAGAGCTTGCAAATATTCCGCGGAGACGGAGAGAAGTTCTGCTCCTGCAGCCGTGACTGAGGAACGTCTAACACCACCACCCCCTGTCGTAATGGCAGAAGATTATAAACGATGAATGAGCTTCTCCAAGCACCCATCGAGGGTTACGGAGATGCCATTATTGTCCCAGCCATCGTGGCTGATACCTTCGAGCTCAAAACTGGGTTGCTTAATCTTGTAACCCAAAGCCAATTTTATGGTTTTGAGCAGGACGACCCTCATGCTCTATTCGATGGTTAACAAGATTGCATCTACCATCAAATACAAGAATGTCCCACATGAAGCAATAAGCTTCTTCTCGTCCCATTCTCTCTAGAGGGACAAGCCCGGAATTGGCTTGAGAAACAACCTCCTCGTTCCATTGAGACATGGGAGGATTTAGTCACTAAGTTTGTTACGAATTCTCTCCATCCTCCATCCCGAACTACAAGTCTTAAGAATGAGATAATGAAATTTGCTCAAAGATTTGATGAATCATTCAGTGAGGCATGGGATCGTTACAAAGAGTTGCTCCGAAGTTTCCACATGGTTTACCGAAGTTAATGCAAATGGATACTTTCTACAATGGTCTGAACTAAACTAACCAAGACTCTTTAAATGCCTCCGCGGGAGGTAATTTCCTGAGCAAGACCACAAAAGAAGCCTTGCAAATCATAGAAAACAAGTCCCAGGTCCGCCCTTTCCGAACAAAGACATATCAGTCTCAATCTAATGCAGGACCTTCTACTTCATCTCACGTGAGTACATCTAGCACCGATGCTAAGATTGACAAACTCACGGATGCTATTCAGTGGCCCTCATGCATACTACAACTGTACTGCCACCGATGGTAGTCCATTTGAAGCCAATGCTATAGCCGGTACTTCACATCAGGGAGGTAATCAATACCGTCCTCAAAATGAACCAAACTACCGTGCTAATACTTATCAGGGACCACCCGTTTTTAACCAGAATCCTAACATACAAAACCGGAATCAGAACCAACCTAGAATGAACCAAGGTTATCAAAACCAAGGTAATTTCTATCCCCGACCAAATCAAGGTTTCCAACATCAAGGAAACTTTAATCAAAACAATTTCAATCGAGGGAATCAATTTAAGGGAAATGTGAATCCTAATCAAGGAAATTTTCAAAATCAAGCCCTATCCGAACATTAGAGGCCAGAATTTTCCTAATCAAACTCAAGCCATTGTTCAAACTGGACCATCATCTGATGAGTTATTGAAGCAATTCATGAAATCCCAAGATGAAATGAAACAGGTTGTTGGTCAGTCAGATCGCTGATCTAAAGAAGTCTTTAAATGATCAACCCTCGGGTTCAGGAAAACTTCCGAGCAACACGATCGCTAACCCCGAGGGGCGATGCAAAGGCGATCACAACCAGAAGTGGTGTATCATACGATGGACCGCTATTCCTACTACCTCTTCTTCTTCTTCTCTCCCGAAGGTAGTGGAAAGTGAACCTGAGGCTACAAAGGACAAGGAACTTCCTACTAATAACGGAGGTACCAACGATGTCCAACCCCAAGTCTAAGCCAGGAGTTGTTTTTGATTCAGATAACATCTCGGTTGAAAACCCCAAATCCAAATCTTCTATTCCTTACCCATCACGTTGGAATGAGCAAAAGCTCCGCGAGAAAGCCAGTCATCAAATGGATAAATTTTTTCAAATTTCCAAGAAACTCCTTTGACATAAGTTGCGGATGCTATCATGCTGATGCCCAAGTTTGCATCAACTCTCAAACACATGTTAAGCAACAAGGAAAAACTGTTTAAGATGGCTAAAACTCCTTGAACGAGAAACGCTCAGCAGTTCTTTGAAGCAGCTTCCCAGAAGCTTGGAGATCCGGAAAATTTCTCTTACTTGTGTATTTCCAGGATGGTTGAATGCTTTGCCTTAGCCGATCTTGGTGCAAGCATCAATCTGATGCCTCATTCAGTATGGAAGAAACTTGCTCTTCCGGACCTTACTCCTACATGCATGACTCTCGAGCTTGCAGATCGATCAATATCGGTCCTCTTGGCATCGCGAGGATGTATTCGGAAAGTAGGAAAGTTCCATTTCCCAGCTGACTTTGTGGTTGTTGACTTTGATGCCGATCATCGAGTTCCTCTCATTGTTGGACGAAGATTCCTGAGAACGGGCCGTGCTCTCATTGATGTATTTGAGCAAGAAATCACATTACGTGTGGTAATGAAGCTGTCACCTTTAACCTTGATCAAACTTCGAGGTACTCCGCAAACTATGATTCTGAGTCGGTTAACCGAATAGATATCATTGATGTTGCTTCTGAAGAGTACTCTCAAGAAGGTCTCGGTTATGTTCATAATTCTTCGAGTGATAATCTCACTCATTCATCTCAACCCATCGTTGCCAATTCTACTCCTCTCTAACTCCGTTGAGGAAAGTGACTCATCTTGGAAGAGATTCAGCATACTTGTCTAGTGATTCGGATTCATGGGAAATTGATCACGCTCCAATTGACATCGAGGGAGATATTATTCTCATCGGGAAGATGCTCAATGATGATCCTTCATCACTCCCTCCCGTCGAGCTTCATAATAAGGAAGTCAAGTCAGTTGAAAAAACTGAAGAATTTCCTCGAGGTTGAACTTAAGGACTTACTACACTCATCTCGAGTATGCATTTCTTGAGGTGATGATAAATTACCCGTCATTATTGCTCGAGATTTGAGTAAAGATGAAAAGACTGCTCTCATAAAGGTCTTAAAGTCACACAAGCAAGCAATTGCTTGGAAACTCTCCGACATTAAGGGTATCAACCCTGAGTTTTGTACTCACAAAATCTTGATAGAGGATGACTTCAAGCCAGCATCCAACATCGGAGAAGGGTGAATCCTAAGATCCATGAGGTTATCAAACGGAGGTTCTCAAACTTCTTGATGCGGCCTAATTTACCCGATCTCTGATAGTCCTTGGGTTAGCCCAATTCACTGTGTTCCTAAAAGGGTGGCATAACTGTTGTCACAAATGAAAATAACGAGTTAATTCTAACTCGCTGGTACGGATGGCGTGTTTGCATTGACTATCGTAAGTTGAATGACGCCACCCAAAAAGACCATTTTCCTCTACCCTTCATGGACCAAATGCTTGAGAGATTAGCAGGAAACGAATACTATTGTTTCTTAGATGGTTTCTCGGGTTATTTTCAGATCCCCATTGATCCACAGGATCAAGAAAAACCACATTCACCCCCTTATACGGAACTTTTGCCTACAGACGTATGCCTTTTGGCCTATGTAATGCTCCTGGCACGTTCCAACGATGTATGATGGCAATTTTCCACGACATGATCGGGGAAACAATGGAGGTGTTTATGGATGACTTCTCGGTCATTGGGGACTCGTTTCAAACATGTCTCTCCCATTTAGATAAAATGCTAAAACGGTGTGAAGACACTAATCTTTGTCTAAATTGGGAGAAGAGCCACTTTATGGTCAAAGAAGGCATAGTCCTTGGCCATAAGATTTCCAAAAATGGGATCGAGGTCGATAGAGCAAAAGTAGATGTTATTGCTAAATTGCCTCATCCTACTACCGTCAAAGGTATTAGGAGTTTTTTAGGTCATGCCGGTTTTTATCGCAGATTCATACAAGATTTTTCTAAAATCGCCCGGCCTATGACCCATCTTCTTGAAAAAGATGCTCCTTTTATCTTCTCACCCGAGTGCATCAAATCTTTTGAAACATTAAAGAAAAAGCTTACTGAAGCACCCATTCTCGTTGCTCCCGACTGGGACTTGCCTTTTGAGCTCATGTGCGATGCAAGTGATTTTGCTATCGGTGCAGTCTTAGGGCAACGTTTAACCAAGCATTTTCAGCCTATCCATTACGCAAGTAAAACTATGACCGAAGCTCAAACCCATTACACCACCACAGGAAAAGAGCTACTAGCCGTGGTGTATGCGTTTGAGAAGTTTCGGCCGTACTTAATCTTGACCAAATGCGTGGTGTATACGGATCACTCGGCTCTCAAATATCTCTTTGCAAAACAAGATGCAAAGCCGAGATTGCTTCGTTGGGTTCTCCTCCTGCAAGAATTTGATATCATTATACGTGATAAAAAAGGAGCTGAGAACCTAGCTGCTGATCATCTGTCCCGATTAGAAAACCCACACCAAGATGTTTTCGAGAAAAAGGAAATAAATGAAACATTTTCTCTCGAGACACTCAATGCGGTTACTTTTCGTGGAAACTCTACTACCCCATGGTTTGCCGACTTCGCAAATTACCATGCGGGTAACTTCATAGTGAAAGGGATGTCGACCCAAAAGAAGAACAAATTCTTCAAAGATGTTAAACATTACTTCTGGGACGACCCCTACTTATTCAAAATCTGTGCGGATCAAGTCATCCGACAGTGTGTTTATGGACAGGAAGCTATAGACATTCTCAAAGCTTGCCATGCTGGACCCACCGGGGGCCATCATAGTCCAAACTACACTGCCAAGAAGGTTTTTGATTCTGGATTTTATTGGCCCACGATTTACAAGGATGCCCACGAGTTTGTCAAAACCTGTGACGCTTGTCAACGTCACGGAAATATCTCTTAAAGAAATGAAATGCCGCAAAACGCCATTCAAGTGTGTGAGATCTTTGACATCTGGGGCATTGACTTTATGGGGCCATTTCCATCATCTCGAGGAAACAAATACATACTCATGGCCGTTGACTATTTGTCAAAATGGGTTGAAGCGAAAGCTTTACCTACCAATGATGCCCGAGTTGTTGTGAAATTCTTAAAATCTCTTTTTGCTAGGTTTGGAACTCCACGAGCTATAATCAGTGATCGTGGTACGCATTTCTGCAATGACCAATTTGATAGAGCCATGCAAAAGTATGGTGTAACTCACCGTCTCTCTACTGCGTACCACCCCCAAACAAGTGGGCAAGTGGAAGTTTCTAACCGTGGTATAAAAAGAATTCTAGAAAGGACGTAGGGCGAAAAACCGTGCTCTTGGTCGGATAAACTGGATGACGCACTCTGGGCCTTCCGTAAAGCTTATAAAACACCCATTGGGTGTACTCCATACAAGCTTGTGTACGGAAAGGCGTGTCATCTGCCGATTGAGCTTGAGCACAAAGCATACTGGGCTTTGAAACATGCCAACTTCGATATTCAGACAGCTGGTGATCACAGAAAAGTTCAAATGAATGAATTAAATGAACTCCGTGATCAAGCATACGAGAACTCTTTAATCTACAAACAAAAGACAAAGAAGATTCATGACTCCAAAATCAAGAACCGCGTTTTCAACGTCGGTGATCGAGTCCTTCTTTTCAATTCAAGATTAAAGATTTTCTCGGAAAACTAAAATCCCGCTGGTCTGGACCATTCACCATCACTAAAGTATTTCCTTATGGAACTATTGAGTTATCTCAACCCGATGGTCCAAATTTTAAAGTGAATGGTCATCGATTGAAGCAATATTTTGGAGAGGACATTCCACCCATGGTTGTCCCTGATCTACAAACTTTCCCCATGAACCAATGAATGCGGGGTCGAGTCAAGCTAGCGACTCGAGGAACAAAAACAGAGGCACTATATGGGTTTCACCCATATTTCGATTTCTTTCTACTTTCTACCACCCTAGTGGGGGAGTTGCCCTGCTGTTATATATAAGTTTTCTAAAAAAAAAAAAAAAAAAATTCAAATAATGGCCGTAGTATTTCCCTTTTACGTTCTCAGTTTAATAACGGCCGGTACTTTGAATATTGAGGGCAATATTCATTTCTAGTGTGGGGGGAATTCTCACGAATTTTATCATATGTATTACCATCTTATTCCCCCAATTTTGGCCAAATTTTTTTTGGAGTAAGTGTTTTGCACTTACTCAGCTACACGGTTATCAATCCGCCATGTCTAACACACATAAGGATTGGCTAATCCAAGAGCAAACGGCTCTTGGTAAAGATATCTCAAATCCGTTGACGGCTTGCAATTTGCCCAAAATTGTATGGTGTTCAACTCACAATATCTTTAATTAGTGAAGAGTTGGCTAGCCCGCAAGTTTATGGCTTGTGGTAAAGGCAGTTTGAAAACCATAATTGGTAATCGACTCACCAAAGATATTTTATCTAAGAGTTGGCTAGTCCAGAAGCAAACGGCTTCTGGTAAAGACAAACCAAATCCGTTGAAAGCTGGTGATTTGCTCAAAATCATTTGGTTAGCATTGTACCAAGGTTCTTACTTGAACTGAAACAATTGGCTACTCCAGAAGTAATGGCTTTTGGTAAAGAGATGAAATCCATTAAGTTTTCTCAAAAGATTGCTAGGGACTAGCAATATCTTAGTGTGGGGATTGATGAGTGTGCAAATACTCATCATTTTTGTACCTTTTAGTGCGCTAAAACATCGAAAACACTCGAAACGCATCAAAATGATAAAAATATCACAAATAAGTGTTTTATGTGTTTTAAATGCAAAAATACCAAAATCAGATGAAAAACGTATCAAGTTTGCATAATTGGCAGTTTTAGTCCCCCAAGTTTCAAAAGTTGTCAAAAATAGTCCCTGGTAAAATCAAAATAAATAAAAATAGTGAAAAATGTTATTTAAAGTCCCTAGGGATTCATGAGTTGTCAAACTTGGTCCTTGAAGTTTAAAATTGCAAAATGACAACTTTGGTCCCTCAATTTTGAAAAATGTCAAAAATAGTCCTCGGATATTTTAAAAATGGAAAATTAATAAATATTACCCTTGTACTATTCTTATATGGCATAATTGGTCCTTGTGTTAACTTTTGAAAAGTGGCAGGTTCAGTCCCTCAAGATTGCAGAAATTACATGAATGGTCCTTGTGCTTAATCTATACCAAACGGACCCTTGTATTATTAATAACCAAAAACCCAAATCAAAACCCGGTGGCCCAACTTGCAACCCAAGCCCAAACCACTTGACCCTCGACCTTGACCTTGAGCCAGCCCAAAACCATTTTGAACCTGCCAATATCCATTTTTGAACTCACCCCGTATTATTAATACTGCCGGTCAAACGTCAACGCCCGCCAAAACCAGATACACTGTGCTTCTCCCTCACCCAAGTCTGCAAACCAAAACCACCATGGTTTTTCCACCTTTCCACCTCACTCCCCAGCTGTTTAACCACTCCCCTCCACCTCCACATCCTCCCAAACTTCTTTAATTGCAAATACCTGCTTAAGTGACTTTTGGCACCAAAATGCCAAATGGACAGTTATGATGAGTTTGAAGGATCCAATGGTTGGAAATAGGTGGGAAAGATTCAGAGATGTCGACAAGAGCCTAAAAGATCAATATAAAGAAGATTGGAGCCATGTAGAAGAGTATCTAGTTTTAATTTAGTTAATGTATGTCGTTTTAATTAATTTTCAAATTCCAGTGTATTTCTTAGCTTTCAAGTATTTTTTTAAGTAATCTCAGTTGTATTGTGAATCTTTTCATATAAATTTCGGTGTTAAGTTTCATTTCAAGTTTATGCAAATTTCCTTGTTCAAATTCTCAAAATGATCGAATGTTGTTGTTAGTTGTTGTTAAGGACTGAATAAGCTCATATAAGCTCCTAAATAGCTTATGTAAGCTATTAGAAACTTTTAAAACTTAGTTTAGTATCAAAAAGAAAAAATTACCAAAAATACCAAAAAAAAAATTTAGTGAAAAATAAAAAAATCAATGGAAATGAAGATCAAAGCTGGAGCAGGGTGAATATTGGATTGCCTTGGGTTAGAAGCTTTGTGGAAAGCTATTAGGAGTGGTCTTGTGCTTTGGTTCTCAATTTTCACTTGGAATCCATTTTGTAAGCCTTTTGCTCAATTTTAGCATTTCACTGTTAAAGTCATTAATTAACTTAAAACTTTGTGTTTCTATGTTTATGAGTTGTAGCTAAGTAGAATTAAGCATTAAAACAAGTTGCTTGTTCATTAGAATTTGTAGTTGCTAAAAACCTTAGTTTAACAATTAAATTAGCATAATTGTCATTTCTTAGTTTAATGATGTTATTGTTGTTGTTCAGTTCTTATTTAGTCTCATCATATGATAATATAAGGTCTTTAATCAAGTGCATGGTCTGAATCTGTGAAATACTTTGAAAATCACAAAATCAGTTCTATAAAGGGTTGTTTGGTTTTACCTTATTACCTGTGTTAGAGAGTGTTGGTGTTGTTTCTTGTTATTGTTATCTTTCATACTAGCATCTAATAACTCATAGAAACCATAAAAACCAGACCTTGTTTGATCAAAAGTCAAAATCCTTTTTAATCTTACTCTATTTGTTCACTGTTAGGATTTAGGAACTAAAATTCATCATAGTTGTTTAGAACTTGTTAACATAGCTTAATTTCATCTTATTTTAGGTTAATACATCATAATCAGTAATTATCTTTGATTTAAAACTCATAAAAGTCAACTTTAGTGTTTATCTTAAAAAGTCAAAATTTCTAGTTTAGTCGTTTTTGAATAAAATAGATAATTTTATATAGGACTTAATTTTGAGTTTCAAGATTTGAGCTTTTGGGATATTAATATTCAACTGCTCATCTTTATCATAGTAATTTTTATAATTTCTAATTAGCTTATTAAACTGCTTATTTTTTAGTTTCTTTTAACACCTTGTTTGAAAAAAGTGCCCTGTGCACAGTTTTACAAGTTTTTTCATAAGCTTGTCAAAAGCTCATTAGTGAGTTCCAGCTTGTGTACTTTAGCTTTTTGTGTAGCTTAACTACCCATCTCTTTAGTCAAGTGCTTATTTTCACCTTTTTAGCTTATTTGATAGGGCTGCTATTAGCTTTTAAGTTGTCCATTTCTTGTGTAAACTGCATACTCAGTTGTTACTTAAGCCATTTTCACAAGCTCTCACAGAGCTTATTAGTGGTCCCCATAGTAAGAGCTTTAGCTTTTTGGACACCCCACCAAATTAACTAAATCCTTCATCCTTATTTTGATTTTTTAGCTTATTACATAAGCTTAAATTGCTTTTAGATATACTGCGGCTGTTTGTTTGAGAGGTTTAGTGTAATTGCTTATTTGCTTATTTTAAGCTTATCAGTGTAGTCCTTTGTGTCTTTTAGCTTCATATAAGTTCCTTTAGCTTATTTGTATCTTATTTTACCTTTGGTTCCAGCTTGTAAGCTTATTAGAACTTAAATCATTAAAATAAGCAAAAACTCAAACTGTTAAGCTTTTTAGCTTTCAAACTGCTTATTTTCAAGTTCCAAAATTTGTGTTTTCATAAAAGTTTCATATTATCAGTAGTATAGTAGGTTTATAAAAGAAAAATCACAAAACATCATTTTAAAAATAGTGATAGCGTTTATTTAATATAAATTAGCTTTTTAATTTTTCTTTTCAGCTTATTATTAAGCACTTCCTGTTTTTATAATTTTCTTAGCTTTCTGTCATCATAGGATAATTTTATAAAAAATTTCAGAATTTTCCTAGCTTGTTTAGTATTTATTAGAATTTAAAATAGTTAAAAGTATTAAATAATTAATAATAAATAAATAAAAACCATAAAAAATATATTTTCAGTTTTAAAATAAGTTTTATAATATTTTAGATTTTTCTAAATCATAATTTCATTTTTCTAGCTTTATTTCACATTTTCTTATATTTTAGAGTATTATTAAATAGTTAAAAATAGTTTTTAATTAATAATAATTAAATAAATAGTTATAAAAATAATTTTAATTTTCCAATAATTTTCATTTATTATTAGGTTTATAAAATATCATTTTCATATCCATAGGTGTTTTATTCTTATAAATTTATGTTTTATTTTATACGTTTACGTAAAATTTAGTAAACGTACGTATTTACGTTTGTTTAATCTGATTGTTGTGCTTCACAATTCTGTATCCAAATACCATTCCAATCAATCAGTAGTGTAGTTATCAATCAAAATCCTTACAGATCATTATCCTTAGTGATCATTCGACATCTGAACGTTTTTAAGCACCATTAATCCTCCGTGGGGCTTAACGACCCGGGAATCCACTATATTCCAAGGGAAATTGCATTGGTTTTAGACTGTTTGAATTTTATTACGGTTGACCATTCACAAGTGGTTGACTTGTGTAATAAACTTGACAGTTTGAAGCGAATCAGTAGGTCTCATAATATCGTTAATATCATGGTAGGTTTCATAATTAAAAAACAAAAAAGTGCTTAGAAATATTGAAAAAATAAAAAAATTAAAGAAGATTCCAATAGTAAGAATCGCTCAAAAGGAAAAAAAAAATCATTTACATGGTCAATTGATACCGTGAAGGTTAGCGCATATCTTGATTCTTTTTACAAAAAGTCAATATCAGATCTGGAATGGGTAGTCCAGATCTATCCGTACGTCCTCACTAAAATTAAAAATCCGCACATGATCTTCACTCACTCTCTCTCTCTCTCTGTATATATATCATGTATATATATATATATATATATATATATATATATATATATATATATATATATATATATATATATATATATATATAGGGTGAGGTTCTTTTCAGAACCAAATAAATTGCGAGAACTGCGAGAACCAGCATCAACCAATCAGATTTTTATGGATATTTATTTTTATTATTTAATTCAAAAGGGTATAATAGTAAAAAACCATTTTCAAATAATTTTTGTATATAAAATACCGTTTTTAGAAAAATCCCTTAATTTTCGGAACTAAAAAAATGTTTTTATTTTTTATTTTATTTTTTTTCGCATGAATATTTTAAAAAATTCATGTGCATATGTGTTTTTTTCTTAAAATGTAAATTTACATGTGTTAACAGTGTACAATTGTTATATACTTCAAACTTGTTTTGTTTTTAAAGATAATTGCACATATGTTTCTATTGTGTACAATTCTGTAAAATTCAAAATTTGAATTAATGGACATAAACATCCTTCAAAGATTAAATATCATATAAAATACAATTCAAATACAAATGATAAAAAAAATACTTTACAATTATTGATTATACATGTGTGTACTAATAATATTTAACACAATTGGATTCTTCACTTGTGTCTTTACATCAATATCATGATCAACTTTTCTTTAGAAAATATGTACTTATTGAAGACACATATGCACTCTTTATATTGGTGATGACCCATCTTTATCAAACATGTCCAATACCTGAAATTACAAGCAAATGTTATTTTTTTTATTAAACAACTAGCAAACACATGTGCACAAAATAAACATATATGCGTATGTGCACAAAATAAACATATATGCGTAATTTATAACATATATGCATACACCATCTTTGGTTTATATGAACCTTAAAACACATATGCACAACCTTTTATTAACTTTTAACCAGCCATAAAACACATATGCAAACCCTTTTTCATTTATTTTTTACTGATTTTTACTAGACATAAATACAAATGCACTCTAACCTTAAAACACATATGCACATAATTCAACTGATTTTATATCAACTACAAAACACAAGTGCATCCTTAAATTAGAACTAAAAACATATATTATAAACAACAATTAAACACATATGCACAATGTAAAACATAATACCAAACACATGGGTACCTTTAATCAGAACAAAAACATATATGCACTTTCAATACATTTAAACTCTGAGGCTGTAAAAACTCATATGCATAAAAGGCATCAAATTCACTAGAATATGTAAAAACACATATGCACTCTCAATAACACATATGCACACTCCGTTTATTGATTTTGTATGAGCCACAAAACAGAATTATACCCTTTTTTTAAAAGAAAATAACAACAAATAATGTTAAACCATATTAAAGCATGCACATTTGCATTCGTCATCATCATTTTTAAACACAAAATAGACCTGTAATAATAAATAAATAGTTTTTTTGTTAAACCAAAACTAAAACAGAAGCATTCAAAGAAAATAACATGGTATAGAGCAAGCGTATGACACACGACTATATTAACCAAAAGTCTTAGTAACCAACAATCAACCTAATTTAACCAATTAAATTGCACAACGTATATCTAAAAATGCTCTTATGCATTGTTGATAAACAAAATACATTGCAACCTAATTTAACCAATTAAAATGCTCTTACGTTAAAATTTGGTCAAATGCTAAAATTTGGTCAGCCATAAATCTCAACTCATTTAAAATTTGGTCAACCATAAATCTCAACTCATATCAAAAGCCTTAAACTACGCAACTACACATGTATTTTGATAAACAAAATTTACGTAATGATTGATAAAAGAAATGAAATTTCTCTATACTTTAACATATTTAGTAAAGTGTGATGGATGATGTATTGGTTTTGGCATGAAACAGATAAAGAAAAAAAAGAAGACCGTTACTTGCAGGTTTAAAAAAAAAAGAACAGACACCAAATTTGATTTAGTTGTTCATATCTCCAAATCACAAACCATATAAAGCAACAAAGCATAAGTAAAGTATACCTTCTTATTCTTCGTGTTTCATTAATAACTATAGATCCTAGTTACGAAACAACAATCGATAACAGAGATTAAATAGATGAACCGCGATCAGCATGGCCAAATGGGTTAATTTAGCATGAACCAGAAAGAGAGAAAGGCGTGCATTTTTTCTACGAAATTAAATGTGTGATCTTGAACAGAGATTGTGAAAGAACCGAGACCATGAATGGAGATGGATAATTAATAGTGAAGCATTTCAAGACCATGAACGATATGATCCAAACAATCTTTAAATGGAGATGGTGAAAAACAGATGGTGGCGGCGTTTAGGGTTTTTGGTTCAGGCTATGTGAAGAAGAAGGGGGTTGGAGGATTTTAGGGAAAAGGGAGAAATACGTGGCTTCACAGTTATTTTCTTTAATGATTTAATGTGACAGTTTAAAAATCAATCTAATAGAAATACCGATAGTGTTCCTCCAGCTTTTATAGAATATTACTTAAACTTTAACTTTTTTACATTTGTGCCATCCACAATTTTAACCATTGATCAAATAATCAAGGGTGTAGATCGGTTCTTCATTCCATCGATTTATTTAGTTAGAACATAACCTCACACTATATATATATATATATATATATATATATATATATATATATATATATATAGGCTCCGGTTCCACTGAGAAGGTTTTTATTTTGAGAAAATTGAGAAATCTTCGTTTGAGCAAATTGATTCATGTTTTTTATTTGATTCACAAGTAAACATCATGTTATGGTGAATCGAATCTATAAAGCAAAAATTTGATTCATAAATCATTGTTAAAATCGAGTTATGATGATGATTCATTAAATTTGTACAGGTGATTCAATATTCTACATATATCGTAAAATCGAGAGATTTTTAACATTGATTCAAATTTTTTTTATACATTTTGAATTTTAATCACATTAAAATGAGTTTTACGCTTGAAAAACATGAATCATAGTTAAAAATCTATCGTTTTTGAAAACCTTCTCAATCTTCTCAAAATAAAAACCTTTTCAATCGATCCGGATTCTATATATATATATATATATATATATAAATATATATATATATATATATATATATATATATATATATATATATATATATATATATAGTGTGAGGTTATTGTGAGAAAAAAAAATGCGAGAACTGCGAGAACCACCTTTTTACTCTTCATAATACATAATGTATAACTTGGCAATGCACAATGGCATTTTTGAAAATAATGTAATTTATTTTGAAAGACAAAATTAAATTAATGGCAAAATGGGAAATTAGCTTTTCCTTGAAAATAGGTATCATAGCCCATAAACGGTTACACCCCTTTCAATTCAATCTTCATCTCTTACTCTCATAAACCGGTTACAACCCTAAAAAACCTACAGCCGTCACTTTATTTCTCAAGTTATCAAGATCGGAAGCAAAGGCATAGGAAGATGGAGACTCGCATATTAAATGATAGAAACAAGAACTGAGTTACATCTAAAATGTAAGTCATTGATACCCACCTACCAATCAGATCCATGTAAATCTCTTCGTTAGTATTCTTTGTTTACATACTGATTTCTAATGATAATTTATCATGTGAACATAATAATAAATATGATGTTCAGATTGTTGATAATAAAATAAAATATGTGTTTTTTCGACTTGTAAAATTTTTGATCTAAAACTAAATGTCTGGTTTTGGATTTGAAAAACGAAATATCGTTTTCTAGTTTGAAAAAAAAATCGATTTGAGAAATTAAAGGCATCTTTTTTGTTTAAAAAATTAATGTGTTTTGATTTGAAAAAAAAAGCATAAAAATCTTCAAGAGTTTGTATCTTATCGTTGAAGAAATTAAAGGCATCTTTTTTTTCTTACCCAAACGGTCTTCAATACAGTAGTTGGTTGGGTACGCCTCGGTGGAGTCCCGTTCTGGTGGAGTTCATAACTTATATGTGTATTGGTTGGGTACGCCTCGGTGTTGATTCAGTAGTGCCCTATTGGATCGGTGGTGCTCGTATGATGGCTTCAAACGTTCTGGTTTTGCTCAAAGGTATGTCCCTATCTCAGTCATGGTCACAAGTTTTTTTTTCCCATCCTTCTATTATTATCCGAACAGTGACCGAAGTTTTTCGAATATAACAAACTATGATAGCAACATAAAAACCATAGAATCCTTGTTATGTCGAGTTGAGTTTTCTTATCTATTTTCTTTACGTCGTTAAAACTATAACCAATGTTATATACAAATCTCGGCATGTGTTTGTCTTTTTTTTTCTTTCTGCACATTGAGAATTTTGTTGTTTTCATGAGTTTCATGAGTCTACGTAAACTTTAGTACTAAAATGTTTGTAATGGTTTAATGGTCACACTTTGTTTAATGTATATACTATATGAGCATGTGAGTCATAGGAGTATTAGAAAGTAAATGATTACCAAAAGTGTAAAAAGGTCATGTTATATCAGAAGTAAATGGGTTAAATATGGGTAAACGTTTGGGAGTGTGCATGAGGGTCGAATATGATTAATACGGGATTTAGGATTACGGGTTTGTGTCTTGCTATTTTCACTTGGTCATGTAAAGGTCTAGGTCTAAAGGATAATTGTATAACTTGTCTCAGTGTGCACATGTATTTTTGAGTGTGCATATGTGTTTTTACAGTAGTGAATTTGAAACCTTCTATGCATATGTGTTTTTACAGTTTCATGAACTTGTTTATTTTGTTTAATTTCAGCTGTTATGGAAAGGATTGTGTACAAGGATTAAAAACACATGTTTACATATGCCTACAAAGAGATCGAGAAATCGAGAGTGGCCAATGAGGAAAATGAGGAAAAACACATGTGTACAAAGAGATCGAGAGTGACCAATGAGGAAAAACACATGTGTAGAAAGTGGCCAATGAGGAAAAACACATGTGTACACATGTGTACAAT
This sequence comes from Chrysanthemum makinoi, assembly GCA_910596185.1. NCBI lineage: Eukaryota > Viridiplantae > Streptophyta > Magnoliopsida > Asterales > Asteraceae > Chrysanthemum > Chrysanthemum makinoi. The sequence goes on along the minus strand of OU343222.1, from coordinate 173,203,725 downwards.
GACAAAAAACAAAATAGATCGAGAGTGTCTAATGAGGAAAAACACACGTGTAGATTTCAGGGGTTATTAAAAATATTGTATTATGCACATGTGCACGCTTCATATATTTGTAATAAAACGTATTTATGTAATATTTTTAATAAAGTTGTTGTTTGTTTAAAATTGCATAAATGTATTAATAAAGTTTTGTTGTTTGTATACATACTTATGTAATATTTTTATAGATACATGTGCAAATAGAAAACACCTATGCAAAAACGGAAAATACAATTATCAAATAACGCAAAACACATGTGCACACAATGTAAAAAAAAAAAAAATCCTAGAATTACTGGAACAAAAACGTTTTTTGTTAAAAAAAAACGTTTTTTGTTAAAAAAAAATAATAATAATAAAAAAAATATATAATATAAAAGAAAGTTATTTTACCATTATGCCCTTTTGAATTAAATTATACAAATTAATATAAGAAAAAATCTGATTGGTTGATGCTGGTTCTCGCAGTTCTCGCAATTTATTTGGTTCTGAAAATAACCCTTCCCTATATATATATATATATATATATATATATAGAGTTAGGATCAAATAAGAATATTACTTAAAATAAGAAGGAATAAGAAGAACTATAACCGCAAATTCGAGATGCACCGACCTAAATTAGATGCATCCCTATAATCTTAGATGCATTATAACGCACCATATTGTGTTTTCTAGCTTTTAATCAGATGCATATACGTATATTAGATGCATTACATGATTTCTCTTGTTTTTTGTTTCTCTGCACGTGCCGAAATCATAAAAATCAATTTGCACCATCTATACATCAAATTAACTTTCGAAACTCAAGATGTTGCATCTATATGAATAGAAATGCATCTAATGCAAGTCGTTGCATCTCAAATGCTTGATTTTGGTCACTTCTCTCCACTTCTTATTTTAATTTACTTATCACTGGATCCCTACTCTATATATATATACTAGATTTCAAAGCACGTCCAATGGGCGGGCATGACTTATAATTATTTGTTTGTTGTTTTTTGTTAACTGAAACACATTTTTTTGAATTGTCAAACAATATTGTAAAACAATTGTTTTTTTTCTTTTTTTGGTTAAGAATTATAAATAATTGTATGGTTTGCGTGGATGGTTAATAACACAACATATATAATTTTTACAACATTATGAAATTTATGTACGTTTGTAAAGTTGTAGATAATGAAAATGTATTAAAGTGATATAACAGTTAACTTACATTCTAAACGAAGCTTCTTTGTAGACAATATTTGTTGTTGATTTTGCGCATTTCTCGTCTTCATCACAACATAAATCTTTAATCCTTTTATGCTTTTCACCCTTGATACGTCTACGTATAGTTGCCCATGAGAAAAAACCGCCGTTGTAGAAACAATCCTACTTGTGTTAATGTTTTGAGCAGTGTTGGTGTTTAAAGAGGCTCCCACTACAATTTACTGAGTTTGAGCAGTGTTAGTGTTTCTGTTCAGACTTCCTAAACTTTATTGTTTAAATTTTATTTCATTAATTTCTTAGTTTACATTATAATTATATTCTGGTGTGTTACGTGTTTTAATTATTTTTTGATGACGCAGTTAGTAGTTATATAAGGTTTTATTTTCAATAAGTTTATAAACAAAATTTTATAAACCAAGATACACGATTAAGATAGCTCGAGTATGTGTTTTTAAAAATTATCATAAACTTACGATTTTTTTTTAATAATTTTTTTAAATCCTAGTTGTGGTGACTTAATAAAGCAAAACCCTTAATGGGGATTCTGGTTAAACACGCAAACTTTAGTGGGGAAATATGTTTTTCAAAGAAACTAAATCTTCGTTATTATGCGATAATTAATTTTTTTTTGTTTATAAAATACATTAATTATAAAAAATAAGTTGGTATATTTTTCTATAGCTAAAGAACGTCCATGTTATTTTCTCTTGAAATTAAGTTTACACTAACATTTAAAATGTAATTCAAATGATGTCAATAAGAAATTGACAAAGGCCATGTGTAAGTATCTTTTGTCCAGACCATTGGACCAACAAATATTGCCATATGCCCCAGTAGCCGTTCTTAAACAACTTTTACCAGGGTCAGGCTTTGAACCGAGTCACCAATACACAGACAAAGCAACCTTAATGACACAACTAAAAAACGTTAATAAACTTGAACCAAAATTCTTGATCACTCTATCATTATTCATACCAACGTCACACAGTTTCAAGCCTCTTCTATTGTGATCTTTTGTTTCAAATTCATATAGGAATATTCGAAAAGTCCACAAATCTACATTATATAAAGTGGCTTAGTTTCCTGACCCTTTGAAATGGAGTTCTACCAAACAATAACTCATATAGGAATATTCTAAAATTCCACAAATCTACATGACTACGGCACTTCCATGACCTTCACCTTTAATGATATAAGGGGCTAAGTACTCATGGGTTCCCACAAATGACATAGATCTGGCATTGATGGGTTTAACCATGAGCTCAGGTAATGGGCTCATTTGGTTTTCAATGTCTTTAGCGGTTTTGCTTTTCCTTTCTTTCCTGGATTTGCTTGAAAAAAAAAGAGATAAGCGAGATGTTGGGACTACACATGAAGGTTGAATGCAGGAGGGCTCAATGCTTTCATATCACGTTTATGCGTGTACTCTATGAAAGCATATCCTCTCGGTTTGTTTGTGTCTTTATTTTTGATCAAGCGATCCCGAAACTCTTAAGGGTTAAAAGTGCAGACTCTGTACAATTACGGCAAAGGATCTGAAATAGATATTATAGAATTTTCCATTTTAATCTTATTGTATCAGAGATTGCTAGAGTCGCTTACCCTTGTGTCATCAATCGGTGAGCCACCAACAATGACATAATATCAATACCTTTGGTCTAACGAAAGAAATGAAGAATTTTGACGTGGATTGAGTTAGCTGGAGAGGTGTTTTATGATTCAACCCATTATAGTAAAGTTAAAAGTATAATTGTTGCCACTATAGAAACTTGATGTATACATTGAAAATAACAATAACGAATTTGTAAATATCTAACAAATCAACTTATTTCAACTATAGCCTACATAGATTAAAGCGAGGACATAGTTCACGTAACTGGAAGAAACACTAATGTGTATTCCACAAAAGTCATGCGAGATCATAATATGAAATTAAGAAAATGAGTTACACCTTACACATATGAGAAATCACTTGATTCTAAAAAGTCGAAGTTGCAACTTCCAAGTAGCATCCCATTACTTCTTATCTGCAACAAAATAATGAAAATAAAGCAATTTAATGGAGTTACACCAAGTATTGTACCAAAAAAAACTTAGATGGCATGTGAAAGTAATAAAGCTAACTTGAGACAATTGTAGGCTTTTATTATGATCCTTTAACTATATCATGACTAAGTAAACAAACTTTTATCACATCCTTAAAACACACAGTAACTGAGTTTTCACAAGGTCTATCTTAATTATTTCCGTCATACCTAAACTGATACGGAAAGTAAAGCATACCTCTATATTCCACTTCCCGCCAAATTTTATTGTGATGCATTTATACCTTCGAAGTGACTGTAAAAACATCGATTCAATCTCACCGATAACCTACTCAAACGCCTCACGGTTAAGCTTATATTCACTGAGAACCCTCTTGCTAGCAAACGTGCTACGAAGGTGAATGTTGAACAACATAGTAGCGTTCTTTTGAGCTTTGATACTTAACATATCATCACCATGAACAACCCGAAGACGCTCCTGAAGCTTATCAATAGTCGCTACAATTTCAGTTGATGCATATCCGAGTCTGTCTTAAATCAACCTTAAACATCTTCTGAGCATTTCAAATAAGTCATTTAAGATTGACAGGAATCGGCCATGAATTATCACCCATAGTAGCAATCTCGGTTCCAAGCTGGACTCTATCATCTTCGAGTTGTTGTACTTCAACATTGACCACGTTACGGATTTTCCTAATAGTTTTTATCCTCGACATGTTCTGTTGACATATAGCTTGGATGCCAGTTCTCTTCATCGATCTCATACTTATAAAGCTGATCAAACTTCCCTTTCTTAACTTTTAAGGAATCCAGTTTCTGACTCTCGATCCAAACTGTGTATAATATGACATGACTGGAAGCGTAAGTATACCCTTGGCTGACCCGGAAGCTCATTGTCAAAATATGCAGCAATATGAAACTACAGTAACTGAGCGAATTCAGAGATTATGTGAGCAGGAGCTCCATTACATTCTTGCCTTCTCAGGTTCTCATTGTGTCTGATTATCATAGCCAGCTGATGAGTCAAATCATCCTGTTTCAGGGTTCGGTAGAATACAAAAAAGTGAGATGAAGTTCACCGAGTTAAGCATTTTTCATATATTTATTATCATCGCCATATGATGAGTAAAGTCATTGTTAAATTTTTTCTCTCTACTGATACAAATGTGTAAGAGAGAAATAGCTAATGAGTAAATGGGTCAAAATAGGTATAAAAGTCGTGTATTTATGGATTCAAAATTTCTAATGAATACAACCTACTAATCGCTTCATTCAGACAGGTGTTAACATTCTGTAAAGTTATACTCAGGAACTCGGGGTTCAATGTTATATCTCTTGCAAAAAGATCATCTTGCAAATTGTAAAGGTAAGGAAACTAAAACACAGAAACAATAAAGACCAAAAGATCAGATATACATGCGCTAAAGAAAACTGGAAACGGGCTTCCCATGATTGGCCTCACATCACACTCAACACTCAACCGTATAGTTCTATCTCTTTGGAACCACATAAGTTACCGTATAACTCCAAACACGACGCACAGTGCAAGGCTCATAACTTAATTGAAAAAGGTTGGCGATGCGACTCCAAATGGGAGACAACCGTCAAAAGTTAGCCCATGCTGTTCAAGGCTTCGGTCACAATATTACAGGAGGTAAAGGTGGCAAAGTCTACATCGTCACCAACCCTGCCGATACTGATATGGTCAACCCTCCATCTGGAACCCTCCGTCATGCAGTCCTCTAGTGATAACCACTTTGGATCATTTTCCCGGGCCACATGAATATTAAGCTTTGCCAAGAGCTCATTTTTAAAAGCCATAAGACCATTTGTGGAAAACTAGAAGGGGGTAGGGGTTGAATAGTTTTACCAATTTAAAATTTTTTTTTAAATATTTAGATCGACTTATGTCAATCTATTTGATTGTTTATGTTGGACGTTGATAGATGGATATATAAACGTGAAATGAAATATAAAGAGTAAGAAGCACATCACCACAACACAAGTTATTTATAGTGGTTCGGCTACAAGGACACCTTCCTTGCCCTACTCCACTCCCCGAGTCACCTACTCGAGAGTTCGTAAGTACTACACCAACTCCTTGTGGCGGAGAAGCCTTCACAACGTCGCTTAACCTTTTTCCGGTACAAAGCTAAATACCGAGTTCTTTCACACCAAGGCGAACCACACCTAACACAACGTCGCCTACCCTTTATACGGTGCTAGGCTAACCACCGAGTTCTTTCACACCTTAGGAGAACTAATCCTATCACAACGTCGCTTACCCTTTATTAGGTACTAGGCTAAGCACCTAGTTCTTTCACACCTTAGGTGAACTACACCTTCACGAAACAACACCTAATCTCAAGGAGATCTACTCCTTGTTACAAAACCATCAAGGATATCACCATCCTTGTAGATAAACAAATACATATATGTATAAGGATGCACCTCATCGATATATCGACCTAAGCATTCTTCCCAAATGCTACTTGATTTGATTCTTTGGCATCCTTCACTAATGCCTTTGACACAACGCTTGGAACCCTTCACTAATGCCTTCGTCTTGACACCTTTAGCATTTTTCACTAATGCTTTGACACGGATGATGAGCACCTTTCACTAATGCTTTCATCTTGACACTTTCGGCATTCTTCACTAATGCCTTCTACCCAACATCTATGGAGAAAGGAAGAACTATCAACAAGAGAACCTTAGTAGTCTTGATGATGACGAAGCATGGCAACTCATGGACTTTGAGCTTGCACGTCTTCAAGAGGTGGTGATCTCTCCTTTAAGAGGAACCTAGTAGATCACACAAAAACAAAAGACAAACTACATAGATCACTTAGATCTGAGGTTAGAGGGTTAGAATACTTTGGGGAAGTATGTGTGTAAAAGCACACCTAGAGAGGAAGAAATGGCTCTCTATTTATAGAGGAAATTCTCTTCTGTTTCCCGGATCCCACGGATCCCTACCACAAGGGATCCGGCTAGCACAACGCTAGGGATCCGTGGTCCGCTCCTCTTTGCCCATGGGTATTTTTGGTTATGGTCGGCTCCTCTTTGCCCATCGACAACGCGTGAAAATACTATTTTGCCCTCAAGTGTAATATGTATAAAATACGTATAATATGTCACTGCTCATCAAAATATAAATTTTAACCTACCTTACGAATAATTGGAGAACACGTGCGTACGAGATCACAAAACATTAATTTTGTAAACGTTAAAACTCATGTACATGGGCCGAGTCTTATATACACATTACAACCGAATTGAAGCCCAACTAAGTTTGGTTCTTGGCCCATGTTTTCTTTTCTTTTGGTTCGGCTAAACACAACCGTATATCCCCCTCTTCTTTTTTTTCTCGTGACTTTCATTTGCAACCATGAAACCCTAATAAAAAAAAATGACGGCAACCAGTTTCTGTCTCTCTTCCATACGATCACCAAGGCAAGCAAGAAAGATTGGTTTCTGGTCGTCAGTTCTTGGTTCGAAAGAGTAGTTCTGATCGTGGGTTTCGAAGGATGGCTGGTCGTGGGTTTTGGTAAAAGCTGTTGTGGTCGTGAGGTTTGATTCAAGAGGTGTGGCTGTGTCGTGATTTATCTTCTTGGCTCTTGTTTTCTCCCATTCGAGCGCAACAAGGGTAACATATAATCTAGTTCCGATTTCCTTCTTTTGTTCTCTTGGACTTGCTGTCGTGAGGTCCTAATTCAATGCATGCATATATTGATTAAAATTATGTCACATAAAATGATATGTTATGACCCTACATAAAATGATAACTTTATTATCACATAAAATCATGAAATTATTAAGTATTATTTTCGTATGGGATGGACCTAAAATCCTCGACTCGAATCTGATTTTGGACCTTTTATATTCGACCCACAAGTAATTCTATTAACGAGTTAAAAGGGGCCTTGAAACTATACGTATACGAGTGTGATAAATTGAATCGATAACGTATGATTTAAGGGTTTTGTTGATTATTTATGGGGCGTATAAAATGGTTATTGGTGGTTAAGGGGTGTATATAATTTTTGTAAGGCTGAAAATATGGAATGTTAAACTTGCTATGATGATATTAAATCAGGTTGTGTAGCTTACATGGGTCATGGGTGCGTTTGGGTCGGTAAAACATGTGATTATAATGGTTTTAATGGACCCTAAAACTGGAAAGCATCATATGTCGAATTTGTGTGTGTCATAGATCAAATTTTATAAGTGAAATAATTTGGGTTTTTGTTGTAAAAGTTTATTTTATGTCTTAGTTAAGTTTTCCAAGTGGTTTGGTCGAATTTGGAGTTGTCTAAGTCGTATTTTTAAATTTTACAAGATCAAGTGTCAAAGCTGAGAAAACGGGTCTGAAATTTAGTTGGATTGTTTGATTTTTAATTTTCAAACCATAAAGAATTGGGAGCTCTCCTTTTACAGGAGTGACATTTAGGATATAAATAAATTTCTGGGAGTTTTGGGAATTTTTCCAAGGTGTCTAAACAGGTTCAATAAGCGTAAACTTTTAAGGTGTATTTTCTGACCACTTTCTGGGCAGGTCTGGACTTATGATTTTCCATAGTCCATTTGACCTGGAAATAAAATCCCTCAATTTTTGGAGAGTCTTTTAACTCATATGGGAACCCCTGGGAATTTCCTTGATTTTATTTGAGCTAAGTAAGTATTTTATAAAAATCACTAAATTCTGGTCCAGATATGAAGTTAAGAAAAGGAAAGATAAAAAGATTATATCAATAAGTAAAACACTTATACATGCATTAGAAGCTTATAAAATGGGTATATAAGTAATATATGATATCAATTCGTGTAGATTCGTTGACGAAGATACGACGTTGCTTTCCGGTGTTACTTTTCCGTTTGTTTTCATTACGTTGCTAAGGTACGAATATTCGACCTTTCTCTTAAGGTTTCTCATGATTCGTTTACATCTTTCGATATTAGCTTTGAACTGTAATACTTTGCTCTGAGCCTTCTATTTAGGGCTTCCCTATGACTCTGCTATGCACCCCTTTTGTTATGAACTCGATTATGAACCTTCGATTATGAACCTTCGATTGTGAACCTTATGACTACGAACCTTTCTGATTATGAGCCATTGATATGAACTTTTGATTATGAACTTATGTTATGGAACCTTGATATGAACTTTGATATGAATCCTCATGATATGATTATGCTTTGACCCTTAAGTTTGATACCCGAGCCAAATATGTTTCCCTAGCCATGAAGGTAACATGGCCGTGTCAGTGATGCACCTCTGGCATGACTCTAGGGCAGTAGAGTGATGTTCTGCCACGTCCCTTGGTGGTGGATCATATTTTGTATATGTGAGGTAGGGGCGCATGGATGCATCCTAGACTGCTCGTTATCTCGATATGATATGATTTGTCCGGTGAATGATGTCGGTGCAATACGCGTCTTCACAACGAGCTAGCTACTCCATTGGTTACTGAGGTCTCCCCTCCTATTATATATGGTATTCCGGGGTCACCCTCCGAATACAATGGCTACTTATGATATGATATGATATGATATGTTTTTGGGCTCGTGGTAGATTTCTGACAACCCTTACACTTTTGATATGCCTATACTGTACTTTCTGTATTTCCCCAACACACCATAATCTGTATTAATTGTTCATTTCTCAGTACCCTTATATGACTCACTCTTACCAAGATATAGATACTCCTTTTCATTGATATGTCACACTTTCATTCCGTTATTTCAGACTATCGTTCCATTCACGTATCGGGTTATTATATGTTATTGGATTTGATTATGCTTTTCATGTGTTATGTGACTCTGATTACTCTGCGATATGATTAATATACGGTTATCGAGTTACCTATTTTCATCTCGATGATATGTGATCTCACGTTATGTGACCCTCTGAATTGTCTGCGACCATGCTAATGTGTAATCGTTAATTTTGTCATTTCATTATATATACTTCGTTCGGTTAATCTCATGGACTTTGACCATCCGTTGTATCCTTATCTGCTTATTGTTGACCTGCCATGTTTACATTTCTGTCTATGCTACGGATTGATTTGGGTAAATGGTTCAACTTATGATGTTTGGCTTATTAACTTGTTTAATTGCCTTGCTATGTCTCTAATTCAGTCAATTATAATGCTTATATTGTATTCCTACTTGTTATGTGTGACGCCATGTTTTGACTTTGTTAGTACTTCCATTGTTATGATACTTGTTATGTTTTCATCTAAGGCTTTTTAATCTGTGCGGTTGCCATGCTCACTTCCTAATTAATTGTTTCCGCTTTCTTTTAGTTTTCCTGTTGGCTTATTTATATTCGATTTCCTGATCATTGCGTGCTATTCTTATGTTGAGTGGATCACGGCGTCCGTATGCTTGATTTGGTTTCGGTGCTTGTATGTATGTTTGATTATATGTGATTATATATATGTCATGGATGCGTTGCTTGCTGTGTTCTCCTTGATTGTTATTTTTGCTGGATATCTGTATAATTGTGTTCTGCAGGATCCTTATTGACTCATTGTTTCCTTTCCGTTGCAACCTTGATATTGTCCCTTTGTTTCATTTCGTATTCCTGCTTTTGTTTAGCTTTCGTTTTGTTATATCTGTTCACTGGGCTTTTTAAGCTCAGCCGCATTTCTTTTCCTGCGGCAGGTTTTAGGTTTGAAGATGGGCTTCGATGGGCTAAGAGTTAGAGTATCTGAGTGGACCAACCCTAGCACCTTATTACTTTGAGACTTATTTTGAAGAACTTTTGTTGTGGGTTTTTAATTTATTCTGGATATTGTATTTTCTTGTCAGTCAATTGTGTATATGTTTTGATACTTCATTTTTAAGGTTTCCATTTGTAAAGATTTCATTTGTATGTTCTGATATGACACCAAAATGTGACACTTCTACCCTTGCCGGGTTGGGGTGTTACAACTATGGTATCAGAGCAAAGGTTTCGTCTTGTTGACCTTAGGATTGACCTGTGAGGACTTGGGTAGACACTAGGCTTCCGTCTGTTCTGATTTTCTCCGATTCGTTTGATTGTCGTTCAGATTTGAAATTGATATTCGTTTGTCTTCACTGATTTGGCCTTCTTCTTTTGGCATCGAACTTTGTTATTTTGTCTTCGTACATCCGTTTTTCGATCGTTAGGTGGAGACTACTCGTGGAGTCGAAGAGGATGCTGCCGACCCGCGTTCTTTGCAACATCCCTGAGTGGAGAGGTTCGTGAAGCGAAGCCGCACCCAATTTGACCGCCGTGCTGCTGGAGATGCTGTTAGAGGAAGCTGGACGGATCAACCAAAGACGCAAAAGACGGAGACAAGATTCAACCGGTGTCTGAGAAGGTTCATCTACTTCATGTGATCTGGGCGCGACTTGTGTTACTCAGATTCGTTAGTCATGCGTTTTGAGGCGGTTTGATATTTTGTTAAGTGATTTTGATCAGTATTGCTTTTCTTTGATTCGTTCAGAACTCGGTTTGAATCGTGAGGTTTTATCGTTTAGCATTTTGGTGATATCTCAGCTATTCCTTTGAATCGTCAGTAATGAGTCATGAGGAACCATTTTATGCAAGTTGGTGGCCTCCTTTATTTTGTGCTATGGTAAGTTGGCTTGTTGTATTATATGTTGCATATGTGTGAATCTGGTCTGCTTTGGTATGTTACTTGATATCTGTATGTGATATGTTTTGTGTAATTTTGTTATGTGGTTTGCCATGACCTGAGACAGAATATGATGACAATAAGAACTTGTTATGTGATGCAAGTATTATGACGCCTGATCAACGTGATAATACCGAGATCATATAATTTGAACTTATTGAAACCATACGACATCTTGGTAATTGCCTGGGGTTGGTACGTGAATGGACTAGGGCTTATATCCGTTATTTGTCAATCCTTATGTTTGTTTGAAATTCTGTACCTCTTTGCAAGATTCTCACCGACATCTGCTATTTGTATGTTCTGTACGCTTTGGAACCGAAATCGTTATGATATGTGCGAAACTATGGATTGCTACGTCTGCCTTAACTTGTACGTCTCTGTGTATCCCTGCAACTTCAATTTTCGAGGACGAAAATTTTCTTTTAGAGGGGAAGAGTTGTAAAACCCTAAAAATCGACAACGCGTGAATGTGACAATGTGCTTAAGTCTAGGGATGGGTGGACTTGTTGAATTGATCCAACTTTTCAAGAAGATGATTGAACATGAAATGTATCTCATTTCGTACTTCTTGAACAAGTCCTTGAGTTTTTAGACAATTTGAGAAAATATTGTCTTGGTTTGGCCCCGAAGGAAAGGGATATTTTGAGGGGGCTCAATGTGTGTTTGAGGGTCTTCATTTTGAGAAGTTGGGAGAGGTTCTAAAAATGAGGGTGGTAATGGAACTTCTTCCATATGATCAAGGTTGTTCCTTGTCTCCCATGATGGGCTAATTAGTGTTGTAGGTGGTTCCCGATTCAATGAAAAGGTTGGTGAATGGGAGGTTCTTGGTGATGAATGGAACAATGAATATATGTTTGGATGAGGAAGAGGCTCATTCAAGGAGTGTAGTCCATTCTCAATGAATGAAGGTTTTGATGGCTTGCTAGAACTAGCCATGTTTGGTTTGGAACTAGATGATCCTTTTTCTAGTTGGAAAGGTTTGACGCTAATCCTTGCGGTTCTCTTAGCTTTTGTTGGATGGGTTTGATGAGGTGGGATTCTAGAGTCATTATCTCTAATGGGAGATGTTTCGGTGGATGAAATTTCATGGATCATTTGACCCTTTCTTTTGGATGATCCTATATTTGAGGAGTTGTTGCTAAAAGCCTTAGTCATGGTGATGAAGGTGCTAATGTGAGCTTCTAATTTCTGATTTTTGAAAGGTAATTGAGGATGGTGCCATAAACCTAAGATTGTTTGGTTTATAAAAAGTAATTTGAATTTGGGAATTAAATTCTTGACCACTTAGAAGACTAAGCATGCTCTTGAGGTTTTGATCAGCTCTAGGAAGATAATTAATGTATGCTAAGAGTGGTTAGAGAACCAAAAGGTGACATGAGTTTGAATATAGGAGCTGATTTAGGTTCTCTGCATCTACGGATCCCGCGGATCCCTCTCAGTAGGGATCCGCCTAGTTAAAGACCAGGGATCCGGCTATCAGACAGGGTCTAGGTGAAATCATTATGCTTTTGTAAGGTTAGTTATTAATGGATTTTGAGAGTTTAACTTAATTTTGAAGTCTTTAGCTGTTGGATATCTCAAACCCTTAACCATAACAAGTAATGGTGTTTAATGATGATTTTGGCCAAGAAAATTTGACTTTGGGTACTCTAACTATATGTTTGACAATGATTCCATTTAATTTGATGTGGAGAAGTGGTGATAACAAGTCCTAGAAGTCAGATGATGTCCTAATAGGAATTTACTAAAATCCTTAAAAATAAAAAGAAATGAAAAACAATTTTTGGCCTTAATTTTAATTAAAAGGTGATTGAGATTAATTTGCTAAAATTGAAAGATATACCTAACTAAGTGCTATCAAGAGTGATAGATAATGTGTGAGTGTTAGAGCGGAATTATGGTGAGTTTTGACTAGTAGAAAAATCAAAAATATTTCAAAGATGTATCCTAGATAGGTCATGGATGAGAGCGAGATCTTCAACTATTTGAGAAAAACTTAGTTGGCTCTAGTATCTTATGTTTGACTTGTTGGAGATGATCTAATAGAATGTTTTGATGTACCTAAATCTGTATTGCATATCAGATACCACGGATCCCACGGTTCCCTTCTGGGAGGGATCCGTCTAGTACAAATGCTGGGATCTGCCTACTGCAGATCAGAAGGCTTTCAGCAAATGTGCAATTTTGCACTTGTTAGTAAATGCTCTTCCTAGTGGTTTCTATGGGAACGAAATGTGCGAGCACAACTACTATGATGTATGGCAAAGTAGAGATAGCTAGAATTCCTAGAATGAGTGACGACGACCATTCAAAGGGTCATAAAATCTCATTTTCCAAGTACCTACGTTAGAATTGTTTAGTGCCATGATATGGCCATACCTACAAACTACAAGCATAATTTAAAATGTTTACAAACCATTGTTTGAAATTGTTCATCAAAGTTTGATTCTTCAAACCTTACCTTTCTCCTCCTTCTTCACTTCTTCACCCGTCCTCCACTCTTTATCAAACTATCTTCACTTCTTCTTCTTTAAGAAATTGGCGAAGCATTTGAAGATTCCCTTGGTTTGTTGCCATTCGGGTGATTCATTTGGGATGTTTGGCAATTGATTGATGTAGTCCAAGGGGTCAAGATCGATATTTACGAGTGGGTTGCTACTACTCCCTTCATCTCCACCTTCTCCTTGCCTTTCCCTTTCGTCCGAGGAGTCCGTGGGTGGGTGTGGTCTCTTGCCTTCCACCATAAACCTTGTTGTTCTACCTTCGGTCAATGGTACCATAACCTTATTGCAAAAGCTATGATCAAGGGATTGTGGAGAAGGGTCTAAAGCAAAGATGAATTTGGCGAGACGGGTTAAAAGCATTGCGTACGGAAGCACCATCTTGTCCATGCTTCTAACACTTGCCATTCTTTTGACCATGTAGTAGGCAAGGTTGAATTGAGTATTGGTCACTAGGCAATAGATCATGAAGCTTAGACATGCGTTGGGGTGGTCCTTGTTCCCTACTAGGCACACCTCATTTTCTCTTATCACATCCTCCCACTTCCTATACAATGCATACATTTCCGAAAGCTCCATTTGAAAAGGATCCCTATGGATCACTTTTGACTTCCTTGTGACTCTTGATGGTGAGGCTCTTGGCATGAACACAGTGTCCCTCACCGTGGTTGCTTCCGGGATCAAATTGTAGTAAATATCATGATGATCAACCATTGTGTGTAGTTGTTCCAAAGACCATTCATTCGAGTACATACAAATGCCTTGAAATGGAACTCCTATAATTCTTCCAAACTCTATAAGAGAAAGACTAAACTCTCGCTCATTGATGGTGAATTCAATTGAGATGGACCCGTCATCATTTCTAATTATCCACATTGTCTTGTAAAACTCAAGCACAAAGACCGGGCAAATTTGCTCGCTTATATCCAATAAACAATCAAACCCAATAGTTGCAAAAACTTCCCTTATGTCAGTATTTGCAAGAAATGATGGATCAACAACTCTACCTTCATGAAAGAGTCTCTTTTCGAGCAGCTTAAAGGCTTTTCTATCGTCCGGACTTAAGCCATTTTTCCTATGATACATGGGTATGTAGTGGGCGGTGTCTTGGTAATCTTGTTGCTTGTTGCTAGGCATGATATTCCTAAACAATACAACCCAATGTGGTGTTAATGATGAATAGTAGCCTAGAGGGTTTGATCACAATTTTGCTCTCATCATCTTTGTTGAGTTCAAGAAATGTGTTTAATTTGTATTAACAATGTTAATTCTTTGATTTAGATTATCTTAGAAAATAATGTGGTGACAAATTATAATAAACCCATTTGAACCCAACTCTTAAAGATGAAGAAATTGTAATTCTAAGAATCAAGAAATTAAATTAACAATGTAGTGAAGATTATACTTACACAAGTGATTGTTAGACTTGAGAACAATGATCAATTTGCTCCTATGAACAGTACCTAGGTTTTTGTTCGTGAGTCTTGTTGTGGAACATCCACAGTGATCATTCTTGATCATATACTGTCTTCTGTTGCACGGATCCCGCGGATCCCTCTCATTTGGGATCCGGCTAGGGTAAACCGAGGGATCCGGCATAACAGCAAAAATCAGCTCAAACATTCCTTGATAACTAAGGTTTGGGAGTTCTAAACAACCTAATGTTTTGGTGTTTAAGGTTCTAAAACTTGTGATTTGAGGTTTTTGAAGATTCAGTACTATTCTTATTAGACGAGGTTCCCTTTTTAAGAATTAGTCATAATTCTTGGGAAACTTTTCAAACATTATAATAAAATCCCATTTTATTATAACATAAGAAATTTCACATGAAAATTTATAGACATAGATGAAGTGTCAATAAATTCTTTGTGATGAATAATGATAATGGTTATCAAATAACCAAAATGTCATTATTACGAAATCATAGTGTAGTTTCTACAAATGAGTCGAAGAATACTATTTTTGATAATGACTTTAATATAGAAAACTATTAGAACAATTACTAATAAATCATGCAACTATGATTTCAATAATAAAATTAAAAGCAAGTGATTAGTAATCATACCTTGGCTAAATATTCTTTTTGCGAAAGGAAATATTTAGATAAGTTCTTTATGCTCTTCTTGGTAACTCCAAATTCAAGTATGGATAATGCTTAGAAAAAAAATGTTAGAGCATTCTATCATTGTCCAACAATAAACAATATAGTGATTTTAAAATATGATGAAGATAATCCTTCTTTGTAGTTTTCAAACATACACGGATCGTATCGAGTCTTTAAAGTACAACATACTTTAAGAAACTTGGTAACGAAGCTCTGATGCCAATTATGGAAAACTAGAAGGGGGGGTTGAATAGTTTTACCAATTTAAAACTTCCTTTTAAATATTTAGATCGACTTATGTCAATCTATTTGATTGTTTATGTTGGACGTTGATAGATGGATATATAAACGTGAAATGAAATATAAAGAGTAAGAAGCACATCACCACAACACAAGTTATTTATAGTGGTTCGGCTACAAGGACACCTTCCTTGCCCTACTCCACTCCCCGAGTCACCTACTCGAGAGTTCGTAAGCACTACACCAACTCCTTGTGGCGGAGAAGCCTTCACAACGTCGCTTAACCTTTTTCCGGTACAAAGCTAAATACCGAGTTCTTTCACACCAAGGCGAACCACACCTAACACAACGTCGCCTACCCTTTATACGATGCTAGGCTAACCACCGAGTTCTTTCACACCTTAGGAGAACTAATCCTATCACAACGTCGCCTACCCTTTATTAGGTACTAGGCTAAGCACCTAGTTCTTTCACACCTTAGGTGAACTACACCTTCACGACACAACACCTAATCTCAAGGAGATCTACTCCTTGTTACAACACCATCAAGGATATCACCATCCTTGTAGATAAACAAATACATATATGTATAACGATGCACCTCATCGATTATACGACCTAAGCATTCTTCCCAAATGCTACTTGATTTGATTCTTTGGCATCCTTCACTAATGCCTTTGACACAACGCTTGGCACCCTTCACTAATGCCTTCGTCTTGACACCTTTAGCATTTTTCACTAATGCTTTGACACGGATGATGAGCACCTTTCACTAATGCTTTCATCTTGACACTTTCGGCATTCTTCACTAATGCCTTCTACCCAACATCTATGGAGAAAGGAAGAACTATCAACAAGAGAACCTTAGTAGTCTTGATGATGACGAAGCATGGCAACTCATGGACTTTGAGCTTGCACGTCTTCAAGAGGTGGTGATCTCTCCTTTAAAAGGAACCTAGTAGATCACACAAAAACAAAAGACAAACTACATAGATCACTTAGATCTGAGGTTAGAGGGTTAGAATACTTTAGGGAAGTATGTGTGTAAAAGCACACCTAGAGAGGAAGAAATTGCTCTCTATTTATAGAGGAAATTCTCTTCTGTTTCCCGAATCCCACGGATCCCTACCACAAGGGATCCGGCTAGCAAAACGCTAGGGATCCGTGGTCCGCTCCTCTTTGCCCATGGGTATTTTTGGTTATGGGTCATGGGTCATGGGTTGATCCATGGTTTTCTTTCTAGATACAATGAACTTGGTTAAGTGGTATATATAAAACCATGGGTTATGGGTCAAAACCATTTGCAAGTATTTACCCATTTAGTATATACTTGTATTTACCCTTTTTAGCATACACTTAGTTTTTACCCATTTTAGTATACTTAGTTTAAGTATATGTTTAACCCAATATGTAAACACTAGTTGTTGTACATATGTATCTAAATCATAAAATCACTTATACTTGTTTTAGTGTTTTATGTGACAACTTAAGTGTGTTAGAAAACTATTAACTCAAACTATTTACGTACTCTATTTGTTTCGTTAAAATGATTTTACATTTGTTATCGACAAAACATTTAGAAGATCGTAAAATATAAATAAACGTTTTTACGGATTATTTGTATTAACACCATTGATGGACGTGGTTTCCATATCCACATTGCTGGTGGGGCTGGAATAATGTTACAAAATATTCGTAACATTATCATATCCAACATCCACATGTATGATATTGCTCCTGCTAAGGGTGGCATGATTAGATCAAAAGCTGATCACGTTGGAAATAGAGGAGATAGCGACCGAGATGCTATTTGCATATTTGGAACTACTGATGTATGGATCGACCATTGCTTCTTTGCTGGATCATATGATGGTCTTATTGATGTTTAGCATTATCGTGATGGACATCCCAGTCAACAATTAGTATCTTTTTTATACCTAATTTCTAAATTACAAAAGGTTAATTTAGTTAATGATACATAATAGCTAAATGTTGAGTTCACAAACCAATATAATGGAAATGTGCTCAAAAGTTTAGTTTGGAAAGAGAGATACCATGTGGATTCCAGTTTGTAGTTCTTTTGCAGTATCTCTTGTTTCTAGAAGCAATCGATCAATTGAGTTTATTATCTGTCTAATCCCAAGCCATATTCTTATGCTTCCATCGGCTGTATTATGGTGCTTCTTGTGCAGTTCCTTTTGAGACTGTGCTCTAACAGAAAAACGTCTACTTCTCACAAAATGCATAACAAAATGACAAATACCGTATTGTCTTAGTCCAATCTATTTCAGGATCTGCATTGTTGAAAAGTTACCTGAGTACATTCATCAGCAGTCCTAATGCCCCATGAAGACGGTAAACCATCACCAGAGTCCATGATCGACTCTGTCAAACAAGCACGCAGACCTAGTAACTCTACTGCTTTCGCCATTCTAGGTACATGTTGCCCTCCTGCTTCCTCAAAGCATGTGACCTGATAGTCAATAATCAACATCCAGATCTTGAACAATTAAATGTATACTAAATACTGAAATACGGAACCGAAGGAGCTTACACCAGAGTGTATGAGATCAATTCCACAAAGTAAAGTGACATTTGTAACTTTCTTTCTTGACATATTTAGGGTTTCTGCAATTCTATGTCAAATTAGAAAAATAGCAATTAATAATAAGAAATGAAAAAAGGCCAAAAGTGAACAAAACTTGCATCAATTAACTTACATCAATTTATGGGGTAACTCCCTTTCGCTATATACATCAATTGATGGAAATGTGCTTTCGCTATATATATTTTGTTGTTGACCAGTTGACGCCCATATACATGGAAAATCTCCATGTTGACCACCCTGCAATCCCGTTGCATACGCTAGAAAAACAGTGAACGCATTAAGTGTTAGAAAATTACAACAATGAAAAACATGTTGAAACTTATATTCTACTATCTTAAGAGTCATACATGCAGTCAAAAACGTGTTGGTTAAGGGCGTCCATTTTAGTCTTCCCCTTACCAATCGAAATAACGTCCATCGGAGGTTCATGGTTACGGTCTTTAGTAGCCACAGTACCAGACTCTGGTTCACCTATCGATAATTTACGTGAAGCTGGAACCGGCATCTATATATTTTGCAATATATCCCTTGTTTTTTTATGGGTCTTCTGCCCGAACATTCTACACCATTACTACTATTATCAAGGGCACTCAGATCCCTCTTCTAACCTAAGTGTAGCTTCTGCAACTCTAACATCATAATATTCAATGAACTTATGGTGCCTTTTGTGTGGCGTCTCGCATATCTGTTATTGAATAAAACATACAAAACATATAAAAATTCTTCCAAGCTTCCATAGAGAATATTTCTAGAACATGTATGTTAGCATATTGTTACCTTTTTAACCTCACCATATGCAAACTTACATGGGTGCCAGTTGAAACATGCAGATATAATGGTTTTTCACCATCAGATATCATCATCATCGTCAAAAACCTATTAAAAATCAAAAAACACTATCACTATAAAAAAAAAAGGAATGAAGCACGTTAGGGTTCCTCAATATAGCAAAAAAAACATGTTAACAATATTGGTTTATACACAACATAAAATGAATAGAGACTAATAAGACCATAAATCATTAAAGAAGGAAAATAAAAATTATAGATCATTATGCAGAAGGATGAATGAATGATATTAGGGTTTTGAGAAAAATGTATGGTATGAGGACATTACCGTGAATGAATAAAACGTAGGATTCTATTATGTAGATTATCACCTAAGTTGTAGGGATTGTTATACTTATCTTATTAAAATTATATGCATTTATAGATTATAATATGCAACATAATTATCAAAATAACTTGTTGCCTAAGTAGTAAACACACAAGTTATTTATACTAATCCAACAAACGACCCAAGTTCGAATCTCACCATGGTCATTTTTTATTAAATTCGAATTTCAGAAATAATTGCTTAAGAATTTCGAAATTAATACATAAAATCCGAAATTTAAATAGTATTGCTTAGGTGGATTTAAAAATTGCTTAGTTGGACAACAAATGCTTATGTGGCATGAAAAACAATTACTGGGCATTGAGGTGACATTGAGGTGGCATTAATGCCAAATGCCTCCTGTTATATATATATATATATATATATATATATATATATATATATATATATATATATATATATATATATATATATATATATATATATATATATATATATATATATATATATATATATATATATATATATATATATAGGGAAAATATTAGCTACAATTAATTGTAGCCAATTGGCTACAATTTTGTACTAAAACTGTGGGTCCCTGATTATTTTTGTGGGTCCTGATTCTTTTCTGTTGGTCCCTGAATCATTGCTAGTGTATTTTTTATGAAGGATTGTAGCCAATTGGCTACAAAAATTGTAGCTAAGTTATCCCCATATATATATATATATATGGGAATATATTAGCTACAATTAATTGTAGCTAATTGGCTACAATTTTGTACTAAAAAATGTGGGTCCCTGATTATTTTTGTGGGTCCTGATTCTTTCTGTGGGTCCCTGAATGATTGTTGGTGTATTTTTAATGAAGGATTGTAGCCAATTGGCTACAAAAATTGTAGCCAAGCTATCCCCTATATATATATATATAGATTTATATTCAAGTGATGAACATTTTAAAGTGAAATACAATATGAACCAATAAAAACATGACATGTGGATTTTATATAATTAACATTTAAAGAATAATATGAAAACATCAAAAGGGCATTATAGTCATTTGTCACACCACTTGTTACTCATAAAAGCTATCACAAACACATTTATCGTCATATTGATCATAACAACCAACATATTTCTCTGTCTTCTAAAAATGATTTTGATCTCCTAGATCTACCACTTAAAACCATGTTTTTCCCAAACAAATCTAGATCTACTACTTAAAACCATTTTTCTCCGGTTTCTAAACGAGTTTCTGAGTTACCGATGGCCGGTATCTCTGCGTTGCCGGCGTCTATGCGGTGCCGGAACCTAGCCGGCGTGACTCAAAACCGGCGTCTATGATACAACTGTGTCATCAATACACGTCGTCTACCAATACACGTCTACCAATACACGTCGCCGTTATGTTGGATTATGGTTCAACATTAATTTCCGTTGTCGCGGTGAGGCTTCGAGTGATACAACTGTGTCTTTGATAGGATACATGTCATCATTTGAGATACATGTTCGCTATGTTATTATGATTTCCGGATTTGCATTTGAGTTTTTTTTATTAAATGCTATTTTTATAATATCTTAATGTTTTTTTTTCTTTGTTTTGGTTATAACTGGTGGAGTCAAGCACATGGGTTTTTATTTTGGTTGATTGGAGAGTTTTGTTTCAAAATTTATGAATGCATGTTTTTACTTTATTGAAACATTTCAGTTTTGGTCTATTGTTGTTGCAGACATGATATTGTCAATTTTGGTAGTAGTTTTGTTATCCGTTTCGTCGGTCAGGCAGAGGAGCGACACATGTGTGACTCTCAAATGTGGTGTTGGGTTTTAATTTTGTATACGAGTAAATTTTTAGTTGTATCAGCTGTTATGTAGTGCTAAAAAAAAGCTTTTTGTAAAGGTAGTGCTGTTAAAAGAATGCTTGAGCGGTTGAGTAAACAAAACTAAAATTAATAAATGAATGTGTCAAAAAAAAATTAATGTCACTGTGTCACTTGAAATGTACAAAAAAACTTAAAATGTGACTCAAAATGTATCAACATAAATGTGTCATTTAAATGTATATTGAAAATTTTCACTTGAAATGTATCAAAAAACTATATGTGTCAAAAATTATAATATATCAATAAAAATGTGTAAACAAAAAATTAGTGTATCACTACGAATGTATTAAATGATTAAGTGTGTCAGTAAATATATATATAAAAAAGCTTGACGTGTCATTAAAAATGCATCATAAAATGAAGTGTGTTAAAAATATAGCTAGTCAATATAAATGTTATCATTAAATTGCGTGTCACTAAGAATGTGTCAAAGATTTTAATGTGTCACCGCAATGTAAACAAAAATTTATTATGTTTCGAAAAACTTCACCAAAAAATATGTAAAAAAATGTGTCAAACATATTAGTGTGTCACTGTAAATATATCACTTTTTTAAGAAAAGTGTTACTAAAAAATTGAAAATGATATTAAAGAAAAAGCTTACAAGATTTAATGGATAACGATGCACAAATGACATAAAAGTCGTAATAGTAAAAAATAGTCTTTAAAAATAAGGATAAAGAATAGTCACAACAAATAATTAAGAAAGGATTGTAATACGTTGAAACACAAATGATTATCAATAAACTACTTTAAAATGCCACTCATAATGCAATAAATTACAAAACTGCCATTTTGTTTATGTATTTAATTACTATTAAGTTACATCTAAGATTAATACATCCAACGGTTGAGATTGGTGCCTATTATATTTCATTTTAAAGTGTACACCACAATAACACCTCCCTATATATATATATATATATATATATATATATATATACACACACGGGTCGTGGTAGGACAAGGTTCGTTAATACCTAAGATCTTGTTGAGTTAACTTTATGTGAATGTTTTCCTATAAGCTAGAGTTGAACAACATTTTGGAGTACATTGATACTTGAGGAGATATTATTTATTTGAGTGTTGAAGTTTGGTTTAAAATATGTAGTACACCACAATATTGTTGTGATGGGTTGTTGAAGTTGGTTTAGGCATAAAAAAAATGTGACTTTAAATGTGTCAAAAAACTTGGTGTGTTACTTGAAATTTATTATGAAATTAAATGTGTTAAAAAACTTCAAATTTAATTTCAAATGAATCAAGAAACTAATGTGTCACTTAAAGTATATCATGAAACTAAGTGTGTCAAAAACTTGAAATGTATCATGAAACTAAGTGTGTCGGTGTCATTTTAAATATATCAATAAACTAAATGTGTCACTTGAAATGTATCATGAATTTAATTGTGTCGCAACCTAGTTGTCACTTGGAATGTATAAAAAAAACTAATTTGTGTGTCACTACGAATGTATCACAAAATTTAATGTGTCAATACTCAATACATATGTGCAAATTTTTTTAATGTACCACTATATAAGTATCAAGAAATTTAGTGTGTCACTAGAAATGTATTTTGACACTATGTGTCAAAAGACATTTTTTTTTTGTCATTAAAAATGTGTCATTACGAATGTATCATAAAGTTTAGTGTGTCAAAAAAAATAGGTATATCTAAACAAAAAGTGGTATAAAGTAGAAAACAAAATCTATATATATATATATATATATATATATATATATATATATATATATATTACTACAATACCTAGCATTCATATAAATCTATGTAAACTAGCAAACCAATATACTATCTTAAAATTTATCTGATTTAAAACATAAGATATAAAGAGATGATTTGCACACTTAATTTTTTTATTTACACATTCTAATGTGCAAGTAGTTAAAGCAGATTTTCAATAATATATAAGTATTTAATGTATGAATAGAGTGTACCAATCAATCCTTAAAATTTATCTGATTTAAAACATAAGATATAGAGAGATGATTTGCACACTTAATTTTTTTATTTACACATTCTAATGTGCAAGTAGTTAAAGCAGATTTTCAATAATATATAAGTATTTAATGTATGAATAGAGTGTACCAATCAATCCTTAAAGTGTGTAAATCATTTCCTCGAGATATAAGTTCGTAAGAGTATTTCACTAAAATAATTAAAACATATCGATATCACTAGACCTAAAACGTTATCTGTACACGGTGGAATAAAGAGCGAACAAAAAGTTCAATCTTTAAAAATGTGTGGCTAAAATTATTTAAAATGTGTAGCTAAAAATTATTTCTTACTATTTTTATTTTTATTATTTTTTCATTAATTCACTTCCAGATGTATAAAGTTTATTAATCTTATAATAGTGAATAAATTAATAAAATATTATGTAATATTTCACGCTTATGTTTGAGCAAAAATAAAGTTAAAATCATTAGATAAAATCTTACATCTTTCAATGGTCAAATAAGGTAATAATTAAATATTGTTTTCTTATAAATGGTTAGTTTTTTATTGATAAAATAAAAGATTGGTTGCGCAAAATGATTAAGATATATAGTAGCGCCAGTTTATGTATGGATTATTGTTTATTTTCTTTGTTTACATGGGTGTGAAGTAAATGACAATTCATAAAGTTTATAGCTTAAATTGTAATTAAGTATTTAACTAAATAATAATTACATCATCTTTCATAAGTAAAATTATTTTTGTAAAATATTATTACATGATGTAAGCTTTTAAGCAAATGCTTTTTCTCTCTATATGTGTAAATCCGTGAGGTGTTGTGTGAAGATTGGGTAGATCATGTAGATTGTGTAAATCGGGTAGATCGTGTGTGGATTGGTTCTAGCCAAGATTAGAACTCGACATTTTGCTTAGTGTCGGAAATTGGTGTAAGCAATGGTGTATGGTTTTCTCCGCCTAAAGGGAGCTTGTTGATTAATGAAGTAACTCTCGATTTGGGTATTCGGGGAGTAGAGTAGGGCGAATAGGTGCTTCGTGACCGAACCACTATAAATTATCGTGTCTGGTTTGCGCTTTCTTTTACCCTTTGCTTTACGTTTATATTCACTTTTATTATTTCTTGTTTAGTATTAATATTGTGGCACTTGTGATAATTGCATTTATAGCTACACATTCATATTAACTAGCTAACTTAAAAATGCAAAGTCTCAGAAAAATTCGTCACATGTCTCAACCAAGCCACTGATGGCGGCCCCGTAAATAGACAGACGGTTTCACATATATATGGGACCGTCACATATATTAGGGACCGTCCACAGTATGATCAGAACTAATTCTAACTTCTTTTATTTGTTTTGTGTAATTGGTTATTTATATTGTGTTGATACTATGTATGTCTTGGCTTGGTAAATGTATTGTATTTATGTTCGTGATGTAATCTATGATATGTATAGTTGTTACAACCATCAAAACCCCTATTCATATTTAGCAACGTTTGATCGAAAATTTGATACTAAATATTTTAGATTTTAAATAGAAGCGTATTCACCCCCACTATGTTTCTACAATTGGCAGAGAAAGGTTGCTCTAGTTTTCAAAACATATATATATATTTTTAAATAGAGTATGATCTATGTATCAAATTTCTCATGAAGGGTGATTAAATATGAAAAGTGTTTTTGTTGCTTAATTTTTAGTAAAATGTCTTATTGCTTGATTAGTACTAGCTTTTTTGGCTAAATGCACTTCGTATACTTGCTTGAAGGTAATTGAGTCTACTTTCATTTAAAAATACTTCCAAGTATTTAGTCCAAACTTAATTCATTAATGCAAAATACTACATAGTGGTCAAAACTTTGTGTTGTGTTCTAACGTAAAACTTGCATTTACTTTTTCTTTCGAGTCGGACACTTCTAGTCAATGAATCCTTAAAAAAATAGTGTCTTTATCTTTTCAAAATATTAATCTTAATTAAATTTTGAAATGGGGGGGGGGGGGGAATTTTTTTATTTTAAAACAAAATCCCCAACTTATTTAGAGAAAGAGATGCGACCATTCTGTGTATATTTATAGAGGAAAGATGAGCATAGAGAGAGAGAGAGAGAGATGAGGGTTGCATGTAATTTGATACTATGAGGATCTGACAGTTTAGACACGTATGTGTTGAAGCCGACACGCATATTGCGTACTCAGTGTATTGCCTATTTTATAACGACTTAGTGTATTCCCTAGTTTATAACGAAAACAGGCCAACAAACAACATGCTGACCCAATTACAACCCAAAAACAAAAGTGGCCCAACAAACCACCAAACGACACAACCATAACAACAAAACGACATGCTATAGAAACAAATGACACGTTTCATTCTTTTTCCATCCTAAATGACGTTGTCCGCACGTCCAATATATAATAGATGATTGTACAATAAAATGCACTACCATGCCATGCGATGGTGATCAAAGGATAAAGGGGTTGTATGATGGCTTTCCAAGCTTCGGGTAACCTATGACAACACGAATGAAGACACTATGTTAAGTGATGCGCAGGGGTTGGACCCTGCTAATAGCCTGCGCTGTAAGAGTAAGTATGTGTTTATGATTGAAGCAAGTGCTTGAGTATGTAAAGTAGGTGTTGAGAGCATGATCAAACCTGAATGACTTGCCAAGCTATTTATAGGTGATGGAAATAGGCTCTGGCAGGCCTTTGCACCGAAAACCGGAGATCATGGGGGTGCCTCATGTTTTTAGGTGGTTATTGGGCTAGTGTACCACGTTCCCTATCTTGGCGGGAAAGCCTTGAAAGGTAAACAAATTGTGGGTTTGACTTAGTCCTATATAACCTTTGTAGTTATGTCTTCGAAGGGCACACACTAGAGGGTGTTGGGCTTCGACTGGCGGATTCTCATAGTGGTAATCATTGTTACGAATGATTTTACGCCAGTAGAGACTTTCAAAGGTTTGTACAAGTTTTTCGGAGTGTAGTATCCAATTAAGCTCGAAAGGGAAGTCTCAAGCTATTTGGAGGATACGTCATTAAGAGAGTAATAAGCATAAATAGATTTTTGATCAATAAATGAGTGAAACTTATAACAAATTGAGGTGCGATACTATAAATTACTATTTTCGACATTGCTCTTTTTTGCATATTTTTTTTTTATCATTATTATAAGCCGAATTTCTTAGTATATTTTAAAGGAGATGATTTGCACACTTCATCAAATGATTTGAACACTTTAATTTATTATATTTGAACATTTATACCCTCACATAGGTGAAATTGTAAATGTATAAATGTTCAAACACAATAAATTAGAGTGTTCCAATCATTTTGTAAGTGTGCAAATCTCCTCTCATCTTTTAAGTTATAAATCGAGTTTTTTTTATTATTTTATTTTTATTTTTTATTTTTCACTTCTCAGGCTGAAAGAATTATTTATACCCTTGTATGCTTGATGTCTATTTGTTAACTTTTTGTTTTCTTTGAACCGCTATATATTTAACATTTTTGTTTCTTGAAGTTTATGTATTTTTCTCTCATGTGCATCATCTATCTTAACATTCTATCACTAAAACAAACGGCTGAATCTCTAATAACAAACATATGACTCATGAGACCATAACTTGTGTATCTCATTAAAATAATTTTGAAGTATACATGCTATATATATTGTACATTGGGAAAATGACGCAAATAGAACGCGCGCCCTGATGCATATCACTTTCTGGACCACTTTTATTTATAATTTGAAAATGGACCAAAGGCAACCGCTGTCATTGGGCAACTCATCGAAATTGTGACACGTGTCCCGTATGTGTAAGGTATTGTTTTTTGGCGAAAGAAAAAGCGGTGGGCAACCGTATTTTTAAAAAGGATTTTTTGGTCATTTTACATTACATAGAACGTACACAATTGAATAGTGAAAGTACATTACATATGTATTCAAAATCAATTTCCCACTCGCACAAAAACATTCATAGTTACCGGTTTTATCTGTTTTTGCTTCTCGCATAAAAACATTGTAACTAAGTTGTTTTCACCAGCTATAAAGGTACACTGTTGAGTGCAACCCACATTGGATTGATCAAGTTTGTTTAAAAGATGTGGCAAAATATGGTACGTAAATATTTTCCTCGTTGTTTATTGTACATTATTTATTTCCAATTGGTTATATGCTTCAACAAATCGCTGTTGTTATTCGATGAATACCTTTGATTTCTCCTATTTTATTTCTGTCTTATTCGTAATTATGTAGGGTATAATACGGTAGATGTCGTCTGTTATGTATGTAACATAACCTGGTTCATTAAAAATTTTAGTGGCACTCTCTAGACTAATAAGGAGTGGTTTATATGCATTGTATACGCAATTGTTTACGGCGTTGGTATAGATTCCATGCATGGTCTGATTTAAATTGTATTTTTTTTTTTTTTTACCTTTTTTAGGACTATGAAGCTAAGTTAATCATTACCAGTAAACTGAACTACTTTTGGTTGATAAAGCAAAAGTTAGACGCAAGACGCCGCATCTTGTTTAGGAATACCTGCTTTGGAAGATGGATTGATCTGTTGTTTTTTGAACATGAAACACACATCATAGATTATATGCTAAGGAAACAACATAAAGTCGACGATTCTCACTATGATATGCCCATCATTTATTACATTGAAGGGCATGCTTTACATTTTGGTCGTCGTGAGTTTTGTCTAATGACCGTTCTGCGGTTTGGATCTATAAGCTTTGGGTTGTATACATCTGGTTCTCTAAATTTTCGTAACAGGGTATTTTCTTACAAGCAAGGGTATATTCTAACCAACTTAGATGTTATTGGTGTTATCGAGGATGAAGAGCGGTTTGGACAGATATCTGATGAAGATGCTGTACGTCTTTGTCTTTTGTTAGCCTTAGAGGTGATCTTTATGGGTCGTTTGTTGACATGCGAGGTGGATGATACACTGATGAGGTTAGTTGATAATCTAGATGATTGGAATGCTTTTTCATGGGGTGAGCATATTTGGACTCATTTATACGACCAACTTCATAATGTATTTGATAAGCACGTGGATGACCACCTTTTAAGATTGAAGAAAGATCCAAAGCATTGTCCAACATACACACTGTCTGGATTTGTGTTTGGGTTTCAGGTATCCATTTTCCAACTTAACATTTTTACTGATTTGTATATAAGTTTATGTTTTATTTTCATTTTTTATTTTTTTATTCTTATAGGTGTGGATCCTTGAGTCGTTTGAAAAATCTCATGCTTGGTGGATTAAACATCCAAATGTGATACCAAGAGCACTTGCCTAGTCTAGGAAGTCCATCTTTAAAAGAACTGATCGTTCGAACGTTTTTTCAAACGTAAGCCAGTTAAACTTTGTTGTTATTTATTTATTGTTTATAGGTAAAAAAAGTAAACCTACACACAAAATTAGATGTTCCATTTCCACCTATCTAAGCACACAATATCTTATCAGACTCAGATTCTTCATCAAATGTTTTTTATCTGTCTGTCTTTCTTTTCATTCTACCTTGAGGCTTGCCTTTGATGGCCAAATGAATTTCATAATCAGCAGTGGATGAACAATTGGATTAGTTGATTTAGTAGACTGCAAATTAAGGCTATCTGCTCCTCTCTACTTTTAAACTTCAATGTTGGCTCTGCAATCCCTATACCCTTTCCAATATCAGGTTCAGTAACTACACCTTTCTGCACAGTTTCACCAATCTAAATACTCTTTGCAATAGGTTTGGGTGCAGGGATAGGGTCAGATTGCTTTAAGTTGACCAATTGTATGGCAACCTCATTCCCAGGCTTATTTTGGTTTTGGTGCTGGTGTTATTGTGGTGCTTATAATTGTAGCAGATGTTGCCTCTGGCCTTGAAACGTCTGAATTGGCGGTGGCTATAATAATACCAGCAGTTGTTGCAGCAGTGGTAACTTCAATACTATCAGCGGATGCAGCAACACTGGCAGTGATTGCCTGCACCACTTCCTTATCCTTTTCTTCAACTGCAGCCTTTAAAGAATCATCCAGTACTGCTTCTTTACCTTTGATGCGTCGCCTGAATTTGTACTCTCACTCCTCCCCTGTTTGGATGCATCATCTAAACTTTTAATCATATTGCAGGTTGCCTTCTTTCCTAGTTTCTTCACTTTCCTGAATGCATGGAACCTTGGCCTTCTTAGTCTCTCCAAAACACTTACCCTGTGCTTTGAACCTCCTGATTATTTCAGCGCGAGTTGTTGTCGAATTTTTAAGACCAGTGATCTTTGACTCCAGACTTGTGAATATATCCGTCAATATGAGATTGAGTTTCATATTATCCTCACCCAACTTGACCTGTGTAACCTGGTCCTAGAAGTGGATCATTGGAATTGTCATCATGTAGAAAGCCATTAGTCGTCAAATCAGGTTTGTGTTCCAAACTACCATCATCTATTCGAGATGTGTCTAACATTGCATCAGACCTAGCCTGAACATCCATGTCCCCCAAATTAGCCAGTTGTCTAGGGATTCCTTCACCTGTGTTGAATTGCAAAGAACTATTCACATAAGGAGTTGCCATTGGTTGGGTCCTTCTTACGTTTCCCTTGCCCTGCCTCAGCAGTGATTTGGGGAATAAATATGTTATCACCAAAAAGTTACAAAACAACTCTTATAGTTTTCACAATCATCAGAAACTAACTAGCAGTGATTTTCCAGAACTAGCAGTGTTTTCAAGCTAGCTAGCAGTGGAAATATTATTTGCAGTGATTGCCCAGAAACTAGCGTTTATGACTTTAATTACGAATCCCTTATAAAATGTTGTCGTATGTATCTCAAAGTAATTAACTAAACCATTTATTTTGTTTTTTAACCATTACTGAACTTTAGGATTCAACTACAATTACTGATCTGAGACCTACTATACATGAGTTCCAATGTGTATGGTGGATAGATAGCCAAGATTTTTTCAATAACTACGTTCCCAGACCGCCGGTCAGGACCCAGCACAGCCTTGTTGATACCTACTTTTCGAGGCTGGAAAAGTCACGCAACGTGCGAAATCTAGTTTGAAAGTAAATTCAAAACAATGCAAGAGTGGAAGTAGTTCCAGAACAAAAAGCCTTAAGGATCATGTAATTTCCGGTCTGAATCGCCAAGTTTTTAAACTTGAGTGTATTATTCAGGTTCTCTTTATGTTCATTATAATATAAGAATAGTAGATTCACTTTTTTTTAACATCACCTGCCAGAATTTCCTAACACTTAGACCTTGACAGGTTCTTGCACATGACAGAACTGGTGGTCTTCGGTATTCCTTTCAACTAATCTATAGTTATTTCTCGATGCCATTGTTTATTTTTAGAAATTTCATGCATATTTTTTTACAGGACAAACTTGATTTTGAGTCACATTTTCCAAACACAAGGACTGCCTTTTCCGATTCACTTAACAGCATTTATCTTAAACTGATCGACTTGCCGGTCTGACGGGACGTTGCTCAGTTAATATTTCTTCTTTGCATTTAGTTGTATGGCCGTTATATACAAATGTCATCAGTGCTAGTCTGTTCCAGGAGTATCTCCTTTTAGAGGAATTGAGATTCGCGTTGGCAGAGGAAGAAAGGTTACAGTTGGAAGAAGAGAAGCTGAATGCTGAGGCCAACATCTTAAGGCTGGAAGAGGCTAATAGGTTGCGTTTGGAAGAAGCTGACATGTTGAAGTTGGAGGAGGAGAAGAAGAAAAAATGACGCGCGTTTATGAATTCGTTACATTTTCAAAAGGCTTTAAGTCGGTTACCACCCGACAAGAGGATTCTCATGGAACCTGTTTCACCACAAAACAATCAGCGGGTTAAACGGCGTAAAATAAAAAAACACGGTCCTAACATGAACGAACCAACTATTGCTGAGGAGCTTAACAGAGTGAAACCTTGGGTAGAGGTATTGTGATAGTTTTTATGAACTTGTCAATATACTTGCCTATCAATAATGCTCTGTCAAACTAATACATTGAACCTGTTTTCTAGGATCTAAGTAGATGGTTTCATTGTGTCAAAACTCTTTGTCTGTCTGATGAGATTGAAGAATTCCTCTGTCATCCTGATAGACACCAGTGTAAATTTCCATGGTCAGATGATTATACTATAGACCGCAACTTCTGGCTTCGCTTAGTTTGCTTAGACTCTGCTAGAAAAGGTTGGCTAACTGAGGAGGTTAGTTTATATAGGCTTTCTTATTCAGATTTTCTTTTTTACCCTGTATTTGATTTTCACCATTTCTTAAATTGGTATTTTATTTGCTGCAAATGCGTAGCATATAGACCTATGGGTTGACTACATGTGGCACGTACGACCTGAGAATGCTAACTGGGCGATGGTTAGTAGTTACTTTGTTCAGATTCTTCTTCAAAATGGCATGCCCGTGTTTTATGCAGACGGGACGAGGTATCCCATGCCCTGGAATGATGTTGAACATGTAATACATTTACTTTTTATTTCCTCCTATTTTTTTCATTTATGGTCACTCAATAGTCAGGTAGTTCATGATAGCAAGTTTTTAAAAACGGCATCTGTTAGCCTCGCTAAAGTGAAGTCATTACGGGAATTGCATTAGTTTCTTCTTTTACTTATTCACAAGGACTAGTTTAGTCAATAGTGATAAGTTATTCTTGTCTTAGTATAAATACACCTCCTAGTCCCAACTAGGAGGGTAGGAAGTTCATTGTAAAATAAGAAGTGTGTGTGGTTTCTTCTTCTTCTCTCTAGAAACACACACATCTTCCCTTTACATCAATAAAAACAATACCATGTCTTATTCATTCTTTGAGCTTCCCCGACCCCCCGAACCACATGAATCTCAAGTATAATCGATCCTACAATTGGTATAACGAGCCAGGTTGTGTATTTTTATCGATTTGTGTGGTTTGAATATTTGTTTAAACTGTTTTATCACCATTTTTTATGTCTCAGAAAAATTTTTTCCTCATTTTGTGGTTAACAGTTTATACAGTTTGTATCATTTTGGTCAAAAAAGTCAACACCTTTTATATGCTATTTTTAGTTCCTGTTTCTTGTGTCTCTTCATGTCCATGAATCAGTTTCTGGGTAAAATATTTTTGTGACTAGTTTTTGTACCAAATCCGTGGAAAAACTTGTGGTCAAACCTTGGTCAAACCGTCATCTTCTTGGTTATCTGGTCAAAATAGAAGCAGTTTATATGCTTTTCTGGGTTTTTGTATGAAGATGGTCGGAAAAACATGGTCGAAAAACTCGCCGGAAAAAGTCAACTGGGTCAAAACCCTAGTTTTCTACGCATAAAGGAATATCTACAGTGCAAGTTACGCGTAGCTGTGAAGTTACGCGTAAGGAATGGTTTACGCGTATGGTTTACGCATAACCTAGACCATGCTTACGCATAAGCAAGTTTTGTTACGCGTATGTTTTTTACGCTTAAGAAAACATGTTACGCGTATGGTTAAATGTTGGCTTACGCATAAGTGAGAAAAAAAAGGTTACGCGTAGTACTGAAAAAAAAAAGGACTTATGCGTAGACTAAACCAACATAGACCTTGACCACATCGACAACATACCAATACCAAGACACGACCTCAGCTTCAATCATACATCATCAGTCCGTATCTACAAAAACCAAAACCAACTTATCCTACATCTAGACTCACCAATAACCCTCACATATCACTCCCCATCTCACATCAATTAAACTCGAAAAGAAAATAACTTTAAAGATTTTTACCGAACCACAACTCATCATTGATCCGTTAGTCGACTAAGCTTCATGGTAATATCCGAAAAATCCAAAGCACGAAGAATAACAATAATTGTTATCAACGTGACTTTCTTTCGGTGTAACTCAAAAACAACATCAATTAAACCTACCTTAGACCCAAGAAGGATCTTGAGAAATTTACATCTTCTAATTTCCTCCAATCGAGCAACTCATGAAGCAAAAAGGTTGGGTATGGTTAAGTTTGTGTTTGTGATTTGATTAAACGAGGGATTTTTGATGAGATTGGTATGAATTCGATGAGAAGGATGTTCAGATTTGGTTGATAGGAGAGGCATTTTTGAGAGAAAAAGTTTGGTGGTAGGCGGATATCACAAGTTGTGATTAGGGTAAAATGAATGTGTGTATTATAGAGTCTTATATCTGGTGATACAAACTTTGAATGGATCATGGCCACGTGGGCCTTAGCCGGATATGGATAATTAGATGTGCACTTGGGCTGGTGATGCTTTATCTCCTTGTGCTTGGGGTCCGAATATTTTTGCAACATTATCTACGCTTAAATGACATATCACAAATTCATTATCCGAATAATTTTTGGATATACAGATTTAAGATAATGAATGGTATATTTTGGTATGGTAAATTTTCACGGAGGATATATGTTCACGGCTAAAGGTTTCGATGTATTTTAATGTGACCACGGAGATGACTCATTATTATTTATTTGGGTGTGAAGTGAAGTTTGACGGGCGCGTGTACTTATTTCGTCTTCTTTCTTTCTTCCCTTCCGCATGAGATGACTTGTCTGGGCAAATATGTTGAGTGTGATGAAGACTTGCTATCTAGTTACTTTTGTGATTCTTTCTCTCTTAACCCACAAAGTAGCTATCACTTCGGTGTCTCACGTAGTTGAGGATACGTCAAGAGGTTTTGTACAATGGGTACACCGTTCTTTTTCACAAGGATAGTACAAGCTTAAGTTTTCAGTCCGGGAGATTTGACTTCATTCTCAAGTTCGTCATATTGGGTTATCTTCACATGTGGTTACTACAGAGCAGTACCGTTGAATTTAATACAGGGGGTTGAGATGAGTTAGACAATTTCAAATGGTATTGGTCATCGACATCTTCTCACGGGCTGATTTGATTTATGATAGAATGCTTCCAGTTAATGCTTCATGTACACAATTATATGCTGATTCCGATTAATCGTAACCTTAGAGGGAGAGAAATGTGTACATTATGGGCTGATTTGATATATGAAAGATAACTGGAATGCATTTGGTGAGATGAAGATGTTGATATCTTATTCCCCGAATGGACAATCTTGAAGAAGGTCAAGTCGACAGTCTTTCCTACATTTTCCGCTGCGTGTTAGAAGACTAAAGACGGTTCTAATTTAATCATCAAAAGACTTCTTCAATTCAGTGAAATTCATGAAAGGTTGTCAGTTTGGGGAGAGCACTAATTAGGGGAGAGCAAAAGGTCGATTTAATCCCTAATTAGATTTGCTCATATTGTTCTTCTGCAAGTAAAGAGATGGCAGCTGAGAAGATTCATGAAGTTTGAAGACTGTGAAGACACTCTTGGAGCTGCTGCGCTTATCATTTGTATTTAATTTTGCACCTGTAGGGACATTGTAAGCAACTCCCGTATGACATCACTTGGGGAGAGATTGTTAGCCTCGCTAAAGTGAAGTCATTACGGGAATTGCATTAGTTTCTTCTTTTACTTATTCACAAGGACTAGTTTAGTCAATAGTGATAAGTTATTCTTGTCTTAGTATAAATACACCTCCTAGTCCCAACTAGGAGGGTAGGAAGTTCATTGTAAAATAAGAAGTGTGTGTGGTTTCTTCTTCTTCTCTCTAGAAACACACACATCTTCCCTTTACATCAATAAAAGCAATACCATGTCTTATTCATTCTTTGAGCTTCCCCGACCCCCCGAACCACATAAATCACTTGTTTTTTATCGATCCTACAGCATCTTTTAAAGTATGAACAAACTTGATATTTGTCGCTCATCTTTTAAAGTATGAATAATCAGGTAGTTCATGAACAAACTTGATAGCAAATCATAAACTTTCCTTTATGTATTAACAAACTTGATACTCACAAACTTTATCCACAACTTTTGATCTATCAGCAGTTCTTCCATTGCCACTAGCTGTGGTTTCTTTTAAAAGATGCTATTTGATGCATACTTTGAATAATTCGTCCAACATAACCAAAAAACCAAACAATCCTCCCCTAAATTTCATATTTACAATCCAAATCATCAAGTTTCTTCTTACGCAAATAATACCTTCTTTTTGGACGGTGCTTCCAAAGTGCTATAATCTGTATGCTCCATCTCAGAATCTGAATACATTCTTTTTGTATGCCAGTGATCTTAAACTCCATTGTAGTACATTTATCCGTCAATTCCTTTATAAGTTTCATTGTATCCTCATGATAAACTAACTAGCAGTGTTTTCGTAACACTAGCAGTTTCTCCATGCAAGCTAGCAGTTGGAACAGTTTTGCACTCCAATCTTCCAACCAACTTATTATAAATTTTTTTACACAATGTTATTATTATTATTTTTTTGTTATTTAATTATTTATTTATTTAATGTTTCAATTCATTTTTTTTTGTTCGTTTTTTTTTTTATTTTTAATTTTTTTAAAAATTTTGTATTTTATTTTTTAGTTTTTATTAAATTTTTTTTGACACTAAAAAATCCTATTGCTTAAAGGCCAAAAAAATCCTATTGCTCATAAACATAGTAGTTATAACTTATAAGTGTAACCCAACCACAAAAACATGATATCCACTAGCAGGACTTAACAAAAAGAACAAGCAGTTGATTCATACACACTAGCAGTAGTAAGATTTCCAATAGCAGTACTACCTTTTTTACAAAGTTTTGAAAAAAACATCTTGAGACTTGAGACCAAGTATGCATTAAATTTACAATCCCAAACTAGATGGTTTAAAGCCTTGAATTCAACGTAGTTCTAGAACGTGCAGCAGCTTCATACTTATCTTCAGTGGTGGAATTCGCCATAATTGTTTGCGTCTTACACTGCCATGAGATAAGTCAGCTTTCCAAATACTGAGCCCCTCCATTTGTAATCATTCGATCTCAACAGTATATTGATTACCCTAGCAGCAGTTATGGTAACACAAGCTGTAGTTAACAGTTGGAGAAACATATCAGTAAGTACATAAGCAGATGAATTTCCCAAAATCAGTAGTTTCTATACAACCCAAGACCGTGCATGAAAACGTTATCCATTGTCTAAAACGTCCATTAGTAAGTAACATATTGCTTACCAGCCGTAAGCCATGTCAACATCACATACAAATACGACAATTGTATTCTTGTATTTACCTTTGACCAGATAAATAAAAAGTCACTTTTATTAATTTCAGACGTTGACCAACTATATCCTAATACACAACAAACTTTCTTTTAGGTTTTTGTTCCTCTCAACGAGACTGTTAAACACTGGTGTCTTGCCCAATTTAACATACCTATTGGAGTGGTAACATTCTATGATAGCGGTGACACGCGTGACTATGAGTCACGTGTATGGTATGTCCGTGTTAGGGAGTGCTTACAGGTATCTTCTTATTATAACCCACTCATATTATTACTTGTTTATTATACTTTGTGACCATACACCATGCTTCTTATAACCAACATATATAATACAATTACGGACAACACATACATAAATAAACTTATACAGTAATTTGTTATACTTTGTGACCAGGCACGAATAAACCATGCTTGTGAGTAGTTTCCCATTATTTGTGTGTAGTTGCCCAAGAACAAATTTATTGTTGGCCAAAGTTTCTTGGGTGTTGTGTTGTAGCAATTTGACTTTGAGTTTTGTGCACACTAGTTCCCTTCAAGTACATGCAACTATGTACCACCATCATTTCCTTACATCTATTCACCATTAATAAACCGTCATTCTTATTTGAAATCCCATTTTTATTTTTTATTTACCACAACCAACAACATAGTTTCTCATAAACATTTGTTATACGGGCATTTATTTTTTGCTTAACGGGTCCTTAGCTAAAAGTGTGGTCCCACAAAATTAAAGCTTTATGTTTCATTTTCCCTTAAATGGTCTGGTTAGAGAGATGGAGAAATATTCACTCCTTCCCAATCAGATCAAGCAAGAGAAAGGGGCCCCACTCCATTTAATTCACAACAAAAAAGAAACAAAGCCGCTATACTCTATAGTAGTAACATCAAACGAATTCCACAACTAACAACAAATTATCTAAAATATGTGTACATTAACTAGAACCAACCAAAAATAAAGTACATAAATCTGCTTGCTTCCGTATTTTAACAATTAGCTAGCAAGCTTGATTACTTTAAATTTGCATTGTGTCCCGCACATATAATACGATATACGAAATATATACTTAGCTAGCAAGCTTGATTACTTTAAATTTACAACTGCACATAAGGTTCAATGATTTAATACGGACACATATGATTTAGTTGCCCATCGTATGTATGTGGTTGCCCAAAAACAATTAACTTGTTGGACACAACTTTCTTTGTGCCTTTTTTGTGCAATAGTTAAAGTTGAAAAAGTAATGGACTAGTTCCCTTCAAGTACATGCCACTAGCTACCACCATCATTTCATTACGTCCTTTCCTAATTAATGAAGTTTGTCCTACTTATGTGCATCCCCGATTTGGGTTTTTTACAAAATATCCATTCAATATTGAAATAGCACAGCCAAGTGCACACTTAGTCAGACTTTATGATATAAAAGTCTGAGTTATATTATGGTAGTGTATTATTACATAAAATATAAACGATATGTACATATAATAATAGCATATGTGTGTTAGTTCATGTAACCAAAAAATAATCAATATAAACCTGTTTAATGGCGTCTATTTACAAAACATACTAAATTAATATTTTTTCTAACCCAAGGGACGTAAAAGTTTGTTGCATTTGGAACTAAACAAAATTTTTACTTGCCCCCAAACTGAAACTAGTTGCCCAAAATGATTATCTTGTGGCCAGGAATCGTTTGAGTACAAGAGAAGCTTCATTATTTAAACTTGGCCTAATGTGCAACAGTAATTACTTGACATGACTAAACTATTCACCACTTGACTATCCACATTAATTCAGATAGACTTCAATTGAAAATAAACTCCATGTCACCCCACCCTCGCTCTTTCCTCCCCCCCTCATTTGGCTTATATAAACGGACAGCATATATCCCAATATCATACAACTTTTGTCAGGGGACACACACTAGCTACAACACAATTTACTACAAAAGAAATGGATAACGTA
Organism: Chrysanthemum makinoi; assembly: GCA_910596185.1. Lineage (NCBI taxonomy): Eukaryota > Viridiplantae > Streptophyta > Magnoliopsida > Asterales > Asteraceae > Chrysanthemum > Chrysanthemum makinoi. Next base: position 173,165,260 of record OU343222.1, on the reverse strand, counting down.
CTTAAAGACATGGTTAACAACGTTTTTGTGCGTGACAATGAACGTGACTTCAAGTTCTTAAGTGACATGCATGCAAAGGTGATCGACCTAACTCGTCGTTGCACTGTGAGGGCCGAGCAAATCAAGCAGTTGGAGTGCGTGGTTGGGTCCAGGCTTGCCAGTGCTGTTTTGGAAATCCTGCGTGCAATTCGGACGAGAGCTTGAGAAAAACAGGACGCTGATGAGGCTAATGAGTGAGACTCAGCTCCAAGTTCTCAAAAAAATCTCCTTTCTGGCAAAGCTGCGCAAAAATTATTAATCCTCTACTCCTATGTGTTCTCTCTGACGTTCTGTGATTGTCATATTATGTGTTTTGGTATCTTCATGAATGTCGTTGCTACGTTGATGTATTTTGTTATCCTTTAATGTATTGAAATGAAATCTATTATGAATAAAAATATTTCGAAGCACATGTCAAATGTTCGAACGTTGTTTATGAATCACCAATAAAAAACATGTAATACTTTTGAACACATATATAATTTACAACATGAAACTAGATATCATATTTAACCCGGCTTGAACAAACACCTATATTTCATCAATAATTTGGTGACAGACGTGGTTATTTCGATTTATATAATACTTACATTTTTTTTGACAAGCCTCTAACAAGATCACCCGTCTATTTATTTTAACAGTTTATGTTATTCTACAGGTCAAACTACCAGTTGTTCTAGAGCAAGCAAACGTTTTTGATAAGACTGGAATACATCCGAATGACTATAAGATTTCATTTAGGTTAGCCGAAAACGTTCCTAAGCAATGTGGGATTTTTGGTGATTGTGGTGTGTGGGTTTGTATATTTTTATATCGATTGGCACATGGTCTATCGTTGCACGTTGATGATCCCGCTGACGTCGCGCTAGCATATCGCGAGAAGATGATTCAGTTTTTTTATAAACATAGATTTTATCGTTTGTACTAACACTTTTAAACTTATCTCCAACTTTTTTTATAAACATAGATTTTATCGTTTGTACTAACAGTTTTAAACTTATCTCCAACAGCACTTTCATTGTTTTATCATGCACTATCTATTGATATATTCATTCACACATAAGCTATTAATGACTAGACAATGGATTCATAACAACTATTTACTACACTAAACACACTTATAACATGCATACATAAACCAATAATCATACTGTACCTTGCACGCAGCAACCTTGTGTACGTGTAACATTCATTCAAAAAAACAATGGGAGACACGACGTAAAAGTATGTACACATTTACATCTAAATTTGTTGTACAGTACAGATATTCTTTCTTTTTAAAACTCCACAACTCCAGTTCATTTATTCTTCATTTGGACGTCCATTTAATCATGTCATTTGGCCGTCCATTCCAAGAAAAATTTAAAAAGGGCCACACATAGGTTTGTCAATTGATTTATTACCATATCATTACACAAACACACTACACATAAAAACTTATAACAAACTAACCAAAAATTTCCCTTTTACTATTTCCATATTAAAATAAACGGATCATACTTTTCATAGTATTAATAAGTACATTATTAATAGTAAAATAATAATACAACCTTTCCTAATATATGTCAAATCTTCATATAGATCACATTTGTACACAAGTGATAATGACAATCTCCTAACCCTCTATTTCATCAAAAAATTCTGCTAAGCCTCCAGTTGCCTTATTTGATTTCAAGCCAAGGTATGCCTGCCATTACCTTTCGTGATTGTCACTTGCACTTACTAGGTTTTTGTCCATACATGCTAATCTCATTTGTATACATTTTTTTCCCTTTATTACAGGAGTACTACACGCTATGTATCTGAGCATCTTGTAGTTGAGATTCACTACAATGGTGAGTTCATTCGGTTGCCCAAATTAACTTACGCGTATGGGCGCACCCTTGTGCAAACGTTCAGTAAGTCCACAAGGATGAACTTTAATCAAATGCTTGACTTTTTGGCCAACAAGTTAGAATGTGAGATACGGGCTTTGTATTTATGTAGGCCAGTATTTTCTCTTTCAACCGGTTTGACAGTTGTTGAATGCGATAATGACATTAAAAGGATGTTTCAACTTGCCGAGGAATGTGGGTTGATCGGCTTGTACATTGCACATGCACCTGATAACTTAGCATTATTCTACTATGATAACCTAATTGTAAATCTTCTTGATGAGCCAACGCGTGACAGGATAGCAATACATGATAAACTTGTGGAGCTTGCTACTTCTAATTCTACCTCTAATATTGCTGCATGGGAGGAGGAAGAAAGGCGGTCACCTCCCCTAAGAAGCCCTCCGTTCCAAACTAGAAGTCAAGGAATTGAATGTCAAGGAAAGAATCTATTTATGGATTTTTTTGGGCAACCACATTGTTGATGCTGACATTGGGTTCAGTGACGATGAATGGTACTATGGGGTATTTCTTGGGTCTGTGTCTATGGATGTTGGGCCTTCTTCTTCTTCTTCCGTTAAGGACAGTTCTGGTCATAAGGCCTCTAGAAAACCTTATGCAAGGAGGCACTGCCTTCAAACACCAATATCGGCCTTACGGAAGTTCAAGATGTCGAGGCATTTAAAGGCTCTAACAACAGACGCCGGTCGAGGAGGTGCGGGATTAAAAGCAACTTGGTTTTAAGGAACGGAAGGTTGGAGTGTAGGTATTTTTATGCAGCATGCTCATGCTGCCGATAACGTTAGAAACGGGGTGTTAACATAACTTAAAACTCAAAATAGTTTGTCTAGTTTAGCCTTTTTTGTAAGGCGACGTTATGTAATTGTTAAACATTTTTTTGTTTGTGCTTCTTATGATTACCAAAAAAAAATGTTCAACAATTACATAAAATTAACATGCGATGTTTTTGTGTAACCATCTGCTTTGGGGTTATCATAGTATGCACCTGTTTTTTATCTACGTTCGGTGTCCGTTTACATAATATTGTGTATGAATGCTTTATAGTATAATGTATATCATGGAAACCTTGATGGGGCATCTCTGTTTTAGGATAGCAACCCTATAGGGCAACTTCATTTTTTTAGATAACTAAACAAAGTAGAAACTTATCATATAGGGCAACTTCATTTTATTGGGGGACTGTAGATAATTTTGTTTTTTTACCTTTCAATAGTCAGCATTTTTTGGTGGGTGTACACGTGTTCAACTATGTTTTGGGCACGTGCATGGTAACTATCTCTTCCTGCTTTAGTGCTTTATCCAGCCTTGTTAGTATTTACCCACTTTCACCTCAAAAAATAAATAAATAAAAAAATTAATAAAAAACACTTAAAAAATTGTATTTGACAGTTTTGCACTTGATTATACAGATTTGCATCTTGTGTATCTAGTGTTTGGATTTACCCATTTTTTGCTAACTAAATACGTCCTTGCATTGGAATAAAATAACAAATACATAATACAATTTAGTCTACATATATTATGAAATACAACATATAACGAGAATAGGTTGTGGCTCACTTGTTCAATGACAGCATGTCAGTAACCTAGGTGTATCAATTGCAGCTTGTTCAATTGCTCGGTCATTTTTAGGTGGTTCACTTGTTATTCGACTTGCAAGTGGTTGGGTTTCCTCATCACTAAGGTCACGGGTTCGTACACATAGAATCATGAATTTCATCAGCTGTTGATGTGCTCTCACTTGTACCTCTGATAGTCACGAACCACACGCCTATACAAGATCTTTGGAACATGTAGCCCCATCACACCATCACACCTTCACCTCTACGAACTACAGTTGTTTTTACCGCTAACATGTACACCACCAAGTCTACATGCATCAACCCCACAAAGAGTATTGTTGTCGCTGCGTAAAACTCATTGGACAACAAGATTTCTCATGATTTCTCTATTCTGCACGCTTGCATCTAAGGTCAATCATACTTGTTTTTTCTTTCCATCCTACAGGAATGCATACCATTTACTCAACCGGTTTCGATGTTATAACGTAAACAATAGCATTCACGGTTTATATAAGAACATCTACTAGCATAACCATCTGTATTTTTCCTCTTCATTTATTACACTTGAATGGTGTGCCATACTAGTTGGTTGGAGAATTTAATTGAAGAGTAACATACACTGTTTCTAAAATATTCAATTACCTTGTGACTAGTCAAATTAAAGGTCAGTCAAGATTGTTATAGCAGGAGTAACCTTAGAAAAATTGTAGTAACACCATGTTTATATTATTTGGTCTTCACCACTAGCAGTAGTAACATGTAATAACATTTTTAAGTCTTAATTCCGAAACCTTAGACAACATGTAGTGACAACACGTTTATATAATAAATTGTCTTCAGCACTAGCAGTTGTAACTTTAAATAGCAGTTTTTAGTCGTTACTGTGACAGCCGTAAGATACATGAGGGACCTAGAATGACAAACACTTAAACCTTTTATATACCCCACACATCAGTTTATGGTCCCAAGTCCCAACAATCAACATCCCCACATTCTTTGTTATACACTACTAGGTCACTTTCAGCGAAGAATCCAAATAAAAATATATCGTTGTCCTTTTTAGTCTATTTTTAGAAACAAATCCAGGTTTGTTGTACTCTCCCGTATGTACTTTTGTTACCGTATTCGTTCGTACATTTATACATGAATATAAATAACTGTGCACTTTTATATTTTTTATTCTATTAGTAAATTTTTTATTTAATTTAAAGTTATTTAAATTGTTATTAGGGTTTATGTTTTATTGGTATGCTCATTATACCCCTTTAACTCTAGTGCTTCATTCTTTAGGGTTTATGTTTTATATGACATGTCGGAAACAAACAGCATGATGTTTTTTTGGCAACGCTTACTTGATACACTTTGTTGGTTTGAAACGTTACATTCTGATAACGCTACATGCGTCGTTCAAGGTCAAAGGAACTTCCTTTTCTTCGAGCAAGTTTTATAACACCCTAGGCAGTGAACCTAATCGTTGTAGTGTAGTATTAGGGTAAGCCACGGGTATTGATATCGTTCTATAGGGGAATAGGAATGCTAGTGATAAGTTACTACGCTAAGGTTGGGGTTGAGGAAGATTATTTTTTATCTTTTTTTGTTTTTTAGAAAATGGAAATGTACGAATCTCGGGGTTTGGATTTGGGGGTTGGTATTTCTACCGATTACTCTACTTGTCTAATTATCTAATCTAGGTGTATGTAGTCTATGTCTAATTATTGTGTGCTCGTATGATAGTTTAAAGATGTGTTCACTTAGGTTATATTACTCCTTAATTATCTCCTATTGATGGTTGAATTGTCACGTCCTTATTCTTAATCGCATTGTGTGTCTAAAGTCGTAGGGTATGCGTTTATCCCTAACTCTTTGAACTTACCAAAGGGTCTCGTCTACAAAAACCTCTAGGAATTATAAACTCTAACTCTAAGGCACTCTTGGGGTGGTTTAGCCTACAACCGCTCTAAGTGTTATAGTCTAAGGTTCACAAAGATTAATCAAGCATTAATTACACAACGAATGACCTATCGCATTACTAGATCATTAACAATTAAGATAAGAGACAACCAATCAATATTCAATAATTAAGTTTCATATTCCCTAAGCAAACACACAAGTAAATTAGCCGGACATGGAGAACATGCAAGCATACACACAAATAATTGAAGACATAATTGAATTAATGAAGTAAAACACTTATCTTGATGTAAGTTAGGGTTTGGAACCCTAAAATACTATACAAGACAGCCTTGTTTCGGTTTAGGTTTTTACTCCAAAAGACTACACGCAAATACTGAAAAATTCGGATTCTATATATAAGATTACAAGTGCGACAGCGTCACCTTATGATTTGTGACGCCGTCGGGTCGCCATCATTAGGGTTTCGTCTTGGCCACGTTAGTCTTGCGACGGCGTCACCTTGTGCTTGTGACGCCGTCCTCTTCAGCTTATGACGCCGTCTGGATCAAATCTAGGCCGTCTGAGTTGTGACGGCCTACTCTTTAAAAGCCTGACACCGTCACTTGAAAATAAGAAATTTGGCTTTTGTGCCGTCACAAAATGCTCCGACGTTGTCGCAGTTAAGCAGTGACGCCGTCACCTTGTGTTTTAGCAGCTTGAGTGTCTCGATTCTTGACTTTGGCCATTTTCTTCGTATATCCGCACCTTTTCATCCAAATAAGTGCCATTACAACATTCTGCCTTCAAGAGACCTAAAAAGTGAAAAGGAACGATATTAAGTAATAACGGATACAAAAGTGATCAAATAAGAGCTTAAACGACCCCTCAAAAAGGTACATTTTAAAACCTTATCAAATATCCCTACACTTGGTATTTGCTTGTCCTCAAGCAAATGTGCTTTTAGCCAATTAATTTATAAGTTAGGGGTCATGAAGCATTAGTTTAAAACAACCCACAACACATATAACCCAAGAAAAGTCATAACAAGCACGAAATTACATACTAGCACCTCACATGGGGTGTTTGGATACTCACATCTCTCTGTATATGAAATATAACAAGTTGGAAATGGAAGATAAACACTCATTAACCGGTCCTAGTACATAGATTACCATAGGCTTGAGAATAGATCAAACCTTTATCGCTTTGGCGTAAGCACCTAGGAAAGACTATCAAAGAGGTCTTTTAAAGGGTTGTAACGTTAGGCTTACGGTAGGGAAACAAAGGGTTTGGTGGGATAGGCTATTTAGTGGTGGCAAGTCAAAAATCTTATTGTTACAAGCATACGAAGAATGGCGTTGCTAAGCCAAGACTCGACACTCTAAACTCTAGATAACTGAAATAAACAAACATAAATTTAAAGGATAGATGTAGGATGGTAGCCCGTATTTTTTTTTATACACTTTTACTCTACCATCCTCTACGGTAACATCAAAATGACAGGGATTTATAGGCACATCCCTACACTTGAGTTTTTATTACTCTAACACTAATTTGACCCGAATTGAAAAGATCAAAACACTTGGGGTATGTTATTACGCAAATAAGGGAATTTAACGTTCCCTTCCAGTCATTTCATAAACTTTAACTTTTTCCCATGAGTCCCAATCGTCCCAAAACGGTGTACAAAGGATATGACTCGACTTAGCAACTCATGCAATCAACTAGATAATTGAACTAAGGGTTTAGGGTGATAACAATAATGCACTAAAAGTGAGTGCATACAAGGTAGGCTAAGGCGATTTGGGTGTACATTTAGGGGTGGGGTGTAAACAATGCTCTTCATTGATATTTCAGAAAAACCGAAACATCATCATGAGAACCAAAAGGATAGGCTGAGGGGTTAACTAGGGTATCGTGTACTAAAGATGAGTACAACGCAAAGGTGTGGGGAATTACTCAACCGATGTGGAAGAAGTAATTATATTACGAGTATCAAACAAGGGTTATCCTAATGCCTCTTATCATTTAGTTATTCCTAACTACACAAGTGTAGTCTTACTAGCGATCTCGGAATGCATCACAAAACAAGTTCTAGAATCTAATATACTACCGGTTCACACTCTAAGCATTAAAGATGAATGCTTTAATTCCTACTAATCTAAGGGCGATCCTCACATTTTGGGTGGAATTTAGGTGGTAAAGGTTTTTTTTGTGCTAGTCATGCAAATTCCTATCCGTGAGACGCTTTTGTTAAGACTAATGGCCCACTCCTATATGTCATAAAAAATTTTAAACTTGGTGCCAAAATTACCCTAACCGACATTTTCTCATGGTTTATTACACAAATACAATTGGACAAAGCAAATAATCAAGGATAAGCATAGTTTCAAAGTTTGTTTTCCCTCCCTACACTTAAACTAACATTGTCCCCTGTTCCCGAAAGTATCAAAGTTATGATAATAGAAGGTAATGAAAACGAAGAAACTAATACTCCCCTGATTAGCTCGGTAGGATCCGTGTGTGAAGTAGTGGTTAAATCCTTTCTAAGAAGAATGTATGCGTGAAAAGCTCCTTCCAATCTTATGTAACTTCTTCTCTATAAATTAAACCTCACGACACTTGAAGAAAACAAACGAAACCTTCACAGTAAAATCGGTAATAATATATATATACAAGACTCTACTAAACTAGGATATAATGCTTGTGGAATGGATGTTTACGAATTTCGAAAATTAAGACTAAAAAATTCCAAAATTTATTAGTGGCTCAAAAACGAGAAAAAGTAATCTGTTTTTACTCCTTCTCACGCCAGTTATCCCACAAAAACCGGTTCATGATTTTCTGGAAAAATTCTCGAAAATTTACATCTTTAGAACTGGAAAAATTTCTGCAAAACATCCATTATGACTCGATACAAGCATTTGACTCGAACAAACTCACATATATATCTTTTAATGAATTGTTATTCTCATGTTTACCTTTCTTTTGAAAACGTGTGTAATCCTCCCTACACTTATCCTTTATGTAAAATACCTTTATATGCAATTAAGATGAGGTTAAAAACAAAATAAAGCATTTTTATAAATTTAAACATGAGAATAAACAATTAATAAAAGATATATGACACTAACAAGCAAACAATTAAGCATGGGTTGCCTCCCACCTTTTCTTTATTTATGAGTCTTGTAGCTAGACTCGTAGTGCGGTTCTAATGCATCGATATAAGTAAGCCTATCCTTTAGAATGTCATAAGGATCAAACTTATCATTTAAGTTCCTAGTAGTAACGCTTTGTTAGATATGCCCTTTCAAACTTCTCTCAATCGGGATCATATATTGTTATCCTAATGTGCCACTCTCCATTACCATCACTAAAGGTCTATTCCAATCCCACTTATGTTTAGGCTTTTCAATTTTCCACCTATTCATGACAAGGTTGACGGGCAAACTTCCTAGGAATTCGTCATCTCCTAAATACTAAGGCGCCTCTAACGGTTCACTTCCATGTCCCCAAGCCATCTCTTCCAGGAAAGTTGCTTTACTAGCAAAGGCTTGTCTCAAGTAGAAAGGTCGTTGGGGACCTATGAGGTTCTTATCTATCCAAGGTCCATATCTAGAAGGCGCTCTCTCCAACCTAATCTCATGAGGGATTTCATCTTTCTGTAGTATGTATGCTTTTGACATTTTAGATTGACCTAGCACTCCCCTCTCCTACCACTATCTTGGACATCTTACAATCGATGATGGCACTAGCGGTAGCTAAGAATCCTCTTCCTACTAGATAGGCATGTGGGTCCTTATTCATGTCTAGCACATGAAAGTCGGCCAAAAGAGTCAACTCTCCTACGTGTACTACCATGTCTTTTATTATCCCTACCGGGTATGCAACACTACCGTCCGCTAAACCTAAGATGGTTTCCGTTGGTTCTATCTTACCTAAGTTAAGGCTTCTATGGAGGGACAACGGAACAAGATTGATGTATGATCCTAAGTCGGCTAGAGCATCGAGAGGTTTGGAAGTTCCAAGCCTACACGGAAGAGTAATAGCCCGATCGCCTAACTTCTTAGGTAGATTATTTCGCACAAAAGCGGACCCATGTTTTCCAAGTTTAAGTTCTAACTCATATTTTTTTTAAAGCATTATAATAAGGTGCATGAGCTAAGACTTCAAGAACCGGTTTTTCTTGATGAAGTTCCTTGTATTCCTTCTAGATTAGGTTTGGGTTCTTGGTTGACGGGTTTCTCAAGAGTAGGTTCTACCAATGGTGCAGTGCCTTGGTACCTCATTTTGGATGGCTTGGAACCTTTTTTTGATAGCATTTACCAGTGAACCGTGGGGGTAGGTACGATGCACTCTCCATGTGAACAAGAACATGAAGTCATGAAATCAATTCACTTTTGGGTTCTTTATAGTGTCACTTGAGTGCTCCATTTCCCGTTCATTAAAGGCTTTAAGAGGGCATCAAGTTTGTTCATCATCTCCTTGCCTTGTCTTCGCTTAAAACGGCCAAGCTTAGTCAATCGAAGTCTTTGAGATGACATGAATCTAGATGCAATTGCCTCAAGAGTAGTGGGGTTCCCGGTTTTTAGAGAATTGAACCTATTAGGTGGACTAGATGAGCTTTGGGGTGTGCTTGAGTTTTGGTTCCACTTATGGTTAGGGTGATTTCTCCATGAGGGGTTGTAGGAGTTTCCTAAGTTGTTTTGTTCTGGCTTGAAAGTGTACCACTTCTCTCCCGTTCCGTCGGTACGCATGGAGGCGTAGTCCGCAAAAGCTTGTTCGGGGAGTCTTGTGCAATCAAGAGTGTCATGGGGACCACTACATAACTCACAAGGAAGAGTGATTTTATTCACTTGATGTGAAGACTTAGGATTTTCGTAGGAACTCATTAGGAATTTAACTTGATCTTCAAGCTCGATCATCCTACGATCGGAAGATTGTGAGTCAATGGGAGGCAAGGAGATTGCCTTAACGGTTTTGGGCAACTCACGGGGGTCATTCCAACTTTCGTCAAAGAGGGCAAGGTCCTCTATTATACCCCATGATTCTTCCGCGGTGAGATCAATAAGTTTTCCACCGGCGCTTGGTCAATGAATCGCCAGGGAAGTTGACATGATCATAAAAGATTCAACTTGGAGCCAAAGATCAATGCCATGATAAGGGACTTTATGAAGTAAGTCCTTGAATCGAGTCCATGCTTCTTAGAGAGATTCACCTTGACGTTGTTGGAACATCAAGATGTCATTCCTAAGCTTAGTGGTTCTCCCCGGTGGGAAAAATTGAGCAAAGAAGCGAGAGGTGAGATCATCCCAACTTGAGATGGAGCCGGCGGGAAGTCTCTCAAGCCAATTACTAGCTTGGTCCCGTAGAGGAATTGGAAGAGACGCAGCGCTGCGGTCTCCCGAGTAGTAGTCATCAAGGTCAATGGAATCGACAATTTTAAAGAAATCCTTAGATGCCGATTTGGATCTTGAACGAAGTCCATGGAATGCACATCCGTTTTGCACAAACCGGATGGTGTCGGATCGCAGGGCCATAGTTTGGGCTTGATCGAAGCTCAATGGTGTTCCTATAGCCTAGGTGGCTTGGTCTCGAGTATTCACCAAGATAACGGGCTCTTGGCGGTCAATTGGTGGGTTGATGAAGGTGGTGGTTATCACCTTCCATGATGAAAAGTGATGGGTTACGAACAAGGTACGAAAAAGGGGGATAGACTACAGGAAGCTAAAATGAAAAAATTTACTTGATAGGAATCAAGCAAAGAAACCTAAACGAGGTGGACTACAAACTAGCTATTCTATTCCTGCTAAATGCTAAGACCAAAACTTGATAACGCTACACGCTGTCGTTGGTCAAAGGAACTTCCTTTTCTTCGAAAGCAAGTTTTATAACACCCAGGCGTTGAACCTAATCTTGTAGTGTAGTATTAGGTAAGCCACGGGTATTGATATCGCTCTCTAGGGAATAGGAATACTAGTGAGAAGTTACTACGCTAAGGTTGGGGTTGAGGAAGATTATTTTTTATCTTTTTTTAGAAAATAGAAAGGCACGAATCTCTCGGTTTGGATTTGGGGTTGGTATTTCTACCCCATTAATTTACTTGTCTAATTATCTAATCTAAGGTGTATGTAGTCTATGTCTAATTATTGTGTGCTCGTATGATAGTTTAAAGATGTGTTTACTTAGGTTTTATTACTCCTTAATTATCTCCTATTGATGGTTGAATTGTCACGTCCTTATTCTTAATCGCGTTGTGTGTCTAAAGTCGTAGGGTATGCGTTTATCCCTAACTCTTTGAACTTACCAAAGGGTCTCGTCTACAAAAAACCTCTAGGAATTATAAACTCTAACTCTAAGGCACTCTTTGGGTGGTTTAGCCTACAACAGCTCTAAGTGTTATAGTCTAAGGTTCACAAAGATTAATCAAGCATTAATTACACAACGAATGACCTATCGCATTACTAGATCATTAACAATTAAGATAAGAGACAACCAATCAATATTCAATAATTAAGTTTCATATTCCCTAAGCAAACACAAGTAAATTAGCCGGACATGGAGAACATGCAAGCATACACACAAATAATTGAAGACATAATTGATTAATGAAGTAAAACACTTATCTTGATGTAAGATAGGGTTTGGAACCCTAAAATACTGTACAAGACAGCCTTGGTTCGGTTTAGGTTTTTACTCCAAAGACTACACAAAAATACTGAAAAATTCGGATTCTATATATAAGATTACATATGCGACGGCGTCACCTTATGATTTGTGAGCCGTCGGTCGCCACGTCATTAGGTTTCATCTTGGCCACGTTAGTCTTGCGACGGCGTCACCTTGTGCTTGTGACGCCGTCCTATTCAGCTTATGACGCAAATGCGGATCAAATCTAGGGTATGCGAGTTGCGACGGCCTACTCTTTTAA
>OU343222.1:173101601-173152840 GCA_910596185.1 Chrysanthemum makinoi | reverse complement strand
TCATATTTATGGAACGTAAGTATGTGTTTATGATTGAAGCAAATGCGAGTATGTAAAGTAGGTGTTGAGAGCATGATCAAACTGGAATGACTTGCCAAGCTATTTATAGGTGATGGAAGCCAGAGCTCTGGCAGGCCTTTGCCCGAAAACCCGGAGATCATGGGGGTTTTCATGTTTAGGTGGTTTGATTGGCTAGTGTACCACGTTCCCTATCTTGGCGGGAAAGCCTTGAAAGGTAAACAAATTGTGGGTTTGACTTAGTCCTATATAACCTTTGTAGTTATGTGTCTTGAAGGGCACACACTAGAGGGTGTTGGGCTTCGCATGGCGGATTCTCATAGTGGTAATCATTGTTCGAATGATTTCGCCGTGAGACTTTCAAAGGTTTGTACAAGATTTTTCGGTGTAGTATCCAATTAAGCTCGAAAGGGAAGTCTCAAGCTATTTGGAGGGACGTCATTAAGAGTAATAAGCATAAATAGATTTTTGATCAATAAATGAGTGAAACTTATAACAAATTGAGGTGCGATACTATAAATTACTATTTTCGACATTGCTCTTTTTTGCATAATTTTTTTTATCATTATTATAAGCCGAATTTCTTAGTATATTTTAAAGGAGATGATTTGCACACTTCATCAAATGATTTGCACACTTCATCAAATGATTTGAACACTCTAATTTATTATATTTGAACATTTATACCCTCACAGGGGTGAAATTGTAAAGGTATAAATGTTCGAACACAATAAATTAGAGTGTTCCAATCATTTTGTGAGTGTGCAAATCTCCTCTCATCTTTTAAGTTATAAATCGAGTTTTTTTTTATTATTATTATTTTTTTTTTTTTCACTTCTCAGGCTGAAAGAATTATTTATACCCTTGTATGCTTGATGTCTATTTGTTAACTTTTTGTTTTCTTTGAACCGCTATATATTTAACATTTTTGTTTCTTGAAGTTTATGTATTTTTCTCTCATGTGCATCATCTATCTTAACATTCTATCACTAAAACAAACGGCTGAATCTCTAATAACAAACATATGACTCATGAGACCATAACTTGTGTATCTCATTAAAATAATTTTGAAGTATACATGCTATATATTGTACATCTACTGTTAATATGTACATCTACAAGCTAGTGTTTTGTGATGATTTTACTGATATGTGTAGCATATTTAGTTCGCTGATTACAAATGAATCACGTTATAATCTCAAAAAGTCCACGTGACGCGCCAATAATAAGAAAACGGGTGATCACGAGTTCACGACTAGTAAAACTAACTGTTACTTAATTTGAGCATTTAAAGTTATGTAAACATATTTTTTTAGTAATTATCGAATGTTTTTGAATGTGTTTTTCGAGTATATCATTTTACGTGCATCTCTCTTTTTCCTATTAGATATGCTAAAGTTTCAAAACTTTCGATGTTGTGTTCCCTTTACACAGCAAAGAAGAAAATGAAAAGTTTAGTCATTTAATAAGAAAAAATTAAAACTAATAAACATCAAACAAAAAAATGTCACACATACATCTTAAACATATATATCCTGATAATGTATCGCTTAATATAAAATCACTAATTAAATAACAACCTAGTGTTGCATGCCCATTTCAATATTACAATAATTAATCAGCATGTTACAAAATAATCCACTATTTTCGTTTCTCAAAGTTATTTATAACCTACATATACTTAGCTTGCATAATCATTTCTGATATTAAAAAGAAAATGACAAGGTTAATTCGGTTCAAATGATTTTCAACTTCTGTTAGTTGTTACTACCAGTATTTTGTTCACTAGCTCCGTGTCTTTTATAGTTAGACGGCATTGAGACCTTATTTTTTTAATTTCTTTCTCATTCCATACATTTCATGGCCATAAGCATCTATGTTTATAAATTGTGTTTGGTGCTAGTGAAGATGGCCTGCCGGCATATCCATCAATCATCTAACTAATGGTTACAAACTCACAATAATATAAAGATAATAATCACTATTTTATCAACTTAATGATGCTACCTGCGACCATGACAGACATATACACACATTTATGTATTGCCATATATATATATATATATATACTAATCTGTAGTAAAGATTGCATTTCGGATCTTCTGAAACATAAGTTTAGGACAAAAATGGAGGAGGCAAAAATTGGCAATCAAGGTAAACTCTTACTCAAGCTAGCTAGTTACTATCTTATACTGTATTAATTAGTACAAATGAAATATAATTTTGAATTTTTATAGTGTTGGTCGATTTTACATGTAATTGTATTCAGAGTTTTGAAACAAACGTAGTCTAAGTTTATATGCAAGAGTGCGGGATACATCTTAATTAACCAAGTAGTCGTTGGAAGTTTCATTTTTGACAAGTGTGTTAGATATCTGTGCATACTAAGTATACACAAATATTTGCGTGAGTTTACCTTTTATAAAAAACATAGTCTAAGTGTCTCGTTTACTTTTCTAACTAGAAATGGAGAGGAATGTAGAGAAGATTTCAAATGAAAAATTAGAAGGAGATGAAGAAGAGAAGAGAGTTATTCATGTCCTTGAAGAAAATGGAAGTATAGATTACACGAAGAATGCAAATGGAGATAAAAAAGATGAGAACAACAAGATTGATCATTCATCCAAGAAAATAAGAAAAGCTAACCCTAAGACCACTGTAACGGTTCCTCGGCCATTCAATTTAGCAACAGAGAAAAGAATGACTAGAGAAAGGAGAGGATCAATGGATTTTAAAGAAACAAAACCAGTTTTTTCTAGATCGGCTAGTCTTAATTACAAGTAAGCTCTTCGCACATATGGTTTGGACTTTAAATGCCATCTAAACCAACATTGGAATATTTTGATTAAATTTTTCTCAATCTATGTGTTTAAGGAGTTCTAATCTCAACGGAATCGGTAGTTCATTGACTAAAACAAGTCAAAAGCCAAAAGTACGGACCAACGAGAAGGATAACAAGATCATAGAGGTATGTGAAATCGCTATGGTATAGTACGTTAAAGCAAGTATAGAACATCGACTCGAACCAGTTAACATTTTGATTTATTTCTTTATGAATTATTTTGTTCTTAATGACAGAAAATCTCTTCCTCGAAAGATAACGCGTCGAAAAGGGTGGTTGAAAAGAATAAACTTCAAGTTAAGGTTTGTACCTAATTGATCAGAATCGAGCACCACATAATTAGAGTGCACAAAATCTGATCAAAATCAACAAAAACTTGTGAAATGAATTATTTTGGCACATATAATATGAATATTAACATGTGTTTAGCATACTGATACGATACTCATCATTATGACTGTTGCATGTTTTTCATCTGAACCATTATATTTCGATAAATAAACTTAACTTTATAGGTTAATATATACCAATCAACTGAAAACTGCATAACACGCAGGATGGAGATAAGCTGAAGAATATGCCAAGAGAAGATTTGACATTCAAGGCATTGCCATTGCCAAACTTCTATCGCAATAAAGATAGTACTCCAAAAACTGAAAGCAAGAAGGTAAGTGGTTCAGATACATAGTTCAAGTTGTCACACTAACAGTTATTAATATTAATTCCAACATTAAAAATCTCTATATATAGATGATCAGTGGGCGTTCAAAAACTCCAATAGTTGGTGATCAAGTAAAGACCTTGTCGAAATCCGCTAACAACAAATCCGAGGGAAACGCTAGAAAGATTTCAAGGGGAATTGGTGGTGGTGCAAAAGAAACCATTAGCAAAGTGGTTAGAACTAAGAACTCTCTCAAGACTACCCCAAAAGAGACTACTAAAGATTCAGTTTGATCAGATGGCAAATGATATAATCTTTGTAAGGTAATCAGAAGTCATTTCTAGAAAGAAAGCTTAATTTCTGCTTGTTTTGTAAACATAATATGATTGACATTTTGTACTCAGATCAATTTGCGACTCTCTTGTTTGCCATAATCAAATAGATTTCATCATTTCAATTAACTAACATTTAGTGTTTAATCCATGATGATTGGGATGAATTGATATTCCAAATTTGGATTACTATTAGTATTAGCATTCGTTTATAGGAAAGTTCAATTTTTTGTAACGACAATTCTATCAAAAGACCCTAGCAAGACTCTAGTAGAAAATATCAATTACTTGTGTATGTTTAGAGTGTAACCGGTCCTTTGGTGGGGTATTGATATTCCAAATTTGGATTAATATTAGTACCGGCATTCAATTCGTTTATAGAAAAGATTAGTTTTTTTAACGATAATTTTATTACAAGATCCTAGCAAGACGCTATAGAAAGGATCATTTATTTGTGTACGTTTAGATGTAACTGGCCATTTGGCGGCCCCACCCCATTGGTCCCACAGACAACACGTAAATAAATCACGTAATATTATGATTAAGTCGCATAGTGATGCTACCAATTTACAACATTGAGCTGCAGTTCCAGCACATGCATGCCTTAATTAACGAAGTTTTTCAATGACGATGCCTTTGATTTGAAATTACGCCGTCACGCTAGCTGCAATGCTAATACATATAACTAGGGGTGAGCAAACGGACCGGATGGACCGGACCGACCGATAAAACCGACCGGACCGAACCGAAACAGACCGGACCGAAGGACCGGCGGTCCGGTCTCGGTCTACCATTTTTGGCAAATTCGGTCTCGGTCCGGACCACAAACCAAAAATTTAGCCTTGTTGGACCGGACCGACCGACCGACCGAGACTGGACCGGACCGGACCGGATCAGACCGACCACATTTGGTCTCGGTCTTGGTCTCGGTCTAAGTTTTTTGCCGGATTCGGTCTCGATCCGGTCCGGTCCGGTTTTCGCCCGATGATCAGCCCTACATATAACCTTAATTTTTCATCAGAATGTAATAAGACTTGTTATGTGGTTGTGGCTCAGTTCAGTCACTCTAATCCACCTAATAGATACGACCTATGCTCTTGATACTCCAATTCTAATTTTACATATCCATAATCGGTAATGAGAACATGAAGACTGCTGATGCATCTCAAGACAACCAAGATAGTGCAACTGCAATGCATACAGTCCATCAAGTAGCTAGACAAGCACCAAAGATTAGAGTGCTCCATGATTCAATTCTAACTCATTGCAATAGAATGTAGCTAATGTATCTGTAACTGTATAGTGTCTAGATTCAGTGTAGCTATAGTTTTTATGTAGTATAAATAGTCATGTACTCTTCATTTCAATAAAACAGTAACTTCATAATTCAATACAAGTTCACAGTTTTCTCTCATTTCACTTTCTAATATGGTATCAGAGCAATCATCCTGCTCTACCATCACCCCACAATTCCGCCACTTGTAACAAATTTTCTCACCTGTAACTAATGCAGGCCACCATAACAGACTAACAAACCACCACTCACCACTTTTAACCACGAAAACTGATCAAATCAAACAAATTTCTGATCACATCATTCCAAATCCATTTATCATCACAGATCACTCTCAAACTCATTAAAATCATCAATTTCACCACAAAATCATCCAATCATGACTTCAAACACAGATACAAACACATCAACCACAAATAAATGTTAAAAAAGAATACATACATTATGTGAATCATCCTTTGTACATTCACCCACAAGATCATCCAGGAATGATTCTTATATCCAAAAAGCTCATTATTTCAGAAAATTATAGCTCATGGCAAAGATCTATGATGATAGCTTTAAGTGCTAGAAATAAGATAACTAGTCAATGGTGAATTTGAGGAACCTGAAATGTCATCACCAATAAGGCCGGGTCATTTCTTGGGTGCTTAACACAGTTTCAGAGCAAATTGGTAATAATCTCAACTTTATTCACTCAGCACACTCATTATGGCACCAACTGCATGATCACTACTCTCAATTAGATGGACACAATATTTACCAACTTACTAATGACATAATTCACCTTAAGAAATCAAATGGTTCAATTGAAGTTTATGATTACAAACTTAAAGGGTTGTGGGATGAACTGGATGCATTGGAAGCCTCTTACAACTATACTTGTAAATGTGTCTGTGAAAATGGTAAAACCAATTAAGAGAGGGATCTAAGAAAATGGTTAATCCAGTTTCTCATGGTTTTGGATGAGAGTTATACCAATATCAGAGGCCAGTTTTTTTTGTTACAGCCTTTACCTATGGTAGCTAAAGCCTATAGCATGTTGAGGCAAAAGAAAAAACAAAGGATGGTCCCCAAACAAACAACGAGTTCTGTTCCCTTTGCACTGAATACTTACATAAACCAAAATTTCACTGGCTCATCCAAAAATGACACCACAAGGCCTACAAGAACTTCACAATCATCATCACAACCACAAAACAGAAGAAGTACCTTCAAGGTTGGAGTAATTTTTGGTAATTGTTACAAAGAGGGACATACCAAAGAAAAATGCTACATACTTGTGGGATATCCAGTTGGTCACCCAATTCACAACAAATACCAACCACCTTAGAGAAGAACTTAAACTCCCAACACTAAATCTTCAAACACTTAGTCCAGGCACAAAACAGTGAACATGACTATGACTGATGACACACCACCTGAGCCAATGAACAACTCAATGATGAATTTGCCACCTGATTATTCAGTCACATCAAGGATGGATCAACTACAAAACCAATTAAACTAGGTTCTTCTCATGATGCAAAACAGCTTAGAGGCATCTACTTTTGGCTCTTACAACTTCATGGCCGGTAAAAGGCTTATTGCAACTTACATTACAAAGCATAAAGAGGTTTGGATTGTAGATAGTGGAGAAACTGACCATATATGCATTTCTATCACACTCATGCATAACATCATCACTAACATCACACCTATCATAATTCACCTTCCAAATGGTCAAATAGTAGTTGATAGGCGTACAACGCGCGTTTGGGGTCAAACGAACTTCCTTTTCGTCGAGCAAGTTTTTCAACACCCTAGGCAGTGAACCTGATCGTTGTAGTGTAGTATTAGGGTAAGCCTCGGGAATGGATATCGTTCTCTAGGGGAATAGGAATGCTAGTGAGAAATTACTACGCTAAGGTTGGGGTTGAGGAAGATTATTTTTTTATCTTTTTTATATTTTTTAGAAAATGGAATGGTACGAATCTCGGGGTATTAGATTTGGGGGGTGGTATTTCTATTGATTACTCTACTTATCTAATTATCTAGACTAAGGTGAGTGTAGTCTATGTCTATTGTTGTGTGCTCTTATGATGATTAAAAATGTGTTTACTTAGATGCTATTACTCCCTAGTTATCTCCTATTGATGGTTGAATTGTCACGTTCTTATTCTTAACGCGCTGTGTCTTCTAAGGTCGTAGGGTATGCGTTTTTCCCTAACTCTTTGAGTCTACCTTAAGGTTATTGCCTACGAAATCTCTAGGATTCATAAACTAACTCTAAGGTTATCTTTGGATGTTTAGACTACAATAACTCTATGTGATTATAAACTAATGATCACAAAGATTACTCAAGCATTAAAAACACAAGTAATGACCTATCGCAATACTAGGTCAATCACAATTAAGATAAGAGACAACCAATCAATATTCAATACCTAGGTTTCATAGATCTAAGCAAACACACAAGTAAATTAGCCGGACAGGGAAAACATGCAAGCATACACACAAACAATTGAAGACATAATTGAATCAATGAAGTAAATCACTTATCTTGTTGTAAAATAGGGTATGGAACCCTAAGATACTGCGCAAGACAGCCTATGTTCGGTTTAGGTTTTCCTCCACAAAACTACCTCTCTAAAATACTGAAAATTCGAATTCTATATATAGAGTTACAATATGCGACGGCGTCACTCTTTAATTGTGACGCCGCCGGGTCGCCGCCATTAGGTTTTCGTCTTGGCCACGTCAACTCTGTGACGGCGTCACCTTGTGCATGTGAAGCCGTCAGCTTCAATCTCTGACGCCGTCAGGATCCAAATCTAGGCCGTCTGAGTTGTGATGCCCTACTCTTTTAAACCTGATGCCGTCACTTGTAAAATAGCAATTTGCTCTCTGAGTCATCTGAAGGTGTGTCGCGACGGGCGTCGCTATTAAGCTGTGATGCCGTCCTCTTCAGTTCCAGCAGCTTGAGTGTCTCGATTCTTGACTTTGGCCATTTTCTTCATATATTCGCGCCTTTTCGTCCGAATAAGTGTCATTCCAGCAATTTGCCTTCAAGAGACCTAAAAAGTGAAAAGGAACGAAATTAAGTAGTAACGGATACAAAAGTAATCAATTAAGGGCTTAAATGACCCCTCAAAAGTGTACCTTTTAAATCCTTATCAAATATCCCTACACTTGGTATTTGCTTGTCCTCAAGCAAATGTGCTTTTAGCCAATTAATTTATAAGTTAGGGGTCATGAAGCATTAGTTTAGAACAATTCACAACACGTATAATCCCCGCAAAAGTCAAAACAAGCACGGAAATTACATACGAGCACCTCACAAGTGGTGTTTGGATACTCTCATCTCTCGGGTGTATATGAAATATATCAAGTTGGAAATGGAAGATAAACACTCATTAACCGGTCCTAGTACATAGATTACCATAGGCTTGAGACTAGATCAAACCTCCATCGCTTTTGGCGTAAGCACCTAGGAAAAACTATCCAAGAGGTCTTTTAAAGGGTTGTAACATTAGGCTTACGGTAGGGAAACAAAGGGTTTGGTGGGATAGGCGATTTAGTGGTGGCAAGTCAAAAATATTTATGTTACAAGCAAGAGAAGAATGGCGTTGCTAAGCCAAGACTCGACACTCAAAACTCTAGATAATGTGGAAAACTGGAAGGGGGGGTTGAATAGTTTTACCAATTAAAACTTCGTTTTAAAACATTTAGATTAACTTATGTCAATCTATTTGGTTGTTTATGTTGGACGTTGATAAATAGATATTTAAACGTGTAATGAAAGATAAAGAGTAAGAAGCACATAACCACGACACGAATATTTATAGTGGTTCGGCTACCAGGACACCTTCCTTGCCCTACTCCACTCCTCGAGTCACCTACTTGAGAGTTCGTAAACACTACACGACACCAATCTCCTTATGGCGGAGAAGCCTTCACAACGTCGCCTACTCTTTTTCCAGTAGTAGGCTAACCACCGGGTTCTTTCACACCAAGGTGAACCACACCTATCACAACGTCGCCTACCCTTTATTAGGTACTAGGCTAAGCACCTAGTTCCATTACTATGGAGGAACTACTACCTAACACAACACAACACCTATTCCCAAGGAGATCCACTCCTAATTACAACACCATCAAGGGTATCAGCATCCTTGGAAATAAACTAATACTATATGTATAACGATGCACCTCATCGATTATACGACCTAGGCATTCTTCCTTAATGCCACTTGATTTGATTCCTAGGCATACTTCACTAATGCCTTTGACACAACGCTTGGCACCTTTCACTAATGCCTTTGTCTTGACACCTTTAGCATTCTTCACTAATGCTTTTGACACGGACGTTAAGCACCATTCACTAATGTATTCATCTTGACTCTTTCGGCATCCTTCACTAATGCCTTCAACACATCACATCTACGGAGGAAAAAAGAACTATCAACAAGAGAACCTCAGTTGTCTTGATGATGACGAAGCATGGCAAATCATGAACTTGAGCTTGCTTGACTTCAAGAAGTGGTGATCTCGCCTTTAAGAGGAACCTAGAGAATCACACAAAAACAAAAGACAAACTACATAGAAAGATCCCTTAGGATCAGTGGTTAGAGAGGTACAATACTTGGTGAAAGTATGTGTGAGAATGGCAAACCAAAAGGAAGAAATAGCTCACTATTTATAAAGGAGAAAGCTTACTGTTCCCCGGATCCCACGGATCCCTCCCACAAGGGATCCTTCTAGTGTAAAGCTAGGGATCCATGGGACGCTCCTCTTTACCCATGGGTATTTTCGTTATGGGTCATGGGTCATGGGTTATGGGTTGATCCATGGGTCTTTTACTAGATACAATGTATCTTATAAGTTCAATGTACCAAGTCAAGTGGTTTGGATAATACCATGGGTTATGGGTCAATACCATTTGTTAGTCTTTACCCATTTTAGTATATACTAGTTAAGTATATATTTTTGCCCAAATATGTAAATACTAGTTGTTGTACATATGTATTTCTAAATCATAAAATCACTTATACTTGGTTTAGTGTTTTATGTGAAAGCGTAAGTGTGTTAGAAAACTATTGGCTCAAACAGTTTACGTATTTTATTTGTTTCGTTAAAATGATTTTACGTTTGTTATCGACAAAACATTAGAAGATCGTAAAATATAAATAAACGTTTTTACGGCTTATTTGTATTAACTATCTCCCCCTTTTTGTTGATGACAAAACATAAAATTATTTTAAGGAAAAACTAGAATTCGTAAAAAGTTTGAATTGGAGTTTTTACTCTCTTCTCCCCCTTTTGTCGAAACAAAAAGAGCGTCGAAAAGAAACTAACACATTTTTTATATGAAAAACATGTAAAAAGAAAAGATGTAAAGAGAGTAAGTAACAGGAATGGTTCTCGTCTTAACTCCCCCTTGACGAGTCCATCCCTTTGTGAGGGCGTCAAGTAAATCTAAACTAATAAGCTAACGAATTGCAATTTTGTTTGCAAATGGTTTCGTCCTTGTGATGAAAATGCTCCCCCTTGAAGATTGCAACTTTGCAATGGGGTGTCATGAAGAGTAATCCAAATAAGGATTAATGCTGCAAATGGTTTTGCAATGTATGGTTTGACACGAAGCTCCCCCTAGCTTTATGGTGTCAAAAATCTTCATGTGTATTTTGAAAATCTACAAAATAAATGTTAGAAAACAAGGGTATAGTGCATAATTTCCTACAAATAAGACTCAAGTTAGTAGTAAATTGTTCTTCTATACCACGGATCCCACGGTTCCCTTTGTGGAGGGATCCGTCTAGGCATTTTGGAGGGATCTGTCTATCTGGTGACAGATTTTCAGCAATTGTGATATTCCAAACAGTGCTAAATATGAGAGTGAGATATATGTATAAGTAATACACTCAAAGCAATATGGCACATAAGATATCATTCAATAAAACAAAGAGATAATCAAACAAATCTCTAAAACTAAGAGAATGATCTAGTCATACATTTTCTACAAATACTAACGAGTCACCTAAACTTGAGGGGTAACCACGTTCTTAAGGATAAAATGGGATTCCTAGACGTTATAACTTAAGCTTAAGACTAGGACACCGCTTTAGGCTCATGGTTGTTTAGGTTTGTTGACCTCTTCAAAATGTTCGAGGAGGTGATAAAACATGAAACATTGCTCTTCACGTAGTTCATGTATCAACCTTTCAACATGTTGACAATGATAGCAATCCTTGTCATGGTTTTGAGCTTCTTGAAATGGAGGTTCAAGTGAGGTGGGTTGAGGATCCTCAAATAAAGGAAGAATTGGTGGAGGCTCATTAAGTGGAGGCTCAACAATGTTTGAGGGTGGAGGTAGAGAAGTATCAACTTCCATGTGGTTGGGTGGTTGACTTTGATGTCTTCTCATAATCCAAAATGGACTATTGGGGGGAAATGGAGAAATTGACATTGGTGCTAGTGTTGATTCAACATTTTGGTTTTGTTGTACAACCTTTTCTAGTGAATTTGTTGGTAATGGTAGAAGATGAGTTGGCCAAGGGGGTAATTCCTTTAAGTTGTGAGAATGTGGAGATGATTGTGAGGTGTTAAGTGATGTGGCTCTAGGCACCAATGATGTTGGTTGGTTTAATAAGGGTGTGTTTGGTTTAGTAGATTTTGGTGATGATATCCTTGTAGGAACAATCCTCTTGGGAGTTATTTTGATTGGTTTCTTTGGTGTAGGGGAAATCCTAGCATTTGTGGACTTAACCAGAGATGATTCGGTTGAGGAAACTTTGTGTATGATCCTAGTAAGTTTCTTGGGTGGTTCTTGGGTGGATGAGTTAGCACTAGGAGCTTTTCTCATAATGAAATGACTGAGGAAGATGTTTGTAATTGCTGAGAATTGTGTTGTGTTTGTTGACTAAGGTGTTCTAGCAATATGACTTATAAAGGGAAGAATTTGGCAAGTGCATTTAAGACTTAGGCCATTGAGATTCATGGAAATGTGATGATTAGCATGCACAAGATTCAAGTTCAGAGTTTCACTGATCTAGGAACTTAATAAAGATGGGGTGGAGTGTTCAAGTTAGCAAGATGAGCTTGAAATGATTGTTTTGGCTAGAGTTGACATAATCTGTCAACCAGATCCCACAGTTCCCTCCTTTGAGGGATCCAGCTAGGCTAATCCTAGGGATCCGGCTCTCAGCAGCTTATGAAAGGTTAGAAATGAAGTTTCTAAGAGCTAAAATCTATACCATCTTGAGTGTTACAGTCCTCCTAAGTATCTTAAGTGAGGGTGTACTTGATCAAGAGTAATGAATGATATAGCAAATGATTGCTTTTTATGAAGGAAAATGGGACTAAATGACTACCAATGGATGTTCAAGGATAACAGCTTGAGATGGAATTTGAAAAATTCTCAAAATTCAAAAGAATTGAAAAACTAATTTTTGACCCATTTTGAGATAAAATTGACTAGAAACAATTTCCTAAAATTGTTTAATATGTCCACCTAAGTGTTTTGAGAAATGAAAAACAATTTTTGAGTATTGAAGCGGAAATATGGTGAGTTTTGACGATTTAATAAATCAAAAGGCATTTTGAATAAGATCTTATGTAAGCTATGAGTGAATTTAAGACTTTCTCATCCTTGAAGGAGACTTAGTTGAGTTCTAAGATCTTATGTTTAGCAAGTGTGAGGTTATCTAGTAAACTATATTGATGTAAGGGATGCTGTATTGCTGATCAGTTGTCACGGATCCCACGATTCCCTCAAAGGAGGGATTCGTCTAAGCTAATCCTAGGGATCCGGCATCTGCAGATCAGAATCATCACAGAATCATGTGCAGATTTTACACACTAGTCAACCATTAAACTAAACATAAATATAAACATGTCATCACATAAAACATCTCATAGAAAATAGTAATATCCAAGTTAATGCAAACAAGAGGGCTAAAGCATAATCATCCATATACAAAATAAGTGTTTTTAAGAAACAAACATAATCCTATAGTCTCTTTCGTCAATTCTTTCTTTTCCTCTTTCCCGACTTTGTGAGGTGATAAGCTAGATTTTAAATCATACCCCTTAATTGTTTGAATTCCGCAGTCTCGTTTGGAATGGTTGGAAGTTGTTCATAGTAATCAAAGGGTTCCAATTCAATGTTAGCTATGGGTTCGACATCTTCTTCTTCTCCATCTTCTTCTTCTTCTCCTTCCGAGGAGTCCGAGAGAGCTTTAGGTTTCTTTCCATTGCCCATGAACCGTTTAGAGGGTTGTTTGGTAAGAGGTACCATTACGTGATCAGCAAAGAAATGATCATCGTTGATAGGAGATGCTTGCAATGCACTAACATACTTACAAAGTCGTGTTAGGAGCATACCATATGGAAGTACCATGTTGGAAGCTTTGAATACCCCGACCATTCTCCTCACCATGTAATAGGCGAGATTAAATGGCTTTTGGTGGATAAGACAATAGATCATTTGCACAAGACATGCATTTGGATGATCCTTGTTACCAACTAGACTAATGACGTTTTCCCTAAGGATTTCTTCCCATTTTCTAAACATGGGATGCATTTCGAAAAGTTCCATTTGAAAAGGATCACGGTGAATGAGCTTTTTGTTTCGGTTGTAACGGGATTGGTTGGTCCTAACCTTGAAGATAGTATCTCAAATGGTTGTGGGATTGGTATGTGCTAAAACACATACCTTTTCATTATCAAAATAGACCCAAAACAACCAAGAAAGAGCCGTTTATTGCTAATATTTGTGGTTTTCTTGAGTTTGTGCTTGTGCAGGTACGGATATGTAAAAAACACGCAAAAAGGAACAAAATCAGACGTAAATCCGAGCACGAGAGATTAAGAGAGCTTAAGCCGAGCCGGAAGATCAAAATTGAGCATTTATGATGATTTTATTCTCCGAGGATGATTTTTGGAAGAAATAACCAAGTTTGAAGATATGTCAAGAATGGCCCCTCAAGTTTGAGCAATTGGCAAAATTGACCCTTGAAGATTCAAAAAGTTGCAAATTGGCCCTTGGTTTATTTGAAGATTATCAAAATCAGTCCTTGGAAGACACTTTCAGAATTTACATGTTTGGCCCTTGGAGTTTCAGAAAATACAACTTTGGTCCCTATAATGCCTTGGTTTACTAAGTTAATCCTAAGTCCAATTATACAAAACCCATGATCCAATCCTTACTATACTCGGCCCAATTATAGAAACCAAACCACCCGGTCCAAGAACTCTACCCGGCCACGTTTATCCCAACCCGAGTATCCCACTGACCCGGTTTATTTACCCAGGTCAACCCACAAGAACCCGGTCAACCCATTTGAAGAATAATAAACAAACCAAACGCGCCCAACAGTACTCTTTC
The DNA here is from genome assembly GCA_910596185.1 of Chrysanthemum makinoi. Lineage (NCBI taxonomy): Eukaryota > Viridiplantae > Streptophyta > Magnoliopsida > Asterales > Asteraceae > Chrysanthemum > Chrysanthemum makinoi. Next base: position 173,138,326 of record OU343222.1, on the reverse strand, counting down.
TTCCCCAACCCAAACAACCCATTTACCCACTCACTTTTACCACCATTTACCCACACCCAATCACCCACAACCTTGTACTAAGCATCTATTGCCCTTCTAGAAGCTGACAAAGCAGATAAGGATGCCCACGTGGCCAATCCAAGCTCTCCCATTGGCTGCAACACCTCACATGGTGAAATGAAGCTCTCTGATTGGTGCTTATGATTCATGGGATTTGTGTGGCTCAAGATTGCTTCTAGGTTCTTCCAATCAAGCATCCAAAGCTGATTCAAGGCTATTTAAAGACCTCTTGGCTCACATTGAAATTCGTCCAATTTCTCATGTATTTAGAGAAATTTTGATCTTTTATTTACTGTCATTTTTAATTGTTTTCATGTTGTTCAATCCATTTTAATCTCAGTCTTGTAAACCTCTTTCATTAATATAAGTTTCTGTTTTTAATTTGAATCCTGTCTCAATTTAAGTTGTTGTTAGTATTGCTTAATTATTGTTAAAACAAGCTCACATAAGCTTAAACAAGCTTATGTAAGCTTATTTAGTTTGTCAGCATTTCATTTCTAAAGTTTTTGGAGAGTGGTCAACAAAAGTAAAAGTGGGTCAGATTTTGAAAGTCAAAGTAATGTTGGGTTAATTTCGGTTTTAATCGTTCTTTTGATTAATTAGGTGATAATTTGAGCAAGTGAAATAGATTTATGCTTAATTTCATCAAGATCTTCTAGTTAAAAGTATTGCTTAGAGTTGACAGGAGTGTTTGGATTAGCTTTAGTTTTGAGAGTTTAAAAGTTTTGGCAAGTTAAAGTTGGAATAGTTCAGTTTTAATTCTGTTTTAAGACTGTTTTCAATCAAAGTTTTAAAAGGTGTCAAGCAGTTTTAAGAAGTTTTCATGTCTAAAACGTTTTCGTCGAAATCCTTCCAGTTCTGTCTCAAATAAGTCTAGTTCATGATGCTTATTTTTACTCTGTCCTGTTTGGTTTCCTCATTTAGCTTACTCATTTGAATATGATTGATTGCATTGAATGTAGGACTTACTTACATGCCTTTAGGTTTGTTTAGCTTAACTGCTAGTTTGTCTTACCATTGTTCTGTCCTACTTCCCACTTGCAATCCCACATTCTGGCACATATAAGCTTGTGATAAGCTGATTATTTGCTTGCTTTGATATTGTTAATGCTTGAACTCTTGTTTCTTTTAGTAGATCATAGTTTAAATCTTAATTGTTTTGCATCAATATTCCTTCTAATGCTTATTCATTTTACTCATTTGCTATGAGTCCCTTTCTACCCATAACTGCTTTGAACCGCTAGTTGTTGAGCTATTCTAGTAGGTTAGATTATTGGCTTTTGTTTCCCAGTTAGCTAATAGTATAGATTGTATATTCATTTCCCTTAGAAACCCATCTTAGCTTATTTAGAATAGCTTATCTTGTCTGCAACCAAGCTGTTTCTCGCATCAAGATACACTGTCCCATTTAGCAGCTTAATGTTTGATCTTTAACTTCTTCATCTTAAGTCCTTTTTAGCTGTAGTTTTAGATATAGTATCTTTGGCTGGTTGTCTTGAGAACTACACTTTTGGTTTTCCCTGTAGCTTATTAAATAAGCCTGTGCATAAGCTCAAAGTAGGGGGCAGAAATCTGTTTGCTTAAGTAGTCAGTTAGCTTAATCTTAGGTAGACTGCTTATTAGGTGTTAGGATCAGCTTGCATTAGTTTATTTTAAGTAGTTATAGTATTATCTAGCTTCTGTCTTAGATTGGTGCAAGATGGTGCTTATTTGCTTATTATAAAGTGCTTATTCCTTATCAGTTTGCTCTACAGCTCATATTTCTCTCACATAAGCCCATGTTTTTATATTTTTCATAGCTTTAGAATATCATTTTAGAATTTCCCTGAATTTTTCATAATTTTTAGTTACTGTTTACTATTTTTCTTAATTAAAACTAGTTTTTAACCACTTTTAAATAGCTTTATTTGCAATTAATTAAGAAAAGTTCAAAAAATAAATTTTCAATTTTCCCAGTTTAAGAAAAATATAAAAAGCACAAAAAATATTTTTCCTTATTTTTCCCCTTTTATTTGGTATTTTTAACAATTTAAATTAGATTTAAATAGTTTTAAATTAGTAGAAAATAGAAAAATAATCAGAAAAATAAAAAATAGTTTTGAAAATTCTCTTATGGTATTTTAGATTTTATAAAATTAGTTTCATAATTTTCCCATTTGTTTTTATAATTTTTAGTTATTTAGTCTTATTTTTAAAGTTAAAAAATTAGTTTTTTAATTCAAATAAAATCCAGAAAAATTCCTAAAAATAGTTTTAATTCATAAATAGTTTTCAAATATCATTTTTAGTATAAAAGTAATTTTAGGTTATTTTTAGGAGTTAGATTAGACGTAGTTGCTTTTATTCGCGTTTCGTTTTAATCCCGTATTTGCGTAGTTTGCCTTAGTTCTTAGGTTTTCCCCTTAGATTTTAATCCTATATGCTTTCCTTATCCCGTAGTTTAGAAAACTTCATTTTATCCCCTTCTCTTATTCTAATTCCGATAATCGAGACGTGAGTTGGAAATTCCATTAAACCCTCGTTCGGAACGATCTCGGTGCTCAAACCTAACACGTTTGAGTTACCCGTATACTACACTTCTCATCTATTATTGGTTTTTAAATCAGTGTCCGAACTGTTTTAAGTTTCTTACGGTTAGTCATTCACAAGTGGCTAGCTTGTGTGAGATAACTTGACGATTTGGCATTTATTTTGTAGAATCAATTTTTGGCGCCGCTGCCGGGGATTGTTCATTGCAAACCAATTTTTGGCGCCGCTGCCGGGGAGGGCTTGTAGCGAGTTTTCGTATTCCGTCTCGAATCGCGTGCGTTTGAAGATCCTTCCCCGAGTGAAGTTATCGTTGTTTTTGTAAATATCTCTTTTATAAAAACCCAAAAAGATTTTCCTTTTCAAAATTTGTTTTAAAAACCCAAAAATATTCTTCTTTTATCCTCTAACCCGATAATTCTTTTCTTTTACCCTCTATATGTTTAATTCTCATGGAAACAATCAATTATCGTCATTGTTTTCATTGCAAAGGCCGTATGGAAGAAACTCAGTATTGTTGTTTGAATCCTGAATGTGTATGTGAGCGATGTGGATACCCCGGTTCTAAAAAATCTTGCTATTGGTGCGACTTAGCCGACAAACAATCTCGAGATGAATTTAAAAATGTTTCTGACCATCCGCCACAACCCGAGATATGTTCTTATCGTCGTTGCCTTCATTGCCAAAGCCGTATGGAAGAAAATCAATATCGATGTTTGAAATGTCTATGTGATTGGTGCGGAAATAATTGTCGTGATGGATTTTGTAATGTATGCCAGAATTTTATTAATCCAAATCCAGATCTCGCTCGTCTTTATGCACGGCTAGAACAAAAGAGTGCTCTAATTGAAGAACCCTCGATTCCTACTCCCTCTCCGGTGAGGGAAATGGAATATGTTTCTGAACCAGAGGTGAATCCCGTTCAAGAACCAGAGCCTATCACGGAAATGGTGGAAATAGCTAATTCTTATCCGGATAATTCTTCGATTTATCAGCTTTTGTGCATATGGTGCAGAGGACCCGAATATGGTTGGAATTGTTCCGCTTGTAGCAATGGAAAATCTGGAACCGAGTTTCACCACAATCCTAACTATGAGACAACCGATTTCCCTAACCAACCTCTGTACCATGAGCCAGATTCATACTCTTGTGAGTATTGTGGTGGTCCTCACCAAGGTTTTCAATGTCAAGCTCAAATTAACAACTCAACCTTTGGTTATGAACCTTACCCTTATTCGTCACAACAATCGTACTGTTGTGAGTATTGTGGAGGTCCGCACGTTAACTCCGATTGTCAGATGCAAAATCCGATTGTTTACGAGCAAGTTCCTTGTTACAATTACGATTATTCTTATAACCCACCTCCACAATACCAAGAAATTCAACCGCAAACTCCGTCAGATGATCAAGAATTTCACCAAGGTTGTTTCAATATAGTACAAGAGTTAAAGGAATTAAAAGAGTTGCTTAATAAACCGGCTCAAGAAAAAGATCCTAACCAAAAGACCTATCGTGAATTATTGGCTGAAGAGGCAGCGAAAGTGATCCAATATCGTCCAACTTCTTATTATTACGATTCTGATTCTGATGACGATTATACTCCTCCGAGTGGCAATCCCACTCCCGTTTCTGAGCCTTTCATTTCTGACCCTTCCCCTTCACTCACGCCGGTTGAGAGAAGTGACATCGTTTTGGAAGAGGTCGATAATCATAATTCTACAGACATAGTTACACCCGTTGACTCTCTCATAATGGGGGACGAGCCTCTTAGTACTATTTCGGAAACAGAATCTTCTTGTGTTGAGAGCCTTATCCCAATCCCAAGAGAGTCCGAGGTTGTAGATGATATTTGTGATGAGCTTTCTCTTGATATTTCGAATGATCATGATGAGATGTTTTACGATTCGAGGATGTATCGGACAGTGATTGTGATTCGCTTTTATGTGATTCTCTTGACATTTTCGAGGTTACTTCAGGGATTTTCTCAAATCCTCTTTTTGAACTCAAAGACGACTATACCTTTTGTGAAGTTAATCCTATTTTCGACAAAGATTTTGAGTCCGATTCAGAGACCACAACGGAAGTGGTGGATATTGCTAACTCTCAGAGCACACCACTTGTCCCATCTCGTGTTCGACCTTTCTCCCGTCATGTGATGTTATGCAAGATGAAGAAAGTGATGAATCTGACACTGAAGATACTATGGAGATTGATGAATTGACTAAAGTGGGTGACGACGATATTCTTGATGATCCGCCTTATGATTCCGATATGGAAGAAATCGACTTATTTCTTGATGATCCAATACCGCCGGGTATTGAGAGTGACAGGTGCGACTCTGATCAAGATGTCCTTTTTCTTGAAAGCTTGCTTAATGATGATTCTCCTTCCTCTGTTGAGTCGACCCTCACTTATCCTGTTGAGCCCACATGTGAAGACAAGATTTTCAACCCCGGGATATGCATTGATGAGTTCTTTGTTAGAAACGTTGTTCGAGATAAGGATCCTCCGATGGATGCCTTTAGTATTGAGCTTTCACCTCTTATCCTCTACCATGTACTCCCGACTTCTTTGGAGTATTCTCATTTTGATCCGTCATCCCTTCGTCCACCCGCAAAACCACCGGATGATGGATCCTTCTTACATGATATGCCTTATCCACCCATTTTCTTCTCCACCCAACCCACCCAGTCTCATTCCTTCGGGAATGAGGACACCGTTTTTGACCCTGGTATCTCTACCACTTTCTTCCTCAAGGACAAATGAATTGGGGACGAGTCGCTAGCGACTCGTTTAAGAAAAAACGAGCGCTCGTGGGAGGCACCCCATGCTTATCTCTAGCTTCTTTCTATTTTCTAATAAGTGACGGAAGGGTCCGCCTCTTCGATTTCTCGTGTTTGGTATTTGTGATGTTGTGTAGGATTTTCCTGAAATATGAAGACTCTCGTGCTCGAAGTTTGTCATTTTTCTACTCGAGTTTCATGATCGATGCTGATGGAAATCCGATATCCAAATCTTATCGACTAACGTTTATCTTCTAGCATACTTAATAAACGGCTTTTAGATTTTCGTTGATACACTTGCTTTTAAACATTGAGGACAATGTTTCGTTCTAGTCTGGGGTAGGGTAATCTTCGATTTGATTTGACCGCACTTGCTTATTTCTGTCGTGTACTCTCGTAAACCCGTTTTTCCTTAGAAAATAGAAAATAGTGCAAAATGTGAAAAATTTAAAAAATTTTTGTAAGCTTTTGTTAAGTCTTTTTGATTGAAAAGTTTTTCTAGTCTCTTAGACAAGAAGCTATAAAATGCGAATTCTAGCTCACAAGGCCAAGAATTTGCAAGTTTCCCCGAGTGACTTTAAATATGCATGACTTTATTTCATTAGACGAAGCATTTGCTAAGTTAATATATGTTTTGACACCTTGTTTACTTTCCGCTGGTGAGAGTAGGAATAGAATTCGACTTGACGCGTGTTGAGCCCTAGCTTGTTCCCTTAACCATAGGTAATCTAAAAATTATCGCTAAGCATCTCGGATCTCATTATTTGGGATTTTAAATTTGCAGAGATCGCGAAATGATAGAGTTACTTATGAGTTTAGATGCTAAGCGTGGAGTAGTTGGTTCTCTTTAGAGCCCATCGAAGGTACTTATGGCTTTTGTTCCCACAAAATTGTTTCACCCATATTTGCTAATAATAATTAGAGATGTTGAGTTTTTGGCGATAGTTAGTTCTTTATCTTCTTAAAAGAATCTTTGTTTTAAAATTGGGTACACATCAAGGATCCGTAATGAATAAGAAATCAGTAATAAGTGATAAAGTAATAAGTAAAGTTGTGAGCTACGGTGTCGAGATCGGACCCTTGGATCTTTAGCCGGGATTGAGTGAGGTCTTAGCCTAGCCAGGTGGGATCCTCATTTCATGAAGCCTATAGTCTTGGAATTACCCCGTGAAGCTCTGTGGTTCACAGCTCATATAAATAAAAGTATAAGTGCAAAAAAAAAAAAAAAAAAAAAAAAAAAAAAAAATTGAAAAATGATGAAAGTAAAAAATATAAGTAAATAAAAATTCCTTGATGTGGACCTCATTTTTACGACAATGGTTCTTGAGGGAAGGCGGATAACTAATTATCGACTTAGCTTTATATCTTTATCGGAATAAAAGTTATCGAAACGAGAATTTGAAGAAATTCATTTCTCACAAAAATAAAAAAATCTAGAGGCAATAGGAAAATGGGAACGAAAGGTAAGTACACAAGTAACTTCCATGGGTAGTGTTAGCATCTAGAGTCATATGTAACAATGATTTCGGTTTTACGCTTAGTTTGGGAACTTGTGAAAAATCAGGGACGATGTATTTTATCCGTATGGTCATTTCACGCTGTGTTGTGTTTTCTACTCCGTGATCCTAACGTGTCGTTTGAAAAATGTTGGAGTTATTGATCGACATGAAAGTTCAACAAACCGTCACTCATAATCAGAATGTGCTTAATCGTAATATCTACTTGTGATTTAAAAGGTAAACGGGGCGTTTTTAGAATTAAGGTTTTCTTAATCTCTTTTGAGGAATCTTTGCTACTTCTTCATAGGTTTAGTAGAAAGAGATTGAAATCCTTGGTTTTAGAAGCGTGAGTTGATTGCATTGCGTGAGGACACGACAATGGTCTCGTCTGGGGTATTTTGGTATGTGCTAAAACACATACCTTTTCATTATCAAAATAGACCCAAAACAACCAAGAAAGAGCCGTTTATTGCTAATATTTGTGGTTTTCTTGAGTTTGTGCTTGTGCAGGTACGGATATGTAAAAAACACGCAAAAAGGAACAAAATCAGACGTAAATCCGAGCACGAGAGATTAAGAGAGCTTAAGCCGAGCGGGAAGATAAAAATTGAGCATTTATGATGATTTTATTCTTCGAGGATGATTTTTGGAAGAAATAACCAAGTTTGAAGATATGTCAAGAATGGCCCCTCAAGTTTGAGCAATTGGCAAAATTGACCCTTGAAGATTCAAAAAGTTGCAAATTGGCCCTTGGTTTATTTGAAGATTGTCAAAATCAGTCCTTGGAAGACACTTTCAGAATTTACATGTTTGGCCCTTGGAGTTTCAGAAAATACAACTTTGGTCCCTATAATGCCTTGGTTTACTAAGTTAATCCTAAGTCCAATTATACAAAACCCATGATCCAATCCTTACTATACTCACCCAATTATAGAAACCAAACCACCGGTCCAAGAACTCTACCCGCCACGTTTATCCCAACCCGAGTATCCCATCCCGGTTTATTTACCCGGTCAACCCACAAGAACCGGTCAACCCATTTGAAGAATAATAAACAAACCAAACGCTTCAACAGTACTTTTCTTCCCCAACCCAAACAACCCATTTACCCACCATTTTACCACCATTTACCCACACCCAATCACCCACAACCTCGTACTAAGCATCTATTGCCTTCTAGAAGTCGACAAAGCGGATAAGGATGCCCACGGCCAATCCAAGCTCTCCCATTGGTGCAACACCTCACATGGTGAAATGGAGCTCTCTGATTGGTGCTTATGATTCATGGGATTTGTGTGGCTCAAGATTGCTTCTAGGTTCTTCCAATCAAGCATCCAAAGCTGATTCAAGGCTATTTAAAGACCTCTTGGCTCACATTGAAATTCGTCCAATTTCTCATGTATTTAGAGAAATTTTGATCTTTTATTTACTGTCATTTTTAATTGTTTTCATGTTGTTAAATCCATTTTAATCTCAGTCTTGTAAACCTCTTTCATTAATATAAGTTTCTGTTTTTAATTTGAATCCTGTCTCAATTTAAGTTGTTGTTAGTATTGCTCAATTATTGTTATAACAAGCTCACATAAGCTTTAACAAGCTTATGTAAGCTTATTTAGTTTGTCAGCATTTCATTTCAAAAGTTTTTGGAGAGTGGTCAACAAAAGTAAAAGTGGGTCAGATTTTGAAAGTCAAAGTAATGTTGGGTTAATTTCTGGTTTTAATCTGTTCTTTTGATTAATTAGGTGATAATTTGAGCAAGTGAAATAGATTTATGCTTAATTTCGTCAAGATCTTCTAGTTAAAAGTATTGCTTAGAGTTGACAGGAGTGTTTGGATTAGCTTTAGTTTTGAGAGTTTAAAAGTTTTGGCAAGTTAAAGTTGGAATAGTTCAATTTTAATTCTGTTTTAAGACTGTTTTCAATCAAAGTTTTAAAAGGTGTCAAGCAGTTTTAAGAAGTTTTCATGTCTAAAACGTTTTTTCGAAATCCTTCCAGTTCGTCTCAAATAAGTCTAGTTCATGATGCTTATTTTTACTCGTCTCCGTTTGGTTTCCTCATTTAGCTTACTCATTTGAATATGATTGATTGCATTGAATGTAGGACTTACTTACATGCCTTTAGGTTTGTTTAGCTTAACTGCTAGTTTGTCTTACCATTGTTCTGTCCTACTTCCCACTTGCAATCCCACATTCTGGCACATATAAGCTCGTGATAAGCTGATTATTTGCTTGCTTTGATATTGTTAATGCTTGAACTCTTGTTTCTTTTAGTAGATCATAGTTTAAATCTTAATTGTTTTGCATCAATATTCCTTCTAATGCTTATTCCTACTGTTTACTCAGCCTGCTATGAGTCCCCTTTCTACCCATAACTGTTTTGAACTGCTAGTTGTTGAGCTATTCTAGTAGGTTAGATTATTGGCTTTTTGTTTCCCCAGTTAGCTAATAGTATAGATTGTATATTCATTTCCCTTAGAAACCCATCTTAGCTTATTTAGAATAGCTTATCTTGTCCAACCAAGTCAAGTTTTCGCATCAGTACACACTGCCCCATTTAGCCAGTTAATGTTTGATCTCTAACTCCTTCATCATAAGTCCCGTTTAGCTGATATTCTAGATATAGTATCTTTGGCTGGTTGTCTTGAGAACTACACTTTTGGTTTTCCTCAGAGCTTATTAAATAAGCCTGTGCATAAGCTCAAAGTAGGGGGCCAGAAATCTGTTTGCTTAAGTAGTCAGTTAGCTTAATCTTAGGTAGACTGCTTATTAGGTGTTAGGATCAGCTTGCATTAGTTTATTTTAAGTAGTTATAGTATTATCTAGCTTCTGTCTTAGATTGGTGCAAGATGGTGCTTATTTGCTTATTATAAAGTGCTTATTCCTTATCAGTTTGCTCTACAGCTCATATTTCTCTCACATAAGCCCATGTTTTTATATTTTTCATAGCTTTAGAATATCATTTTAGAATTTCCCTGAATTTTTCATAATTTTTAGTTACTGTTTACTATTTTTCTTAATTAAAACTAGTTTTTAACCACTTTTAAATAGCTTTATTTGCAATTAATTAAGAAAAAGTTCAAAAAAATAAATTTTCAATTTTCCCAGTTTAAGAAAAATATAAAAAGCACAAAAAATATTTTTCCTTATTTTTCCCCTTTTATTTGGTATTTTTCACAATTTAAATTAGATTTAAATAGTTTTAAATAAGTAGAAAATAGAAAAATAATCAGAAAAATAAAAAAATAATTTTGAAAATTCTCTTATGGTATTTTAGATTTTATAAAATTAGTTTCATAATTTTCCCCTTTGTTTTTATAATTTTTAGTTATTTAGTCTTATTTTTAAAGTTAAAAAATTAGTTTTTTAATTCAAATAAAATCCAGAAAAATTCCTAAAAATAGTTTTAATTCATAAATAGTTTTCAAATATCATTTTTAGTATAAAAGTAATTTTAGGTTATTTTTAGTAGTTAGATTAGACGTAGTTGCTTTTTATTCGCGTTTCGTTTTAATCCCGTATTTGCGTAGTTTGCCTTAGTTCTTAGGTTTTCCCCTTAGATTTTAATCCTATATGCTTTCCTTATCCCGTAGTTTAGAAAACTTCATTTTATCCCCTTCTCTTATTCTAATTCCGATAATCGAGACGTGAGTTGGAAATTCCATTCAACCCTCGTTCGGAACGATCTCGGTGCTCAAACCTAACACGTTTGAGTTACCCGTATACTACACTTCTCATCTATTATTGGTTTTTAAATCAGTGTCCGAACTGTTTTAAGTTTCTTACGGTTAGTCATTCACAAGTGGCTAGCTTGTGTGAGATAACTTGACGGTTTGGCATTTATTTTGTAGAATCAGGGATCATCAAGAGGAGTATTGTAGATAGGTTTAGAATCAAGTGCAAGGTTTTGAGCGTTAATTGCCCAATCTTGAGAATACATACAAACCTTCACAAGGAATGCGAAGAATTTGAGCAAATGTGTTGAGAGGTAGAATGAAGTTTCATTTATTGATGATGAAGGCGATTGAAATGCTATCATCGACATTTTGAATGATCGCTTTTATAGAATTCAAAGATGAAAACGGGGCAAATTTGTTCATCAATGTCAAGAAGACAATCAAAGTTGATTGCCGAAAAAACTTGACGAGTGTCGGTATCTTCAAGGAAACATTCCTTGACTACACGACCTTCGTCAATAAGTAGTTTTTCAAGTCTTTTGAAGACTTTGCGATCGGTTTTTGATAGCCCTTCTTCCTGATAGTAATGGGTGAGGTAATGGACGGTATCATGGTGGTCTTGTTGAGTGGCTTTAGGCATGGTTGGTCCTAGAAACAAAAAGTATTCTAATTAGGTAAGATTAGTTGAGATGGGTTTATGGTTTTGATTTGTATTAACAATGTTGTGAACAAAGTGTAATCCTAATTGTGTTAAAAGCCCCTTTTAATGATTAATTTTAAAAACCCTAATTGAATTAATTGATTAGAAATTGTGTAACCATAAACCCTAGGATGAGGATGATGGAAATTGGAACAAGTTAGTGTAATTACTTACAATGGTGTTCTAGAGATGAATTCTTGAGGGTATGAGGTCTAATAAGGATGAAATCAGTGGTTGAGTCGTTTTTTATGTTATGTGAGGAGAGGGAAAAAGATTAGTGATGATTTTTGAATGCGTATAGATGTATTCTGTTCTATGGTTCCCCCAGATCCCTTGTATTTGGGATCCGGCTAGTACAACTAGAGGGATCCGGCTCCTGTAGACAGAAAAAGGGTTGTTTGGCTTTAATTTTGTAGTAGGCTATAAACTAGCTTACAGAACAAAATTAGTTTAAAGGTTTCTAATAAAAGAATGTTTTGGTCGACGAGATTTGATAAGTTAATTATCAAGGATCCATTTGTGATGACGGCGTTAGTTTGACGAATCACGAGGAATAATATTCCCGATGATGAGTAAGTCGGGAAAGTGACGAAAGAGAGACTTTAAATAGACTAGCTATATTTAAACAAGAAGAACTATAATATCAACATACTCATGTAAGCTAGCTAATGAAAAGTAAACATACCTCTATGCTTCTTGGTTTGGCATTATACCAAAAATACTTCATGAGCTCTTAAAGTAATCCTTTGTACTTCGGGTAAGTAGGTTGTGATTACTTTTAGATCCTTTCTTGAAAGTTGACTTTATTACTCTTTGAATAGAGATGAAGGTTTTGGAGAGATCCTAGCATGAAGATTTCTTGAAACAAATATGTTAGAATGATCTATCAATGTCCAACATAATAGAAAAAAATGTTTTGAGATATTTCCTTCTTTATAGTTTTCAAACATACACGGATCGTATCAAGTTTTTAAAGTACAACATACTCTAAGAAACTTGGTGACGAAGCTCTGATGCCAATTGTGGAAAACTGGAAGGAGGGTTGAATAGTTTACCAATTAAAACTTCGTTTTAAAACATTTAGATTAACTTATGTCAATCTATTTGGTTGTTTATTTTGGACGTTGATAGATAGATATTTAAACGTGTAATGAAAGATAAAGAGTAAGAAACACATAACCACGACACGAATATTTATAGTGGTTCGGCTACAAGGACACCTTCCTTGCCCTACTCCACTCCTCGAGTCACCTACTCGATAGTTCATAAACACTACACGACACCAATTCTTTATGGCCGACAAGCCTTCACAACGTCGCCTACTCTTTTTCCGGTACTAGGCTAACCACCGGGTTCTTTCACACCAAGGTGAACTACACCTATCACAACGTCGCCTACCCTTTATTAGGTACTAGGCTAAGCACCTAGTTCCATTACTGTGGAGGAACTACTACCCAACACAACACAACACCTATTCCCAAGGAGATCCACTCCTTATTACAACACCATCAAGGATATCACCATCCTTGGAAATAAACTAATACTATATGTATAACGATGTACCTCATCGATTATACGACCTAGGCATTATTCCTTAATGCCACTTGATTTGATTCCTAGGCATCCTTCACTAATGCCTTTGACACAATGCTTGGCACCTTTCACTAATGCCTTCGTCTTGACACCTTTAGCATTCTTCACTAATGCTTTTGACATGGACATTAAGCACCTTTTACAAATGCATTCGTCTTGACTCTTTCGGCATCCTTCACTAATGCCTTCAACACAACACATCTACGGAGGAAGAAAGAACTATCAACAAGAGAACCTCAGTTGTCTTGATGATGACGAAGCATGGCAACTCATGAACTTGAGCTTGCTCGACTTCAAGAAGTGGTGATGTTACCTTTAAGAGGAACCTAGAGAATCACACAAAAACAAAAGACAAACTACATAGAAAGATCCCTTAGGATCAGTGGTTAGAGAGGTACAATACTTGGGGAAAGTATGTGTGAGAATGGCAAACCAAAAGGAACAAATGGCTCACTATTTATAGAGGAGAAAGCTTACTGTTCCCCGGATCCCTCCCACAAGGGATCCGTCTAGCGTAAAGCTAGGGATCCGTGGGACACTCCTCTTTACCCATGGGTATTTTGGTTATGGGTCATGGGTTATGGGTTGATCCATGGGTCTTTTACTAGATACAATGTATCTTATAACTTCAATGTACCAAGTCAAGTGGTTTTGATAATACCATGGGTTATGGGTCAATACCATTTGTTAGTTTTACCCATTTTAGTATATACTAGTTAAGTATATATTTACCCAAATATGTAAACACTAGTTGTTGTACATATGTATTTCTAAATCATAAAATCACTTATACTTGTTTTAATGTTTTATGTGAAAGCGTAAGTGTGTTAGAAAACTATTGGCTCAAACAGTTTACGTATTTTATTTTTTTCGTTAAAATGATTTTAAGTTTGTTATCGACAAAACATTAGAAGATCGTAAAATATAAATAAACGTTTTTACGGCTTATTTGTATTAACACATAACTTGAAACAAACAAACATAAATTTAAAGATTGTTAGGAATTAGAAAATTCAGTCATTAAAGAGTCGGTCACCTCAAGTATATGTATTCGATAGAAAGCTCGTAGTCGTAGTCATAATATGTTAGTAAGTAGTTTGTTAAGTAACACCGTGGAGGACGGACGGGTCTTTACCCACTGTATGCCTGATCCACAGCCCGTTGGTGGCGTTTATTTGTAAGACACTATAAATACCCTCTACCTCACAAGTTAGAGGGTTGGAGCTTCAATACCATTTTTCTTTGTTTCACATAGTTCCCAACTCTCTTCCCTTTCTCTCTCTAGAACTTTCTCTCTCTAAAACATCTTGAACGCCTCATATGATTTTGGTTTAATGTGTTTGTGAAATCCTATATCCTACAATTGGTATCAGATCCATGGTTTGATCACCTCTCTTACATATTCTTGGATTTCTAGTGGTTTTAGATGGTTTTTAAGTTTGAGAAAGTTTAGTGGTTTTTGCATCATTTGGATCATCTCTAGTGTTAAAGTTTGAATTTTGGGTGTACTTTTGTGTTTAGAATCATTGTAAGTGCTTGGGTTTTGATTTGGTAAGCTTGAATCACTGTGGTTGAGCTTGTTTTGGATTGAAAAGTGTGTTTTTGAAGTTTTTCATGCTAGCGACTTGGTTCTCGTAGTATTTTTCATCATAGCGACTTGCTTCAGTAAAAGGTAGCGAGTTGTAGTGTAAATTGATAGCGATTTGGTCCTAGCGACTTGTCTATTGAGACAAGCCGACAAACAGTACAACTTAGTGGATTCTCCACTACGGCTAGCGACTTGGTGAAGTTGGCGACTTGCTTTCAATTTTGTTAGCGACTTAAACTTAGTATTCTTTAGCGACTTGTGTCCAGCGACTTGGATCTTAGCGACTTGGTCTTAGCAACTTGGTTCACATGAAATTGGGATCTTAGCGAGTTGCTACTTAGCGACTTGGTGCTTATAGCGACTTGGTTGAATTTTGTTTGTAATACGGTTTTCTCTTGATTTAGTAAAATCCCGTGAAAGAATCTATTTCCCTGTTTAATCATAGAGTTTTAAAATCCCGTGTAATCTGTTAACATGTCTACCAACTTACCTACAATCATCTCCATCGTTGCGTGGATGTTCAAGCGTACCGTTCGATACTCGCCCACCTATGCTTGATGTAACTCGACTACGACTCTTGGGCTCAACGAATCAAATTGTATTGTCTTGGAAAGGAAAATGGGGTCAACATTCTCAAATCCATTGATGAAGGACCTTTTCAGGTTGAGACTACAAGGACTTAATTGATACTCGCAGATGGAACAATGATCCATGGATTAGACATACCAAAGACATATGATGAGCTCAATGATAAGGAGAAAAAGAGATTCGATGCTGACATCAGGGCCTCTAACATTATACTTCGTGGTCTTCCAAAAGATATCTACAAGCTTATCAATCACAACACCGAAGCCAAGGCAGTTTGGGATAATGTCAAGATGCTTCTCTCGTGTTCTAATTAACCAAGGAAGACAGAGAATCACAAATGTATGATGAGTTTGAGCATTTCAAGATGAAACCAGATGAGAGTGTCTATGAGTACTACGTGAGATTCCATAAGCTTGTGAATGATATGAGGAACATCAAAATAACCATGCCAAACATTCAAATTAATTCAAAGTTTGTAAACAACATGAATCCTGAGTGGCACAAATTTGTCACCTCTTTGAAGCTAACCAAAGGACTAAAGAATACAAACTATGAGCAATTGTATGCCTTCCTTCTTCAGAATGAGAGGCATGCTATGTTTGAAAAAAGGATTCTGGATCAGTTCAAAACCAATCATGGAGAAACAAGCTCACCAAATGATTCTACAGCTTTCTTCACCAATGTTGGTATTACCACCAAAGCATCTCAAGTCATACCCATGGGTAATGGTAATTACAAGCTCATCCCTGATCTAGCATATAAGCCTCCCGACTCAAACACACTCATGGAAAACTTCATCAATCAACTGTCTCTCATGGTGAGTCAAAACATGAACTCTCTTCCACACACCAACAATAACCTCGTCAAAGATCCAATCCACACAATCAAGCTACTGTAGAGATGGGAAGGTTGTTGGTGCAACCAGTTCAAGAAAGGCAGTATGAACAGGGAAGAGGTGGAGTTGGTAGAGGATATGTAGCAAATCAGAATCGTGGAAGGAATCAAAATCAAGGACAAGCAAAGCCAGTCAAATGCTACAACTGTGGTGGTGAGGGACACATTGCTAGAAACTGCACATCTCCAAAACGCCCACGAATGCAAAATACTTAGACAAGATGTTGCTCGTGCAAGCTCGGATAATGGTGCGCTTTGGATGAAGAGGTTGTTGTTTCTTCGAGGGCAATGCCAAGACATATGATGCGATGTGGATGAGCGACAATTGTGAGATAGGTCACAATCATCAGAATGCCTTTCAAGTCGCCGACTGTGATGCATACGACTTTGACGTCGATGATGAACCTACTGCACAAAAAAATTTCATGGCTAGCATTTCTCCAATGGTCTCTCCTAAGGTCTCATCATCACAGCAAGCTGGTCCATCCAAAGACAAAATCATCTCAGAGGTATTAAAACTATATGATGATGTTGATGAGCAAAAGATGCATAATAAAGTACAATCTCTTGAAACTTATGAATCAGATATTGATGATGAGGGTAATAGCAATATTGTCCCATATGATCAATATGTGAAGCAAAGTGAAAGTGAGGTTGTACCAAGTAATGCATCTTCTGCAGTCAATGATGACTATGCTTTTGATGAATACACTACGTGTGCCCCTAATGATTCTATTATCTCCGAACTCAATGCCTATAAAGAACAAGTTGCTATTTATGAACAACGTGCTAAGTTTGAGTTAACCACCCGTGAGCAGGAAATGGATGACCAAATGCGCATAATTATTCAAAAAGTAATTTTAGAGAAGAAGTATTAAAACAAGAGTTAAACTCCTTACAAGAAAAGCTTTCTAAAACCGCTAAGCAAAAACAAGAACTTCAAGAAAATGTTAAAATGCTTAAGCAAGAATTCAATGCTAAGGAATCAAAACTTTGAATGATTTTTCCAATCTAAAAACTTTGAAAAACAAGCTTGAAAATAAGTTGTACGTACAAGGGAATACCATTCAGACCGCTCACTTGATCACTAAGCATAGAGTCTTAAGCTTATAAGCATAGCATTCCCCTTGTTGTGGAACCAATCCGAGGTTGTTAAAAGGCTAGAGTGCTCATAATGTAATCTATGATGGCAATGAGATTCTTAAACCTAGACAGAAACCTAGTTGCGTTGAGTGCACTAAGGAAGATAGAAAATTAGATGATGCATCTAAGGAGAAAATGAATAAGAAGCTTGAAGATCCTGAATGTAAAGAGAATAACATAACGATCAAACCCCATGATTACAAAAGGAAAATTGGATTTCCTTGAACAAGTTTAAGCCTCAAACGTTGTTAACGTCCGAACAAGTGTTCTCGGAGAAAGGAATTAGATAAGCAAAAGAGAGAATCTTGTTGTAACAAACCCTCCCTTAGGAAAATGCCTTCAGCGACTGTGTATCCTCCGAACACACCAATGCATTTAGTTCCTAGAACTATTTCCACTAAAATCAAGACCTTAATAAGTCAATATGTTATTTTTCAATTATTTGTTGATTTTGAGAAAACTTGTAAGAAAAGGATCACACCCACTAGGATAACTGAAGGGGAAAGGGGTTTTGAGCAAACTAAAGAATGCTATTTAACTGAGGTCATGCCTTTCTTTAAACAACTAAAAGATCAATTTAAGAGTCTTAAAAAGGGAATGGATTCAGATATTAAAGAAATGGAAAAGGAATTTGATGCAATGTTAGTTGAGGTTAGTGACTATGAACGAGAATTAAAATATAATGAGATTGAGAGGAAGAACTTGCATACATTGAATGAGAATCTTATTTCTGAATGTATTGCTCAAGATGTGTTTTACAATGCTACAAATTGTTCCATTAATGCTTCTCAATTTCATGAATTATCTGTTGTTCTGAAAGTCTCCCATGATCGTGTCATTGAGCTTGAAAAGATTAATTCTAAAGTTAATGAGAAAATTGATCAGATGATCACGATAATTTGGTAAAACATCTTTCTAAACTAGAAGTTGAACATTTTGATTTACAACTAAAATATCAACATCTTAAAGAAAATGTCAAAACCTCAAATATCAAGACATCCTCAGATGTTCCAGAGTTTGATGCAGTTTTTCAAATAAACAAACGTGATGAACAGATTCAAGCTCATTGTAACACGATCAGAAAGTTGAAAGCCCAAATTTCTCAATTAAAGGGTGAAAAGAACAATGTGACTGGCTCCCAAATGCCTCTTCCTTTAGATTCTTAGTATTCTTAAACTTTTCATCTTCAAAACTTGGTTAATGCTTTACAAAAGGAAAATGAAAGTTTTCAAGAAGAAAATGAAAAAGTTAAACGTCACTTTAAAGAGTTATATGATTCAATGAAAGTCACTCGTGACAAAAACAACGAAAAAATAACGTCTTTACATAAAGAAATTGAGAATCTGAGGAGTCAGGAAAAGGAAACCGCCACTTGTTTTAATGAGAATGTTGCATCAAAGTCATCCTCGAATGCAAATATACCGTGGATAGTTAAATACATTCCTCCTCATCTTAGGAATAATGAACTTGTGTTTCATAACTATTGTGCTCACCTTAAGGATAGTCTAGAATGTCTCCTGAGATTGTGGAAGAGGATTTCATAAATAACCTCTTGATAGAGAAATTAGGTTTGCTTGCATTCAGGCCAAACGATCTCAAGAGCTGCTAGAATGTTTAATTGCAACATGTCCTAAATCCTTAGGTGCAAAAGAAAAAGCTGTGATGCCTTGTTCTATGCCTAGTGCCAAGCATTCAAATCATTCTATGCCTAGTGTTAGGAAAGTGAACACTAATGTGCCTTCAAGTAGTTCAGATCCTTGCACGTCTAGTTCAGGAATGCAAAAAGTAGATCAATTAACTAATGTTCCCATAACTCTACAGAGTAATCAGTGACATAAAAGCAAGCGGGTCAAAGCCTCCTGGCAATACCAAGCAAGATAGGACCTCGCAAGCTAAGAGTGTGAATTGGAAGAGAGTAGAAGATCACCCTAGGAATATTAAGTTTGAGTTGAATAAAATGAATCGTGTTGATTCTTGTATTAGCTATAAGCGCATACTAATTAATTAATCCTCGCTACTATTCGCAAAACCATGTAATGATAACGCTTGTTTTCTCGTTACTAATCATGAATGTGGTGTGAATGTTTTGTCTAATGTTGTCAAATGCCCAGTTAAAATTGTTAATGCAAAAATCAAGCTAAGAAGGCTAAAAGGCAAAGGCGAAAGAAAGTTAGATAAACGTGGAAACCCACAGAAGAATATTTAGTAAAATAGGTTATCAATGGATAGCCATAAGGTTAATGATTTATGCCCTCAATTTGCTAAGACAATGCCCACTAGAAAATGGATGCCTACTTGGTAGAACTATTCCCTTAAGAAGTGAACATACTTTGAATAGGTCAAATACGGACATTAGCACTGCATCTATTTCTAATGATTCCATTGTTTCTACCCCTGATGTGGGTGTTCCAAATGCATTAACCAAGTGGAACCCATTATTACATGGGGTTCCCAATTATCCATTATCCATTCTTGTTCGTGTTCAACCGCAGATCGCTCAAATCGTTTCAGGTACAAGGACTCAGTCGCTCCAAGCATATGACCTTGAGACCGTCATGCTCATGAACTTCGTGAGTAAATTCATCGACGTAGATTCGGGAACGATCATTTTGGTGCAATTATGGGTTATGGAGATTATGTTGTCGGTGATAGTGTTATCTCTAGGGTATATTACGTAGAAGGTCTTGGTCATAACTTATTCTCTCGGTCAATTCGTGATTCGATCTAGAAGTGGCCTTCAGAAAACATACTTGTTTCGTTAGAGAACTTGATGGTAAAGAACCTTTAAGAGGAACACGTGGTTCAAATCTATACACCATCTCTATCGAAGATATGATGAAGTCTTCTCCAATTTTCTTGTTGTCAAAGGCTTCGAAAACAAATTCATGGTTATAGCATCGTCGGCTCAATCACTTGAACTTCACAATCAATGATCTCTCCAAAGGACTTAGTTGTAGGTTTATGAATAAGGCTAGACAAAAGTATGAAAAGGATCATCTTTGTTCATCATGCCAATTGGGAAAAAGCAAGAAGTATGCCCACAAACCTAAACCTACAAACTCATGAGAGTTCTTCATACAATTCACATGGATTTATGTGGACCCATGAGAGTGCAAAATATCTTTGGAAAGAAATATGTGTTAGTTGTGGTTGATGATTACTCTCGATTCACCTGGGTTAAGTTCTTAAGGACAAAGGATGAAACTCCAGTTATCATCATCAAACTTATCAAACAAAGTTCGACTTAACAAAACTGCCGTAATCATCCTAATGACAATGGAACTCAGTTTGTTAATAAACAACTTAGTAAGTTTTATGAAAGTGTTGGAATCAGTCATCAAAGAAGTGTTCCATGAACTCCTCAAATGTAGTTGAAAGATGAAATCAACTCTTGTGGATTAGCCGCAAGAACAAATCAGGAGGCTGATTTACTCAAAGGTTCCAATGTTTCTGGGCTGAAGCCATTTGATTTGCATGCGTTGACACTCAATTGAATCGATCCCTAATTCACCACGGGGACTCATGGAACCAAACTCGTAGCATATGACTTGTCCTCAATAGAAAACCTAATCTCTCATTCCTTCGTGTTTGGTGCATTGTGCTAATGAGGGCCAAGCTACTTAAAAGCACCTTAAAGCGGTTAAAGCGACATTGGGTCTTTGTAGGATATGCACCAAACAAGGAACCATCATATCATGGGAAACAATTATGTTACGATGAGTCGACCGGTATGGCTCCACAACCTAGTTCTGACCGCATCCGGGATGTCAAGTAGTCCCATCGGGAGGTGCTCTACTTTGGGTATATGATTCTTCAAAGCCAACAACTTCTTATTTCCTCTACTTGAATACATAGCCATGTCATCTTATTTGCTCAAATCCTTTGATGAGATCCACTATGAACCATTGCTAATGCTTTCAATTCCATCAATTTCTATCCCTCTGTGATAATGAAGTTAACCTTTAGTTCTCTCATGCAACAACGCATTAAGTCAAGCAAAGCACATTGACATCGACATCTTTCATCAACAAATCATCAATCATCGGTGTGGTGGAACTCATAAGGAAATACCGTTCTTCACCAAAGCCTTGATGGAGAGAATCTTTGAGTTTATTCCTAGAAGATGCACCATTTGAAAAGCATATTTGCTCTCGAATCATCAAACCATCTTCATCAGGAGAAATCGACTCGCTATCTTTGTATATATTTATCCCTACAAACAACCAACCAATGAACACCTTAGAAAATGGACACATGAAAAATCATCCATTGACAACATCATTGGATTATACCCCTCTACGGTCTTTGTCCACATGGAAACAACAAAAAATCAACCGATTTTTGGGAGAAAGAGAAACAATGGTTTATTGTCATTCTCAGGTCGAAGCCAAAGATGTTAAAACGCCATACTTTATCATGAAATTCCATGCTCGATTCTTTAATGCCATGCAAGAAGAAATTCATTTTTGATCTGGACTTGATGTAAATTCAATCTCTCAATCAACCTATGATCATTGCTCTTGAGGGGAGAATGGATCTTCAAGTGAAACTTGTTATTTGAGCATGGTAAATTGTTTTAAAGATATTCAGGCATCGTTTTATCAATGGAGTTTAAAGTCTTAAAATCCGATCATTATCGGTTTAAAAGGCTTTCATAATCAAGTATTGCTTTCAAAACTTTAAATCTATAAGAGATCACAAATCTCATTTGATAATTGTGATCAGAATGTGTGATTTAAATTGGCTAATCGCAAGTAAGAACATGGTGGTTTATAATGGATGTAAAGCTCTCGGCGTTTCATGTAACGAAGATCTTCATGCAAGAGGGGAGCATCTATCTTACCCAACCCATGAGGCTTTGAAACGTGATAACTTATCTCGCATCCTACTCACTCTATCATTGCAAAAGGCTCTTTCAAATCGAGTTTAAAGCATATTGAGGGCAAAATGGTCATGAAATACGCTATCCCCAAAGTTTCTTTATCTACTTGATTCGATTAGGGAAGTGATGTTGATATTTTCTAAAATGGTAATCAAAATTTAATTCTTTCTCTTGCCTCCGGTGTGGAAAACTATTTCAAATATATTATGTTGATGATATTTATGTAGGACCTAAGATATATCAACCTTATCACAAACCAACACAAATACGTTATGCTTATAAACACGTAAACCAAACACAAACACGTATAAAAGCTTAGAAATAAAGAGGAAAGATGGTGACTTGAATGATAAAATTCGTGTATGTGAGAGGATAAGATAAACACAATATGTTGTATTACTTCAAAGGAAAAACACACACACACACACTTTCAAGCACACCCCTCAAATGACCATTTGAGGGGTATTTATAGTCCAAGGTACTTGATGCCCTAAAGGCTTTCCTATGGGCTTTTGTGGACTTGGATTGGGCTTGGGATATGAGCATACAAAGGCTAACAGCCTTACTAACTAGTAACCATTTAGCTTAGTCCAATCCACGAGCCCGTTGACTATTCTATCACGATATCTAACACACGTTACAAAGTTCCTAAACGTGAATGACCATCACTTCTAATAAAACTATTAAGGCTAACAATCTCCCCTAAGGGGTGGTCATTCAAATGATGCTCCACTTGATTAGGTCTTTACTTTTCTTGAGCTTGAACTTTGTGTGTAGATATAGAATAGTCTTGATTCTTTGTTCTTTTATGCTTTGTGATCAATAATGTGGTTGTCTGCCGTTGTCAACTTCGTTGGTTAGGTGTCTCCACGTCTTTCTCCACCATGCTCACACTTCTATTTGACTTTGGTTACCAATGATGTAGTTCTCGAGTCTTTAAACTTTGTAGATTCTTTGACATTGTGTAGCCTTTGATTGTGATGAGAACTTTCATGTGTTGTTGGTATGAGCATGTGGCGAGTCTGCACGATCCATCCGCATCGGAGCTTCCATAAGAAGAAAACATAAAACATGTTAGTAATAAGCGGATTCCCGCACTTACAAGTTTGAATTTCGAGGGTGTTAACAGCATAGTGTGAAAACACATCTCTAATTCTCACAAAGGCCGTTCCTGAACTGGAGTCCCACAAGTGAGATAACGCGATATACCGAAGTACATCTACAGTTCAGATGAGTCGCTGAGGTACACCGAAGCATCACCCCACGACTGTAGACCGTTTGAGACACACTAAGCGTAATCCACGCGGAGTTACCGAAGTGACCTGCTGTCAGGGCTGCTTGATGTTGACCCTGGCGGGAGTTTCCATTCAATCACTGAAGATCACAGATGTGAAACTTCTCATAAATGTTATGGCAGATTGCTAAGATCTGCGTAGGACTCTAGAATATATCACTTGTGTCCTTATTGATGAACAACAAGCGATGTCATGTCATGTGTTCCTATGAGATCTTTTGATGAATCTCGTGGCTCTAGACTCAATTAGTGCATTTTGGTTTTCCTGAGCGGAGACTAGGGAGAGGGTCTCCTTCTTCAATATCAACGATCTCTAAGAGAAAGTCAATAGATTATGTAGGGTTCCCAGTGAGAATGAAACAAATCCTTTTAAGAGGAATTGAGTGGCTAGAAGGTTTAGTGCAGTGCGTCACTGGGTCCATGACGTCTTTGTCTTCAATACCAGTGTCATCTAGTGACAACCAGTAGCATATGTATTGAACCCGGTTTCTGCCCTAAGGTTGAATATGGAGGGCTATTTCTTTTCACCCTTTCATTACATTTCTTTTTAATTCTTCAACCCCTTCTTTCTCCTTTCTCACATTACTCCTTTTTTCAATCATTCCTAAGGACTTCTAATACTAACTATTTGTGATGTCCTTGGGTAGATCCCTCCGGCTCTGGCGGATCATAGGAGGAATTTCCTATCCTTAGTCACCTTATAACTCCATGACTGTCCTATTGTTGCCATAAAACCATTTTCTTGAAAATCTCACAGAGTGTTTATGATAGAAAACATGTTTGAGACACTCCGTGAGTTTTATATTTTCGAAACACTCCCCTTCACATGTGCTTATGAGTTTTAACAGAAATCTGCACATAGAGGGTAGAGTTTGCACTATTTGAATTGATCGGCTTAAATGATAGACAATTCCCACGAGACACGGTTACGTTGCCTAGTTAAAGAGTTCCATTGTCAGTTTTAGGTGACAACTAGCTCTAATAACTAACTTGAAGTTGTAAACACTCCTTGAAAAGGAGGTTAGACCCATGAAGGTGCATATCTATCACAAGTTTCTCGAGATGGTACATTTACTGACTTTGATTCCCGTCAATTCATTGGTTTCGTCTGAGTCGAGCTCATTTTGAGATTCAAACAACGATCATTAAACATTTTGATCACATTTTAATCACGTCTCCTCCCCCTCAAAAATAGCATATTCGTGATATTTTTGATATCAACGGATTAAACAACATTTTAGAATCTTTTGGGGAGACAAACGGATTTGATTTAAGCATGAATTTGGAACATTTTGTTTTATACTCCCCCTTTAATAAAGCATAATCAATTAAAGGGTTTTAGAGGGAGTTATCTTGAGCACAAAGTATTTTGAAAGATTTTGAAAATCTTTTGAACAATCTTGAAAAGGTGCTCAAGATGATGATGATTTCTCACCATTTTTTTTTAAATGTAGTGCAATCTTTTTGAAGCGTACACTTGATTTTTCTTTGAAAACACGAGTTTTGATTTGAAAATAATCAAAAGTCATCATTTTAGTCCGGTTTCGTCTTCAAGTATACGAAAGCCATTATTTGAAGAAATTTTGAGAAACGACATGTTTTAGAAAACAAATTAAAGAACTCTCGCTCAAGCATCTGTACATACCCGTATCATTGTTGAATTTCATTTCTAGAAACGTCTGAATATCGATTATACGAGAGACATGTCGTGAGAAGAATATTTTTGGATTTTTGATTTTATATTGTTTTTGTATTTTTGAAAGTTTTATATTTTTATATTTTGCTTTTGTTGGTTTTTCAAATTTTGTATTTTGTTTTTCAAAAATATTTACAGCGAAGCTTTTGGAAAATCATTTTCAAGAAGATTCGAGAAGACGTTCTAACTCCTCGGGGGTTAGGCTTCGCATTCCAATTCGTCGAACTAAATAGTCAAACCTTTCTTTTGGAAGGGCTTTAGTTAATAGATCGGCGAGTTGGTAATCTGTCTTCACGAAGAATAATTCAACAGTACCATTTTCGACGTACTCTTTGATGAAGTGATAGAGGACACGGATATGCTTAGTCTTTGAGTGATGAACAGGATTGCATGATATGGCTATGGCACTTTTCGAGTCACAATACATAGGTATTTTATCGAAAGTAAAGCCATAATCTGTGAGTTGTGTTCTGATCCATAGAACTTGAAAGTGCAGTGCAATCTTGTTTCTTTGAAGACCAGCTTACTAACTTTTCACCCAAAATTGTGCTCCTCCGGATGTACTTTTTGCTGTAACTTGATCACCTGCGTGGTCCGCATCCGAAAAGGCAATTAGATCAAATCCGGATTCCTTCGGATACCAAAGTCCCATGGAAATGGATGTCTTCAGTGCGAAAGATCCGTTTAACCTCTTTGAGGTGCGGTTCGGTAGGCTTTGCCTCGAAACCGTGCTAATAAGCAAACAGCAAAATGAATATCTGGTCGACTAGCAGTAAGATACATGAGAGAACCAATCATGCTCCGATATTTCTTCGGATCAATAGGTTTCCCAAACAAATCGGCTCCAATTTTTGGTGAAGTTACCATTGGTGTTCCGACCGAGTCACAATTATCCATACCATGATTTTTCAAAATCTCAGATGTGTATTTAGCTTGATTTATAAAAATTCCACGAGGGGATTGATGTATTTGTAAACCAAGAAAGAATTTTAGTTCCCCATCATGGACATTTCAAATTTACTTTTCATGAGATTTTCAAAATGTTTTGAAAGATTCGGATTAGTGGACCCAAAGATGATGTCGCCCACATAAATCTGAACAATCAAAATGTCGCTTTTGCATTTTTGTGTAAACAAGGTAGGATCAACTGTTCCTTTGGTGAAATTGTTTTGGATAAGGAAAGAGGACAGTTCGTCATACCACGCTCTCGAGCTTGTTTCAATCCATAGATTGCCTTTTTGAGTTTGTAGACGTAGTCCGGATGATTCATGTCTATGAAGCCTTCTGGCCGACTCACGTACACTTCTTCTTTCAGAGTTCCATTCAAGAACGCGGTCTTAATGTCCATCCGATAAACCGTGATGTTTTTGTGAGCGGCGTAGGCTAAGAAAATCCCTGACGCTTCTAGTCTAGCTACCGCCGCGAATGACTCTTCAAAGTCTATCCCTTCCTCTTGTCTGTATCCTTTGGCCACAAGACGAGCTTTGTTGCGAATTACAGTCATTTCTTCATCCCTTTTTTCTTCCATAACCATTTGAGATCAATGACGCTTGAACGTCAATTGGTCTTGGAACCTTATCCCAAGAGTCATGTAGACGGTATTGGAGAAGTTCCTCCTGCATCGCTTCTATCCATGCGGGTTCTGCCATTGCCTCGCGAATGTTCTTTGGCTCTATATTGCTAATTGAGCAAAGGTAAATGCATAAGTCGCAATCGGTGGCAAGTTGGCGTCTCGTCTGAATTGGCCTTGAAGGTTCACCAATAACTTGTTCAATTGGGTGGTCTTTTGTCCACTTCAGAGTAGAAGGATACCGTTGGTTATACGTATGCGAGTTAGATGGTTCTCGTAAGCTTGAAGATGATTCAGGTGATTCCGTAGCAAACGGGTTTTCAAATAAGTCTTCATCTAACGTTGCATCGTTTTGGTTTTGCTCATCAACTGCTAGTAGAACGGGTGCAATAACGTGAGTAGATGTAGATGATGTAGATGGAGTTGGTGCATTGGTTTCGACCGTTGTAGATGCATCTTCTGTTGGTTGTGGAGGATGATTTTGAGCCGGTGCAGCGGAATGATGGTTTGATGCATTTGTCGAAGTTCCACCATAGTATTCATCGAACATTAACTCAAAGAAATTCTCCCATTATTGATCTTTAGGATTGTCAACGAAGTTGATTGAGCTCTTTGAGGTACGAGTCCTGAACTGATGTGTCCAGAAGTCTGCCGGTTTAGTGCGGGTTCTAGAGCGAGTCTCTCCGAAGCCATATGTGAAAGTTCGTCAAACTTCACATTCATCGTCTCCATGATCCTCCTAGTTCTTCTGTTATACACCCTGAATGCCCTCGAGTTATCTGAATATCCAATGAAGTTTCCAATATCACCTTTGCTTTCAATTTCCAAGATCTTCTCTGTCATTCGTAGGATAGCACAAAGAGCCAAATACGTGAAAGTAAGAGATATCCGGTTTTCTGTTGTTCACAAGCTCATATGGGGTTTTATTGAATCTTGGATGGATAAGGGATCGGTTATGAGTGAAACAAGCAAAGGGCAACAGATCACCCATAGAAATAACGGTGCACTAGAATAGATTAGCATTGTGCGAGCAGCTTCCACAAGAGTTCTATTTCTTCTTTCAACTACCCCATTCTACTGTGGAGTTCTAACAACTGATGTTTGATGAGTGATTCCAACATCTTCAAAATAAGCTCTTAACTCGATTAGTGAATTCGTGCCGTTGTGCGTTCTTACAACCCTACTGGAGTTTGAAGAAGTACTTGAATTACGTTTGAAAGGTGATGATGATGCCGGTGCTTCGTCTTTTGATCTCGAAACTTAACCCATGTATATCTTGAATAATCATCGACGATGACAAGAATATACTTTTTCCCATTAATGCTTTCAACTCTCATTGGGCCACATAAGTCCATGTGCAACATATGCAACTTTGCTTCCGAACTAGGTACGGATTTGGGTTTATATGATGCTCTTTTGCTTTTTCCTTGTTCGCATGATGGACATAAGTGATCCTTGGTGTATTTGAACTTTGGAAGTCCGTTGACGATGTTGTCTTTGGCAATTTTGTTGATGGTGTCGAAATTTAGATGGGATAACCGTCGTGCCACAACCGGACTGTGTTCCGGATGCTCGTGTCATAAGACATATTGGTGATGAAGAGGCCATTTGATTGATGTCGATAGCATACAAGTTTGTATCACGATTCCCGGTTAAGAGATCAGTGTCATCCAAGTTTCTAACGAAGCAAGCATTTTTTCTAAAAGCAACCTCTAAATGCATCACAGAACGCCCGACTGAAAACAAATTGTGTCCCAACCCTTCGACATAGTAAACCCGAGTGATCAAATAATTTCCAAAAGGTAGATCTCCATAACCCATGATAGCTTCTAGATGATCATTTCCAAACGTCACGGTTCCCATGAATTTCCAGACGAAATTGATCAGCAGCTTCAGATTCCCGGTCATGTGCTTGGAGCAACCCGAGTCGACGATCCAAAGACATATTTCGATAACCTGCCAATAACTGAAGAAGAAGATTTTGGAAACCGTTTTGATTTTGGTTCCTTTGGGTTAGAGGTAAAATCCTGATCACACTCATAGAAGTTTTCTATATGTAAGACAGGTGCATCACTCATTCTACCATTCTCGAGTGTGAAAGTTCTACCCGTGGGTTTCCAAATGTCATCCCTAAAGTAAACATTATGCTCCCTATCAGTAGTGTAAAGCCTAAGTCTTGCAACTAGTCTTCCTATTAGATTAGCATAAGTTCTTTTAGGAACATTCTTCTTAACAGGCTTAACAATCTCATTCTTAGAAACACAATCATCATGAACATTAGATAAAGATTTCTTGCAAGTTAAACAAACAGATTCAACACATTCATTAAACTTAGCAAGTTTCATAGGTTCATTACATTCAGATGAAATGTCTTTCTTATTCAAAAGCGGTAAATTCCTAGGGTGTTCTTCTACTTTCTTCTCTTTATTCAAGCTACTACTTCTAGAGGCATGCGAGACTCTATTGTTCCTTGTATTGCTCTTAGGCTTTAGTCTGCTGCTCCTAGAGGTGCTTCCTAGTCCTGTAGAAGGTAAGGAACACTCATTAGGATTCACAATTTTATCTAGAGAAGTGGTTTCAGCTTTCCTAGTTTCTTTGGAGTGCTTTTCTAAACTTATGTCGTTTGTTCCATATGTTTTAGATGTGGAGGCAGACGCATTAGTGGTACTCATCTTAAAAGGCCAGGAGCTAAAACTTTTGGTTTCTCGATAACCGCTTTTCCCTTATCAACATTTTGTTTAGGTAGGGCCGGTGGAGTGACTGGTTTTGATGAAACATTTTTCTCATTGACTTTTGGAGGAGGCATAGAAACAGACATTTTTGGTTTGGAAACCGGTTTGGGAACATTTGCTTTCTCCGCAGTCAATGGTTTTTAATCACAGTATCCACTGCCTTTCCTTTTTGACTTTCCAACTGAGCCCTCAAAAGATCATTTTTCGCTTTCATGTCATTGTAGGCACGCTCATACGACAATTTGTCATACTTGCATTCCTCGGTTTTTCGATCAAGTTGTTTAAAATATGAGACATTTTCTTTTCAAGTTTTTCAAGAGCTTTTTCATATTTTGAAACAATTTTGAGGTCTCAGATGGAGTCTTTCATGATCTTCAACAGAATATGTTTGCAAAATGATGGACATAATATCAGAGTCGAACATCTTCAAGAGAGAATCATTTAAATTTTCCAAAACTTTGATGTGTTCAACACTTTCATTAGCTTGCTTTATCAGGGATTTATGGTCCTTGACAAAGACAACTGTTTCTTTCAAAAATGCTTGTTCAAAATGAATTACCCTTGCACTGATGGCATTGGTGAGGGGCAATTTGAGTTTAAAAAACTTTCTTTGTTCGATGTCAAAACTAGAGAACCAGTTGTTAGGTGTAATAGTGGTTTTAGTTTTAACAGTGTCTTGAAGATCCACAATTCTAGTTTTCACATTGTCTAAAATACTTCTCGCATCACTTGTGTTAAAAGGATTGTTTGAAGACATTTGTTCAATGTTCAAAAGAGATTTTGAGACAACAACTGGTTTTGAAACGATTTTGAAGGGAGTTGACTCTTTGTTTGAAACACTTGGTGTGATTGAGAACTTTGACTTTTCCTTTTGATTAACAAAAGTAATTCCGTTAATTTTGTTCCATTTGTTATAATCAATTGGTTTGATTTTCGGATTCTTTTGTTTCATTTTTGATCTACTCTCCTCAGATAGTTCTAACGTTTCAAGAGAATCACGAACAATAATGGGTTCATGTAAAGCTTTTCCATTGTTTAACACATTCTGAGATTTCCGAGCTTTCTTGAGGAACGAAGAAGGGTCGTTACCAAGTGCCATTCTATTGTTAGTATGAAAACGCGGATTTACTTGATTAGAAAGCATCTTGATTGTTTTAGCAGAATGACCCGTTTAAGAAGCAAATTTTCCAAAGTTTTTATCTTTTCATTCTTATCAAGAATTTCATCAAGAAGAGAATCTTCTCGTTTTGAAAAATCAGTAATCAACTGCTTCTTCTCTTTTTCAAGATTAGAAAACATGTCTTTTTGTTTAGAAAGTTGGTTATTTAAATCAGAAATTTCCTTGTTTAAAGATTTAATTTTCAAGTTCGAATTCACATCAAGTGTGTTATACTTGATTTGCAATTCTTTTTCTTTAGAAACCAAATTTCGATAACCAATTTCTAATTCTGATTCTTTGTTTTTTTGAAATTCAAAGGCTTTTGCGTTCTCCTTGTAACTCTCAAGCTCAGCGGTCAATTTGGCATTCGCGGCCTTAACATCGCGATTGACCTTTTAACTTTCTCAATTTCAATGCCACAGTTGTTGATTAATGATTCAAAATAAGCACGTGTTTCCTCATCAGTCTCAGTATTTTGTGCCACACAGCCTCCACTAGGATCCACATCTGGAGTTTCAGAGTTAGTATTGCTACAACTCGGATTGTCCATGTATGTATCATAAGTAGGTGCTGATGTCACAGAATGCTGTTCGTCATGAGTAAACACATCAAATATGACATTGTTATAGCATGGATCAATGATTGGTACCTCAGATACTGCGTTGGCGTCATAGACAGGAGGTGCGTCAGAGTCAGTGTCGTACTTAGTCTCCTGAAGATTTGCCATGAAGATGCAGTTTGCATTGAGTTCTTCGAGGTCTTCCAAATCATCCATAATAGCCATGAAGTCATGTTCCTCAGCACTCAATTGAAGTCCAGATTGTTCCTTTTGTGCCAATAGAATAACTTTCTGAAGATATGCAAGATCCTTCTTTTTCGGCTTAGTTGGACAATTCCTTGCCATGTGACCCAATCCTTGACAATTATAACACTTAACCGATTACCCGATTCACATTTCCATAATTCCCAACTTCTGGAGCTGCAACATTCCCATTCTGATTACCCACTACTCTATTTCCAACATTCTGACCCATCCGATTACCCCGATTCGGAACCTGATTACCCATGCGAAATCTAGTAGCATATCCTGCTGATTCCCAATAACTCCAACCATTTGACCTTGATTGCCCATGTTCACACCCGGCTGTGCAATTTGCCTATTGCGAGTGTTTGATGAAATCCTTTGGTTATTGTTAGTTGGTGTGGAATAGCGACCGCTAAATGCTTTACCCAAGAATACAAATTCTTGTGACAAAGCTTCTTCTGGTTCCATTTCAAGATCAGTGATTCCTTGTTCCTGGTAATGTTGTTGTTCCGGTGGATAGTTTTGTTGTTGAGGGATGTATTGCTGCAAGTTGTTGTTAGTGGAAGATGATGAAGCTTGTTGTTGTGTATTCACTGAAGTTTGAGTCTTTGCAATGAGTGCCAATGGATCATGATTCTTTGCTAATCTTTCTTGCCCGACTTCATTCACTTCATTTTGGTTTTGTTTCAGAAAATCGTTGAGTTGATCAAAGTTCACTTGATGTAAGTCTTTTGTTTGGTTGACAATAGTGACATATCGTCCCCATTCTTCTGGTAGATTGTTCAAGAACTTGATGTTGCTCACGATAGTTCTGGGTGTCAACTTGTTTCCGATCAGCTCATTCATTAAAGTACAAAACCTTCCATAGTAGGATTCAATGGATTCTCCCGGAGTAGATGTAAACTTCTCCCATGCAGTTAGCAACTTGTTCTCTGTGTCTTGTTGACCGATTTTTGTTCCATGACAAAGTCGTCTAACACGTTCCCACATGTCGAAAGCAGTTTCACACCTGTCTACAGCAGCAAAGATGTCTCTTGGTAAACCCAGTTGTATAATATGAATTGCCATGTCATCTGCTTCGACTTGTTTCTGATCCTCTGCAGTATAGTCAGATTCTTCTTGAGTACGAACAGATGGTGGGACGGGAGGTGTTGCATCAGGATCTCCAGGGATATGGACTTGTCGAGGTATGAAGGGTCCATATTGAATGGATTTAATCATCAATTTTCCGTTAGGTTTGGTCTTGATGTACCGAAGCATACGACTTGTCCATTGAAGATAACCACCTTTTTCCAACATAGGAGGACGGTTTTCGGCACCGGCTGCATGAATGTCTTGTTGAGTTGCCATTGATGAAGGTATGATCTGATAAAGTTGATGTAGGATCGATTCAACGATAAAGGAGTTGTGGTTGATGAAGATTAAGCTCAGTTGAGGTGTTCTGAAAGTCGTACTCGTAACCTTGGTTCTAAAAAATTTTCGCCCAAAATTTGAAATTCACTATAAAAATCAATTCTAAGGTCGTATGAAAAATTTTGAGTTATGACAATTTTGACGCCAAATTTGACCCGAAAAATTTGAATTTAGGCCCAAAAATTTGAATTTTTGACCAAAATTTTCACAGTTAAACCAAAATTTGAATTTCGCGTAAAAATTGAACGTTTAGTATCCTCAAAAATTTAAATTTTTTTTTTTTTTTTTTTTGAAAAATGAAGAGCTTAGGCGTAGAAACAGAAAGTTACGAGTAGACGAGGCTTAGGCGTAGGATCTTATGCGTAGGAAGCTTAGGCGTAGAAACCTTATGCGTAGAAACCTTATGCGTAGGAACCTTATGCGTAGAAAGTATCTTACGCGTAACCTTAAGCTTATGCGTATACAAAAAGTTACTCGTGAAACCTTACGCGTAATTTTGAAGTTATGCGTAGAGTTACTCGTAAGCTTTTAGCTTATGCGTAAACTATGGTTAAGAACCAAAAATCCTTTACACTGTCACCGCGTAAGAGATATCCACAAGTCGAAGTGTTCCACACACTTATCCAAGTGAGGGAAGCACTGAGTAACAGTTATAGCACGAAGATTCTTCACCAAAATGTTACGAGTAGAAAACTAGGGTTTTGACCTTTTGACTTCTACTCATAAGAAATTTCCAACGATTCAAATGATTTCTTTTGCACAGAAATCCTTAAAAACACTCGAATAACCCAAAAATGTTGACCTTTTTCACCCAAAGTGCTTATAAAAGTTACGAGTAGAAATGACCAATAAACCAAATACGAGCTTAAAAATGAAGAAAAACACGTAAAGCTTCGAACTTTTTGCAAAAAACTGAAACTTTAGCACCAAATAAACCTTAAACCACAAGAATCTTGAATTTTTAAGTGCAAAAATTAAAGTTTTAAGCGTGACAAAAACGTATAACGAGAGCCTTTTACGCGTAACCCTTCAAAACAAACACAAACACTCCTAAACCATTGTTAGGCGATTGATACCAATTGTTAGACCTAAGATATATCAACCTTATCACAAACCCAACACAAATACAAGTTTAACCACGTGAAACCAAACACAAACAAAGCTTAGAAATAAGATGAGAAAGATGGTGACTTGATGTAAAATTCGTGTATGTGAGAGGATAAGATAAACACAATATGTTGTATTACTTCAAAGGAAAACACACACACACACACTTTCAAGCACACCCCTCAAATGACCATTTGAGGGGTATTTATAGTTGGAATACATGAAAACCTAAAAGGCTTTCCTATGGGCTTCGTTGGACTTGGATTGGGCTTGGGATATATGAGCATACAAACGGCTAACATACCCTAACGTTTAACCAATTAGCTTAGCCCAATCCACGAGCCCGTTGACTATTCTATCACGATATCTAACACACGTTACAAAGTTCCTAAACGTGAATGACCATCACTTCTAATAAAACTATTAAGGCTAACAAGTTCTTTTTCTAAAAATATCAAAAACAATTCAGGTACAAAATGCTTTGATAAAATATCATAAGTATCTGGATTGATTTTCAAATGGTTTTCAATTGGTTCCTATGGCAGATGAACAATACCAAAAAGACCGACCAACTTTACATTATGTATGGTGATATAAGGACGATAAGGTTAGGTTTTTGTTCCCATGATCCGCTGAGAACGGAGGGATCTACCCGGGGACTATCCACTAGTTAGTGTAGAGTTCTTAGGTATGATGATAAAAGGAGAAAAATGAGATATGGGAAGAGTGCGGACTAAGACTGAGCTCTGGAATAAACCCAACAAGGTTCTTGCTATGAAGTCTCGGTAAGCACTGAAGGGGTTGAAGAATTAAAAAGAATTGAATGAGAAAAAGGGTGAAAACAAATAGCCCTCCATTTATTCAACCTTAGGGCAGAAACGGGTTCAATTCATATGCTACTGATGGTAACATCGGTATTGAAGACAAAGACGTCATGGACCCGGTGGACGCAGCACTTCAACTTCCCAAACCACTCAAGTTCCTCTTAAAAGGACTTGTTTCATTCTCACGGGGAACCGACATTATCTATCAACCTTCTCTTAGAGATTGTTGATATTGAAGGAGGAGACCCTCTCCCTAGTCTCCGATATAGGATCCAAATGTGCACAAATTAAGTCTAGTGCCACGAGATCATCAATAAATCTCATTAGGACACTTTCAATGAAGACTCTCTGTTTCACACAATGTGGAAAGAGAGATTATATCTTGAGTCCTACGCATTATCCTTGTGGTATTGCCAGAACATCTGAGTGATATGCAACATACTCACAATGAAGATGGAAAGCCTTCTGGAGCCAACATCCAACAAGCTCCTGGTAGGTGGCATGTGAGATCTATTATACAGATCAACCATGTGACAACTGAACAGAAACAATGGGGCGATTCATTCTTTTGAATCAATCCTGGTTCAAGTTATGGATTGACGGATACCTTTGAAAAACAGGTCTTTGTGCTTTAAAACTCTTTTCATTAGCACGTCGACCGTGTACTAATTTTTCAAATCAAAGGTGTTTTATGATTGATAATTGATTTTCATTAAAACCTTCGTTATATTGCAAAAACAATTTCTATTGAGCAATACACGATTGTTTTTCTAATCTCTTTTCATCAATCGGTGGGACGTAAATTATTTGGTTCACTCACTCCGTGTTGTCTTCTTTGAGACGTTCGGTTTGAGAACGGCTAGAGCAGCTGCGAAACCCTGTCAAGGAGATTCTTTGAATTATACCGATCACAGTGCGGTACTTATGTACTGATCAACGGGGAACCGTGGGCGTGTACCTCAATTCATCGAAAGTGGATCAAAGACACTTTCGTGCGCTTTTATGCTAACTGTCTTATGCGGTACACCCGACGTTTGCAGGTGATCAGAATGAAGCGGTCAATCCATAGCCGCATGCTCACACAACACATTCATATCAAAAGATATCATGATTGGTGCATCAATGACTCCGATATTCTAACTCCATGCTTCTGCTACGCTGCTGCCAATATCATGAATCAACGAAAGCTTCCGCTACTCCGATAAGAAGATATCATGATCCAGAATGTGAGCATGTCGGTCCGAAAGTCACATCATCACATAATACCAACACCGCAATGGATGTATCAGAGATTTTCTACTAGCTGATGATCTCAAAAGCTGGCTCAACATTATTATCACGTGGATCAGTAAAGACCTCCACTTGGATTAACCAAACATGCAATGAGTGGAATCAATGACTACGAGCTTCGGATCAAAGTACTACATCAAGAATGCAAGATCAATTGTTAATGTAATATCTGATTGTATTCAATGTCATTTTAGTATATGGTTGAGGTGACCTCCCTTAGGGGGAGATTGTTAGGAATTAGAAATTCCCGGTATTAAAGATTCGGTCACCTCAAGTATATGTAATCGTTAGAATGCTCGTAGTCATAGTTATATTTAGTTAAGTAGTATTTTGTTAAGTAACACCGTGGAGGACGGACGGGTCTTTACCCACTGTATGCCTGATCCACAGCCCGTTGTGTGGCGTTTTATGTAAGACTATAAATACTCTCTACCTCCCAAGGTAGAGAGTTGGAGCTCATAATAATATCTTTCACTTTCTCTCACTAAGTTCCCTAAACCTCTAACTTTCTCTCTCTAGAATTCCACTTATAAGCCCACTTGTGTTAATGGTTTGATGTGTTTGTGAAATCCAATATCCAACAAAAACCAATAAAAATCAGAAAATTTGAAAAAGACCAAAAATATTGTTTTTCTAAGACATGTCTTTTGGTATCGATAACATCTACGGTCTTAGAAATGTCATTCAATAATGGCACGTGACCATAGATGAAGTTCGAGCAGGAGGTGTAAATATTCTTTTCCAAAACATGTCTCAAAATATGGCTTGCAGTTATTTCAGACTGTAACCCGTGCTTAAACTATGGTTTGCTATTATTTCAGATAGCAACCCGATCTTCAAGAAAGGAGAGTGCTGCGCTAAACAAATTTTCAAAAAATTTCGTGCACTTATCCTAAAACAAATTGAC
>OU343222.1:172621032-173101501 GCA_910596185.1 Chrysanthemum makinoi | reverse complement strand
AAAGATTCAGTGTTCCTTATTGTATTTATTAGTACATTCAGTGTAAGAAGAAGCCATTTGCTCACTTACACTAATCAAACACTTAGGCTATTTGTATATCCAAATACGGGGAGACTGTTGGGTTCAGTAAATACTGAAACCCCTTAATCTAGGATTTGAATAGAAAATAGTCCAAGTACTTAGACCGTTAAACGTAATCAGGTCACTGAGTGCATAGTCTCTTAGTGAGTCATCTTCAGAAACTTCGTCTGCGAGGCGAAGAAGAAGTCTCTCCACTCAGTAAAGCGGAACTTAAAGGGTGAAGACTGAGTCAAGAAGAAGATGATGGATTCAGTTAGTGATGACAATAACTCACTGAATCCCTAAGACTCCTCTCCAACTACTTACACTGAAGACAAACTGAAGAAGAAGTCTGAAGGATAAATAGACTGAAGAAAGAGCGGGACAAGGCGGGATAAAGTTTGAATCAGATAAGAAAGAAGTCCTATCAACATAAGTCAACTTTCCCTGAATGGCTAACTTACAAGCTCAGTGTCATCACTGAGTTATGGAAAGCAGCTTTGTCTTTTACTTAGAATAGTCTTTGTAAACAGAGACAAAATACATCAGTATTTTGTCTTCTGTATGATGTCAGATTTGTCACTTATGAAAGAGTTAAAACTCATACATGTATAAATAGCATAAGAGATGGAGTGAAAAGATTAAGCTTGTGAATTGTAAAAACACACACACACAAGCCATCTTTTCACTCCTCCAAATACAACTTAGTTTCTGAGATAGCTCAGTGAGCTCTAAGAGTTGTGCTCAGACTTAGCCTGAGCTTAGAGAGGAGTCACACAACTTTGTCATTTCAATCCCAAGTACTATTCCGCAAGTACTTGGGTAACGTATTCTTTGTTGATTTATTTCTAATAAGAATATGATGTTGAAAATTTATATGTGTGTTTTAATTATGTTAATTTCAGTCATTGTTCACTATTAACTTGTTTTTTATTCTAAAACTGTTTTAAACCTTAGTGAACGGGGAACAACAATAGGTTTTAGAGTCGTTTTCTGTTGGAGTCAGGTACTATGTCATTCATAATTACATTGGTATGGTCGTTGCAATAGTTTTCATAATGTTGTTGCAATTGACATCGTTCAGTTACTAGTTTCTTGATAGTTTTTATTTTAAAAATATTATTAATTTAAAATTAAAAAAATGATTATGGGTGATTTATATACACCAAAATTACTTTGCACACCAAATAACTTATGTGTATGTATCATTTTATATGCAATGGTACAGAACCTGTATTACTCGTTTTCCCTCCATAAAGGACCAGCCGAGATAAGGAGTTGACTGGGGATGGGGACGGGAATGAGATTGGGGAATCCTCGGATTATGAAAACGGAGATGGGGTGGGGATGAGGGCGAGAATGGGGATACCATTATCTTAATGATTATCTAGAAATTATATGTATATGCATAATAGATTTACTTGTATATGTTTATGAGTATTGACATGAATATTTACATGCATATGTGAATGATCAAATACCCGTATTAGTATAAGGCCTAACTATATATTACTCAAGTTTTGTCTGAATACACACATGCAATACGCATTGATCTTATATTACTTGTCATGTTTAAATATTTACGATGTTTTAAAGTTGAACTGACATTGTAATTAATCTAACCATATATGACTTACGATAATTCTATATAATTTGACGAGTTTGTGTAATTTTTATATTTATTTTATAAGGGTGGGAAATCCTGAAATCCTCACGGGATCCCCAATCCCCGTTGTGGATAAGGATGGTGATGTAAAGTAATTTCACGACGTAAATGGGGGCGGGGATACATATGGGAGCAGGAAACAGGGATGGAGAAAACGAGTGCCGACAATCCCTGCCCCCGTCCATCCTTAGAAATGATCATTACACTTATATGAACCGGAAAATTATGGTAGATATTATCCATCTTTTTCATTTGTTCATGATACAGGTCCATATATACATGGACCGAAAACATTTCTATCGAATAAAATATAATTTATACCTAAAATACTCGGCAATTTATATTGTTCATGGACATGCGATGTGGTGCAAAGAATGTTAAATATACAAAGTAGATAAAAGATCTAATGAGAAGAATAATTATAATGAGAAAAATAATACTAGTAGTATTTCTAGTCACGCATTTTAAATAAGAATGAGAAATCTAAGGGGAGAATCATCTATTTCTATAAGTGCATATACATTTTGCGTTTGTGGTTACTTGTCACCTTTCTCATTTTATTTTTATTTCTTATTTAATCCTAACTCATAAAACGTATTTGAACATCATACCAAATAATCTGATTGTACAAGAGTAACCAATTGTCGAGACAATTTTGTATTATAATCACCAATTAGAACCACCAGCTCAAATACGCAATTATAAGAATATACTTTTATTGAATCACCACGAGTCAACTTCAAACTTCAAATCAGCTCCACATCATCAGTACCACCCATCGTCTCACACATGCACTACACCAAGTTTAATATATCAAACGTGTAAATGAGGACGGACAAGGGATCAATGTTCAACCTATTCGGGGAAAGTCAAATATCTTTTAGCTTTGACATATGCGCATAGGCGGAGTTTTTTTAAGATGATAAGGTTGTGACCTCCTACAACTTTGTCTCGTATTGTATTTTTTTATACAAAAAAGAATATGTTACAACTTAGAGGTATGCTTGTGCTATTGGTCCGCCAAAACCAAGAACAATACCAATCACACGCCATTGCCTTACCGTACCTTTCGCCATTCGCATGCCAAACGTCCCTTGAGCCATTTGAATGGCTCACGCCATTTGTGATTTTTTTATTTTTTATTTTTTATTATTTATTTATTTATTT
Source organism: Chrysanthemum makinoi (assembly GCA_910596185.1). Taxonomy (NCBI): domain Eukaryota; kingdom Viridiplantae; phylum Streptophyta; class Magnoliopsida; order Asterales; family Asteraceae; genus Chrysanthemum; species Chrysanthemum makinoi. The sequence goes on along the minus strand of OU343222.1, from coordinate 173,098,608 downwards.
TTATTTTTATTTTTTGTGTATTGTGAGTGAGTGTGGAACATTTTGTGGGACCCAATAACATGTTAGTGATGTGTTATGAGGGAAGGGAGTTTTAGTTTTTGATGTGTTATTAGAAAGGGATGATGTGACGCTAATCTGATATACCAATAACGTGTTATTGGTATGCACGCTCTTAGCTCTCCTACATCATAAATATGTTTCCACTTTCCAGTCTAATATGGCACTCGGCCATTATTTAGGGGTAAACATGTAAGTTTCTCCAAATATAGTGAAAGATTTCAAAATCGTGAAACTTTTAGTTCTCTGTTGCAGTCATTCTTATTTCTTCCAATTCATTCGATCCAATTGATCATCAAATGACGTCACTCAATCCAAACAAGCATTTAAAAGAAGAGTATATTATTATCTCACATTTAATCTTTAGTTAGTGAATTCATTAATTAAACATGATTATATTGAAACTGTTTTTGTTTGATCAGATTTGTTAGCAATTTAAGTGGGTCTTCTGTGCTTGAGCTCTTTGTACTTTCTGCATTGTTTCCTGTACGTTTCTTTATACAATCTCACTTTTTTATCTACCCTTTTAATAAGTTGTGTTATGAGATACTGATTTTGATTATTTTTTGGTTTGTTCAGATGGTTATTTTGCTGAGACATACTTTCGGTATCTGCGAAATAGGTAATTTGCTGTGTGTTTGGGATTGACTTTCTTTTCAAATTTGAAAAGCCGATAAGTAGTTATAAGTTGCTTACTAAAAATGATTACTATTGTTATCACTACTAAGCGTAAGCATATTTTGTTTTGATAATATATGGGGAAGTCGGTTACTGAGAGTTGCAAAGGTGAGTACAGTTTCTGCGGTGTCTACTTAAACGTAGAGGAACATATGTTGTCTCGTGCTTGATATGATGACTCTGCATGCTTCTTCTACAAAAACTATGTCTGAAATGTACAGAGCATTAAGTAGCCCACATGTATAAGAATTAATATGCCAAATTTTCTTTGGTGATTGCCTTTTTTTACTTCTAAAAGTAAAAAAGGTCTGTACTTTGTGCAGAAGCCCCTGCGCAGATACAATATTTATCAATGGATTAATCTCGTTTGCATCTCCAGATCATGTTACAAATGAAACTGCATCAAAGAAAAAAGACACGTCAAAAGTTTCCTTAAGAAATCAAAGGGGCTACATCATTACAATGATAATGGATTTCCTCTCCATTGTTCTTCCAATGACTTTATTGTGTACAGTAAGTTTCTTCAGACTAGCCTTCTTCCTTTTGATAAATAGACATCATAGAAGGCTTGTTAGTTTTATGTATCAACATTACTGCTTAAGAACTTCTAGAAATTTCGAATGCGGGTGTCCTGTGAGAAATGCAACAGTTTCTTTTCCCTGAAAAAGTCGAATCCATATTACCAATCTGCTCGCATTTTGATCATTAGTAAAAGATTTTGCATTCAGTTTTAAGTTTACAAAGTGGATATAAACTCTGTACTCATTACTTGTAGTACAAAATAGGGCAAATATAAAAAAAAAGTACTATACTTGCCACCCTTTCCTCTTCAGGGTAGCGAACAAAATTTTTGCTTCTGCGGGTAATATACTTTCAAATTCATCCTCTTTAGGGTATTTTCATGAAGCATTGGACAATTTTGCCCTATTACCGGCAGGAGAGGAAATGGAAGTATGATATTTTTAAATAATAAATAATGTACTAGCCGTACGGAAAACGTGTTTTGGCTAAGAACACGGAATAAGAATTAACAAGGGTAACGTATTTGTGATAGGGAAAGCAGTGTATTTTGGCAGAATTTGATCGGCGACGATCAAACTCAATAGGTTTATGGGTTAAGATGCCGGAATTGACCGCTTTGATACCATTGATACACTCTACGGGGAATCAAAGAGATTCAAATAAGAATTGAGCTCAAGAATTAGTTAATGGGATTTGTTATGAAACTACTTGACTTGCTTAGAAGTTTATTACAAGAGAGAATTACAAAATCAAAACCGCTTACAAATGTGAAATGAATTGTGTTATATACAAATGAAATGATGAAAGGTACATGCTTGGCTTTTCGCCTAAATGGTAAGGGTTAAAGCTTATTTGAACCACACGTGCCATGCACGCCAGTATACTTATTTAAACTCATGTCCTTTGCAAATGGAAAGTGTTTGGTGGAACTAAATTATCTTAATAAGTAAATAGTGTAAACTTAAAACAAAACATTTTATCATAGATTTAACACAATTATAAATCATTAAATAATTTATCTTAATACATATCAAAAATTTAACATAATAAAAACTAGGGCAAATGATAAAAAAAAGTATCATACTTTCCATTTCCTCTTCAGGTAATAGGGGCAAATTGTCCAACATTCATGAAAATACCCTAAAGAGGATGAATTTGAAAGTATATTACCCGGAGAAGCAAAAAAATTTGTTCGCTACCCTGAAGAGGAAAGGGTGGCAAGTATAATACTTTTTTTTGATATTTGCCCTACAAAATAACACAAGTTTGTACTTTTATATGTTTGCATAAAACGTGTCATCATGATCTGCTATCTCAAACGTGGTTATGGAAGATATGAGTATAACTTTAAATGGCAGGTTTTAGCAGAATGGACGTATTTAAGTGGAGCTGTAGTTATATTGGTCCTGCTTTTCTCTGTTGCATCTAAGAGGTAATCTACAATTGCGATCTTAATCATATGTTGTGTTATCATTGCAATATGTTGTGCGTTTAGATCATGTTTAATATGACTATCCACTTAGTTTGTTGTTAACCATTTTGAATGATTACTATATAACAAATACTTGATTATATTTGCCATTCCATGTAGACATGGATCTTCTCGGAATCAAGAAGATGGGCTTTATTCTCTAAGAGATTATGTCTCCACATACAGGGTTTCTATGGTAACCTTAACATAACTATGTTTGTTCTTATATTAGATTTGGCGCTCCACATATTTTCTGGAACTCATCGGATGTTTTGAAGTTTTAATCTGTATTATGTTTTGTGCAGATGCTTATCACGTGCATATGTATTTTGGCTGTTGACTTTAAAATATTCCCTAGAAGATATGCTAAAACTGAGACATATGGTACTAGTTTGGTAATAATTTTCCTACACAAAAATGTTACGAGTAATTTTTATGCTATTTAGTCAATTTATTTATGACTCAAGATTGATGACTCCCTATTAAGAACTTCTAATGCTGATTTGTTCTTATTATTTTGGTCACTATCAGATGGATGTTGGAGTAGGTGCATTTGTTTTTGCAAATTCCTTTGTTTCGCGTCAAGCTCGGGGTATTTCAACAATGTGAGTCAGTTACTTTCCCTTATAAAGTTTGTAACAACTACTCTTCTGAAGGGGATAAAGCTTTATTATTTGCAAAGAGTAATGTTTCTTTGTTCTTGTACATACAAGAGTCATTTTGATTGTTGAGTTAATGGCATAGACTCTCTTACCAAATGCCATTACAGATGAGTTCATATATACCTGCAAATGTGAAAGTTAGACTTCTTTGGGAATCCTCTGAGATACTGACTGATATTATCATTTTTATTGGCATTATTTGAAAATGCATACAGTGGTTTTGCATTATGGCTTGAATAGCTAAAATTGAGAAATTATTGAGCAGGACTATTGTGCTTATCTTGTCAAAGGTTATGAAACGGTTTGCATATGCATGACCTTATTTTTCAACTTCTCGGTATGCTGTCATATTTCTCACGTTTTCGTTCTCACTAAGTAATTGCATGATCACTATATTATTATTATAGGGGTTTGAGGAGTGCATTGTCTTCTACTAGCCCACTACTGTTTCTGGGCTTTGCTAGACTTGTGTCTACCACTGGTGTTGACTATCAGGTAACTGATTTTAACTTGCTCCCATTCTCCTTTAATATGAATAGCTATATCTGCACTCTTGCATGTTAAGTTACGTATTGTTGGAAACTTAGATACATGTTGCTATAGGCTTCTTGATTTACCATCATTCTCTTCACAGGTTCATGTGGGAGAATACGGTGTTCACTGGAATTTCTTTTTCACACTTGCTGGTGTAGCTGTCTTGACATCAGTTATCAACATCTCTCCAAAGTATTGTGGACTTGTAGGCTCATTGGTATTAATAGGTGCGTGATTTAATTCACTTTATTATCATCTTATTATGTTAAATTTGAAATTCATTCTCATGCCTCATGCATACTGTTTATATCTCTAAATTTTAGGTTACCAAGTTTGCCTAATGAGCGGGTTAAATTCATATCTGCTTTCTGCGGAAAGGGGACCGGATATTATTAGTCAAAACAAGGAAGGAATTTATAGCATATTTGGTGAGGTACTCCTACAAAATGCTTATCTATAAAGTCCTATGATTTCATTTGTGAGTATGAACGGTGATTAATGCTTTAGATGGTTCATGGTCAAATCCTCTACAGGGTATTGGGGTTTGCATCTGATTGGTGTTTGGTTGGGAAATAATCTTCTGTTTGGGAAGGATGCTAGTTCTAGAACTAATAGATGGGCAAGTAAGCAAGTTTGGATTCTATGTATATTCTTCTGGTATGTATATTTATATATATATATTTTAGAAAATACGTTTTTACCTTTAGAATTGATTCGTACACTTAAATGACCATCTCTCCGCTAATCTTTCCAGGTGTTTAACATTCATTCTGGACAGTTATGTCGAAAGACCTTCACGTCGAATGGTTTGTCATTCACTCATTCTTATTTCATATAATTATGCGTATAGATAAAGGGATACTCTTTTAACAGAAAGATGTAATAAACCTTGTCTAATGGACTCATGATGGAGGTAGCATCAAAAGTTCATCTCTATCATAATGGCATTTAAAACGGGAACTTTTTGAAATTGTATATTATGTTTGTTGTACACCTCTTGCATTTATAGTTGAATTACTGGATAAAATGTTTGCTGGTATCATACCAGGTTCCCTTTTTATGCATTTATAAATTAACATGGTTAAGTGATCAGATACTAACAGGAAATTCTTTTGCAGTGCAACCTGACATACGTTACTTTAATTTTGGCTACAAACCTTGAGGTAATTCTCACTTAGTTTTTATTATTGCAATGTAGCTTATCATTCATATCTAAAAAGTTGTCAAATTGTCAGATGCTGGCAATTTTAATGCTCTCGGATTATATCCCTGGTGGTAAAGTATCACTCCTGGAACAGGCAATCAACCGTAACTTACTTGCTTTTTTCATAGTGGTGAGATGAACGGCACTTTTTGGCTTGGTTTATATTTGAGCTTTGAAATTTGTTATAGTTTTGACATCAACTTATGCAGGCAAATTTGTTCACGGGGTTGGTGAACTTATCGATGGATACCCTATTTGTGTCGCCATTCCCAGCACTGCTTATCCTAATTATTTATTGTTTTACAATATGTGCTGCTGCTGCATATGCAGATTATAATGGTTTTAAGTTTAAGTTTTGGTGAAAAGAATGCTTTTTGGTACATTCAAAGTATGATTAGTTTATGTTACCTAGTTGTAATTCTGATTTGTCATTGACACATAGATCATTTGATCTTTAATTTATTTCTGTACATTATGAAATCCCTTTTCGGCTCCTTGGAAAATCACATCATTAGTGTACCTATTGATTCTTGATTGTGAAATATCGGTTGCTTGTTGAAGATCAGGCGGCAAGGATTGTTCCATCGAAGTCTCCTGTTCAGTATTGTTATATGTGTTTCTTCTGACACAATATTTGGCACACATAGGATTATAGTCATGTTATAATATGCTTATCAGCTTTTTTTCTAAAGATAAGCAGCTCAGTTATCCCTTTAGCACTTGAAACAAATAGTTCATCAAATTATTAACTTAATTAAAGGTATAATACACACAGCCAAACCTTGAAAGTTCATTTCAAGACGTGCACAATTACTCATAAATTAGCTCCAATGCAACATGTTCAGCAATATGCATATCATTTGTTGATATTCTATACTTAAATTATCTGATTTTTGATCCATCCACAGTAGCTATTAGTTAACCATTAAGTCAATACTATGGGTGGTACTATATGATTTCTGAACTTGTTCATGGAATCAAGCGTGAACAGAAGCTAGTGGGAAAACGCTTAAGATCTCCCGTTGTATATTAGTATATTTCTTCTTGGTACTTCAACGCAGTTTGCCAGTAAAGTGCTCAATGCATTGATCCCTATAACTTGATCATTTAACTGGAGTCAATAAGGAAGAAAATCAGCACTTTACTAGCTAATAAAATCAGTTTAGTTCTACTAAACATAACCCCCATTAGAAGGTTTAACACTTTCCCAAATATAGAAATGTTTGGATTCTAAATAATACTGTACTAATAAAACCAGATAAATGTTAAATATGAGGAAATTTTGAATGTCATTACTTTCCTATGTCAAGAGTATTCTACCGGTTATACCCTGGTCAGGAGATGGTATATCATATTACATTGAAAACACTAATTAGCAGAATTGTTTAAAGACCAAATTAACTAAAAATTACTTGAAAATAATTTGCTTGACTTAAGATGTTTGTACACAAGGATCACAATAATTTACATTTATATTTACTAAAACGACACTTCAATCTAAAATATCATTAACTTTAAACTGATATAAACTAAAACGACACTTCAATCTCCACACCATCAGGCCTTGCTTGCTCCAAAATTCTTAAGTCATAAGCTCCGCGCTTTGCAATGTTGACGTTACCCATTTTCCAGAATTTATATCCACCTAAATACTACACTCTCAATGATCAAGCAAAAGCAGTGTTTCCATGTAGCAACTCGCATAAAATGTGAACTCTTGGCCAGAAATCCCAATGTAATTGGTTTGTTCGGAATAACGTTCATAAACAGATAGTGCATCATGTTCCTCTTCTATCACTTCTATTATAGTTTCGCCACTCTTTCTAAATCCAAGCACCATCCTTATTGAAGCATCAGGTAGGGTAATGCTGAATATCTTTGTAAACGATTTTGGATCACCATTCTCCATCATCCATACATCAGAATTCAATAATACTCTTCGCTTATAACTAGATCGAAGAACAACAAGAGAGTCTCTTAACTTAGATAAAGACAAATCATCTTTAAACCAACTCATCGAAAAACTATCAGGGAGATATATTTTTGTAAATTCCTCACTTGTCAAATCAAATGACATAATTAGATGGAATGCATTACGCTTACCATCCACCATAATCATATCATAAGCAGGCCAATAAATAAATCCATCTATAACTACAGTATCACCCTCTATCAATCCAGTCATATTTGTAGGCAAATTGCTGGATTTAGGACTTCTCCAAACCCCAGAGCTTAATGTAAAAACCTCAACTTCCCAAAAACCATTTAAGAAACCACTTAAATAACGAGAACTAGCTAATGTAGCCTTCACAAGCTTAGGGTCACTGGTATGAGGACAAACCCCAAAACCAAGGACCGTAGGCGCGCTATCAGACACATTAGGCACAACAACATCAACCGATTTCCTAATCACAGGATTCCAAATAACGGCTATATTTATTAGGGGTTTATCAAGAAAGTTGTAGAAACAAAACAAGCCTTGAGAGCTACCTACTATATTTGGCATGTTATATAATACTGGTGGCATGTGAAGTTGTTGTATGGACACAGGGACAGTAAGGGGAACCTTTTTTTGAGGTAAAGTATCATCGTCTACAATCGAAACATATATAATACTATCCTGTGGGTCAGCGTATCTTACTAGTAGATGGTGATGCTGCGGCTGAGTGTGGTGGTAATTAGCAATAAACTCAGAGCCGTCGATAAGAGACTTCCATTGCTTCGAAACAGATCTGAATTGAATTAGTGATTTGACGGGAAGCCTTTTCATGATTTCAACTTGGATTTCAAATGGTATGTTGTCTGACATTTTGATTTTGGGGATTGTTTGTTAAAATGTGAGGGTTTTTACAAGGATAGACTGAACACTGAAGAGGGGTTAATTATAGAGTGCGTTTGTTATGAGGGTTTTAGTGGAAAGGAATGAGACTAAAGATAATTTATTTGTTTGGTTGGTTTGTGTTCGGGTTTTAATGTTGTTAGGCCTTCTGTAAGCTCAATGTTACTGGCTCGGTTGGTTGACCTCTAACCGAGTAGTCGATCGAGTTCCTACCACTAATCTAACCGAATCTTGATCGGTCACCCCTTAACCTTTTCAATATTTCGGTTTGTCAGACAACCATAACAATTGTGTGTGTGTGAGAGAGTTATTTTTTTATATTATTATTTCTTGGATCAATTTGGTAGAAAATGAAGCAAAAGAGGTTTTTTTTTTTTTTTTTTTTTTTTTTTTTTTTTTTTTTTTTTAGGTTAGGGTGTTTTTGGAAGAAGAAGAAAATGTGTTTTTTGTTTTTTGTTTTTTTCTATCTCACACTTTCATATTGCATCCCATATTGACATAATGCTTTTGAAAGCCCAGTGCAACCCGTGTTTACATATTCTTTCAATATAGGGGTTTTTTTTTTTTTTTTTTTTTTAGGTTCATAACTATATTTAGCTCGACTAGACGGTAATGATTTTAATTGTTATTGTAATGTTTTTTAATTATGAATGAAATTTTAATTTTTTTTATAAAGTTATGATCGCCATTGTGGTCACTATTAGCAAATTGTGGTGGATGTAGTTTTGGAAAAAGAAAACTAATGTGGCGGCTGATGTGGCAGGAGGTGACCACAATACTTACGGTCAAATACTTACGGTCACCATTAGCATTGGCCTAATGGATTTAAGAATGCCCGACCACATGGGTGCGGATAGAAGCAACAAGACAAAATCTTCTCTTGAATTTATGTAATTAATTTTTTTAGCCACTAGTTTTCTTCAACAAATCGTGTTACTTCTATTATTAAAATTTAATCTTCTCTTTGACGTTTCTTTCCAGTTAGGTATATTTCGGTTTTCGGTTGGTCCCGGAAAACACGACGGGACGACGCCACAACAACGGTAGGCTCGCGTTTTCTCGTAATTAAATTTTTTTTTTAGTTTTCAAATTTGTAAAGTTTTGAAGAATAATAATGAAGATGTTTTATTTTGAAATGATATGGATAATGAGCACGTGTAATTTGGAAGGAATTTTTTAGGGTTTTGTTTTGGAAAAATAAATAAGGGGCAATTGTACATCATGCATTGAAAACTTGTATATTTGCATATTAGGCTACAAATAAGTTCTGTTTCCTTCAATAGTTAAGCGGATAATAGCCTATCAATATATAGATAACCCATTAGGCAATAAGTTAGTGAAAGCCTCGTTGTTCGCCTTAGTCGTGATATCGTAGCCGAGATAGATTATAATCAACTGTGTAGTGCGTTATGCGGGCTTGATTAATGGTGACAGGATTAACCGACTCATAAGCCTTGAGTTTAGGGAGAAAACCCACCTAGCTTTCGATAGTAAAAACACCAACGAAAGTAGTATAACCATTGCACACATAGACAAATCTTGCATTTTATCTAATAACTTGGTTAATACGTTTTCCTTACATAAAAGCATGGCCCCCTTCTTTATCGTTGTCTACTTGTGTGCGTTATTAGTGTCATTAGCGTAGATTAAACTAAAACTCGTGTCAGTCTCTCAGGCTGAAAACCCCCTATTGCGTTAGTTTAGGATTTAATTATGTTAATTTAGATAATTAGAATACTGATAGATTAAGTGTTAACGTCCACTCTTAGTGATTGACACCATACTTACCATCAAACCTACAATTGATCGGATACACTGCGATACTCTTACTCACTAAAATTTGCATATTTGCATATATACCTAGAATATGCTTAACTTGCATTGTACATCATGCATTGAAAACTTGTATTTTAGGAAAATATGCAAGTTTTTTAAGTTTTAGTGGGTATATATGCAATTCTCTCAAATAAATAAAAAGAAAGAAAATGTGGAGTTGGTGGCTGGTGAGTAGTATGTAACTAAGTAACCACACTTCCACAGAAGCTACTTTTAGACATACACACATTAAACATTGAAATATACACCTGGCGTGTCTTTTAGTATAAGTAATTATATTATCAAATTTTACTATTTATATTTTGTCGACTTTACCTATTAACTAATACTAACGGGCAGTGTATCCGATCAATTGTAGGTTCGTTGGTAAGTATGGTGTCAATCACTAAGAGTGGACGTTAACACTTAATCTATCAATATTCTAATTATCTAAATTAACATAATTAAATCCTAAACTAACGCAATAGGGGGTTTTCAGCCTGAGAGACTGACACGAGTTTTAGTTTAATCTACGCTAATGAGACTAATAACGCACACAAGTAGACAACGATAAAGAAGGGGTCATGCTTTTATGTAAGGAAAACGTATTAACCAAGTTATTAGATAAAATGCAAGATTTGTCTATGTGTGCAATGGTTATACTTCTTTCGTATATGTTTTTACTATCGAAAGCTAGGTGGGTTTTCTCCCTAAACTCAAGGCTTATGAGTCGGTTAATCATGTCACCATTAATCAAGCCCGCATAACGCACTACACAATTGATTATAATCTATCTCGGCTACGATATCGCGACTAAGGCGAACAACGAGGCTTTCACTAACTTGTTGCCTAATGGGTTATCTATATACTGGTAGGCTATTATCCGCTTAACTATTGAAGGAAACAGAACTTATTTGTAGCCTAAGATGCTCTTAGTCTATCTATTCACTTAACCAATAGCATAAATGGGACATTCTAACAGTACTAGTGATCTAGTCATATAGGTAATTTACTAGTTTCTATGAATATCTATCCCGAACCTAGCTTATTATTCACTTAACATTAGCAACTCATGACTTGAGCTTGCATGTCTTCAAGAGGTGGTGATCTCGCCTTTAAGAGGAACCTAGAGAATCACACAAACATAAAACTACATAGAATGATCCTTTGGATCGGTAGTTAGAGATGTTGGAATACTGGGAGAAAGTATATATGAAGAGGCGGTGAGCAAAAGAGAAATGGCTCACTATTTATAGACAAAACTTGTCTACTGTCCCACGGATCCCTCCCCAGAGGGATCCGGCTAGTGCAAAGTCAGGGATCCGGCTACTGGTCAGTTTAGTCCGGATTTCGGGTTGCAAACCGGGTTATGGGTTATGGGTAATGGATTATGGATACCCAACAAGACGCAATGTACCTAGTCATTGGGTTATGCATCTTGGGTCATGGGTCATGGATCATGGATAATACCCAACATGACTTCATGCATTGATATCATGCAATGGGTCATGGGTTATGGATCATGCTCCATGGGTATGGGTTATGGACTTTGGATTTTACCCAACAACATTCATTGCACCTAGTCAGTGGATCATGGGTCATGGGTCATGGGTCATGGACTTTGGTTTTTATCCATTACAATATATATACAAACTATATATGTACATTTCTATATTATATAAACACTAGTTGTTATACATATGCATTTCTATAAGATGTAAACAATATTACTTGTTTAGTGTTTATATAAAAATGTCTTTGGTTTTATATAACTTATTTACTAAACATGTTTTGATATGGTTTTAATATGTTTAGTAAAAGTGTGTTAGTAAACTATTGGCTCAAACCTTTTACGTATTTTATTTGTTTCGTTAAAATGATTTTACGTTTGTTATCGACAAAACATTAGAAGATCGTAAAATATAAATAAACGTTATTATGGTTTATTTGTATTAACATGGTCGATCACCTTGTTTTTCCTTAAGCAAAATCTTTGTGTTTCATAAACTAGCATTTACTTTAATTCGTTATAGTACGTGTGTACAAGAACGTGGTACTTACACATTATTGTAAGTATTTTGGATTGAATTGCAAAAACGGTAAGGGGCAATTCTTATAATCCTTATAAACCTTAATTAGGGTTCATCTCAATTGCTAATTTGGGAATTGATTCTTGTTTAGCTAAAATAAAAGGTACGCATACTTTTATGTTTATGTTAATTAATTATTCATTATATGTTCTTATACGCTTCCGCAAGTGTACTTGATGTTTATTGTATTTAATTATGATTTTCATGTTATTAATGTTCCAACAATAAGGGCATTTAAAACGGGAACTTTTTGAAATTGTATATTATGTTTGTTGTACACCTCTTGCATTTATAGTTGAATTACTGGATAAAATGTTTGCTGGTATCATACCAGGTTCCGGTTTCAGATACTAACAGGAAATTCTTTAGCAGTCCTGACATACATTACATTAATATTGGCTACAAACCTTGAGGTAATTCTCACTTTGTTTTTATTATTGCAATGTAGCTTATCCGTCATATCTAAAAAGTCGTCAAATTGTCAGATGTTGGCATTTTTAATGCTCTCGAATTATATCCCTGGTGGTAAAGTATCACTCCTAGAACAAGCAATCAACCATAACTTACTCGCTTTTTTCATTGGGGTGAGATGAGCGACACTTTTTGGCTTGGTTTGTATTTGAGCTTCGAAATTTGTTATAGTTTTGACATCAACTTATGCAGGCAAATTTGTTCACGGGGTTGGTGAACTTATCGATGGATCCCCTTTTTGTCTCGCCATTCCCGGCACTGCTTATCCTAATTATTTATTGTTTTGTTATATGTGCCGCTGCTGCATATGCAGATTATGATGGTTTTAAGTTTTAAGTTTTGATGAAAAGAATGCTTTTTGGAATATTCAAAGTATGATTAGTTTATCTTACCTAGTTGTAGTTCTAATTTGTCATTGATACATAGATCATATGATCTTTAATTTATTTCTGTACATTATGAAATCCCTTTTCGACTCTTTAGATCGATCACATTATTAGTGTACGTGAGTACTGTTGGGATTTAATACTCATAGCAATTATATAAAATCAAATAACATCATCAAAGCATGCTGCGGAAGTAAATAGGAATAATATATGTAAGTAATTAACCGAATAAGAAAACGCGTACCTTTTAGCAATTCAAGAATCAAACGGTAATTGAACAAGAACTAAAACCCAAAACCCTAACTTTAGGGTTTATAAATTCGACCCACACAAAAGTCGACCACCAAGATTACAAGCTCAAGCGTGCTTGTCCTTCGTTCTTGTACACACGTACTATTAGCGATTTGATGTGAAAAGCTAGTTCCTTGAATCACAAATAAAACCAAACACTTGTTTCTTGAGTTTGGAAAAATCGTAACCCTATGGGGAGGGTTGGAACCGATCGGCCAAAGACAAGAGAGAGGAGAGGAGGAAGAAATTAGGTTATTGGTGATCCAAGATTAGGAGAATAATGAATACAAGGGATTGTATTTATAGTTTCTCAAAACTTGGTGACCAAGAAATCCCACCTCCTTGGGTTGGGTAGCCCACGACCGGCCAAGCCATCCCAAAGGGATTTCGGATCCTTCTTGTCCACTAATTTCATTCTTAGTCCTCGTAGTTTACATTTAACGACCGTTAACTAAACCTCGTTAAATATTTAACTATTGTTATGTTTTATTTCGTGACTAATAATTAATAATAACATTTTATATATTAATTATTAACATCAACTTTCATACGTAATGTGTGCAATCCCGAAGTCTCGAGTTTGAATCCGGACATACATATATTTAAATATCCATAAAACCTTTCAGCTCCCACTTGGATATTACTAAATATAGTAATGACAATGGTTAGTCTAGCTTTCACACGCCAATGCCCCCAGATCAAATCGAGTATGGTTTCCTGAAAAAACCATTTAATGATTCATCATTTTTACTTATCCTTTTGTTACTAATACTACATTAACTATGAATATGGATCAAGTCATTTCATAAGTTAATATTCTGATTCTCGTTGTATTCGATTGAACAAGATTACCAAATCATCTGAGACGCATTCGGATAGATCTTGGGTATGGCCATACAAACATCTTGTCAACCCTACGAGGGCCCAAATATAGTATTATGCTTTGAAAAAAATTCAAATGAACAAATTCTCTTGACTACAAACATAACTCATGAACTTTGCAACACAAATAGCCCTTATAACTACCGATTCACGGATAGCGTTAGACTATCTTACACAAATGCACTACATTCATATCAGTTATCCGGTATCTCAAGTCTGAGGATAAACACTTCATGATATACTTAATGACAGAGATCCATAAAGTATCATCATGTAAAGTTGGGATAAGTCCTATATTCAATTCATTGAATATCATGTGAATCTGGTATGTCCCACGCATCAATATACTTTAAAAGTATATTCTACCAAAACTCAGATTTGTCTTAATTCAATGACATTCTCACATCATTGATCGACAACGGACTATTTAGAACAACATAAGTTATTCACGGATTAAACATGCAAATATAGGATATAATATTAAGAAAATGAAAAATAAACATAACCAATATTTTATTTCATTTAAACAATATTTGTTCAAAACATCCCTTATCCAAATACTAAATAGATCAATGCATGATAATACTGGTTAATGAATTATATCTCAAGTAATGACAATCATACTTGTTGACAAGGCATAATTTCAACTAACTTTGATCTATCGGAATTTTGAGAATACTTAAGAATTCAACTAGTGAAGTTCTTGTATGTGTGTATTCAAAATATCTTGATATTGCCACATAATATTTCATAAAGTGTGTGACATCCTCAAGCACCAATTTATGACAATCAAACTTTCAAACATTTTTAAAGTTTAAAGTATTCTTATTCTTTATTGTATAATGCAACTATGCTCTTAGTTGAGCACAACTAGTTCACATGGCCATTTACAAGGATGAAATCCTCCCATGACTGGTATTGAGTGTCATCTCAATTAAACCAGCATCATTGTATACAAACAACAATATGCTCTTTAAAATATCCGTAAACTTCAATATCTATAGTGTAATGTTTGATACCTTCCAAACTTTCAAGTTTGTTGGCTATGACAATTACATAAATTTGTATTGCTCATCCATAGAATTTTGAGAGCAAATCCAGGCTGAGGAATGTAATTCTAAATTCAAACATATTCCCTTTGAATATTCATTACACTAGTTATCTAATAACTTCATTAGATATCAATGTTGTCAAATCATCTTGCATTCAAGCATGATACAACAATAACATGATGTACATGAAAAATCCTTGTGTCAAACTAAGATTTCATTCATGTTCTACATATCTATTTTCCAAATGATATATCATGTTCTATTAGACTCATTTATTTAATACCACATATGTTTATTAATAATAAACATATATTCCAAGGTTGTATGTCTTATTTTCTAAATCTTTCATGTGAAGTTCCATTCCAAACAAAAACTTAACATTTAGCTTAGATGGAATGTTACTACCCACAACATATAAGATTTAAAGAAAATGAACACAATACTCCCACTAGCTTTCAGGAATACTTAGAAATTATCTTATTTTAATTTTTAAACCAAAACTTGGATTTAATAGTTAAACATAAGAATCATCTCCTAGATGCATGCATATATCCATTCATGGAATCTTGCAATTTGTACATTTCCAAAGATTATGTAAATTCATAAAACTCATTTGTATTACTTATCGTCCTCGCAAAAGCAATCACACAAGAAAAAATTTTAATATCCAATTGTCATTTTTTATATCAATGAAAATAAGTATGACAATTATAATCATTATATATTTAATGTGCCAAGGAAAAAATATTCAATCACAGTTAATTGCTTAAGTGTGATTAATAATCTTGTCACAAGTCATGCATTAAACACATGTACAATATTGTCCATATGATTTCTACACAAAGATTTAAACCACTAGGGTTTTCCTTCCTTTTAAGAAACTCATCTTTATTAAAATAAACCAAGTTTCAGAGTTGATTATCTTTATGGACAACATCTTATCATTCATAGTATGAATAATTTACCACAATTCAATATTAGGTAAATGCATCATCATGATTAACGGGTTTACCATGATCCTGCAACTCATATATCTCAGCACATCAATCAATCATCTGAGAATCCTTGCGGATCTATGAATGAGAATTCCATCATCTTGAGGTCTATCAAATTTGTCCTCATCATGATATTTACTAGTGTATTATAGAAGATTATGTGTTTTGTAATTGTAATTTAATCTCTTCAAGATCTAAACAAAACTCCCACTTGCTTTTTGTAATTTAAAGACTATCTATAAATACTTTAGCAATTAGAACAACATTAAATTGTTTTCTTGTGGGATATTACAAATCACATTAACAGTTCGTAAATCTTATTCGTTAATAACCTACTCCATAAGTAGTTTTAACAAATCAGAACTTCAATATAAGACTCAATGTGATTCATCACATTCCATACTAAAATGGTGTCTTATTAATCTTCTAGAATTTGAGTTAAGTATATCCAATCAATACTCAATTTTCTAACCTTGATAACTTTTGGAAGAAAAGAAGATATTGTTATCTTGAATCAAATAATATAACAAATGTTTGATTCTTCTAACTGAATATTCCATATACATACAGTATTTCATTAGAATTAATATTGTAAGACAGATTCCTTTTGGCCTACCTATTTACCAACTAAGTCAACTTAATGGTATAATAGAATATCCAAGCCAATTGCATGTTTTATAAAATAAGTATTCTTTGACCAAGTCAAAAGACATAACAGTTATAGTATCTTTCTTTATATTATAAGTCTTTAAAAGACTTCATGTTTGTGAGTTTATACAGAAACACATAACCATGTATAATTTAAAGTTATTATGAACACCACACCATGGTTTCAATTAATTAATTTTCAAGTTAATAAACTATTTATGTCATTCCAACAATACAAAAATATTTAAAGTAGCATTAGATTACTTTATTTTAATTATGTCATCCTTTGGAGTGTTCAACTTAAGAAACTGCAAATCATCCACGCCCGATCCCACGACAAGTGGTGATTTACCTTGAGATTACAATCTAGCCAAGATCTCACTTAACCTAAAATGTAACTTCAAGTGTTTCTATAATTTGAATGACATAAGACATAAAAATAGTCTATGCTATAATCTTGACACATGTTCTTTAAGCAAGACAATCTTATTAGAACGTTAATCTCTTACCTTACTTTCAAAAGAATCCATTAATCATATTTGTATGTGTTTTTCCTTTGCACACAATAAATACTTCTCCCACTTGTGCATAGAACAACATCATATAGTAGATAAACACCATGACATTCGTTTGTTTATGTGAGCAATATGATAGTGTCATAGATATATAAGCATTACAAGTAGATGTAGAAGCACTTAATTTATCAAGGAAACGTTCATGACTATCCTTGATGTTAGGTCACCATATTATCACAACAATATGTATTTCTAGAGAGAGAAAGTTATAGAGAGAGAGAGTGGAAGGAACTAATGAATGATTAGTGAAAATGATAATTGCAATTAGAACCAACAACCCTCTCCCTTCTAGGGAGGGGGTATTTATAGTCTTTACATAAGTAGGAGAGTTTCCCCTTGGTTCTAGAAGAACCTTCTATCACGACTCATGGGCTTACTACATGAGTACGTGAAACTAATTACAAACATTTATAAACCATAATTATTAACGACCTATTACAAATGAAATGACCTACACTTGATAATAAAACATGTTCCTAACAATCTCCCCTAAGGGTTGGTCATCATTTGTTATCTTGCTTAGGTCGTTTGACGTCTTGAACTTCTTTGGCGTTCATAGCTTGTGACGTCTTTGATTCTTTGAATCTTTGTTCTTTGTTCTTGTTGTTGTGATTAGTTGTGAAATCTGCCTTTTATCAACATCTTTGTTGTTAGTGATGAAGGCCATTTCCAGCATGCTCATACTTCTGATGAAGTTTGTGATTCAATTTTTTTTTTTTGTTGATGTTGGTATGAGCATGTGAAGAGTCTGCACAATCTTTTCCACCCGTGAGCATCCATAAGAAGAAAACATAAAACATGGGTTAGAAATAATCCAGCACTTACAAGTTTGAACTTCGAGAGAGTTAACAGCATAGTGTGAAAACACAACTCTAATTCTTACAAAGGCGTTTCCTGACTGGAGTCCCACAAGTGAGATAACACGATGTATCGAAATACACCTACGGATTCGGATGAGTCGTTGAGGTACGAAGCATCACCCCACCCATGAGACCGTTTGAGACACACTAAGCGTAACCCACAGGAGTTACCGAAGTGACTGTGACAGGGCTGTTTGATGTTGACCCTGGCAGGAATTTCCATTCAATCATTGAGGATCACAATTGTGAATCCCCTCATAAATGTTCTGGCAGATTGCTAAGATCTGCGTAGGACTCTGGAAAAATGTCACTTGTGTTCATATTGTTTGAACAACAAGTGATGAGATATTTAAGTGTTCCTAAGAGATCTTTTGATAAATCTCATGGCTCTAGACTCGATTAGTGCGCTTTGATTTTCCTAAGCGGAGACTAGGGAGAGGGTCTCCTTCTTCAATACCAACAATCTCTAAGAGAGAGTCGATAGATTACGTAGGGTTCCCTGTGAGAATAAAACAAGCTCTTTTGAGAGAACTTGAGTGGCTTAGAAGGTTTAGTGCATTGCGTCACTGGGTCCATGACGACTTTGTCTTCAATACCGGTGTCATCTTGTGACAACCAGTAGCATATGAATTGAACCGGTTATGCGCCTAAGTTGAATAATTTGGAGGGCTATTTCTTTTCACCCTTTTCTTTAACTTTTCTTTTTAATTCTTCAACTCCTTCTTTCTCCGATTCTCATTTTCTCCTTTTTAAATCATACCTAAGGACTTCTAGATACTAAATATTTGTGATGTCCTTGGGTAGATCCCTCCGGCTCTGGCGGATCATAGGACGTTTATTCCTAAACTTAGTCACCTTATAACTCCATGACTATCCTATGTTGCCACAAAACCTTTTCTTGAAAAATCTCTCAATATGTTTATGATGAAAAACATGTTTTGCTAACACCTTGAGAGTTTTTGGTTTTTCAGAAATACTCCACATGTGCTTATGAGTTTTGGTGAAATGCGCACGAGAGGGAAGAGCTTACTTTTTTGAATTGATGCGACTCTTGATAGACAATTCCCGTGAGAACACGGTTACGTTGTATAGTTAAAGAGTTCCATTATCAGCTTTTAGGTGGCAACTAGCTCTAATAACTACCTTGAAGATGTAAACTCTCCTTGAAAAGGAGGTTAGACTCGTCAAAGGTCATGTCAATCAAGAGTGTCTCGGATTGGTACATTCTACTAAGATAAGTCTTGGAAGACAAATCTTTTCGATTTCTGACATTCAAAGATCGTTAATTCATTGGTGATATCAAGTCGAGCACGCGTTATGAGATTCCACAACTTCACGATCAACAATTTTAATCACATTTCTTCCCCTCAAAAATAGCATATGAATGTTGTTTTTGAAAAACATGTTGATTAAAATATGCTTTTTGAGGTGTTTGAAAAAACATTTCAAGAACATTTGAGTTTGAACAAAGATTTTGTTTTAAGCGGTTAAAAGCTTTGCTCCTTTAATTAGGATTGAGGCAGAAGCGTACCACGGGGTCCTTTCGTGGAATCAGATTCTGTTTTCGTTGAACAAAAGTACTCCCCCTCAAATATGGAAGCATATTCAAGAGATAGCCTTCTTGAGTCGAATTTGAAACAGTTTATTACAGGTTGTAAAACACATATTATCAGATTTGTTGTACTTGTGAAAAAGTTCGAGCTCAAGGTTTAACAGAAAATCAAAATCAATTAAGATAAGCAAACGAATGAAAGTAAAGAGTTAGAGTTATTACAGACAGATGTTTAAATGTTCCAGTAATGTTCCAAATAAACTAACTAGCTGCGGTACTTCATTCGAGTCGAAAGCGTCAAGATATTGGGAACCCTTGCTCTTCCTCCAACATAGCTTTCAAGTAAATTAAGCATCTGAATTCGAACTTGAGTCGTGAATCAATTTTCTTGACAAACTTTTCAGCTTGCTTAACATCACTTCTCTTCCATGTCATGTTCGCAACCAAGCGTTGTTTTCGCCGCATTCAGGATCTTCAAGAATGTTGACAAGCTCAACCTTTACGTGTCAAGCGTATCATCAACTGAACTTGTGGATTTCTTCATATCTCATGTATTTGGCGATGTTGTTCCGGATGAAGTGTAATCCAAATGGTGTTGTGGTGAATGTATCGGTTCTTGGTCATAAATGCGGGTGGTTGGAGATCGAGGTTTGGTAAGATTGAGGCGTTTCGATAACTTTCAACACCAAGATGAAGATCTTCAACTCTTGACTTAATGACAAGGCTGCGGATAAAAATGAGGATTGAGTTGAAGATATCATATTGTAAGCTTCTAGGAAGATGCTCAAGTTTTCCTTGAACTTTGAGAAGATACATATCTTTGATATCGTTGAGGTTCGAAACACTGTAGTCAGCCGTTGAAAGTATACTCGTTGTCGTCAGCTCTGCGAACCTTGATGTTAGTTAAAAAGTTATACCCGTATTTATCCATAATCTCTGCACTTTTAATGGACAAGATCCGGTGGTTATAACACACTTTGTGTTTGGAGGTGAATGTGAGTCGCCATTTGTAAAACCATTTACGCATATTTGGCCAATGGAAGATGCCAAGTTCAGCTTCATCATTATAATTAACAACCGAAGAACTAAACAAGTCAGCAACTTCTTCCTCCAGTCCCTCTTGAGTGTAAACGCTGCATGAAACTTAGACAATGATGTTGCATATCGTTTCTCTGGATCTGTGTTTCCATACATTAGATATTCTAGATCATGATTAAAAAATAAGGTGTGGGTACCTTGAGATTGTGAGTATGACCCATGAGTGGTAAAGGTTGAGAATAGTCATGAAAATTGAATGTTTTGGGAGCTGGAGGCGTGAAACATCCCAAGTAATGTTCTCAGACATTGCTCGTGCAACTTCCTCAAGATTTTATTCAAATTGAAGCACGGAAGTTGTGGAAGTCTTAAATTGTGTAAACCACCTTTCGTGAATAGTGGCAATGTGAGACAGCTGAAGTTTCTGCACCTTCATGATCTTTTTCAAATTCTTTGTGAAACCCACAATGGAAGCTTCATTAAGAAGATCATCTTATGGATGAGCATCAATCATATCTTCAAACCAGTCAAACTGAGTCGTGGAAGAGTCAATCCATTCTGGAGCATCATCTTGTTGCATGTTGAATGGTGGGTGGGATATGACTTGAGAGACAGTCTGTTGTGGAGGTTGATTGGAGGATTGTGGTTGAATTTCATCTTCAGGTGAAATATCATAAGAAGTGGTTTGAAAACTGAAGATGCGGTCGCGGTGAATTTGGAGCGTTTGTCGCGTGGGCGTGACTCATCATCTTTATCATCGGTCTGCGTTTACGGCGGGATATCCTTGCACGTTCTGGATGCACTTTTCTTATCAGCCCTCTTCATGGATTTGAGTAGAGCGTCTCAAAGTTCCACTTCTTCTTCATCATCAATTATCTTCTCCAGAAGTTGACTTTTGAGATCAACGACGGCAACGCGTTGATGGTTTAGTTTCAAGAGTTATCGGATGTGTTTGAAGATGAGTGGCTACAGCACTTTGAAGTTTGTTTTTGACATATGCGTAAGGTGATGGTAGAACTTCATTAATGCAACTCTTGACCTCTGTAGGAAGGACACTTTTAAGGATTTCCTCAATGCGTTCACGGTAATGGAAACTTAATTTGTTGATGTTGTTCTTGAAGTTCTTTGTTTTTGTGTCTGAACTTGAGTTTGAAGAGAAGTGAGCTGTGCTTGAATGTCTTGAAATTTATCTTTCTCGGTTGCTTGGATGTTTGTCGAGAAGGGCCGATCTTAAAGGTGGTTTTGGAAGGAACATTCGTCTTTATTTGTTGATCCGAGGATCTTTGGAGGTGGTTGTATTAGTGATTGTTGGTTATGAGCATCACCTTGCAAATGTGGTTTCTAGCGAAAACATCATCAGAATCATCGATTCATCATTGTTGTGATTCTTCATTATCGAATGAATGAATTGATCGATTCATCTTTGGATGAAGAGTGTGCTTTGCAGAAATTGAGTTATCCTCTTCGGAAGATTCGATTCATTCATGGGTTGTTGAATTGGTTCGAAATCATCTTGGAACACGATCCTGCACCCTTCTACGCAACCTTTCAATATCAGCTTGGTGATGACGTTTGGTGATAGCCAAGGTTTTCTTCAGAATTGCTTGGTCTTGTTTGTGGGTGCGAGGAGATTGAAGTAGTAGAGTTTGACTCTACGATGGTTTTACCACGTTGTCTTGCAGCTTTTCTTGTTTCACTTTGAGAATTCTTTGAGTTTACGTAGGGTTAGCATCTTTCGTGAGGATGAACTTGTTCTTCTTCACAACATGTTGATTTGGACAAATCTTCATCAATCGATGAGGTTTGCTTGTGTTTTGCGGTGGATTTCCGCTTCTTCTTTTAGAAATAATGCCAACTGTTCTGCTTTTTCGCTTGATCATAGTCCACATGGCGGTAGTCGACTTGATGCCATCATTAAAGAGACGATCGGGAATTCTTAAACCTTTGTTTGTTGTGCTCGTGCTTTGAACTTTAACAGTTTTAAGCACATGATGCATGTGAGGAGTATGATCTTGATCGGCACTTGCTATTCGTTTGTCGATGCTTGGATCTATTTGCATGAAGTATTCAATAAGAAGCTTGGTGTAACGAGCAAATGGAATTTTATAACCTTTCTTATTGGTAAAGCTGCGTGCTTGATAAATCATATCATTCCAGATTAGCTGTGCATAATCAAGGTGTTGTGTATTAATGATACCCTAGAAGATTTGAAGTAGTTCCAATCGAGGGTGTTCATGGCCAGTAGCTTTTCCCGTAACACAATGGCTGAGTATGGTAAACATAGATAACCATGGTTGGGGAATGAATTTGCGATTTACATGGCTGGTTGTGGCGGTTGAGAAGACTCATCATAACCCATTTTCGAAGAGATAGTGCAATTTGTGAAAAGCGATGGGGATGGTGTGAATGAAGTGTTGGTGCGTGTTTCTTCAAGAGGAAGATGAAGAACATGACGAAGAATGCTAACATCAAATTCAACAGGAGTTCTGTCAATCTGAACTGTCATGATGGTGGAATCGTTACTTATCTTGAGTGAATGCCAGAATTGATGCGGGTAGATTTGGGACACTTGCGGATAAAGTCAGAAGATGCCTACTGAAGTGCTTCTTAAGAATTTCCACTACAATCGACACGTGGGATGGCATAGAAGTTGTTCGAAATCAATACGAGAGTTTGAAAGCGCAATATTGCGTTCATCGTCAATGGGATACATGTCTTTCTTTGTGAGAGAGCCTTGAGACATGTTGAGACACGAAACAAAGCATTTACCAAGATATCCAAGAATAGGTAATGACATGTTAGAGAGATAACTCATATGATTCTAACATACAAACAATGCAAACACACAAAATCATTAATGATTGAAATTCTCAAAATTAACTGAGTCATACTTGCTAAGACTCACTTGAAACACACTGGGAACATCAAATTCATGAAGAATAACAAATATACAAACTCGCCAAAGTTTATTAATGGAACCTTAAAGCATATGATATCACGAAACCTTGAACCAATGACAAGCTTGCAAATAATCATAGGGCGGTAGAAACTAGCCATTAATCGGTCGGACAACAAGAAACTTCATAAGCAACACAAACTCGCCAAAATCTAAAGCTAGAAGAAACTCATGAGACACTTTCGTGTGGTAGTCAAACTTCAAAAAATTCAAATAAATGACAAACTCGCCAAAAATTTAAGGAAGTGGCAAACTCGCCAAAAATTTAAATAAATGACAAACTCGCCAAAAATTTAAGGAAGTGGCAAACTCGCCAAAAAATTTAAAATAAATGACAAACTCGCCAAAAAATTTAAGGAAGTGGCAAACTCGCCAAAAATTTAAAATAAATGACAAACTCGCCAAAAATTTAAGGAAGTGGCAAACTCGCCAAAAATTTAAAATAAATGACAAACTCGCCAAAATTTAAGGGGTGCAAACTCATAAAAATTAAAATAAATGGCAAACTCGCCAAACATTTAAAATAGCAAACTCGCGAAAAATTTAAAATAAATGACAAACTCGCCAAAAATTTAAGGAAGTGGCAAACTCGCCAAAAATTAAAATAAATGACAAACTTCGCCAAACATTTAAGGCTGATGGCAAACTTCGAAAAATCACAAATAGTCGGCAAACTCGCCAAAATTCATAAATAGTCGGCAAACTCGCCAAAATTCATAATACCATGAGAAACTCGCCAAAACGCATCAGTTTTTTCTCAAACTTCGCCAATAATCATAACTTAACACAACTAGAGGACCTACCAAGCATTCATATAAATCAAGAATTCTAAATTCATAAAGCGCAATGAGATTAGCCAAATACCTAACCTAAGATCCGGACGCATAATCTTAAGTTCCGCATAACCTAAGATCGAATATGTCCTAAATACGAGAAAAGGAACCCCAATTAAACAAACATAACACAACAATTAGTAAATGATACTTACAATTGATTTTGGAATAATAAAAAAACTTGATTGGATCGAAGTATAATGCAGCGACGGGTGTGTGAGTTTGAGAATGAATGGTATGAAAATAGTGAATTAAAACTAAGGTTTTAAAGGAAGTGAAATGAGAAAATGACATTTTTAGTCCCTAGAGTATTAAAAAGCGTTTTTTTTTAAGAAAATGATAATATAAAAAATCTTTTTGGGTTTTGTATAGATTTTATATTGTTGTATTTTTTTTTTTTTTTTTTGAAATATGTATTTACAAAGAAATGTTTTTGGTGTTTGACATTTTAAGAACGTTTGATTAACTTTTCGGATCTTAAGTCAAACACCATACCAATTTGATGGACAAGCTCATTAAACCTTCTTTGGTGGCAAGGCTTTGGTGAAACAGATCCAGCCAATTGGTATTGAGTATCCACAAAGTATAGTTCAATTGTACCCTGTTCAACATGCTCTTTGATGAAATGATATCGGAGAGCGAGATGCTTTGACTTGGAATCTTGAACCGTGTTGCGAGGAGATTGCAATGGCACTCTTGGAGTCACAGTACATCGGAATCTTGTCGAATACAAAACCGTAGGCCATCAGTTGTGATCTCATCCAAATTATCTGAGCCTGACATCTTGACATGGCAGCGTATTACGCCTTCGTTGATGACATAGATGTACAGTCTTGTTTCTTTGACTGCCAAGATACGGTTTATCTCAGAAATTGAACACCACGGATGTACTTTTGCGTGTATCTAAACACCTGCGTGATCGGCATCGAAAAAGCTATTAGTGCAAAACCAGAATCCTTCGGATACCAGATTCCCAAGTGAATGGTTCCCTGTACGTAGCGAAGGATTCTTTTAGCCTCATTGAGGTGTCTTTCGGTTGGTCTTGGCCGATAAGGGAGCAAAGATATACAAGCAAATACAATGTCAGTCTGCTTGTTAGATACATGAGAGACCCAATAATACTTCGGTATTTTGTAGGGTCAATAATTTTCCCATGTAAATCAGCATCCAACTTTGGTGAGGTTGCAGACATAGGTGTGTTATAAGTATCTGGTCATTCCATGTTTCTTCAAGATTTCAAGAGCATATTTGGACTGATTTAGAAATATGCCACTGGGAGATTGATGAACTTGAAGTCCTAAGAAGAACTTTAGTTCACCCATCATGGACATTTCAAAATTTTGTTTCATTAATTTTGCAAAAGCGTTTGAATACTTTTTATGTGTTGAACCAAAAATGATATCATCAACATAAATTTGAACAATCAAAATATCCTCCCGTGACGTTGAATGAAAAATGTTGGATCAACAGTTCCTTTGGTAAACTGATTAGCGAGAAGAAATTTTGACAGTTTGTCATACCATGCCCGTGGAGCTTGTTTAAGACCATAAAGAGCCTTTTTGAGCTTGTACACGTAGTTAGGATGATCTAAATCAACGAACCCGTCCGGTTGACCCACATAAACTTCTTCACGGAGTTGACCATTCAGAAACGCCGTTTTAACATCCATCGATAAACCGTGATATTCTTGTGTGCGGCATATGCCGGAAATATCTGACAGCCTTCAAGTCGAGCCCGGTGCAAAGCGATTCTTCATAATCGATTCCTTCTTCTTGAGAATACCCTTTAGCCACAAGACGAGATTTTTTGTGAATAACATTGCCTTGACATCTAATTTGTTTTTCCAGATCCACTTGAGTCCAATGACATAAATCCCATCTGGTCTTGGAACAAGTTCCCAGACTTCGAGACGTTTGAACCGATTCAACTCTTCTTGCATTGATTCAATCCAATTGTCATATGTCATAGCTTCTTTGATGTTTCGTGGTTCATCATGACAAACAGTGAGTGCATAAACACAAGTTTGACATCGGTATGAAGTCGTTGTCTCGTCATAAGTGGGTTAGAAGGATCGCCAATCACATTTACTAAGGGATGATCTTTCGTCCATTGATGTGTCGAAGGGTGGTGATTGAATGTTGCATGCATATTAGGCGGTTCCAAATTGCGTGAAGACGACTCGCCAATGTCTGCGGAATGGTTGGGCCGGAGCAAATGGATTGAAGAAAGCATTTCCGTCATAATCTGCGAGGGCGGTACTTCTTGATATTGTGATTCATGGTATTAATGTCGGTGTTGGATGCAATGTGTTCTCGTTGAATGAGAATCATGCAGCGGTGCATCACGGTGCAACAGGTTGTTGTTGTTGGAGCAGGTGTATCGGGTATTGGAATATGATCGGGGTGTGCGAAAGCAGTCGATACATCACGGAGCACTACTTTCGAGATCTCATCAAACAGAGGAGCAAACAATGTTTCCAATTATTGACAAGTGAATTCCATGGGTGGAACGGTGATGAAGAAGGAAAGTTTAGGCGGTTGGATGCGGGTCCTAAGCGGTTTTGCTTTCGAAGCCATCTCTGTAAGCTCATCAAAGTTGACATGAACGGTTTCCATCATTTGTCGAGTTCGACGATTCCAAATTTTAAATCCTTTCGAATTTTCACAGTAACCAACGAACACTCCAATGTCACCTTTTGGTGAAGTTTACCAATATCATCACGATCATTTTTCGGATAGCAAAGTGCACTGAAAACATGAAAATATCGATATCCGGTTTGCGGTTGTGAACAATCTCATATGGAGTTTTATTATGGCGTGTATGAATGATGGAACGGTTTTGAGTTAAACATGCAGTTGAGACAAACCCACAAGAAATCCGGTAATTGTGAGAAAATCAACATCGTGCGGCGCCTCTACTAATGTTCGGTTTCGTCTTTCAACAACACCATTTTGTTCAGGAGTACGAGCAATTGAGGTTTGATGTGTGATTCCAACTTTCTCAAAATAAACACGAAGTGTTTGATTTTTGAATTCAGTTCCATTATGTTCTTATAATGCGGACGGTATTTCGAGTTGAACTGAATCTTTGTGAGAAAGGTGATAATCATTGTTGGAGCTTGATCTTTAGTTCGGAGAAAATAGACCCAAGTCCATCGTGAATAATCATCAACAATAACCAGAATGTAACGTTTGCCATTCACACTTTGTACACGCATAGGGCCACATAAATCCATATGAAGTAAGTTAAGAACATGTTGAGAACTTGGGTTGGGTTTTGAGGGAAAGTTAGATCTCTTGCTCTTGCCTTGTTCACAAGCCGAACATAAATGATCTTTGGTGTATCGGAACCTTGGAAGACCATCAACTAACTTATGACGAGCGAGTTCGGTCATGGTTTTGAAGTTTAAATGAGAAAGCCTTTTATGCCATAACCATGATTTAGTCGAAGTTGCTTTGGAGAGAAGACAAATTGGTGATGATGCAATCATATCGGACATAGGAATCGTATAAAGATTTGTGCTCCGATTGCCGGTGAGTAAATCATGTCCATCCAAGTCACGTACGTAACAAGTTTTGGAGCGAAACGCAACTTCCAAATCATCATCACAGAATTGTCCAACAGAGAAAAGATTGTGTCCAAGACCTTCAACATAATAAACACGACTGATCTCAATGTTTCCATTGACATAATCTCCATATCCCATTATTGCATCAAAATGATCATTCCCAATCGGACATTACCAATGAACTTTGAAACAAAGTTTATTAACGACTTTAGATTTCTGTCATATGTCGGGTACATCCGCTATCAACAATCCACGAGCGAGTTGAATCACCGCAACACCGCGAAGACAACGAGGGTGGTATGATAGAAGCGGTGGAACCCAAAGAGTTAGTGGGTTCCATTATGTTAGTGTTACATACATTTACACATTTAGGAATCCATTTAAAACTTGAGGTACGCTGCAACCATTGTTGCCATAACCAATTATGTTTCGCTTTGGTCTTAGTGAAGTCACTAGGTGAGTACTTATGCTTAGGAGATGTTTTTGCAGCAATGGGTGTGTCGACAAGTTTCTCAGAAACTACATTGTGCACCTTCCCTAAATTTGATTTTGCAACTAGTGAGGACCTAGAGGGAGAGCCAATTATAGATTTCTTAGAACTAGCTAATAGAGATTTTGCAACACATTTATCATGATTACCGGACAACATACTTTTACGACAAACACACAGGGAAGCATTACGCGTTTGAAAGCGTTCTGAGACCTATCATTCGTTACACTGACATTAGAATTACAATTTGCCAAATTTGAATCTAAAGCAGATGCAACATGATTTTTATTCGATTTCCTAAGATGAACTTCTACTTCCGATGTCGGACGAGTGCTCTTCCTATGTTGCGAGATCCTAGTATTTTCTTGGTGTCTCTTATGCTCGGATCTTCTAACATTAGTAGACGCAACTATTTCTGTAGAAGTGGAAGAAAGCAAATTAGTTCCCTGAGGTTTATCAATTATATAAATACCAGGAGCAATCACTTTTGTGTTACTAGACTTGCTAGATTCATGTTTATCTAGCTTTTCTTTAAGTGCAATGATGATGTGTTTTGATCTGAATTATGGAATTTAATCTTCCTTGTTCACCCAACATTTGTCGAGTGTATTCAACATGGTGATCAAGTTCTTTTGAAGCTTGAGCGAGCAGGTTTAAAGAGAATCAAAAATCGTTTTATATTCCTTTTTGACTTGTGCAATCTCTTGTTCATATTTGAAAATTTGACATTTTAACGATGCATTTTCATCATCAAGAAATTCGACTTTTGAAATTCGCGACTGATCCAAAGACACCTTTTCCATGTGATTTTGCAAAGCAAGTTCATATTCAATTGTCTTAGGTGACACCATTGAAGTCTTCGTTTAAGTTCAAAAATCTCCATTGAAAGTTTAGATTTGACATCATCATTTTGTGAAAACAGTTTTTCATTTTCCGCTTTTAATTTCTCAATTTCATGCCTTAACATCTGATTGTCCATTTCCAACGTTTGAATCACATTGAGATTCTCAGCAGTTAACACATTTTCATGCACGAAGCAAATTCACAATATATAACCACGAAGCAATATTAGCGAAGAGCATCTTCTAACAATCGATCGAGGGCATTTTGAAGATCTTGGTTTTTGCATTGTTCTTGTGGCCGAGTTTTCAAGTGTGTTAAAAGCTTCAATCATTGAAGTCACCTCTTGTTGAAGTTCCCTTGCCCAGTGTGTTGCACACAGACGCAGATGTGCGACATGAGGTGAAATTTGGGTTTGAAACATTTGTCTTTGCTCTCTTGCATAAACAGATTGAAAATTAGATGCTTTTAACTTCGAATTTTTTCAATTGCCGTTTCTAAAAATGAAATATCTTCCATAAACGTTTGAAAGTATCGTAATACTAAACAAGATTTAGGAGTTTTTGGCAATGAGTTGCTTTTGCAAGAGGACGGTAAAGGACCATTAATTTGTGCAACACTGTGAACGGGACCTTCTACACAAGATGCCTCTGTTTTTTTAGAAAGATTATACGTTGGTGTTGAAATGACATTCAGTTTGTAAGAAGCATTTTCTCTTGTGTAATCATAAGGTAAAATTCCATTTTGTCGCATGTTTAAGCGACTTCGATCATCTTGTGTCCATTGTTCCTCACAATCAAATACAACAAGTTGCATGTTTGGATCTAAAAGACATTGAGCACTATACAATTTGGGCATTTCCTTGAGAGCGTGTGAAGAAAAGCGTGGGTGATTATACCCAAGAGCAAAACGTTTTGAGTCATCGGGACTCGGTAGTAAAGTTGACATTTCAATCTGCTTTGGCGAGTGGCCAATCTTATATACAATGCACCGAAATCTTTTAACCGTCTTTCCAATCGAAGAATTTCCTCGATTTGATCATCAATGCGCTTCTTAGATTTCTTCTTGAATTCAGAAAAATTTGACCGACTTGTTGAAAAATCTTGTTTAGTATTTGAAAGTTCCGTTTGAAGATTGTCGATGTGTTTCAAGTTCGACTTTTCTCGTTCAATTTTAGAAATCTTTTCGTTATTTGTCGCAACAATTTCATGCATTTGATGTTGAAGATTTTGTTCGTTAACGTAAGATTTTTGAAAAGCCACTTCAAAACTTGTTTCTCGGGTGTTTTTGGTTTCAAAATCATTTATCCGTTTTCGACAACTCTCAAGTTCAGCAGTCAAGGAGGTAATCTCAGCCCTAAGGTTATGATTTATTTCATTACATTTTGCAGTTTGAGCTTGAAATGGCGTAAGTAATGAAGTCGATATTCGAATCTGGACCATGAATTGCTTCACTCTGTTCAATATGCTCATTATTTTCATCATCACTGAAGTCATCAAATGTAAGCACGGGGTTAATTTGATCAACTTCAGTATGATTAAATGATGATTCATGTTGAACGATTGCAACTCATCGATGCATGCGACACAATTGCATTTATGAGACAAATATCGTGTCGTACCTGAGATAGACCGTCGTGTCATAGATCGGTCCATTCTCTGTTTGATCGATGTGATGTTCTTGCATATTTGCCATCAAAATAACTGCAAAGCATTTGCTTCCGGATCTTCATATTCATCATCTGAGAGAGTATCTGCCATAAAACCTTGCTGAGTTTCATTGAGTTCTCCTCCTGCTTCATCCTTGTATGCCATCAGCATGACTTGCTTATAGTAATCTCCTCCTCTTGTTCGTGGTTCAGTACAAGCATTAGCAAGATGTCCTTGCTTTTTGCAATTATAGCAGCGAATATTAGATCCCGCCCGGGCCGGTGAATCCCTGTTTCCACAACTTGAACATTTCTCTTGAAAGTATTACCCGATCCCCTGGCGATGTTTGACCATTTCGAATTACAGAATACCCACTTGTAATTAAAGCGGCGACCACTAGTTCTGTTTTGAACCTCAACTTTTCCACCTTGTATAACAAAGATGACTTTTGGGATTTGATGATGAACGAAGACGATTGTTTGACTGAGTAGAGAACTTGGAGAAGGCTTTAGCAATAAAGGCCATTCCATGATTTAATGCTTCAAAGGCATTAGCTTGATCATCATTGAGTTGGCGAGTATGCATTGTTAGAATCGCCTGTGTAAGTTGATGAGAAGGTGTAGGTGAAGCATAACTAAAGTGACGTTGTTGTTGATCGAAAGCATGATTTGACTTTGGGTAAGGAGTTGGATAACCATGTGCCATGAGAGCAATTTGATCAGAATGGGTGGTGTAGGAAACCATGTGTGCCACGAGCTTCTTTATCTTTGATAACTTCATATTGATGATGTTTCAGATAATCATACAATAATCCATGCTTGACTTCATGAAGATCCTTGACTTGTCGAACAAACGTAACATACTTATGCCAATCCGGTCCTAAAGAGTTCAGAAACTTGGTGTTAATAACAATTGTTGGAAGATCAATCTTGTGTCGATGCAAATCATTGACCACATTAGTGAAACGATGATAATATGATTCAAGTGATTCTCCGGGCTCAATGGTAAACACATCAAAGATGTGATATAACTTAGACTCCATGTCGATCTTATTCAGATTCAGGCCTTCCATTAAAAGATGAATTTGTTCCCACATAGCTTTTTGTAGTTATCGTGCATCAATACTTTTGTAAATCGGATTAGGAATTCCAAGAAGTATTTGTTGCATAGCAAGCTCATCAGCTTCAAGATGAAGTAGTTGTTCTGGTGTTAAACGACTAAGTGGAACAATTGTGATAGTATCGAGTCTCGGTGGAACAGGTAGGATCGCCAGAACGCTTTCGATTGGCATTTGAAACGGTCCTTCTAATATCACCTTCTTTAGATACTTACCATGAGGTTTCTTAAGTTCCATGTACCTTAGAAATCGACTTGACCATTGCACATAATTTCCCGGTGTAAGCATTGGAGGGAAGTATCCGAACCGCTTCATGAATCGATTGTTGACTAGTAACGCTTCGCACATCCGAGAGAACCAAGTTTGTTGTTGAGGGATTTGTGGAACCATTGACGTTCGTTGTGGTCCTTGTTGAGGATGGTTTGGAGTATATTGTTGATTAAATTGTTGTTGATAAATTGCTTGTTGTTGATTCCATTGTTGATGTTGTGGACTTAGTTGTTGTGGTTGTGGTTGATTATGAGTGTAAGGAAAATAGTTGGATGATGGTGGTTGAGACATATTTGTGAAGTGATGTTGATCGTTAAGGATAATTCAGGTTGAGGTTGTTTAGACTTAAGTAGATTAGTAGAAGAAACAAAGTTGCGAAATCCAAACGCACTAGCAAGAAACTCATGACAAGAAACTCACGAACTTCAAACTCAGCAGGGGAAGAAACTCGCCAAACTGCAAACTCGCAGAAGTTCAGACAGAAACTCGCCAATTTTGCAAACTCGCAAAAATTGCATGAAACTCGCCACTTTGCAAACTCGCAAGAAAGCAGACAGAAACTCGCCACTTTTGCAAACTCGCAAGAAATTCAGACAGAAACTCGCCAATTTTGCAAACTCATAAAAAATCGATTGAAACTCGCCAAATTTGCAAACTCGCAAAAGTTCAGACGAAACTTCGCCAATTTTGCAAACTCGCAAGAAATTCGACGAAACTCGCCAATTTTGCAAACTTCGCAAGAAATTCAGACATGAAACTCGCCAATTTTGCAAACTCAAGAAATTAGACAACTCGCCAATTTTGCAAACTCGCTAAACTTCAAGTAGAAACTCGCAGAAATTCATGGCTAACTCGCCAAAACTCATAAAAAATGTGCAGAAACTCGCAGAAACACGTATTAGGTCAAAAAAATCCATAAATTTCAATCTAAAACACGCTTTTAAGTACAATTTCTATTAAATCTAATCAATATTAACCTAAACTATCCCTTGGCTCTTGATACCACTTGTTAGGTCACCATATTATCACAACAATATGTATTTCTAGAGAGAGAAAGTTATAGAGAGAGAGTGGAAGGAACTAATGAATGATTAGTGAAAATGATAATTGCAATTAGAACTAACAACCCTATCCCTTCTAGGGAGGGGGTATTTATAGTCTTTACATAAGTAGGGGTGTTTCCCCTTGGTTCTAGAAGAACCTTCTATCACGGCTCATGGGCTTACTACATGAGCTGTGAAACTAATTACAAACATTTATAAACCATAATTATTAACGACCTATTACAAATGAAATGACCTACACTTGATAATAAAACATGTTCCTAACACTTGAGAATATGAATGTTTATATTTTTGAACGTAATGTATTATTTCAAGAAAATCTAAAAATAATCTGAGTTATTACCAAGATAATAACTTGTAACTCCCACTGAATTAGACAACGTTACAATAATGTCTTATTCTGTAATACACCATACTCCCCGATTTGACAACATCGTAAGTGTTTCATTAACCAGTGAAAATAGCGTGCTATTACGTTGTAACTCATTTCAAAGACTATTCGTAACAATTACTAAGGTACTAAAAGAGTGTATTCTACTCTGCAAATGATGGATCATCCATCATGCTATTAACTTGAAAAATTGAGCATGTAATTTCTTCTATAATAGGTCTACTATCCCCACAATGGTGTGTAGCACCTTTAATTGGTCAAATCAAAACAGCTAGATAAAATCTACTAGTTTGTCTTTTACCAATTTTGCGGTAATTAATCTAGCTTCTAATTTAATAACTCATAAAATGTCAAACATGTTTTCTAGTTGACCAAAATGTCATATAAGAATTCAACCACGTTTACGGTTTAATGTTGCATTAATACAATCAAAAGAATTAACAAAATTCAATTTTTAGTATTTTCGATAATTAAATCTTTCAAGAAAATAAAATACCCTTTGGTCAATATTCATATTAACCATAGTATTTTCCTTGAATTTTGGATCATCATTATCATAGTTTCACCACATCAGTTGATCTGCTAGTGGTGAAAGTATAGAATAGGTAATCGTTGAAAAACGATAATTGACAAACAAGTTTTCAATTCCAAAAATTATGGGATTTATAATTTTGCCAAAACAATTAATGCAAAACGTAAGCATGTTTCATCCCATCTTATGCCTTAAGTCATAGGTCTCACTAACTAACTTAATTAAGGTGTCTAATTTAGAAACGCAAATCATTAAGGAGGTCTCACACAACAAAATAATTCACCTTGTTATTGTAATCTAGATCAAGGTCTCACATAACTAAATTACAACTTCAAGTGTTTCATATCATTAGATGGCATAAACTTAAATTTAAAGGGTACAATTTTTGACGTGTAATCAAAACTTATGTATAAAGAAGCATGCATACAACTTTATAGCATAAAATTTTCAAAAAAACTTACATGAGATTTTAATTGCTAAGATTTAATTCTACAAAGTTTTAATCGATGCGTTGAGAAACTTACAACTTTGCACTAAGATGCTTCGTACATAGAATAGTTATACTAGATAGCTCCAATCGAACTCACACGGCGAGGACCGAGTGCAAAGCATAACCTTAGACATCCATTCAGGTCGATCGCGGCGCACTTCTTAATTAACCCCTTTATAGTTTGTTCTAGTGGGTGAGCCGTTCTAACCATTTAGTACAATCGCATCAATCGATTAAAAGTTCAAGAATAATTCTTAGATAACAAATCAGTTTCACCATTATTTAGTCCATTTAATTTTCTATTCATAAAAACCCTTTTTGCTTACTAACATGTCAAAACAATATATAAACAAAAAAGCATTTTAATAAAAATTAAACACACTCAAATAATATAAACATATAACTAAACAATTTAACATATGTAAAAACAATTAGCCACATGCATAATTATTTCGATAAACTCTAATAAACAATTCTAGGTGTAAATAAATGCATACATTAACTAGGGCTTTCAACTACAAGGTAGATGAGCCACATACATCGACAAGTCGATTGCGTAAGCCAAAGCTAATAATATACCAATTAGCACGTAACTAATTTTTATTAGTTATAATTGAGGTCTTCCCCAATTCAATAATTATCAAATAAATAGAACATGTGTGTATCAACTAAACAATTTATAGCATAACAATACTCCATGGCAAAACATGCATGTTCCACCATGGATTCCGCATAACAATTATCACCCAAGATACGTATATTACATGGCACATAACAATTATTCATTAATTAACCACATAAAATTAGCATGCAATCTTAGGATTTCTACAAGTTTTACAAAATTAAAACCTAATTAAATAAAATAAGGGTAATCGACCCATAATAAATAAAATTAGGGTTTCGAATTCAAAACCCTAGAAACCATAAAAGCATGCATATAATCATAAAGATTCAATTTTTATGTGTTTCGGTAATTAATTACATCATATTAACGGCTCGTGATGCCACTGTTGGGATTTAATACTCATAACAATTATATAAAATCAAATAACCTCATCAAAGCATGCAGGATTGAGTAAATAGAAATAATATATGTAAGTAATTAACCAAATAAGAAAACGCTGCACCTTTTAGCAATTCAAGAATCAAACGAGAATTGAACAAGAACTAAAACCCAAAACCCTAACTTTAGGGTTTATAAATTCGACCCACACAAAAGTCGACCACCAAGATTACAAGCTCAAGCATGCTTGTCCTTCGTTCTTGTACACACGTACTATTAGCGATTTGATGTGAAAAGCTAGTTCCTTGAATCACAAATAAAACCAAACACTTGTTTCTTGAGTTTGGAAAATCGTAACCCTATGGGGAGGGTTGGAACCGATCGGCCAAAGACAAGAGAGAGGAGAGGAGGAAGAAATTAGGTTATTGGTGATCCAAGATTAGGAGAATAATTAATACAAGGGATTGTATTTATAGTTTCTCAAAACTTGGTGACCAAGAAATCCCACCTCCTTGGGTTGGGTAGCCCACGACCGGCCAAGCCATCCCAAAGGGATTCCGGATCCTTCTTGTCCACTAATTTCATTCTTAGTCCTCGTAGTTTACATTTAACGACCGTTAACTAAACCTCGTTAAATATTTAACTATCGTTATGTTTTATTTCGTGACTAATAATTAATAATAACATTTTATATATTAATTATTAACATCAACTCTCATACGTAATGTGTGCAATCCCGAAGTCTCGAGTTCGAATCCGGACATACATATATTTAAATATCCATAAAACCTTTCAAGTACGTCTCTCCAACTGTTGTACTCATAAAACCAGATAAATGTTAAATATGAGGAAATTCTGAATGGCATTACTTTCCTATGTCAATAAGGCTGGTCGCATTCGAGTGGGTCGAGATCGGTTGGCAACAAAAATTTCCTTCGGCAACCGATATTAACATCGGTTGACACGAATGTGGGTGTGGGTTGTCAGATCGGTCGAGAGACCACATTTGTGCATATCGAGTGGGTTTAAGACCGATGTGAGACAAAGCTTCTATCCCCTTTCTTTTTTGACCGTTTGTATAAACCAAAAAAAAATTTTAAAAACGACTGTTTGGTCTTAAACTAAAAAAAAATAAAAAATTCAAACCCATTTTACCACTCTATAAATACCCACTTCACCTCAAACACAATTCACAACTTACCATTTTCATCTACATTCATTTCAATCTAATTCTTATCCAACTTCAAAATGTCAAAGAAAAATACCCCACAATCTAAAACCCGACGATCACGACTACCCCAAAATGCCCCGGATCTAAATTTCTCGTCGGAAAACAACTTCGAAGTTAACCGCTTATCACCACAACAAAACCGGCCTATTCGCTTTCGTCCGCAAGGTTTTGATTATCAATCACAACAACCCCAACCAAATCAAAACCAAAACCCGTTTTATGTTAACCGTCCTTTTGTCCCACCGCAACGTCCTTACCACGATTACCGGCAAGAGCCTAGTGGGTCGTCGTACCATCCAAACATGGACTTCATTTATCCTTCTCAACCGTATCAACCTTATTCCCCGATTTGAAGCACTAATCTAGACATGAATTTGGAAGATTTTATGCCGGAGTATCCGACACAAAACTACCCAAGTCAAGATGCTTCGATGGGACAAGGTTCGGGTCACGGTTCGTTCCATGGTTCCATTCCCGTTGATGATTCTGATGATGAGAAAACCGCTTCCTCTGAAGAGATGTCCCCCATCAAACCAAAGCAGCCATCAAGACGTGCTTCAAAGGCCAAAGACAAAGCCAAGAAGCCGGAAACAAGCAAGGGAAAGCCAAGAAGCCAGCAGATCCATGGACAAAGGAGGAAGAGGTGGTGCTTTGTAAAGCCTGGGTTTATGTGTCGAACGCGGGCGAGAGGAACGCCCGAACCGCTTCAAGTTTTGGGAGTTAGTGATCGACTACTTTCAGAAAGAAACTGGTAAAGACCGAAGCTATGACTCCATAACTACCAAATGGAAGAGCAGAATTCGTAAAGAGCAGAATTCGTAATAGGGTTGGAAATTATTGTGCTATCATGGAGAATATCAAGAATACCCATGGAAGCGGTGAGAATGATATCGACGACACCTCAAAAGCTCTTAGAGAATACCGTATGACGTACGGTCATGATTTCACTTTGGAGGAGTGCTACGAGGTTTTAAAGGGTCATGTTGCTTGGAAGGAGGTTGAGTTGCCGGCTTTATCAACAAATAGTCGGAAGAAAACAAAGGGTTCTACCACTACCCCTGGTTCAACCCAAGCTCGTGATCCTTTCGATGTCTATGACGTTGATGATTCTGCTGAGGAAGCAACTAGAGAATCACGACCGGCTGGTCGTGACAAAGGAAGGAAGAAAGCATCTTCCTCCTCTCGTGATGATGATGTTCCATCAGACTCATTTATGCAATCGTTGGCTAAAACTTTCTTCAAGACCAAGAAGCCGTCAAAAGGGGATAAAGGTAAGTATAAGGAAGGTTTAGAAGATACTTGGTTACGGTTGAGGGAAAAAGAGCTCGAGATGAAAAAAGAAAAACTTGAGCTCATGAGGATATCAAAACATGAGTCCGACATCATCTTCTACAACACCCCAATCGACCCAAAATTGACCGGCCGCCAACTAGAAGAGTTGGAGAAAGTTAAGGAAAGCAATCAAAGCACGTTCTACAATTTAGATTATTAGTTTAAGTATTGTAGTGTTTATTTTAATTTCGTATTGTAATTTTTTTTTTAAATTCGTAGTGTAATGTTTTTTTTTTAATTTCGTAATGTAATGTTTTTTAATTTGAATGAAATTTAAATTTAATGTTAAAAATGTTTGAATTAAAAAAAATTAAAAAAAATAAAAATAAAATAAAAAAATTCCTTGGGTCGTCGACTGAGGCATCCGGGTTGTCTCAGGTCGTTGGAGAGAGAAAGCTGACGTGGCGCAGGTTGATCCAGGTTGTCCCAGGTCACGACTGGGACTAGCCTAAGTATTGGTCAGGGGAAGGTATATCATCTTACATTGAAAACACTAATTAGTTGTAGGACCAAATTAATAAAACATACCTGAAAATAATTTGCTTGACTTAAGATGTTTGTACTCAAGGATGACAAATAATTTACATTTATATGTACTAAAACGACACTTCAATCTAATATATCATTAACTTAATTTTAATATAAACTAAAACGACACTTTAATCTCCATATCACCACCCACTTGCTCCAAAATTCTTATGTCATAAACTCTGCGCTTTGCAATGTTGACGTTACCATTTTTCCAGAATTTATGTCCACCAAAATACTACAATCTCAATGATCAAGCAAAAGTAGTGTTTCCATGTAGCAACTGACATAAATTAAGAACTCTTTGCCAGAAATCCCAATGTAATTGGTTTGTTCAGAATAATGTTCATAAACAGAAAGTGCATCATGTTCCTCTTCTATCACTTCTATTATAGTTTCGCCACTCTTTCTAAATCCAAGCACCATCTTTATTGAAGCATCAGGTGGGGTAATGGTGAATATCTTTGTAAATGATTTCGGATCACCATTCTTCATCATCCATACACTACAATTCAATAATACTTCTTCATAACTAGATTGAAGAACAACAAGAGAGTCTCTTAACTTGGATAAAGACGTATCATCCTCAGTCGCACTTATGGATAAACTATCTGGGAGATATATTTTTGTAAATTCCTCACTTGTCAAATCAAAAGACATAATTAGATAAAACGACTCACGCTTACCATCCACGATATTCGTATCATAAGCATGCCAATAAATAAATCCATCTATGATTACATTATCATACTCTATCAATGCCGTCATATTGCTAGGCATATTGCTGGATTTAGGACTTCTCCAAACCCCAGAGCTTAATGTAAACACCTCAACTTCCCAGAAACCATCAACGAAACCATGTAATTTATGAATACTAGGTAATGTAGCCTTCACAAGCTTAGGATCATTTGTATGAGGACAAACCCCAAAACCAAGGACAGGCTTACTATCTAACAAATTAGGCTCAGCCATATCAGGACGATCCTCAATAGCAAGGATCCTATAATAAGACATGCTATCTGGCACATTAGGCACAGCAATATCAACCGATTTCCTAATCGCAGGATTCCAAATAACGGCTATATTCGTTATGGCAAAATTGTAAAAACAATACAAACCTTGAGAGCTACCTTGAATTGTTGGTGATTGCATATTTAATACTGTTGAGCAAAGTTGTTGTATGGACACAGGGACAGTAACGGGGAACTTTTGTTGAGGGAAAGTATCATCGTCTACAATCGAAACATGTTTTCGGTTAGAACTATCTTGTGGGTCAGGGTATCTTACTAGCAGATGATGCTGCGGCTGAGTGTGGTGGTAATTAGCAATAAACTTGGAGCCGTCAATAAGAGACTTCCATTGCTTCGAAACAGATCTGAATTGAAGTAGTGATTTGATGGGAAGCCTTTTCATGATTTCTTCTAGGATTTCAAATGGTATGGTGTCTGACATTTTAATTTTGGGAGACCGAACACCAGAGAGTTGTGAATAAGAAGATTGTTTGGAAATGAACTTTGACGTTTCTTTCAAGTTAAATATATTTTGGCCTGCCTATAGCTGCATTGAATAAGTCAAATACGCAACTAATATTATTGGTTGTTTGAAACTTTGTGTACAAGTTATTCAATGTGTTGACTATATATATACGATCTAGGAAAGGGATGTTCTAATAAGAAAAACTAAAATAAGAATAAGGGTAAAAGCTAAATATGCTTAATGTACTTCTAACCAAAACTTATTATGCTTCATCTACTTCCAATATTGTCATTACACTACCGTTGTGTTAAAGGGACTTGAAAATGCAATAAAATAGTTTAAAAACGGATAGCTATCTTGTAGTTGGAAAACGGGAGAGGTAGCCCCTTTCTGTTACAAACCAAGTTTCCAACTTGACACTTATGTGTGGGTATCATTTCCAAAATGTGAAGATATGTACATACGGGAACCACATAAATGGGGATGAATGACATGAAATAGGATATATCTGCCCAACACTTCGAATTTGCCGTTGAAAGTTTTGAAATTTAGCACTGGATAAACGTATAGAACTAGTAATTCACTACAACAATTGGATGGACGGACGCGGAGACTTTCGCCGGGGACACAAAGTCCCCGGCGAAAGTCACTAAACGACAAAATCGAATCTGACGTGGCACATGAATTCGCTGACTTGGTATGGAAATTTCAACGCACACTTTCCGCGGGGACATGTCCCCGGCGAAAGTAAGTTTGATTTTTATTAAACTTTAACCGGATAGTCAAAATTCAACGCAAAGTTTCTCCGGGGACGTGTCCCCTCCAAAAGTATTTTCAACTTTTATCAAAATTTGACCAAAGTCAAAAGCATGTTAATTGTTCATGGAAAATTCCCACAAACCTTTTGCCAGGGGACATGTCCCGGCAAAATTATATTTTAAAAAAATACACTTTATTGTCGATATAATACAATGGTCGATTATACACCGAAAAAGAGTGATCACTGGTTTTATCGTCGATACGTATACCATAGCACCTATACTCTGTCGTTAAAGATGATACGTATACCATAGCACCTATACTCGGTCGTTTAACATGATACTTATACCATAGCACCTATACTCGGTTGTTTAACATGATACGTATACCATAGCACCTATAGTCGGTCGTTTAACATGTCGTTTAACATGATACATGTATACCATAGCACCTATAGTCGGTCGTTTAACATGATACGTATACCATAGCACTTATACTCGGTCGTTAACATGATACGATACCATAGCACCTATACTCGGTCGTTAAACATGATCGATACCATAGCACCTATACTTTCGGTCGTTAACATGATACGATATCATAGCACCTATAGTCGGTCCTTAAACATGATACGTATACCATAGCACCTATACTCGGTCGTTTAACATGATACGTATACCATAGCACCTATAGTCGGTCGTTAAACATGATACGTATACCATAGCACCTATAGTCGGTCGTTAAACATGATACGTATACCATAGCACCTATACAGAGGGCATTCATGACGTCCAAGGTAACAACAATGGTAGTTCACCAAGAAGCTAAAAAGAATGAACAATGGCAGTTCACAATTGATGTGTTATTAATTTTAGTTATTGACAATGATAATAAAGATTTTTTCAATAATTTTAGTGAAAACACCTTTTACCTGGGACATGTCCGTGTAAAACTTTTCGCGATTTTTTTATTTTCCCTCCCACCTTTTTACTTTATCCCGCCATAACCTTCCCCGGGGACATGTCCCCGGCAAAAGTCTTGCTAGAAGACAAACCAATGTTTCTCCGAGGACATGTCCCCGGCGAAAACTAATCGTAAAAATCACCTCAATTATTAACCAAGATCTGCTTTCACAAATGAGATAAAAAAAAAAAAAAAACAAGCACGCTTAGCAGCAAGCAAATGCTCCACCTCCTCCATCTTCATAGCAGCACCTCCATCAACGCACCACCTCCACCACCACTACATCACCGAGCCGCCTCCACCACCACTACATCACCGAGCCGCCTCCTTCATCTTAAGTGGGTATCTTTTAGTTTTTACTAATTTAATGCTTCATGGGTTTTTGTTTATGTTATACCGAGCAGCCTCCATCAACGCACCACCTCCACCACCACTATATAGTTGTAATGCTTCATGGGTTTTTGTTTATGTTATACCGATTTGACAAATGATTAATATTTTCAGTTGGTAATCTTAAGTGGGTATCTCTTATATAGTTGTAATCTTATGTGGGTATCTCTTATATAGTTGTAATCTTAAGTGGGTTTTTGTTTATGCTTCATGGGTTTCGCTTCACAAATGAGATGAAAAAAAACCCCCACCAAACTCAGCAGCTGCTCCATCTTACTCCATATATGTATTTTGTTCTTTCTTATTATGGTTTTCTTTTAATATAAATTTGACATACATAAAAAAGTGCGAATAAAGAGTTTTTGTTAGGACCAATTTTCTTGGTAATATTTGGTCGCGAAAATGATTAATATTTTCAGTTGGTAATATTTTGTTAGGACCAAGTTTTTGTAGGAATATAGTGTCTACTGTCAGTCTGGAGTGCAAGCCGCGACCACAACCGAGGCCAACCGCGACCACCAGCCGAGAACAAAAGGTAAGATACTTAACCTGCGTATTTTAAATAGTTTAGGGTTTTAGGTAATGAGAACTATCCAAGCATCGGGTATCAAAAAGACCCTTTAAACCATTAGGGTTGAATTGGTCATTTTAACAATTAGGGTAGGAGAGTAGGATGGTGGATTTTGGGACCTAAACCAAGATCTTGGCAAGGTGTTGGGGTCCACCCCCTTTCATGTGCAATAGCACTTTAACTATGTTAATGAGATCATGTTGTTTCATCTGCTTGTGATACAAAAGATTTGATCATGTTTGCTTAAGACTTTTTGAACAAT
This sequence comes from Chrysanthemum makinoi, assembly GCA_910596185.1. NCBI lineage: Eukaryota > Viridiplantae > Streptophyta > Magnoliopsida > Asterales > Asteraceae > Chrysanthemum > Chrysanthemum makinoi. Next base: position 173,055,274 of record OU343222.1, on the reverse strand, counting down.
GTGTCTAGGGTTGAGGGTTGCTGAAAACAAATGAATGATGTTAGTGTGTCTAGTTAAAGTGCTATTACACCATTTCCCGACAACATTATTTCATTCTGTTTCTTACAATGTTCTTCCAAAAAACTCAACAAAATCTCTCTTATATCATCAAACAACAAAAATGAACTTAGCGGCGGTGACACGTGGCTTCACTGATGGTTTACGGCGAGGAGGTACACGGTTTCTTGGTCCACAAGATACATGAAAGTGTACAACCCATTTCTTGTTACGGTTTGTTATGGTTACCTGATGATGAGGGTTGAATCTTGAAGGGTAGAAAGGTGGTGCAAAAGGGTTTAGCTTGGTTTGAGAGTGTTTTTATTGTGTGTTTTTAGTGTGTGTTTTTTGGTGAGAAACTCCATGAGTTTGTGTGAGAGAGAGGGGTCAGAGATGATAAGAAGAGGTATGAAATGGTGTGTAATGATAGAGATATAATGGTGGCGAGAGATATGAAAGGGTTTGTGAGGGTGCCTCATTAACTCCACTTCACTCGCCATCACTATCATTACAAACCCTTTCATCTATCTTCTTATAATCTCCGACCCCTCTCTCTCTCACACACACATGGAGTTTCTCACCAAAAAACACACACTAAAAACACGCACACAATTATGAACTCTCAAAGCAGGGCTAAACCATTTTGCACCACCTTTCTACCCTTCAAGATTCAACTCTCATCATCAGGTAACCATTACAAACCGTAACAAGAAATAGGCTGTACACTTTCCTGTATCTAATGGACCAAGAAACCGTGTATCTCCTCGCCGTAAACCATCAGAGAAGCCACGTGTCACCGCCGCTAAGTTCATTTTTGTTGTTTGATAATATAAGAGAGAATTTGGTGAGTTTTTTGGAAGATCATTGTAAGAAACAGAATGAAATGTTGTCGAGAAATGGTGTAATAGCACTTTAACTAGACACACTAACATCATTCCTTTGTTTTCAGCAACCCTCAACCATATACACACTGTTCAAATAGTCGTACGCAAACACGATCAAATCTTTTGTATCACAAGCAGATCAACACAACATGATCTCATTAACCTAGTTAAAGTGCTATTACACATGAAAGGGGGTGGACCCCCAACACCCTGCCAAGATCTTGGTTTAGGTCCCAAAATCCACCATCCTACCCTCCTACCCTAATTGTTAAAATGACCAATTCAACCCTAATGGTTTAAAGGGTCTTTTTGATACCCGATGCTTGGATAGTTCTCATTACCTAAAACCCTAAACTATTTAAAATATGCAAGTTAAGCTTTGGACAAACCCGAAAAAGAAGAAGATATCGGAAGTCAACTGACAAAACCACATGGCGAACACGAGAGCCAAGACCACAATCGGTATGTTTTTTGTCTAACTTTGTTAATTTTTGTTGTTAATACTCGTGAACTGTTGTAAATGATTTTAGGACTTTAGTGATTAATTTCGAAAAGTCCCCGTCCGAAGTTAATCATCCTATAGAACCCGTCCGAAATTAATTTATTAGAAATTAATTTCGAAAGTCCCTGTTTAGGGATGCTTTTGAATGTTTTGTCTCATTTAAGATATGAATGCGTATAATTGATTTACTATTTGTGAAAATTTCGACATTGTTTCCCCTTTACTCCTACGAATATGTCTTTAATGCACATATTTGGGGAGTTGAGGGGAAATGCTGCCAAATTTGTTTCAAATAGTAAATTCAATTATACGCATTAATATATGAGACGAAACATTCAAAGAGTGGGTTAGGATTGCCTTCCATAGTTGGATTAGGTGAACATTTTAAGTCTATATAATTATTTGTTGCTTCATTAAAACGCAGTTATGCCAATAGATAAAAGTTGGGTCTCACTAGCACGCACTACAAGAGAGAATTCTTAGTTGGTCTTAGAGCTTTCTGCAAGCATTGCAAGTCCTTGGTGAATATTGATGGGAATATAAAATGTCCCTGTGCTCTTTGTTTAAACGTAAATTGGATAAAGCACGAATTTTTGTTTGACCACATACACACAAATGGCTAGGACCATAGTTATACTGAAATGGTATAATCATGGTGAGCCGGATGGCCGAACAACCGTACACAACACAAGACACCCTGGGATGAGTGACATGGATGAGTTCCTTCATGATATTGGTCCGAATAACGAACCAGATGATCCAACTCAAGGAAATATTGGCGAGACAAGTAACGACGCAATTCCTCAACGTAATGAGTAGGAGGAGTTACTTGCCACGCCAACTAAAAAACTATACCAGCTGTGAGTGGATGTCTTCATTAGACTTTATGGCAAAGATTACGCACATCAAGGTCAAATGTAAAGTGAGTGACACCACATTTAATGAGTTCCTAACTTTATTTAAGGAAGTTTTCCCGCCCGTTCTAGGATACAAGATGCCATCGTCATACTATGAAATAAAGAAGACATTTAAAACTATCGGGTTAGGATATGAATCGATAAATGCTGTAAAAATAATTCCTATCATCTACCAAATAGTACATACCGTTAGTCTAATAAACATGTTTCATTCACGACTATTCAAAACAAAAAATGCAAAACAATTAACCGGACTTAATTTTTGACAAGTAAATAACAGGATATTACTCGATAAGCATGAAAAAAAATTCATTTCCTTTAATAATAGCATCCAGAATAAAAGTATTCCAAAATCCAACAACAAAAAGATATAAGTTGATGGTTTTTAAACATCTCTGAGCACATCAACATCAAATACAGAATCAATTTCATCCAATATAGCCAACTCTGCCCCAAGAACCTATAAAGAAATAACACAAATGAGACCAAAGAAATTAAAGAGACCAAATACTTATTTCACATGATATTTATGATAAAAAGGGAGCGACAACCTAGGTTATGTTTCCAGAGTGCACTAAAAGATCCTCACATATAGAGTTTATGTTCTTAAAATGATCTTCAAGAATTTACGAGATTGCATCGTTTTTAAATCATATGTTACAGATATGAAATAACCATCTCAAAAATAAGCTTTGTAGCTCTCGAGAAATTTGGAGATTACTTCTAACAGTTACAATAGTTTTTACTTTAGAGTTAGAAATTTCAAACTCTGTACCTGAAGTGGATCGAGCTCTGGTTGACCAATTTTCCTTCTGGCATTGTAGGCCATCTGTAGAAAGTCACTCTTGCTCACTCCTGGAACTTCAACAGGCCAGCAAGTGATCTGTCTTCTGCCTCCATCTCAAGTAAATTCTCTCCCTTGAAAAAAACCGAGCCTTGAGTCACTTCATAATCACGGTGGCCAACAAGAACCTACAAAATCATACATAAACTATATCTTTAAGAGAAAATAACAGGCAACAATATTGATTACTAGACAGTCATATATAAAGAGCCTGTTAGAATCTAGCCTAGCATAGATGACTTATTCAAAATCCTTTAAACATGCTCATGTTATATCGTGGAGGTCAAACATGGTATGCTTTCACGTTCTTATATTTCCTTTGTCACAAAAAATTGCAACTTCTAACTAGACAAATTAGTTTAGACATATATTTAGTTACCCATCACATGATTCGAGATAAACAACGAAAAAATGAGAAAATTATGTGACCACGTATCAATATGATTAGCTCTTTACAATGACCAAGATATCAAACTAAGTAACTCTATATCAAAATATTACCAAAAAGCCAATAAAAAGCAACCTTCATCCACATGGAAAAAGATGAAGTACAAAATATTTCAAATGACCACAAACTTAATTCTCTAGTATCGTAGTTGGTGAAAAAATCGGTGAGAAAAAACGCGGATTCAAGAAAAATAAGAATATACTAACCTTGGCGAACGTAATCTTACCACAACCATTTTTGCCCATAATAGCATGAACCTTGTCAAAACAACAGTTGGGAACAAAATTAGAGCTTTTTATCTTTAAGGAATACAAGTAGAAATGATCAATGTAAGAAAACCAAGAGAATAAAATGCACGAGATCTTTACAGAGATAACTTTAACATTGAAAATTAAACTATCAGCACTGCTACAGATTAACTAGTTGTGTGTTCATCACAATTTTCTTCCTCTACAAACTACTATACACCTGGCTTTCAAGGTCAAAGTAGCGATTCGTAAGTTCAAATTTGACTCAAATTCTTGGATATTTAAACCATTAAGGGATGTTTTGTATTCCTTATTTGAGCACCTTATCTACTTATTGCATTTACCAAAGTAAGATAAGCAATTTAGAATTTTGAGTATATAATCACAAAAATTGTTTATTCATATTAGCTTATTTTAGAGTGAAATAAGCAGTCTGATATTGATATTATCTGACATGCCGGACGGATTAGGGAATAATGAACCGCTAATCAAACAAAACGTGAATTACAACTTCATCAATCACAGAGCATGAGTAAGCATATCGAAAATTGACAATCAGGAACATTTAACAAAATCATTAAAACTAGTGCAAGTATGAATACAATCAATGATATGATTAATACAATTATTAATCAAATTAACACAAAGAAATACAAAATTTAGCAAACTTACTAAGTAAACAAGGTATTACCATTGAATTTTGAAGACAAACTGAAACCCTAGATTCAGTTTGAGAATCCACTTCTACAACCCCAACCGTTTCTGGAATTTATATCTGATAAATAAAACCTAACCTTAATGGTGTGGGAAGAACGTGGAGCCTTCAATTTCGTACTTCTTAGCGCCAAATCAGAATTACCGCCGAAAAAATTAGCAGGTCAAATTTTCTAAATTAACTAGCGGTTTATTTTCCCCCAAATTTGGTGAGTTACAGAATATTACAAGTTACAAAACAAGTCCCCATGTTGACTCTTTAATACACTTTTCATATTTTCTAAATCAAGCTTAAATATATGTCGAAATAGTTTATTGTGTAAACGAGTCGTGCTCGAGCTTGGTCAGAGCTTAACAATAAATTTTGAAAATATTGAGCTTGGCTCATTTGGAGAGACCAAAATTTGAATCGAGCTCGACTATTATTTTTAAAGTGAAAATTTGATATGAAAAATGTATGCTTGATCAATGTTTGGATATAATCTTCCGGTTGCTCGAGCTTGTTTAATATTTACAATTATGTGCGACAAACTTTGAGTATGAACTTTGAGGTCGAGCTTGAGTCGGTCCCTACATGTCAACTCGTTTTCTCCTTTATCAAGTCTTTCGAGTAGTCCATACGCAACTCGACTGGTATACACACCCATATGTCTAATATGTGATTTATATTATGTTCTTTTTAACTCTCATTGCGTTTATTGGTTGAATTTTTCATGTGTTCCAACCTATATATTATTTGTATTGTGAATTGGTGTTTAAGTTACATGTAGTTACATGAATCATTTCAAGTTTAAATAATAAACAGTTTTTACACCGCTAGCAGTTTTTTAATAAGAAAAAACAAACAGGAAGGCATCTTTTACCCAATCAAATGATATAAAATTATAGGGTAAATTACACCATATGTCCTAAGGCCTTAGTGGATTGCGGATAAAGTTATCTGATTTGCGAAATCGCTCCAAACGTCCTCGAGGTCATGATTTTGATGCTTCTGGCATCCAAAAACCTAACGTTTGTTAAAAAAATCTCGTTAAGTTCAAGGGTATCCACGCTCTTACTGGAATCCACCACCAACCAGCATCTTTCGTTGTCCCTCCCCACCTTCCTTACTCGACACTGTCCCAAGACATGCCACAAGAGTAAAACACATCACACTTTTCTAAGAAGCAAGTTCCCAGACCTGACAGTGAAGAAACCAAGCATGGATAAACACATCCAGGCAAAGGCTAGACTGGGTTCTTATCCCAAATAGCCGTCAACGAATAACAAGTGTCACTACCTCATTGGCATAAAGGTAGTGTTTCGAGTATCTCATCGATACATACAATCATGCATGGAACATTTCATGCACCTACTAGAACCAATAATATCACACGACATGTTATTCTTGTCTCCTCTTTTAGATGTTCACCACGTGGACCATCAATAACCATTGGATTGCATTCATGGGTGGCACTAAACCCTAAATGCATCCCTTTAAAAGCCAGTCCATTCTCCGTGAAATGGACAAAGCAACAACCAAGCGAAGCTAATCAACCTTCACAGTTCACACATTTACACACATTATAGTCGTATGTGTGTGTTACTCCAACTCTTGATCTCCGATCATATATACCTTGGGGTCCTTACCAAACGTAGGAAACCGAACATACGATTATCTTCACCCAAATCACACCCCTTATGTACCATACGTAAACACCCGCTGTTACTCCACCACTTTCATCGTCACATTAATTTCAAGAGTAGAAAATTTACTTAATATAAAGAGAAAAACTAGAATTTTGATAGCGTATAGATATTAGTGGCCCAAGCCCACTAACTACACGTCAAAGGCAAGTCCATTATAAACATTTAACAAGGCTCATTATCAATACTTGATAGGTACATCCATATTCCCAGGCCATACAGGACCTGGGAAAGCTCTCAGTCAATGTAGCATACATGCATGGGACAACTGTCTGCCAACTGTCCCTAACGGTTAAGATGTCCTATCTAACATACGATAATGGGAGATACACGGCGAAGAATATGGGAGACGGACACGACCAGGTACGAGCAAAGGAGAGCATGCCGACCACCTGTCAGTCTTGTCAACCCAGTAGATGATCAACACCTGAACTATCTACAGTCGTTGATCATCTACATGGAGTATCCTTAAACCTTATATACTTCTCTTTATATAGAAGGTATCACACACAATAAAGGGATCTCATTCTCTTATACTTTTTCACATTGTTCACAAAACGAACACACACATACATTTGGTTTGTTTAAGTGTTACCCTAACTTCTAGATTCTTAATCATTCCTTTGGGTCCTTACCGTTCAACACAGGATACCGAACAACACAACTCTCACAATCCAATCTTAATCACATTATAGATACCACACTTAAACAAACTTGATATTAAAAACTCAAATGCCAAACGCTAAACAAGAAAATCAAAACCATATTCAAACTTGAATAGCTACTGCAATTAACTATTTTGATGAATTGAAAACATTTTTTTTCTTTGGCAATGGCGTATGATGGAGGTTACACGGTGATGAAAGCCATGAATATTTTGCCAATTTCGTATATCATAACGCATCAAGTACAAATATGCATCTCTTAAAACTTAATTTATTTGGATCCTGAAATAAGTGTCTAAGCTACATAAGACCATTAAACAAGTTACACATAAAACATTGTAGTTTAGGACTTGTGTATCAAGTCTCCTATTACGTTTAATCATAATAAAACCCAAACGAATAAGTATCCTAAAAGATCTAATATAATAGGACCCACATACTAGGTGTCATGTAAAGTTTTTTTTTAATAAAACCACGACGAATAAGCGTCCTCTTAAATTTAATATAATAGGACCTTTATATCAAGTGTTCTATTATGTTTCATCATAATAAGACCCTATTAAAAGAGTATCTTATAAATTAGTTTATTAGGATCCGCATATAAAGTGTCCTATTAAAAACAGCTTAATGGGACTTGAAGTTTAATTGGTCCCATAAATTGTTTGTTAGGACGCTGTTTAAAAAGGTGTCCTACAAAAGGGTCCTAAAAGCCCCCGTTTCTTGTAGTGATTTCATTCTGTTTCTTACAATGTTCTTCCAAAAAACTCACCAAATTCTCTCTTATATTATCAAACAACAAAAATGAACTTAGCGGCGGTGACACGTGGCTTCACTGATGGTTTACGGCGAGGAGGTACACGGTTTCTTGGTCCACAAGATACAGGAAAGTGTACAACCCATTTCTTGTTACGGTTTGTTATGGTTACCTGATGATGAGGGTTGAATCTTGAAGGGTAGAAAGGTGGTGCAAAAGGGTTTAGCTTGGTTTGAGAGTGTATTTATTGTGTGTTTTTAGTGTGTGTTTTTGGTGAGAAACTCCATGAGTTTGTGTGAGAGAGGGTCGAGATGATAAGAAGAGGTATGAAATGGTGTGTAATGATAGAGATATAATGGTGGCGAGAGATATGAAAGGGTTTGTGAGGGTGCCTCATTAACTCCACTTCACTCGCCATCACTATCATTACAAACCCTTTCATCTATCTTCTTATAATATCCGACCCCTCTCTCTCTCACACACACATGGAGTTTCTCAACAAAAACACACACTAAAAACACGCATACACTATGAACTATCAGCAGGGCTAAATCATCGGTAACCATTACAAACCGTAATAAAGAAATAGGTCAGTACACTTTCCCTATCTATCGGGACCAAGAAACCGTGTATCTCCTCGCCGTTAAACCATCGAGAAGCCACGTGTCACCGCCGGTAAGTTCATTTTTGTTGTTTGATAATATAAGAGAGAATTTGGTGAGTTTTTGGAAGATCATTGTAAGAAACAGTAATGAAATGTTGTTAGGGAAATGGTGTAATAGCACTTTAACTAGACACACTAACATCATTCCTTTGTTTTCAGGAACCCTCAACCATATACACACTGTTCAAATAGTCATACGCAAACACGATCAAATCTTTTGTATCACAAGCAGATCAACACAACATGATCTCATTAACCTAGTTAAAGTGCTATTACACATGAAAGGGGTGGACCCCAACACCCTGCCAAGATCTTGGTTTAGGCACCAAAATCCACCATCCTACCCTCCTACCCTAATTGTTAAACTGACCAATTCAACCCTAATGGTTTAAAGGGTCTTTTTGATACCCCGCTTGATAGTTCTCATTACCTAAAACCCTAAACTATTTAAAATATGCAGGTTAAGCTTTAGACAAACCCGAAAAAGAAGAAGATATCGGAAGTCAACTGACAAAACCACATGGCGAACACGAGAGCCAAGACCACAATCGTATGTTTTTGTCTAACTTTGTTAATTTTGTTGTTAATACCGTGAACAGTTGTAAATGATTTTAGGACTTTAGTGATTAATTTCGAAAGTCCTCGTCCAAGTTAATCATCCTATAGAAACCGTCCGAAATTAATTTATTAGAAATTAATTTCGAAAGTCCCTTTAGCTTTTGAATGTTTTGTCTCATTTAGAGATGAATGCGATATTGATTTATTATTTGTGAAAATTTCGACATTGTTTCCCTTTACTCCTATTTAATATGTCTTTAATGCACATATTTGGGAGTTGAGGGAAATGTCACTAAATTTTCTCAAATAGTAAATTCAATTATACGCATTAATATATGAGACGAAACATTCAAAGAGTGGTTTAGGATTGCCTTCCATAGTTGGATTAGGTGAACATTTTAAGTCTATATAATTATTTGTTGCTTCATTAAAACGCAGTTATGCCAATGGATAAAAGTTGGGTCTCACTAGCACGCATCTAAAGAGAGAATTCTTAGTTGGTCTTAGAGCTTTCTGCAAGCATTGCAAGTCCTTGGTGAATATTGATGGGAATATAAAATGTCCATGTGCTCTTTGTTTAAACGTAAACTGATAAAGCACAATTTTTGTTTGACCACATACACACAAATGGCTGGGACCATAGTTATACGAAATGGTATAATCATGGTGAGCCGGATGGTCGAACAACCATACACAACACAAGACACCCTGGGATGAGTGACATGGCTGAGTTCCTTCATGATATTGGTCCAATAACGAACCGATGATCCAACTCAAGGAAATATTGGCGAGACAAGTAACGACGCAATTCCTCGACGTAATGAGTATGAGAGTTACTTGCCACGCCAACTAAAAAACTATACCCAAATTGCGTGGGAGAGTGGATGTCTTCATTAGACTTTATGGCAAAGATTACGCACATCAAGGTCAAAGGTAAAGTGAGTGACACCACATTTGATGAGTGATGAGTGTGTAAATACTCATCATTTTTGGGTCAAATCTGATCTGCAAAACACTTAAAAATGCTCAGAAATGCATCAAAATACTGAAAATATATCAAAATTGCATTTTATATGTTTTAGATGCAAAATGTTTAAAATCGATGAAAATGAGCTAAGTTTGCATAAATGGCGTTTCAGCCCCCAAGTTTCAAAAGTTGTCAGAAATAGTCCCTGAGCACTTATTTCAAAAGAAAAGTCACCAAAAGGTTCTTTTAAAATCATAACTTATCATAATTAGTCCTTTGGTGAAAAATGTCAAAAGTTTTGAGAAATTACAAGTTTAGTCCTTTAAGTTTCAAATTTGGCAAAAATAGTCCTTGGAAGTTTGAAAATGTCCATTTTGGTCCTTGTACTATTGAAACTTGTCACTTTTGATCCCTTGAAACAACTTTGCAAAAGTGGCAGTTTTGGTCCCTCAAATATCAGAAATTACAAAAAGGGTCCTTGTTTATTAAAGCCTTTGAACCCCTTTCCATTTGGACCCCTGCCATAAGCCCCTGTGACCCCTATGGTAATAATCGTTTGACCCCCTTCAATATATCACCCGGTCAACTACGGTCAAACAAACACACCCCCTTTTTCCTCTCTTTCTTCTTCTTCCCCACCGCCGCAACACTCATACTCCCATCACTCCAAATTCAATTCCCACCCCTTATCCTTCCACCTCACCCAACAAGCCAAAGAGCATTAAATGCTTCTCCTTCCATTCACTCAAACCCCCACTAGCATATATGCCATTTTGGCGCCAAAATTGATCCAATGGCCAATATCTTCAAAATCCATCCAATGGCCCAGATTAAAGGTGGGATTAGCTCAAAGGAGTGAGAGAAGCAATTTGGTGTATAAAAGGAAGCAAGAGAAGAAAGAAGAAGAGTAGTCTTTATTTTTTAAATTTCATCAATTTCGTCTTTAATATTAAAGTTTTAGTTAAGTTTAAAAGCTGTAACCTTTTGTTCCTATGTACTCAAGTTAAGCTGTTTTATCAATATAATCTGCTTTTAAGTATCAATTCAAAGTTTTGTCATAGTTTCAAGTTCTTATGCTCACTGTTGCAAAATTCAATTTCAAACTCTTATGTTCAAGCCTCAAATAGCTTATTTCTAAGTTCAAATAAGCTTATATAAGCTACTTATATCTTTTGATAAGCTCACAATTCAATTTAAGCAACTTTGGTATGGGGTCAACGAAAGTCAAACTGGAAGCATCAAATGGATTTGGTTATGGAATTTGGTTGATGCAGAGCTTGGATGGGGTGGATTAGACTAGGTTAGTGTAGGATTGGTTCTGCTTAAGTCAAAAAAATGCGGACACTTGTGAGTGTCTATCTCATTTTCATTTTCTACTTCAGTTTGCATATTGTGTTTGTATTTGTACCTGTGGTTATTAATAGTTTAAATCTGTTTATCTAGTGGTAATTAGGGTAATTAAACTCAGTTTAATCAATAATACAACTAGTTCAGTGGATTAGCTCATTTAAATTGCAAAAAGTGATATAAAAGTTGTTTGGATTGTGCAAAGAAACCTAAGTTAGAGGGTTGTTCAAAGGAGTCAAACTGTTGTTTTAGTCTCAATTAGTTGTAATATCACCAAATTGGTCATTTATTTGTGCACTAGAATACCCAAAGTCAAAAGTACTTAAAATCTGTTCTTGTGATCACAGCTTGACTGAAGCATTGGTAAAATCAAGTGTTTGAGTTTAGAATACATAGAAATAGCTTGCATTAGTTTTATTTCATCATAATACATCAACATCACCCACAAATTGGTTTCAAAGTTCACAAAAGTCAAATTAACAAAACTGTTTCAAAAGTCAAAAGAGTGAAAAGTCTAGTTTTCACCAAACCCGATGAATTTTCATTGATTCAATTTTGGGCCAAATCAAGTGAAATTGTGGGTTTTTAAACTTCAACCGTCTAGTTTCTTAATGTCATTTTTGTAGATTTTTGTAATTTTTTTACAAGCTCCAAATAAGCTTGTCAATATGGACATAAGTCCTCTGCACACACCTCGTGTATACTGTCAGTGTGCAATGTGTTTTGTGCAGTAGCTTGTAACAAGCTCATCGAGAGCTTTCTTGGTCTGGTTTTTGGTTTATAGATAGCTAGCCAGGTCTTCTTTAAGTTCCAACTTCTGTTTTTTAGTTTTAGCTTATTGGGTAGCTTGTGCTTAGGCTTAAAAGTAGTAGACATAAAATCTGTTTAACACTTAAGCTTTTTTAAACATCAAATCATGGCAGTTAGCACTTTAGAAGTTTAGGCTAGTTGTAATTAGTTTCTTTTGAGTAATTTTAGCATATTATAGCTTCTGTGTTCATTTGGTACTTTCTAGTGCTCATTTGCTTAATCCAAGTGCTTATTTATAAGCACTTGTCACTGCAGCTTCATATTCCTTCACATAAGCCACTGTTTTTATATTTTCCTTAGATTCAGAATATTAATTTAGACTTTTCCTGAATTTTGCATATTTTTCTAGCTGCTTGCTATTTTTCCTCATTTAAAAATGCTTTTTAGGCAATTTTAATTAGCTTTTAATACAATTAAATCATAAAAGTTTCAAAAAAATAAGTTTTCATTTTTCCTAGGTTAAGATAAATATAAAAAGTCAAAAAAATATTTTTCCAGATTTTTCATAGTTTAATTTGTAATTTTTAGCAATTTAATTAGTTTTAAATAGTTTTTAATTCATAGAAAATAGAAAAATAATCAGAAAAATACAAAATTAGTTTTGAAAATTCTCTTTAGTTATTTTAGATTTTTCCAGGTCATAATTTCATTTTTCTAGCTTTATTTCATATTTTATTGTATTTTAGGGTATTATTAAATAGGTAAAAATAGTTTTTAATTAATAATAATTAGATAAATAGTTATAAAAATAATTTTATTTTTCTGAAAATTTTCTCTTGTCATTAGGATTGTAAAAATGTCATTTTTATATTTTTAGGATTAATATTGTTTTAGTTTCACATTCTCTTTTGTACGTCACGTAATTTTTAAGTTAAATTTTATAAAAGAAAATTCAAAAACATCATTTTGCAAATAGTGATAGCGTTTATTTAATATAATTTAGCTTTTTAATTTTCTTTAATTTGCATTTAAGCCCCTGTAATTTATAAACTTTTTCTTTAGGTTTAATCAATCATATCTCTTTTCCGTTCAAATCCTCTCGATCACTATTCTTTTGATTATTCTCGCACGTTCGTTGGGACATAACGACCTAGGAAACACTATACTCTCCCCGACTTCATTGCATTTGGTTCCGTTTCGCATTTGAAGTTTGTTACGGTTGACCATTCACAAGTGGTCACTTGTGTGACAAACTTGACCGTCCTGGGAGCTTAATCAAATTTTACGCCACGCCGGAGTCAAAAGCTAATTATCTTACGTTTAGCAGATTAGTGATTTGAATATTCACTCTTTGTTCATACCATCTATATATGTTTATATTTTCTTATAAAAATCCAAAAATCCATAAACATTTTAAAATCAAGCCAACAAACACAAAACCCAAAAAGATTTTTTTTTCTTATATTTACAAAATGTTTATCCAAAACCCAAAAATATTCATCTTTACCCTCTTACCCTTTTTGATTCTTTATCCCTTTACCCTCTATCCATTTGATTCTAACTTCTTCTATTCTCATGTAATCTCTCGACTACTAATCCACCTCGAACAATTTGAAAAACTTCATACTTTATCACAAATGTCAAGAATTCGTGTTGTTCGTGATGATCCATTAATTCTGCGAAGGGAAATGGAACGAAACCGGGTACATAAAGGACCGGTACTTCCCTCTCGATAATGGAAGTGCTAACACGTCCAACCTACGGTTATCCAAAGATCTAACCCCTCAATTGCTCCTAAGCCGCCTAAAATTGATCCTAAACTTTCACAATTTACAGTTAAAAGCAATCATGCATTTAGACCGTGCCTAGCAAGAATGACTTGCCTAATCTTCATGTTTCTCAAGAACCTGAACCAGAGACCATAACGGAAGTGGTGGAAATTGCTAGCTCTCTGAGCACACCACTTGTCCCACCTCCGGATTTTTCAAAATGTTCTTCGAGACTTGATAGTCATTCGGATCACCATTTTGGTTTTGTTGATTCTTTGAATGAACCGATTCCTTCTCATAACTCTCAAATGGAATCGCTTATTCCTTGTGTCGGTTGTGGTGAGCCTCTTTTTGGTTCACCATGTCAGCTGGTGTATGCGTGTGTACAGTGTGGTAATGATATTCGAACGAGTTGTTTGTTTTGTGGTTCGAGGAATTCATTTGATTATGATCCTTATCAGAACTCATTTAATGACCCTCAAATTTTTCCAATTACCCACCACAGCCCGACTTATCTTCATATAATCAACATATCTGCTGTGAATTTTGTGGAGGTCCTCACCAAGGATTTGAGTGTCAATCCGGAAACACGTTTATTTATGAACAGTTTTCCAAAGGATGCTCGTAACTTTGGTTATGACCAATATCCATATAATTCGCCAATCCGTGCTCAACAGTTTTCTTGTAGAGAATTGTGGAGGTCCTCACGATAATTTTCAATGTCAACCGTGGAATCAAAAGTACTATACTTCCGGTTTTGACAATTTCCAACCTCCACAAAGACCATACTGTTCAAACTCCACCGAGCCAGGTTTCAAAGAAATTTCCCAAGATTTTGAAACCGCAATGAAAACACTTGATGATATGATTCAAAACTTTAAGAATCAAGTGAGTGGTGAGAAAAACATAGGAGAATTGCTAGCAAGAAACGAGAGGCTCAAGAAATCTAGGGAAGAATTATTAGTCCTAGAGCATGCACTCTAAAGCATGCTCCCAATTTCTTAAGGCAAAATTTTATGATGATGACGAGGAGAGTTTTTATCCTTTTAAGAATATTATTTCTCAACTCCTCGGGCCGTTGATATCCCGGCCAGTTGAGATTCCATCTCAAACAATCGCTATCACACCCAAGTTCTACTCACTCTCTGAACATGGGGGACGAAAGCTTCTTGACACTGTTCTAAAAAGGAATCGGACTAATTCATAAAGTCTAGTGATGAGAACCTTGTCCCAATCCCGAGAGAGTCACAGGGAATTTCTGATCATATGTGTGATTCTTCTTTCCCTCTTGAGTGTTCAAACGATCAATTTGAGACTTTCTCCGATGGTAGCTAAGATCGTGCTTTTATGGAAACATTGAGTATGTTGAGGCATCACTTCCACAAGTCCGATGCCGATCATCTTCTTGAGGAGTTCACCGATGAACTCACTCACATCAATCCACTTTCATCGGAAAGTGATGATAGTCTCTTTGATTTCAAAGTCGATCCGGGAGAGACCGAAAGTCTCCTTGATAATGATTGTTCACTCACTTCTTATCCCAACAGTCCAATAGAGAATGTTGATCACTTTGTTCCTGAAGCATTCAAAACAACTCTCACTAATCCTCTATTTGAATTCGACTCTTAATTCACTTTAATTTCTGAGAATCCACTCTTTGATACTCGATTGAGGATAGTGATGAGTCTACTGGAACAAGAATTCACAGATTTACATCTTGTGATTGATTCTCTTCACGAGGAGTTCGCCGGTGAACTCACTCATATCATATCTCTGCCGGAGTATGATAACTTCCACTTTGATCATGACACACCCGGGATTTGTCTTGATCAATGAGCTTAAATGATGAGATTTATAATATCAAAATTATGGATTCTCCTATGGATAAAGATGAGTTAGTCATGATTTTCATCATGACTTTCTTTCTTTTCTTCACCTATCCCGTGACTTCTTCTCTTCTTCACTCATTCGGGAGTGAAGATACCATCTTTGACCCCGGCATTTCCATGTACCATTCGTGAGCCGGGTCTGTCTATGTATACCTCATCGGTGTGGAACTTTCGCGTGTTTCAAATGTTTGTCCAAACATCTTGAATGAAAGTCCGATGGAGATTGTCTCTTCCACTTTACTTCCCCAAGAACCAATTAATTCGGGTCGAAGTCAAGCTAGCACTCAGAAAAAAAACAAGAGCACACTATATGGGTTTTCACCCGTATTTCTGACTTCTTTCTACTTTCTACCACCCTAGTGTGAGGGAGTTGCCCCACGTTGTATAAAAAAAAAATTCAAAAAATAATGGCCGTAATATTCCCCTTTAGGTTCTAAGTTTCGGCATAACAAAGGTACTTTGAATATTGAGGGACATATTCATTTCTAGTGTGGGGGGGAATTCTCACGAATTTTATCATGTAATTATACCACCCAATCCCCCATTTTTGGCCAAAATTTTTTTTGGAGTAAGTGTTTTACACTTACTCAGCTTATGGTTATCAGTCCACCATGTCTAATAAACAAAAGGATTGGCTAATCCAGGAGCAAACGGCTCTTGGTAAAGATATCTCAAATCCGTTGACGGCTTGCAATTTGTCCAAAATTATATGGTATTCACTTTCACCATATCCTTAAAAGTGAAGAGTTGGCTAGCCCGCAAGTTTATGGCTTGTGGTAAAGGCAGTGGATAAATCATAATTGGTAATCACCAAATATAATATTGATAATTTATCTAAGAGTTGGCTAGTCCGTATAAACGGCTTCGTAAAGACAAATCAAACCGTTGAAGCGGTGGTTTGCTCAAAATCACATGGTTATCGCATGTACCATAGTTCTTACTTGAACTGAAACATTTGGCTACTCCAGAAGTAATGGCTTTTGGTAAAGAGATTCAAATCCATTAAATTTTCTCAAAAGATTGCTAGGGACTAGCAATAGTTTAGTGTGGGGATTGATGAGTGTGTAAATACTCATCATTTTTGGTCAAATCGAACTGCAAGAAAACACTTAAAAATGCTCGAAAATGCATCAAAATATCTGAAAATATCTCAAAATTGCATTTTATATGTTTTAGATGCAAAATGTTTAAAATCAAATGAAAAATGAGCTAAGTTTGCATAAATGGCGTTTCATTCACCAAGTTTCAAAAGTTGTCGAAATAGTCCCCTGAAAGCACTTATTTCAAAAGAAAAGTCACCAAAAGGTCCTTTTAAAATCATAACTTATCATAATTAGTCCTTTGGTGAAAAATGTCAAAAGTTTTGAGAAATTACAAGTTTAGTCCTTTAAGTTTCAAATTTGGCAAAAAATAGTCCTTGGAAGTTTGAAAATGTCCATTTTGGTCCTTGTACTATTGAAACTTGTCACTTTTGATCCCTTGAAACAACTTTGCAAAAGTGGCAGTTTTGGTCCCTCAAATATCAGAAATTACAAAAAGGGTCCTTGTTTATTAAAGCCTTTGAACCCCTTTCCATTTGGACCCCTGCCATAAGCCCCTGACCCCCACAATAACTGCTTTTGACCCCTTCTGATATATCACCCGTCAACTACGGTCAAACAAACACACCCCCTTTTTCCCTCTCTTTCTTTTCTTCTCCCCACTTCGCTGCAACACTCTATACTCCCATCACTCCGCTACTCAATTCCCACTCCCTTATCCTTCCACCTCACCCAACAAGCCAAAGAGCATTAAATGCTTCTCCTTCCATTCACTCAAACCCCCACTAGCATATATGCCATTTTGGCGCCAAAATTGATCCAATGGCCAATATCTTCAAAATCCATCCAATGGCCCAGATTAAAGGTGGGATTAGCTCAAAGGAGTGAGAGAAGCAATTTGGTGTATAAAAGGAAGCAAGAGAAGAAAGAAGAAGAGTAGTCTTTATTTTTTAAATTTCATCAATTTCGTCTTTAATATTAAAGTTTTAGTTAAGTTTAAAAAGTCAGAACCTTTTGTTCCTATGTACTCAAGTTAAGTTTCATTTATCAATATAATCAGCTTTTAAGTATCAATTCAAAGTTTTGTCATAGTTTCAAGTTCTTATGCTCACTGTTGCAAAATTCAATTTCAAACTCTTATGTTCAAGCCTCAAATAGCTTATTTCTAAGTTCAAATAAGCTTATATAAGCTACTTATAGCTTTTGATAAGCTCACAATTCAATTTAAGCAACTTTGGTATTGGGTCAACGAAAGTCAAACCGAAGCATCAAATGGATTTGGTTATGGAATTTGGTTGATGCAGAGCTTGGATGGGGTGGATTAGACTAGGTTAGTGTAGGATTGGTTTTGGTTTAAGCTGCAAAACAATTTGGACACTTGTGAGTGTCTATCTCATTTTCATTTTCTACTTCAGTTTGCATATTGTGTTTGTATTTGTACCTGTGGTTATTAATAGTTTAAATCTGTTTATCTAGTGGTAATTAGGATAATTAGACTCAATTTAATCAATAATACAACTAGTTCGATTAAGATTAGCTCATTTAAATTGCAAAAACAAAGTTGATATAAAAAGTTGTTTGGATTGTGCAAGAAACCTAAGTTAGAGGTTGTTCAGTTGAGTCAAACTTGTTTTAGTCTCAATTAGTTGTAATATCACCAAATTGGTCATTTATTTGTGCACTAGAATACCCAAAGTCAAAAGTACTTAAAATGCTTCTGTGATCACAGCTTTGATCAAGGCTTGGTAAAATCGTGTTTGAGTTTAGAATACATAGAAATAGCTTGCATTAGTTTTATTTCATCATAATACATCAACATCAGTCCACAAATTGGTTTCAAAGTTCACAAAAGTCAAATTAACAAACTCGTTTCAAAAGTCAAAAGAGTGAAAAGTCTAGTTTTCACCAAACTGGGATGAATTTTCATTGATTCAATTTTGGGCCAAATCAAGTGAAATTGTGGGTTTTTAAACTTCAACTGGTCTAGTTTCTTAATTCATTTTTGTAGATTTTGTAATTTTTTACAAGCTCCAAATAAGCTTGTCAATATGGACATAAGTCCCTCACATAACACTCGTATAATGAAGTGTGCATGTGTTTTGTATGTGGTTTGGCTTGTAACAAGCTCATGTGAGCTTCTCTTGGTCTGGTTTTGGTTTATAGATAGCTAGCCAGTCTTCTTTAAGTTCCAACTTCTGCTTTTTAGTTTTAGCTTATTGTAGCTTGTGCTTAGGCTTAAAAAGTAGTAGACATAAAACTGCTTTAACACTTAAGCTTTTTAAACATCAAATCATGGCGCTTAGCACTTTAGAAGTTTAGGCTAGTTGTAATTAGTTTCTTTTGAGTAATTTTAGCATATTATAGCTTCGTACGGTTCATTTGGTACTTTCTAGTGCTCATTTGCTTAATCCAAGTGCTTATTTATAAGCACTTGTCACTGTTCACACTTCATATTCCTTCACATAAGCCAATTGTTTTATATTTTCCATAGATTCAGAATATTAATTTAGACTTTTCCTGAATTTTGCATATTTTTCTAGCTCTGTTTGCTATTTTTCCTCATTTAAAACAGTTTTTAGGCAATTTTAATTAGCTTTTAATACAATTAATTCAGAAAAGTTTCAAAAAATAAGTTTTCATTTTTACTAGGTTAAGATAAATATAAAAAGTCAAAAAAATATTTTTCCAGATTTTTCATAGTTTAATTTGTAATTTTTAGCAATTTATTTAGTTTTAAATAGTTTTTAATTCATAGAAAATAGAAAATAATCGAAAAATACAAAATTAGTTTTGAAAATTCTCTTTAGTTATTTTAGATTTTTCCAAGTCATAATTTCATTTTCTAGCTTTATTTCATATTTTCTTGTATTTTAGGTATTATTAAATAGGTAAAAATAGTTTTTAATTAATAATAATTAGATAAATAGTTATAAAATAATTTTCTTTTTCTAAAAATTTTCTCTTGTCATTAGGATTGTAAAATGTCATTTTCATATTTTTAGGATTAATATTGTTTTAGTTTCA
The DNA here is from genome assembly GCA_910596185.1 of Chrysanthemum makinoi. Lineage (NCBI taxonomy): Eukaryota > Viridiplantae > Streptophyta > Magnoliopsida > Asterales > Asteraceae > Chrysanthemum > Chrysanthemum makinoi. The sequence continues at coordinate 173,035,568 of OU343222.1, read as the reverse complement.
CATTCTCTTTTGTATCGCCACGTAATTTTTAAGTTAAATTTTATAAAAGAAAATTCAAAAACATCATTTTGCAAATAGTGATAGCGTTTATTTAATATAATTTAGCTTTTTAATTTTCTTTAATTTGCATTTAACCCTGTAATTTATAAACTTTTTTCTTTAGGTTTAATCAATCATATCTCTTTTCCGCTCAAATCCTCTCGATCAATTATTCGTTGATTATCTTCGCACGCGACTCGTTGGGACATAACGACTGGGAAACACTATACTCTCCGACTTCATTGCATTTGGTTCCAAAATGCTTGAAGTTTGTTACGTTGACCATTCACAAGTGGTCACCATAGACAAAACTTGACCAGTGGGAGCGAATCAATGAGTTCCTAACTTTATTGAAGGAAGTTTTCCGCCCGCTCTAGGTACAAGATGCCATCGTCATACTATGAAATAAAGAAGACATTTAAAACTATCGGGTTAGGATATGAATCGATAAATGCTTGTGTAAATGATTGCTTTTATATCCGGGCGGTAACGAAGATTTGCGACTTGTCCGACCTCGCTAGTAGATGGAAAGAAAAGAACACACTAGGGAAGAAAGTTCCTAACAAGGTATTGCTTTACTTTCCTATCATTCCTAGACTACAACGCTTGTACAAGTCTAAACAAAAGCAAAAACATATGACTTGGCATGCTGCCTCAATCTATGGAGAACGGTAAGATGCAACACCCGGTTGATGGTCAAGCATGGAATAAATTTGACATCAAGTATTCAAAGGAATTTGCTAAAGAAAAAAGAAACGTCCGTTATTGGTTGTCGATGGTTTCAACCGCACGGCAACCTTAGTGTTCATACATGACATGTGGCGGTCATATTAACCACATACAATACCCCCGATATGTATGAGAGACTTCTCTTATGTTGACATTGTTAATCCGCCCCAAATCACCGTGGAAGGATATTGATATTTACCTGAGGGCTTTGATTGATGACCTAAAGACTTTATGGAAAGATGGAGTCGGACTAATGCCGTTATAAAATAATCAAATTCTCAGATGAGCAGCCGCTTTTATGGACTATCAATGACTTTCCAGCCAAGTAGTTTGTCTAGGTGGAGTGGGCAAGGTTACATGGCATGTCCGACATGTAATGTAGACACTCCAGCTATGCGCATGTTAAACAAAACCGCTTATGTTGGTCACAGAAGATTCTTAAGCACGACCAATAAATGGCGAAGAAACGTAAGGGCATTCTATACAGAGGTAGATATAGACCTCCTAGAAAATTTACTGATGACATCTTGGATCAACTAAGAAGATTGCCTAAAGCGTGTCCGGGAAACATCCAATATATGGAGTGCTAAAAACGCGGGTCAAGATCGCAAATTGAATTGGACAAAAAAATATATTTTCTACGAGCTAGAGTATTGGTCTTTTCTTACACTAAAACACAATTTAGATGTCATGCATATCGAAAAAAAATGTGTGTGAGAGTGTGTTGGGTACTTTGTTAATGAATGACAAATCAAAAGACACCAACAAGGCAAGACAAGATTTACAAAATTTGAATATTCAGATCGACTTGTGGCTCGTCAACAAAGGAAACGGGAAGTGCTCTAAGCCTCATCCTACGCTCTTTCACAACCTAAGAAAGAAAACTTTTTGTCAATTCATTAAAGGTACGCGCTTTATTTGAAAATTTCTTTGTTCAATTAATTCGCCGTATTCATTTCGACAACTTATTCTAATATCCTGATTTTTTTTCTTAATTCATCAAAGGTGTTAAACTACCCAATGGGTTTGGATCTAACTTCAAGCATAGTTAATCGACAACGATAGCAACATAACAGGCTTGAAGGCTCATGACTGTCACATAATGATGCAACGGTTGCTTCCTCGCGGACTTCAAAATTACTTGAAGGACCAAACCAGCAACACCAATAATCGAAGCTTTGTTCATTCTTCAAACAAATATGGCCAAACTTTGATGGTGGATGACATGTTGAAAGCTAGAGATCAACCGATCAATATTTTGCGCGAGCAAATATATCCTCCACTTTTTTGACATTATGATTCACTTGGTTATTCATCTATCGGAAGAGGCTATTGAAGGCGTCCGTTTACATGAGGTGGATGTATCCATTTGAAAGATACATGAAAAAGCTCAAAAATTATGTCGAAATAAAGCAAGCACCAAGGTTCAATAGCGGAGGGTTATATTGCCGATGAAGCATTAACTTCGTCGCATTATTTTCGGGTGTTGAGATGAGATTTAATCGCCCGACCGAATGAGGACGGTCCAAGGCCAACAAGTCGATTTGAGGTGTTTCGATCGTCCGCAAAAGAATGGTAAACAATCATTAGTTCGGTTTAAAGGCACACAATGAAGCAAGTAGTATGGCACGCACTACACAATAAATCATGAAATTGACCAGATATGAACGCTGCATAAGAGGTACGCTGCTTATTTCAAAATTTGTTTCACGTAAGTTGTTATTCGACGACTTATTCTAATATCATGAACATTTACAAGGCATTTCGCGAGACTTGGAAGAAGGGTTTCCTCACTGGTTTGAGATGAAGGTAGACTTATTGTATGTATTACCCTGTATAAATAACGACTATTACTCATATCTATCTATTCTTAACTTTTCATAGATTCGTGAATTAAAAGTACAGAAGGACCTAATTTGTACCGAAAGTTATTTGCTTTGGCTTGTGGACCATCATGTAATCGTCTCCGGTCAACTCTTGCGTAGTCAACGGTGTGAAGTTTATCGTACACGATCTGTGATTTACGCCGTTTAACTCAAAACAACGAATTTCAACTCCTAACCCCGATGGAGGAATGCATTATGGCCACCAAGAGATTCTCGAAGTTTTCATATATTTCATTCAATGTTGTGTTGTTCAAAGTCAAATGGTTCGACACTAATAACACTAATCGCTTAAAACGCTGTACCTATAGAAACAACATTACGCAAATTATGACCGATCGTGTATCGTTTCAAAACGAACCATTCATTCTTGCAACGCAAGCAACACAAGTCTTTTACCTTGATTTCCGCAACGCGTGGTAATTGGAAGGCAGCCCAAGATTCTTATCATCAAAAATTTGGAACCGGATATCATTGTGGTAGAAGACAACCATGATGTTGTACATGACAACAACTCATCACATATCACACTCTCTACTGAGTTGGATCGTTGGATTATAACATTATAAATATAGATGTTCAACCAGCGGAAGTTGAGGCACAACCACCAATTATCACTATTGTGGAAGACGAAGATGATATTGATTTTGATGATCACGTTCCTCATGATTTAGCATCTGATGATGATGATGGCCACGAGAATGAAGATGATGAAGATGACAATACTAATAATGTTGAATTTTATGTTGATGATGTGGAAGATTAATCTCGAATTGTAATTTGTAGAACAACACTTAATTATTTGAATGAAATTGTTATCGAGTGGTTAAATGTGTTTATTTGTTTGTTTATTTATTTATTGATTTATTTATTTATTTATTATAATTATCTTGTTGATATATATTGTTATACTTTTGGACCATTTTGCGATAGATAGTTTTGTAGATGATCATGCGTTAACGGTTTAGGAACCGCTTTGGCGATTTTGGAAAAGGATAACTATGTTGTATATATGATATTATGTATAGCGAATTTGTGTTATTGATTATATTAAAACAAGTTGTGACATTGGTAAAACAGGTTGTGGATTGGCATATTATGATAACAGGTTGTAGATTTTTTCAGAAAATTTCCGAAAAATCAAAATTACCCATTTTGCAGAATATTCGCATAGTGGGTCAATAGTTAGGACATGTCCCGGAAAGTTCAAAAGCATATTTTAATTTACGACTTTACCCGGGACATGTCCCCTACGAATAGTTTACCTCAACAGTTGGTTACACGCTTCTGGGACATGTCCCCAAGAAACACGTACACGCCGGACTAATAACATAATTAGGGTACTTAAAGTGAAGTCCCAAAATAGTTTCTCAGGGACGAGTCCCAGAAAACACGCGCCACGCTCGGACATGTTTGACGGAGACATCGTCAGGGACCCACGCGGCCCCGGTAAAGTGGTAAGACTCCCCCGAAAAGTATTCCCGAAGCGGTATACGGGGACATGTCCCCTGAAACCCTTTTACCGGGGAGATGTCCCCGGCGAAAGCCCTGAAATTTCTCCTGCGAAAGCGGCGATTGTTGTAAGACAACTCCTTTCACGATCACAACTTCACAAACGTTTTCAATGCATTGAGGTGTCTATAAACATCACCAATAAACTACCACGCTTCTATTTTTCTTTTTTCTTTTTAAAAAAATCTAAAAATATCCGAATTACCCTCAACAAATATGTGTAATGACAATATTCAAATTAGATGAAGCATAATGAGTTATGCTGGAAAGTACATTAAGCATATTTAGCTTTTACCCTAAGAATAATAAAAGGGAAGCCATGCATAATACTGTACAGCCTGTACTCTTTAGTCAAAGAGATGATCATTGGGTCTTAACATGTGAAAGCAGTAAAAATCAAGGTTGTCGGATCGCATCCGATCGATCAAGATAATCCCACGATCCTACACTTAAAAAAACGACAGATCGAACTGATCGAAATCGGGTAGGATCGCTCAGATCGTAGGATCGATCAGGATCGTAGGATCGCTATTTATCCTATCCGTTGCTAAACCATTTTTGGACTTTTTTCTTCTATGTGAAGCATTTAAGCCCCATGTTTGATTCAAAAAGCCCAATCTCAATCACTAATTCATTGTTTTTCTTTTTTTATGAACTTTAATTCATTGTTTTTCACAAATGACCATTCGTTTAAAGTGACAGATAAAGATTGTAGAAAATTAGTGTTAGCATTGGCTAAATTAAGTACAAAATTATTACGATAATGACTAACAATATTTTACGACAACTACATGCTATTTTTACCAACAATACATATGATTTATTAATTTATATTAAGTCTTAAGTGATGTACATTTCAAACAAGATAAACAAAAACCTATTATTTATTGTTCACCACGAAGAAACTTTAAAAGATGTAAGATTTTTTATTTTTTAACGCTATATAGATACAAATTGACTAAGTGTAGACTTATGCCAGATATATATAGAACCATGTTCTATACAAAAATATACACATTTTCATAGGATCTTAAGATCCCGATCCGATCCTACGATCACGATCTTGCAAAGCCAAAAACGATCCTAGGTAGGATCCCGATCCTGACAACCTTGGTAAAAATAACATAACTTGATCATTTGGAGACAATATGGAAGATAATCTGCACCTTACCGCTTATAAATATAAACATGTAAATACGAGTTTTGACTTGGGAGTTAGGATGTACCCTCCTCACCATATAGCTCATCATTTGTATTTTAAAAACAGAGTAACACAATTTCAGCCAATCCTGAATAATTGCATATCTGATATAATTTGTTCGACTTTCAATAAGAAGCTTGTGCATAACGTTCATAAAATATGTGAGATTCATAATAATAAACATTTGAAACATTGACCTCACTGCTAATTTGCACTATAACTACACTTCCATCTTCATACCTTACTTGTCATTTGTTTTAAGATCCACACGTTGCAATGTTGTTATTATCTTGTACCTCAAATCATGTTAAAGTAGCTATAATCTTAAAAATCAAGCAAAAGTAGTGTCTCCATATAGGAACTCACATTGCACCAGAATTGTGTAGCAGAGATGATCCCTATAGAATTAATGTGTTTTGAACAGGGTTTATAAACAAAAAGGTCGTCAAGCGCAATATCTTCTTCTGCCATATCAATTATAGGTTCACCACTCTTCCTGAATCCATGTACCTCATTTATTTCATTATACTAGTTGGATACCCGTGCACAGCAGCGGCGATAAGTATAGTTATATTTGTTTACTTATCCGTTTAGGGAATTCGTTTCACAACACTCCGAATGTATATGTGTTAGTTGTATGTGTTTGTTTGGGTTACCCGTAACTTTCCAGTGACATCATTATTCCCGCATATAGAAATACCCTCGCAATCTCTTACCCGTCAAACACTCTCCCGAAAAGTATATGATTTTGACGAATCAAGATTCTATTGATTGAAAAAATGTTAAAGTTGTAAAAAATTTGAAGTAAAATAAAATAAACCAACTAAAAATATGAAAACTAAAAACTCATAAAAATAAATTAAAATGGATGTTGAATTAAAGAGCACAAAATTTTAGAAAATATGGTGAAATTAGATTAAAAAAAATAAATGGATAAAAAGATATTTCAATTTGAAAATAAAGAAGAAATTTTAGTTGAGAAGTGACGCATGTCACTTTATAATTGGACCTTCTTATCTTAATTTTTAGTGGTTAAGAGTTAGACTTGGATTTTGTTAAAAAATGACACATGTCTTCTTGGAGCTTCTTATCTTAATTTTTGGTTAAGAGTTAGGCTTAAAATTAGGATTGAGATATACATGTATTATAATATACTCCCTCCGTCCCAAAATTATAGTCCCCTATTGACTTTTTCGGTCTTTCTTTTACAACTTTGACCTTAAATATTTTTGTTTGTGTTATATAATACTTGATACAAATTATATGAATGGATTGTGTTTTAAATGTATTTTTCATTAATATATTTTTCATCAGCTATTGTATAACGCAAACAAAAATATTTAAGGTCAAAGTTAACAAAGAAAGACCGAAAAAGTCAATAGGGGACTATAATTTTGGGACGGAGGTAGTAGTATAGATGTGTTAATAGTGTATTGCTTTGTGAATGATTTTGGATCACCATGTTCCATCATCCATACACTAATAATACACTAATAACCGGTTTCTCATTGTTGGTTTCTATTTGAACAACAACTAGAGACTCCTTCACCGTAGATATTGTTAGGAATCATCCTAACACGAAAATGTGACAACATATTCGGTATTACAATAGTTATATTGTAAGGCACAAACACATGGACTGAAACCGTCATTTATGTAAAGTCATGTGTTTTGTGCACTATATAAGCCCTCCTAGACTTCACTAGGAGGGTGATGCTTAGTGTGTAATCTATCATTTTCCTTATCTTTAATAAAACACAAAGTTATCCCTTCTCTCTTTACTTTCTCTCTCTAACCATAGATGTCATTTACTATCATCCCCGACCTCCCGAATCCATGAATCAACTAATATATACGATCTAACAGATATAAACAAACTACTTTCAGGATCGAGTGCTAAACTATCCGGGAGATATAATTGGTTAAATTCTTCAGTTATCATATCAAATGACATAATTAGATCATACCCCTGAGATCCAACATCCACGTTATTCGTATTACAAGCTTGCCAATGGATAAATCTACGTATACATACCTGATTTTCTTTAAACGCAACTGATTTACAAGGCAAAGTGGTAGATAGTCTTCTCCAAGCATTTGTACTTAATGTAAAAACATCAACTATAGTGTGGCTTAAACTACGATTAAAGGTAACTTTGACCAGCTTAGGATCACACGTACCAGGACTAACCCCAAAACCTAAAACCGTTTCATACGGATAATCTAACATATTAGGGACATCAATATCTACTGATTTCCTAATCGTAGGATTCCAAATAATAGCTCTCTTTGTACCGGAATCATCTGGACTTGCATGTTCGTGCTAGTAAATACTTAGTTCCTCGTACATTTGGGCTAACCATGTTCGTGCTACTTTTCCTTAAATAAACCCTTTTTACAGGCTTCTTTTATTTGATTTAGAGTAAAATGCAGAAATCTTCCCTGTGGTTTGCTCAGATTGCAGATTTCCTCCCTACATTTTCGAAAGTGCAGGCGGCCTCCCTGTGAGGAAAAGTTGAGTTCATTTTCGTCCCTGGCCAAATTGAAATGACTGAAATACCCTCGTCTTCATCCCCTTTAACTTTACAGGAACGAAATATGCAATTTGAACAAACCACAGGGACCATTTATTTTTAGTCGAATTTTTTTTTCGAAAATAATTTTTTTCCGAAAATAATTTTATCGTTTTCATCCGCTTTTGTCGTTTTCGTACATTTTTTAGATTATTGTCCGTTTTTTATCCATTTTTCTTACGTTTTGTCTGTTTTTATTCGTTTTGCCGCTTTTGTCCGTTTCTTTTTCCATTTTTTGTCACGTGTTTCTTACATTTTGTCTATTTTTTTTACGTTTTTGTTTGTTTTTGTAATATTTCATCATTTTGAAAAAAAAATTCAAAAAGAAAAAAACTAAAAAAAAAATTCCAAAAAAAAAAGTAGAATTTTTTCGCAAATTTGAAATAAAAATTCCAAATTTGCGAAAAAATTATACTTTTTTTTTTGGAAATTTTTTTTTCAAATTTTTTCAAATTTTTTTTCTTTTTGAATTTTTTTTACGTTTTTGTTTGTTTTTGTAATATTTCAATCATTTTGAAAAAAAAATTCAAAAAGAAAAAAATTTTGAAAATTTTTCTAAAAAAAATTAGAATTTTTTCGCTAATTTGAAAAAAAAAATTCCAAATTTGCGAAAAAATTCTACTTTTTTTTTGGAAATTTTTTTTTCAAATTTTTTCAAAATTTTTTTCTTTTTGATTTTTTTTTCTTCAAAATGATGAAATATTACAAAAACAAACCAAAACGTAAGAAAAATAGACAAAATGTAAGAAACACAGACAAAAATGGAAAAAAAATGGACAAAAACGAATAAAAATAGACAAAACATAAGAAAAATTGATAAAAAAAGGGACAATAATCTAAAAAAATGAACGAAAAACGGACAAAAATGGATGAAAATTGATAAAATTATTTTCGGAAAAAAATTATTTTCGAAAAAAAATAAATGGTCCATGGTTTTCAAATTGCGATTTCGTCCCTTAGAAGTTAAAGGGGATGAAGGCAGAAGGTATTCAGTATTTCATTTGGCCGTGAGGGCGATTTGCATTTTACTCTTTGATTTATAACACAACATAATTTTAAGGGTTGGGTTGTTTTCACATTGACAAAAGGTATAACTTATATTTAAAGTAGTCTCTTTTCATGGTAAATCCTCTAGTCCTTTTCAGGATAACAATTTTCATCCCTTAGGCCGGATGTAATGGTGACCGCAGATGACTGCGCTCACCACTGCCACCTCTGCGCCAATTCAGCTTTCTCTCTAAGACCTTCTGCATGTCCAAGTTAGTGTAATAAGACGAACCCACTTAAACACAAATATACCTCACAAAAACATTTTAATAAACAAACACTCACACACAACACCCACAAACAATTTGATAAAGAAAGGGGAGGACTCGGTCGAGAACACGGCCAAGTTGGGGTTGTTTTCCATGGGGGACAAATTCTATGAGGGCGGGAGGGGGAGGGGGGGTGTTCATGGGGGGCGTCATGGGGACGTCCGAAGGGTCAACCACCCATTATGCCTGGTCTTATGTGAATGGTGTACATCAATGGGCAAAACAAAATTCTCACCACCCATCATCAATTCTAGATGTCTAAAAAGTCTGAATTATCTGTACATATACAATATCACATGCTAAACACTTCTATGAGGAAAGTTTTATAAGATAAAAATCATAAAATGATGCGAACATACCGATTTTTCAGTACAACTAGTAACAAGAGAACTGGTATCACAAGCAATATTTCCAAAATGTTCCAGAGGCAAGTTAAGTAATGTAGACGAAATGAGATGCGCAATTCAGGCAGTTGGACAAGCACATCCCTCTGCAGCCTCGTACAGTTCTTTTCAGAATTTAATAACATATTTTATGATTTTACCTTTAAGACCAGAAAGCCAACATGGAGATCTCCAACTGATTGGCACTATAACTGCACTATAATCTACATAACTTGCGTTCTATGATCCACATGTTGCAATGTTGTCATTACATTTATCCCCAATTGATGGCAAAATAAACACGATCAATGATCAAGCAAAAGTAGTGTCTCCGTATACGGATACATATTACATAAATATTGAGGTACAGTGATCCAATACGATTGATGTGCTCTGAGTTGCATTCATAAACAAAAAGGTCAACATTATTGGGATCATCTTCTACCATTTCAATTATAGGTTCACCGTTCCTCCTAAATCCATGTACCTCATTTATTCCATTTGGTGTTTTAATGATGAATTGTTTTGTGAACAATTTTGGATCATTGTCGTCCATCATCCATACACTAGCAACTGGTTTCTCATCCTCAGATCTCATTTGAACCACAACTAAAGACTCCCTCATCTTGGATATAAACAAAGCAGTAGAGTGGGGATCAAGTGCTAAAGTATCCGGAAGATATAATTCTTTAAATTCTTCAGTTATCATATCAAATGAGATTATAATTCGCATATATCCCTGAAGTCCAACAACCACATTATTCCTATCAAAAGCTAGCCAATAGATAAACCTATCTACAACCACCTGATTAATGGTGAATCTAATTGATTTACACGACAAATTATAGTTTTGGGGCTCTTTGAAAAATAAGCCTTTTGGCTTATTTTTTGTTTGTAGCTTTATTTATAAAATTCAAAAAACCCTCCTGTGTACAATAAGACAAACTTTGTCATCAAATATCTATAAAACATTTCATTTTTATTCAAGGCCACAATCCAATAACAAAAATAGTTCCTGTTTATCTTGTTCAAGTATTCTACTACTTGTAAACAACAATGGCAACAACACTTAAAGCACCTACAATCTCTTTATTCCACCACACATATTCATCAAACTCTTCACTAATAACCCCTCAAAAATCAAACCTTTCATTTCCATTATCACCCAACAAATTTCTCCACAAATCTTATCCTCTTCACATTTCAAGAAAATTTCAAGTCTTTTCATCATTAGAAGCTGCAACAGTTGAAGATAAAGTTATAGTAGAAGAAGCCCAGAAAGAAACTGTGCAGAATAAGAGGGTTTTTGTACTTAATCTTCCTTGGACTTATACTGTTGATGATCTTAAGAGTCTTTTTGGTGAATGTGGTACTGTTGAAAATGCTCAGGTTTGATTTTTTTTATTTATTTTTTATATCTTTCTAAACTTTTTATGTTATGTGCATATGTTGTTGTGTTTTTATTAGATGAGAAATGATATGGATGCCTAACTCATATGACTAATATTATGTCTAATCCACTCATTGTTAGACACATGTATTTCACACTTTCTCTCTCCTCAAACTCACCATTGATCTTGACAAGTGTACGATGATCTTTGTTAGGCATAAAATTAGGTATGCCAATCACTACTCTTATTAGATATGGTTTGTTTGTATTGGTCCCAGTGCCTGCCTGCTAAAGTTGCATAAGTACAAAATAAACACTTAGGCTAGTCGAGAAGTGTCGAGCCTTTTTGGCTCTGATGTAAGCTGCCTAACCGCTATTACAGTGGTCGTTTCCGGATTCTGTCATCCCAAGATGTTCATCCAATGAGGTTTGACCTGAGTGTCTTCCGAGACCTTTGGGCTGCCTTATCACTATGGGATTATCTGTTTTTATTGATGTTGCTGATTTTAGGGGTGTTTCACATTGTGTGTTTGTAAGTGGTTATGTCATGTGCACTAATAGTAAGCTTTAGTGAAGGAGATGGCGTTTGGATGTGTGACATATTCTAATAATTTAAGGATTTACATTAAAAGGGAGTGTTTGAGATTTGCTTATATAAACAATTTATATGCGTATCGCTAGGGGTGGCAATTCGGGTCGGGTTCGGGTTGACAGGTTGGCGGGTCAGGAAACCCCAACCCGAACTTGACCCATTTAAATTATCGGGTAAGCTATGTCAACCCTAACTTGTTTACACATAACCCGAACTTGACCAATTTAACCCGTATATATACATGGGTTGGCGGGTTAAATAGGTTACACGGGTTGAATAGGTTAAACGGGTTTCGGGTCGACCCATTTAACCCGTTTCATATACAAAAGCTGACATATTACACGAGTTAAACAGGTTAAACGGGTTTGCGGGTCAGCCCGTTTAACCCATTTAACCCATATAATAAATTAGAAATAATTTTTAATTTAAGAAAAAAATCTTCAACGGGTTGGCGGGTCAACCCGCTTAATTTATTCCCAACCCGAACCTGACTTGTTTAATAAACAGGTTTGATGGGTCGACCCAAACCCGACCCGAAATCTATTTAGACTCAAACCGAACTTATTAATTTTCGTGTCAGTTTCAGGTCAGGTTATTTGCTTATATGATTAATAGGGTGAAATAAGCTACTTTTATAAGCAGTTTGAGATTGCTTGTTCAAACTGATTATTCTTGGTGGATTAATAATTACAAGTTTACCATTGGATGAATAAGCTGTTTTTGTTAACTGATTGCGTATAAGCATAAGCTGTTCAAATAAGTAATCCCAAACACCCCTAAGTAATCAGATAATCAAATGCAGTTTGGCTGCAGCTAATCCGAAACAGATTATTTGACCTCTATTTGCAATAATCAAATAACCACTTCGATAAAGCAATGCCAAACACCCGCTTAGTTGCGAAAAGTGCAAAGTTTTTACATAAAGATAATGCATTCTTTAATTCTATTAACGCTTCTGATTTTAGTTACACATAAAGATAATTTAGGCTATTTATAGCTATATGAATGTATAATAATGGTTTGATTTTGTTTGGAATATTTGTTTTTGTTGACAGATTATAACGAGGAAAAAGGATGGGAAGAGCAGAGGGTATGCATTTGTTACGATGGCTTCTACCGAGGAGGCACTTTCCGCAATCGAAAAATATGATTCTCATGTATGTTCTCCATTTCACTCTAATTTCTATGAACACTTAATGTCCATCTTTTGTTGAGTTCGATGTTTGTTCTTTGGTCATACTCGAATCAATAAATGCGTTTCATGATGCATTGATGCTAAATGTGAGACTATTAAGGCCTAGATTAACAAGTAAAAAACAAATTCTATGCAACAAATGAGTTGGTCCTCTTACTAAATTATCTGCAATATAGGTTTTGGAAGAGTAAAAAATAGGACAATTTTCACCATCATGATTCTACTATCGAGTGGAGACAGTGAATCACTTAATCTTTATACGTTTTGCATCGAGTATGTTGCACAGGATTAGAAGCCACTGCTCTGAAATTATTAGTTCAATTTAAATTTCACTATCATCTATGGTAACATAAGAATTATAAATGAATATTAAATACCTGTCTAAAGCCTTTTTAGAAGCGCCTTAAACTGTAATTGCTACTAAGATGCCAATAGACCAATTTTCCTGTAACCAACATAAACGTAGTGATAACTCACAAGGAACTAATATAGGTATAGCAACCCATGATACATGGATAGAGTAAGATGCATGGGCTCTTTACAAACTCATGGGTTACTAGTAACTTCCATCATAATTTTAAGTCCATTAGGAGGTTGTTGGGCTAGTCTATCATTTTGGACTTGAGATCTTACAAATGATACCAAAATAGCATTCCAAGGTGTAATGAGTTTGATTCATCCGTCTTATCGACTATCGAGTATTGATTATGCATGTGTAAGCATTACGAGGACATCGCAAGTATCTTTTCTTTCTAACAACTTGTCCTATCTCACCTGGATAACAAGTAAGAATTTGAGCATCTTATAAGCCTTAGGTTATGGGTTATTAATTACTTTCACCATGGTTTTAAGTTGCTTTGAAGATCATTGGGCTAATGTATCACTTTGAGCTTGCAGTTTATACTTTAACCAACAAAGTTGATAAGTAGGCATGAAACACTTCAGAATTTGATAGAGCATGGTGTTTTCTAGGAACTGAATAGGTTTGAGCCACATCTTTATCTTCATTTGGTTGATTTAAAATTACTGAAAAGAACATGTTTGGAAGTGTTTTGGCAATAAGAAATTCATATGCTGAAATGGTGATATCTTTCTCATTTAGATGCTTAAATTACATGAACTCGGAAGGGACACTTTTTTATTTAACTTTTCAAGATGATCAATATGAGAGTAACATTTTGTCTTGTGCAGGAATTAATGGGTAGGATTATTCGGGTAGAATTTGCAAAAGAAAACAAGAAACCTTCACCTCCTCCTACTCTTCCTGGCGAAAAACGTTATAAGCTTTATGTCTCAAATCTTGCATGGAGAGTAAGAAGCAATAATCTTAAAGAGTTCTTTGGTGCCAAATTTAATCCTATATCCACCAGGGTTGTTTTTGAAAGTCCTGAAGGAAGATCTGCAGGATATGGATTTGTTACTTTCGCAACTAAAGAAGAAGCAGAATCTGCTATATCCACCTTGAATGGAAAGGTAATTTTATGACTTTCAAATAAGTCTTTTACTCAATTTTGGCAAATTTCTTAACCATCCTTTGATAATCACAAAACTGGGAAGTGTAGTGGTTAACAACAGTTGTAAAGTAAGTCATTCCGGTTAGTAAAATTACAAGAAAACATAGAAATCATTTTTATTCTATATAATGCAGGAGTTGTTAGGGAGGCCAATTACTTTAGCATTCAGTGAAAGAAATGCAGATAATGAAACAGAGGAAGATGCCTCTAATGAACAAGCTGCTGAATCATAGTTTTGCTGAAATCCGAGTTCCCCTTCGACCAGTTTTTGGTATTTGACGGTCACATGGAAGAACAAGCAGAGTTTCTAATCAATGTGAAGATCATAAACTAGTTAAAGTTTAATTGCAGATTGTGTAATTAACTTATATTTGTATCGGCGATTGCTCTATAATGTATTGTGTTCCATTTTGTGAGTGAATGGCATCGGTTCATGTCCACAGTTTTAATTCATAGTGTTTGGTTTGCATACTAACAATGTGATTGACTGCCATCCATGCGAAAATGAATTGAAGAGAAAATTACATAAAACGGGTCATAGTTGTAAAATAGTATTGTTATCGATCAAAAATTACGGATCATCCACGTGGTTTGTCAATTATCGTTTGTCGATATTATGGGCAGATGGCAACTATAATCACTTTGGTTTGTCTAATTCGGAAAGTATCATTCTTATGAGGAAAAAAGTTGAACATATTAGATCCTTACCCGGCGTTAAATGACTCTTTCATGCTTATTTTAACTTGCCAAACACCTCTATTCTTAACATTGCCCAAAAAGGCCTATTTGTTTTTGTTTTTACCAATTTTCCTTCTTATACTTATCTGCAAATCCACCAATAAAAAAAAGACAAGTAGAAGCCAATGAAAGAGGAGTAGAGACTTATTGACGAGGTCCCCGTTACTTCCCATGAGTTAAGCATTGAATCTTGTCCAAGCCTCAAACGGATCCTGACAGGATTGACGCTAACGGGAAAATATATGTTGATAAGTTAACCGTCAACAAGCAGAATTTTACTAGTTACGGGTTCGTTTGGTAGGACGGAATGAAATGTCAACTGAATGGAATAAACGATGTAATGGAATAAAGAGTGTAATGTAATGATTCATTGAAGTTATTAATCATGTTTGGTTTGTATGATAAGACGTAACCCATTAATGATACAAAGTTTATTTGATGTGGTTAATTAATGATGGAGTTTTATGTAATTTTGATTCTATTACAAGATGTAATTAAAAAAATAAAAATAAAAAAAAATAAAAATCTTAATGAATGATTTTGATGTAATGGGTTATTACTTGTAATGAATCATTACATTCTTTTAATTTAAACAAACAACATTTATTAATTACATCGTAATAATCTTTTCCATTAGAGCTTTGATTAAGCAAGTGTTACATAACGTGTATAACTTAACTAGTAAAAGTGTAAAACACTAACAAGTCAAAATTATCTTTCAAAACATTAGGTAGTACATAGCACTCCAAAGACTACCAACAAAAACCCCAAACTGAAACCCTAAAATAAGCAATTCCGCATCTCCAAAATAAAAATAAAAATGTCAGACAATATACCATTCGATCTCCAAGTTGAAATCATAAAAAGGCTTCCAATAAAATCACTAATTCAATTCCGATCCGTTGCAAAATCATGGAAGTCTTTTATCGATAGCTCCGAATTTAGAGTTAATTACATAAATCGTCCTTGTGGTTTGGTCAAAGTTACGGATTTTGTCCCTATACTTTTTTGCGCGTCCATGTGGTTTACAAATCTTACGGATCTTCTCCTCGATCGACCGGTCCCAAAAGGACCTCCCTTGCAAATCTCTCTAACGTGAGGGCTAACGATCGTTATACAAACCACAGGGACGATTTATGTAATTTACTCTTTAAAAAAAATCTTTTTAGTTTTATTATTCAAATTTTTTTTTAATTTTATTACGATTAAATTTTTTAATAAAAAAAACTTTTTATTTTTTAAATTTAACAAATTTTAATTTTATTATAATAAATTAAAAAACTATTTTTATTTTTATTTTTTTTTTATTTTAAAAAAAAATCAAAAAAATTATAATAAAATTAAAAAAAATTATTTTAATTTTATTGTAATATATTTTTTTTATAAACTGTTTTTTCTTTGAAGAAATTAATTTTATTAAAAAAAATTAAAGTAAAATTAAAAAAAAAACTTTTTGAGTGCTTTTTTATTACTGCTCGGTTCTCTCATGGTTTGGCTGACTTGGAATGATGGATTTGAAGGCTTTTTGATGTTCTACCTCTTGGTTGATTTCTTTTGTTTTGTGTTTCTTGAAATTTCCGGTTTTGTTTTGGAACTTTTTTGTTAATAAAATCTTAGCCTTTCGAAAAAATAATAATAACATTACCAAAGTACTTGTAAAACTTACGAGAACATTTGTTTCATGAGAACTTAAAAAACCTGATTAAAGTCCACCCGAAACATTCTCACATTCTAAAGGGAAGCGAGCTTATTTATTCAGTTTAAGTATCCATGGCGTCTTAAAATATGTACAATATCAAAAAAGAAATAAAATAAAATGAGAATGTCGAAAAAATACCACAATTTTTAATAAAATTATTTTTTTTTAAAGAAAAAACAGTTTTTTTTTAAAATATATATAATAAAATTAATTTTTTTTTTTTTTTTAATTTATTATAATAAAATTAAGATTAAATTTAAAAAAAAAAGTTTTTTTTATTAAAAAATTTAATCGTAATAAAATTAAAAAATTTTTGAATAATAAAACTAAAAGATTTTTTTTTTTAAAGAGTAAATTACATAAATCGTCCATGTGGTTTGTATAACGATCGTTAACCCTCACGTTAGAGATTTTGCAAGGGTCCTTTTTGAGACGAGGGTCGGATCGGGGACAAGATCCGTAAGATTTAAACCAGGGGACGAAACGCTAAAAAGTATAGGGACAAGATCCGTAACTTTGACCAAACCACAAGGACGATTTATGTAATTAACTCCCGAATTTATAAATAATTACCACCGCAATCCGCAGCATCATCATCTACTTGTAAGTTACATTAACCAGGAAAATGAATCTGAGAAAAAATATGTCTCGATTGTGGATGATGACACTTTCCCCCACCAAAAGTTTTCACTAACTCTCCCTTCGTCTGTTATACTCCTTGACAAACCAACAATAGTTGGCTCCTCTCAAGGCTTAGTATGCTTTTATGATCGTTTTGCAGATTCCGGAACAAAGACTGCTGTTATTTGGAATCCTGTTATTAGAAAATCGGTTACCATATCTGTGCCTAATGTTTTAGTTGAACCATATAGTACTGTTTTTGGTTTTGGGGTTACTCCGGACACATGTGACCCTAAGCTTGTCAAGGTTTCATTTGATCGTAGTTTGGGGGAAGGGGGGGATTATGACACAGTAGTTGAGCTATTTACGTTAAGTACAAAGGCTTGGAAAAGACTAACCACGAACTTGCCTTGTAATGCAACTGCATTCAAAGATAATCAGGTAGTTATAGATAGGTTTATTTATTGGGGTGCTTATGATTTATCTTTTGAGGACCGTAGATATCACGGGCTAGAACAGATTATGTCATTTGATATGATAAATGAAGAATTTAAACAATTAGATCTTCCGGATAGTTTTGCACGTAATCCTCGTTTGTTTATATCTAAGGTGTGGGAGTCTCTAGTTGTGGCTCAAATGGAAGTGGTGGGTGAGAAACAAGTTGTTAGTATATGGAATATGGATGATGGAACATGGCGATCCTAAATCGCTGACAAAGAAATTTACCATCAACACACCAAATGAATCATTTGAGGTACATGGATTTAGGAAGAGTGGCGAACCTTTAATCGAAATGATGGAAGATGATGATGAAGCTGAACTTGATGACCTTTTTGTTTATGAACCGTACTCAGGACACATGAAGTCTGTTGGGATTCCTGCAATGGAATATTCATGGAATGTGAGTTCCTGTATAGAGACACTACTTTTGCTTGATAATTGAGATTCTAGCTACTTTGACATAAATTGAGGCAAAGATAATGTTAACATTGCAAAGGGTGTGGATTATGGAACAGATGGCTTTTGGTATTTGGAACATGCAAGTTGTATGGAGATTGTAGTACACAGATATAGTGCAAATTAAGTTAGATGCATTACATATATGCATGTATTTAGCAGTGAGATCAATGTTTTAAACATTTATCGTGATGAATCTCTAATTTTGTTATGCTGAATCTCTAATTTCAAATGTTATGCACAAGCATCTTATTGAAAGTCAAGCTTCTCTAATTGCATTGTGTTACTATAATTTAGAATGCACCATGATAATTTAGTTTTTCCTCTTATTTCACGCATTATTTTTATATCTGAATTGTATGAAACAGACTTGTGTCAATCACGCTCTATCTTTATATGTGGATTGTAGCTATTCTATAAATAACATTGATTCGGGCCGAACTTGCCATCAGTTTAATCTTCTTATACGCAAATTACCGTTTGTTAAAGTCACAAATATCAGGTATAGTTTTTTTCTTTTTCTTTCTAGAACATGTGCGGACACTGTGTGCTTTGCCTAAAGTACAAACTTGTAATGTGATGATGCTTAGTATATCAACTGAACACTTTGGACATGCTTAATTGCTTATATTTAAAAGGCTGTAAGGTGCCGTTTGATCGCGTATGACCCCCCCCTCTGGAAAGGGGAGCCGGAACCGGAGACACTCAAGTGTTGCGTCCCACAGGCACCACCAAGACGGGGATGGCGAATCCGCGGATAAACAATACTTCCGGAGGAAGCCTCAACCGCGCCCCATACAACTTAGGGGTAAGGAATCTTGCCTAGGATGAAGGATCGCAACTGCGATACCCAAAAAGCGAGATAAACTCCCGCCCAAAAGCATCATTGTCATAACAACGAGACAAACCCTGAATTGACTTACGTCACTCCCCATTTACAAAATGTCGCTCTCATGTCCCGTGACCATGGGAACACGACAGAAAGGTCAACCATATAAATATGGGTTTTGCCACTATTCGAACAGTAACATATGCTCACTCTCTCTCTAAAACTCACCTTATCTCTCTAAGAACCCTTACTTACTCTCACGCCAGAGGTTGACCGCGGAACCTCGTTCCGCGGTGAGACTAACGGTGTCTACTTTCTTAGCATCTTTAAACCAAGACTAATACTTAATACAAGGTCTATTCCCGGAGAAGTTAGCCTACACTAATCTTTGCAAGGGAGCGCCCAGAATTGTATTAACAAGTTAGCGCCATCCGTGGGACCAGTGACATAACTGTGTTTCAGAAGAATTCTCATGAGCAATCTGGCAAACAACCCTTCTCCTTCTCCTGAACCTTCTACGGTCAGGAACACGGGTGGAAGGGAAAAGGTGCAAGGCACAGAACAGTACCCTCCTGAAGTTGTGGCCAATGCAGTGATAAGGGAGTTCTGCGAGAAGCACTACAATCAGATCTTGCCTCTAATGGCGGAAAAAATCCATCAGGAAAAGCTAGACCGGGTCAAGACCGTCGGACTTTGACGATGAGACCAGAAATGAGAGATCTTAAGAGCATGCTCGGAATACTCGCCCAGAGTCTGAAAGAAAGCGGAAACCCTGAAAGAGGCAAAGGCTAGCCCCGTGGTCAGGCCCTTGAGTATTCAGTGTCAAAGTGTCTTCGAGACTTAGTAGTCGAGAGGATGGGTATTCCAGAGAAAAGAGCCCTGTGGAAGCAAAAAGGTCACGACCGGACATGTTCTCCAGGTTGGAAGGAGAACGCCCGCACGTGACTACTAGGCTGGGAGACCAAAGACCAGCCGTGTTTTCCAGACTCCAATCAAGGTTTACGCGCGGCAAAAAGCGGGAGACTCAAAAGCAGGGCCGCGAAAGGCATTCGGTGAAAAGTACCGGAGAAGCGAAGCCTGACGTAACGGCGCTTCCCACTCAAAGCGCCAAGGAGGGGACACATCACTCACACCGAGCAGGACACTGGAGGTGTCTCCCGAAAGTGAAGAAAGCGGGAGGACACTGGAAATCCCCCGAAGGCAAGATGGGAAACAAACCGATGAGCTCTATTCCCGTGCGACATGGTAGCTTGGATCCCGCTTACTTTCAGCGGATCGAAATTTTGAATTCCCAAAAGAACAAGGATGCGGCACACATCGAGCGTCACGATGGAGCGGAGACCCGAAAGATCATCGAAAATTTTTCGACCGCGGACAAAATGGAGATGGGCCATGCCCACATGGTGCCACATGTTCAAATCCACCACGATAGGGCATGCGGTTTTGATGGTACTGCGTCAAAGCATCGATAGCTTTGAAGAACTGAGATCAAGATTCCTCTCATATTTTCTCCAACAAAAGAAGTACACAAAAGACCCTGTTGAACTGCACCACATAAAGCAGCGGGAAGGAGAATCCACATAGGCATTCATGGAGCGCTTCAAAATGGAGAAACATGCGTGAAGGGAGCTCCGGAGTGTATGCGGGTATCGGGTTTCATGCACGGGATAACAAACCCCGAGCTAATCAAAAGGCTCAACGACAACATACCCCAGACACAGGATGAAATGTGGAAAGTGACCAAGGCATTCCTCCGAGGAGAGTTGGCCGCGGCCAACCAAACAAAGAAGAAGCACCCCCAGTGGAAAAACCACGAAAGTGGGCAGAAGAACATCCAGATCTTCGAAAGGAAGGGAGAGTGCAAAGGCTGCCAAAAGCCAGAAAGAAGGCGGGGCGACAGATTCACCCCCCTCACAGCTCCTCCGCCAATGTCCAGCCCGGCCGAATCCCAGAATAAAGATAAGTATTGCGACTTCCATAGGGAGAAGGGGCACAATACGGACGAGTGCTATCAGTTGAAGAAACAGATTGAAGAGGCGGTTAGGTCCGGGCAACTTGCACACCTGGTCAAGGAGATCAAGAATGGGACTCAGAAGAATGGTGGTCCCAAAGGTGGAAAGAAGGATACCACAACCAAAGACAAAGCTCACGCCATATACATGGTCCAAGCCTGGCAGCTGGCAGTCAAGCCCAAGCTGACTGCGGATGCAGTCCTAAATATGGAAATATCCTTTCCTCCCATATTCGGGGATGATTGGGACGACCATCCACTGGTGATCAAGGCAGATGTTGAGGGATGCACAATCCACAGAATGTACGTGGATAATGGAAGTGCTTCGGAAGTCCTATATGAACATTGCTTCAATAAGCTAAGTCCGGACATCCGAAGGAGATTGATCCCCGCCTCATCACCATTATTGGGTTTCAGTGGAGAGCTTTCATGGCCGTTGGGACAGATCCTCTTAGAGGTAACATTGGGAGACGGCAAGAAGACGGCTAAGCGCTGGATGAACTTCATGGTAGTCGGTCCCTTCTTCTTACGGGATAATTGGACGGCCAGGAATCAGGCTATTAAGAATAGTCCCATCTACGGCACATGGAATGTTAAAGTTCCCCAACCATGATGGGGTCGTAACTCTGCATAGCGACAAGGTAGTCCCGGTTGAATGCAGGATGGTCGCAGAACCACAACCCCATCAGAACGCCGAAAAAGCCAAGACAAAGGAAGGAATCAAAGTTGCAATTAACCCCGAATTCCCCGACCAAACAATCACCATTTGAGGGGGTCTAAGTGAAGAGGGAAATAAGAACCTCTGCGACTTGCTTAAGAATAACTTGGAAATTTTCGCTTGGCAACCCTCGGACATGACTGGGGTTCCGCGGACAATCGCGGAACACAAGCTGAATGTCAGGGAAGGTTACAACCCTGTGCGACAAAAGAAAAGGGGACAGGCCCCGGAAAGGAACAAAGCCATCAACGAGGATGTTACTAAGCTTGTCGCAGCTGGGATTATGAAGAAAGTCCATTATCACGACTGGCTATCCAATCCAGTTTTGGTCAAAAAGAGTGATGGAAGCTGGAGAATGTGTGTAGATTTCAAAGATTTGAACAAAGCTTGTCCGAAGGATTGCTATCCCCTGTCGGAGATCGACTGGAAGGTCGAATCCCTCTGCGGGTACCCATTCAAATGCTTCCTTGATGCATATAAAGGTTACCACCAAATACAGATGGCAGCCAGGGATGAGGAAAAAATGGCATTCCACACAAACCAAGGCATCTTCTGCTACACAAAAATGCCCTTTGTGCGAAAGAATGCCGGAGCAACATACCAAAGGCTAGTGGACAGAGCTTTTGACAAGCAGATTGGAAGAAACCTGGAAGTGTACGTTGATAACTTAGTCATCAAAAGCCATTCAGAAGAGGAGGTGCTCAGGGATACAGAGGAGACTTTCAGGACCTTACGACATATCAACATGAAGCTAAACCCCAAAAAATGCATGTTTGGGGCAGAACAGGGAGTATTTCTAGGCCATGTGGTGAGTAAGGAGGGCATCAGAGCTTGCCCGGACAAGTCCAAGGCCGTGACTATACTCAAATCCCCAACAACCAAAAAGGAAGTGCAATCTTTGAATGGAAAGTTAGCTAGCCTCAGCCGCTTCATGTCCAAATCAGCGGAAAAGTCTCTCCCATTCTTTAAGACACTGAAGAAATGCATTAAGAAAAGCGACTTTCACTGGACAGCTGAGGCAGAACAGGCGTTCAAAGAAATGAAGAAACATGTAACACCCCCAAAATTATCGCAGCGGAAGATTGTGTCACTAGGGTATTACTTCATAGTTCACAGCACAAGTTCATGACGACTCTAAATGAGACGTTTTGAAATAAATTATCATTCGATTAAAATATCAGAGTTTACAAATAGAGGTCCCACCAATTTGTAATATCATAAAAAGTACAACATAAAAGTTGTAAAGTTTTTCGAATGATAGTATATGCATTGTCTTCAAAATATTTTCCGTGCGCCTTCACATGCCATGCCAGCTAATTCCTTTAGAACACGAGATAACATGCTAAAAAGTCAACACAAGGTTGAGTGAGTTCATAGGTTTGTAAGCAAAGCAGGTTGATCACAAGATATCAAGTTTATGAAAGTAGTGGGCTACGTTGTTAAATGCCCATAGTGCGTTTGATTGCTTAACCGGTCAATACAAACGATAGAAACCTCATAGGTTTGAAATTGATGTGGACAATATATTTTGTAGTATAATTGCAATGTGTACAATTATCTTCTTGATAGTTATTATTGCTCTAATCTCATGGCACTCACGATCGACCGTTGTATATATATCACCGACGATATATACGAAATAACTTGCCCGGGTAGGTATTTTGCCCTTTACCTAGATAACCTCAAATATAGTGCGCCTTATTATTTCCGATACAGACTTGACGGGTTCATTAATTCCGATAGGCCTATCCACAATATTTGCGCCACTCCCGTGATTAGTGGTCCATGATATTGGGGACTTTTGGCATAAACAACTTAGGCATGCAATAATACTGTCGATAAGGCTCAACTTGCAAGTAATTGTCCATAATAAAGCATTTTAGCATGTAGTAAAAGCAGTAGCATGTATCTCCCTTAAAGAGTTTATAAAAGCATTAAACAAAAGCAGGGGCTATGAAACTCACCATCGACAAAGATCGGAGTGTAACGATATATTGTTTATCAACGGTAGAGTATGGCAAGACCACGATCTTTAACGATTACCTACGAAAGCATAGTATTCGCGTTTTAGTATAGTGTACGATATAAGTGTACAAGTATATGTAGTTTGTTGGCTTTCAATATGATGTTGAACATGAATCCTTAAGTTAAAGTATCCCTTAAGTATTGTTTGGCTTATAGCCCTTTTATAAATAACCTCGTACCATCGTTCGGGAAATCAAAATCAAGAGGTGGAGTGTAGTGAACCATGAGAGCCAGACACTTTAAATCGTGAATCCTAATAACTCATCGATACGACACTGAAGAGGCCTCTTATGATAATGAAATTCCTTACTATTATTGTACTTGTCATTTATAAGTGAAGTATTTGACGAGACAAATGTTATATAAAACATGTGTCGTGTTTCATCAAAGACTATTGATTGACTTGTGTGACGATATGATGATATAAGTTGTGTGTTGTGAAGTAGTTTAACATGTCGTATGGTCATTTACTTAGTTTGTCAAAATCCAAAGAAAGTCTAATCCAATGAACTAAGTTTTAAAAACAAGTTTCGGGTCATTAAGCCCAAGCTAGCCGTGCGGCTAAGTTATGGTTAAGCAACTTGAGACAACAATAAGGCCATACCGAATGGCTATTTTTAAGTCAAAATACCTTAAGACATCAGCTTTGGCGTAACCTTGGCTTTGTTTTGGCCTCAAAGAGTCAAAATACACTAAGGTTTCTTAGCCATGGTTGTTTTTCGGTATACAACAGGTCCGGTTAGTTTTTGTAGTTTTTAGGATTTGTCGTTCACTTTCTGCTTATGTGCTCCCGAGTTTTTGTAGAAAAAGTCATTCTGAGCAACTTTCGTGTTTTACACTTTTGCTGATTCGGACCAGAAAAGGGTCAAAACCTTGTTTTAAAATCGTATCAGCAAGCTTTCTTGTTTCAGCACTATATTTCCTTTTAGTAACACTTAACTAGACATAACTTTTTAACCACAAGTCCTTTTTAAGTGATTCAAAAGCCCAAGTTTTAGTTTTTACTTCCTCTAACAGCTTCTTAAGCTTAATCAAGTCCAAAGTCCAAAGTTTACTTATATCAATTGTCTAATAACAAGTATATACTTATATTTCATTGCAGAAAGTTTGGCTGCATATTCAGTCCTGCCAAAACGACCATAAGTTGAGTTCTACAACTTGTTTTGACACGCGGATTTCGCCAAACTTCAAGTTTAGGTCTTGGCTACATTTCATAAAACTGAGTCGACTTCCAGAAATGACCAGAACCATGGGATTTTCCCAAATGAAATCTGGTGTGCAAATTTTGACATGTTTTGCCATTTTGGCTCTCATTTACTCATCGGGATGAGTTATGAGGTGCGCCACCCGGCGAAACGACCATAAGACATAGCTATACAAGCCTATCTTACTGAATTAACCTCAAAGTTTACTGAGATGATCAGTTTAATCAATCTTTGGGACTGTTGCAGAATTCAGGTTCATAAAACCTACCTAAGGCTTGTTCTAGCTTCTTTTCATGTTACAAACTTCATGTACAACATCAATCATGCCATATTACATATACTACTTATATCAAATTACATCCAATAATAATATAGATTATTACAACCATATTGAATGAATATGAAAATAAACTCAAACCTTACAAAGGATAGGATGAAAAGTTACTAATAATCAAGCCTAACTTCTTTCAATCTTTAACCCTTGTCTTCAACCCTTTAACCAAAGTTCACTAATCTCTTTACCCTTGAAATAGATCCTTTTATTCAGCCCCTAAATACCTTGTATAAGTCTTGTGTCAAGCTTTAAATCAACAAATCACCACTTGGACTAGGTATAGCTCATCAATACCTTCAACTTTCTTGTTTAACTTATACATTGAATTAAACTAAATGATGGTGATGGTGTTCATATGTTGTACGGTCACATAGAGGAGGAATGGAGAATTTGTGAGGTTTCTTTGATCTTATCAAATGATAAGATAATACTTATGTGATAAGTATGATACTAGATGAAAAAGGATGGTGTACATGTGTACCAAGTAGTAACACCACAAGGATTAGTGTCCCTTGTGGTTTTTGACGTGTCCTCATAGGAAAAAGAAAGGATTTTGGTGATCATTTTACATTTACTTAAGTGTTTAGTGGTATAGTTTGATCTCGGTAATTACTAATGTTAAGCCCTTAAGTCACGAAATTTAAAACCGGGCAACATAAAAATATAATACTTATGAAAATATCCAAACTTATCAATATACTCCAACTAAGTATATTAAAGGTGTGATAAGTCTATTTGGGTGCGACTATGTTGTTAAAACCTAATGACGTAGGTTTGAGCACGCGTATTACATAAAGAGTAAAATATTTACGTAAAACTAACAAGGTGGCAATAGTTCATCTAAAATATGACTATTGGTGAAAATAGAGTATTTTGAACACCTAGACTTATCGTAGTCTTGTGTTAACCGCGAGGAAAGTTTACACGATTAAACTTTCGTAATTAATAAAGTAACAACTTTAAATAATTATTTATAGCTATTGGCGAACAAAAAAGTGTTCGTGAGAGTAATAATCAAACAGATTGAATTATTTTATTGGAAATTACTGGTTACTACCGATTACATGATTTGCTGCGTTACGCTACGTAAAAGTCAAATAGTAAAAAGTTAAACTCAAAGGGCAAAATAGTCATTTTGCCTTATGAAAATTTACGAGTTGCTACCAAACACATTGCCAACTTGCCAATGGTCATTGCACCACGCCCAAAGGAAGAACTGATCATGTATCTGGCCGCGTCCCAAGAAGCAATAAGTCGCGCTTGTGTTAGAGAGAGAGTGACAGGGCAATGTACTTCGTAATCGGCACCGCGCCCTAAAGGGTCCCGAGCGTAATTACACCCCAATTGAGAAGCTTGTTCTAACACGGTGTATGCGCCGACCGCGGCGATACTTCCAAGCACACCCGGTGGCGGTTATCACGATCCGCCCATCAAGCAAGTCCCGACCAAAACAGAGAAAAGTGGAAGAATGGCCGGACGGGCAGATAGAACCTAGACGAACATGACATCGACTTTCCCGAACACCATTAAGGGCAAGTGCTAGCAGACTTCATTGCCGAAATTCCAGAAGAGGGAATCCCAGACAAGAAAGCGGGCAAGCAACCGTACTCAGAGCCGTGGAATTTATTCACGGACGGATCCGCGTATCAGGAAGGTTCCGGGGCAGGTTTAATCCTAACAAGCCCGGAGGGAAAGGAATTCACATATGCCCTACGTATCGAATTTGAGGCATCCAACAACGAGGCCAATAATGGCTAACCTTCATCGCAGGTTGAGAATCGCGGTAATCGCATGCGAGTGAAGGACCCGCCGTAAAAGTTTACTCCCGCCTCGGCAAATCGATCAATGGAGCGCACGGCAAAAAGAGCGAGCATGCGCTGGCATTTGGCAAAAGCTAAAACCTAATTGAGGGATTCCTGACGCTCTCCATCAAACAGATTCTCCTGAGCCGCAACAAGCAAGCAACGCTACGCAAGAAGATAGCCTCCACCAGCTTTGCTCACCTGATAAAACAGGTCCTTGTGGAAGTCTTGAAGGAAAAATCCATTGAGGAGAAGGAAGTCTTGACAGTCGTGGAGGAAGATGGAGACACATGGATGACCCCCTTGATCGATTACCTAAGGGATGAAACATTGCTGGCGGATGACCAAAAAGGCCGAAAGCTGCGGATCAAGGCACGAGAGTACATGTTAAAGGACGGAGTCCTACTCCGAAAATCCTTCTTAGAACCATGGCTCTGATGCGTAGGCCCCATCCAGGCCAACTACGTGCTGCGAGAGATCCATGAGGGATCATGTAGCATGCACTCAGGACCAAGGGCGGTGGTAGCCAAAGCGATCCGATCTGGATACTACTGGCCAACAATGCATAAGGACGCCCGATAGCTTATACAGAAGTGTGAAGATTTTCAAGTCCACCGTCCAAAAATCAAAGAACCCGCAGCAAAACTTGACCCCCATCACTTCCCCTTGGCCTTTCTACAAGTGGGGCCTGGACATATGCGGCCCTTTCCCAGAAGGACCAGGCAACGTGAAATTTATGATTGTGGGAATAGACTATTTCACCAAGTGGATCGAGGCTAAACCTTTGGCCTCCATCACGGGGAAACAGGTGAAGAAATTTGTTTGGGACAACATAGTTTGTCGGTTTGGCCTGTCGGGGGAAATAGTGTCAGACAACGGAAAGAAGTTCCGCGACAACCCATTCAAGGACTGGTGTGAGAAGCTCAACATCAAGCAACGATTTGCCTTAGTTAAGCACCACAAAGCGAATGGCTTGGTGGAGAGCGCGAACAAGAGCTTGGGAGAAGGTATCAAAGCAAGGCTGGAAAAGGAAAGCAAGGACTGGATAGAGGAGGTGCCGCATGTGCTCTGGGGCCACAGAACCATGATTAAGACCACTAACGGGGAAACCCATTTTTCCCTTACATATGGCACTGAAGCAGTTATCCCAGTGGAGATTGGAATGCCAAGTCTCTGATGCACAGCCGTGAACCAAATATCCAACAACCAGAACCTCCGCCTAAACTTGGACATCTTGGAGGAGAAAAGAGAAGCTGCGGCAATTAAAGAAGCACGCAGCAAGTCTAGGATGGAGAAGTATTACAACGCTAAAGTCCGAAGCACGACATTCAGGCCCGGAGAGTTTGTGTACCGCAGCAACGAAGCCAGTCGCGTGGACGACACAGGAAAGCTTGGCCCAAAGTGGGAAGGGCCATATGAAGTGGTGGAAGCGTTAGAAAGCGGAGAGTACAAGCTCAGAGGTACGGATGGGGAACTACTCCCAAGAACATGGAACATCCGTAATTTGAAGAAATGTTATATGTAAGTGTAAGTTGGTCATCCCCGCCCTTTGTAAGTTGATCACGGATCAGGTCCGGACAATAGGGAAAAACCACTTTAAGTTTTATGTCTTTGATTTTATTGTAATGTTTTTTAGTTTTCAATGAAACGTAGAGCCTGGCCCGCTCTACAAATTTTCCAAACAAAATTCATGTACATTTTTGTTATATCTCTTGCATCCGCGACAAAACATGTTGCATATAAAAGACGAGCAACCTCACAATTGACTCAGGCATATAAGTGGTATTGCAAACCCATTGACCAATCCATATTACCCCCGGACGTCTGAAGTACGGACAGGGGTAGAAAACAAAGCCCGGGACGATTATCTCCTAAGAACCAACAAAAACACATATGTAATCTAAGCATAAACAAGTGTTTTCATTAAACGTTCAAAATACCTATACAAGATACACAGGGGCATACCCCCGGATTACAAAATAAGGGTGCCACGGCAACCGCAGCCCTGACCAAACAAACAGTTAAAATGACAAAGCTTCACAAAGTACTGGAGAGGCGGCATAGTCTAAATGCCGCCCTTAGAAAGGCACCTCAAACATCCCCGGTACGGTCAAGAATTGCATGTGTCAAACATGTCATCATGAGTGACATGTTCCTCCTCCTCTTGTTCTTCCTCCTCTCCAGTTGGACCGGTGACCGGGGCAGAAGGGGTTGGACCAGAAGGAACTATAACCATAGAAGGTTCCCCGGAAGAAGTAACCTGGTGGACAACATTGGAGACAATCAGGTCAGGATTCTAGAAATCAAACTTCTTGTCCTTGAGCTGGCTTTTCTTCTCCTTATATGCGGCAATGGCACGCGGACGCCTTGTAATAGCCTGCAAAAGGGAACTAGGCAGCAAAACCTCCTCCGTAGCTCGGGCAACTAAGCAAGCTCCCACCCACCTTTGGGTCGCTCCTTCCCTGCAACATTGCCGAGCCATAAGATACTCCAGGGAGCATCCTTACACGAAGGGGAATCAAGCGGAAAAAGGGACATCGCTAAGTCGCAATGGACTGGTAAACCTCCCCTAGCTCTGGGATTGTAAGCCTTAATTTGTTCCAATTTAATGCCCTTAGCTCCATGAACAACCCCAGCTTCCAACCCCTGCCTTAACCCTTCCGCAATGGCCTTACTGATGCAATCCCCCAGACGAGTCTGCAGTTCATCAGACTGTTTAAATGTCATCCAAGCCCTTCGGAAGCCATGCCCCACCACCCATCTCTACCCTCTACCGCGTAGGGTGCTAGGAAATAGCTCCTCATCAAAGTCGCGGTTTAACTCTGCCAACCGCTGATCCAACTCCGCCAGACAACCATCATAAGAGCTCCGGACCCGTTGCTCACATTCCTCTAAAATTTCCCCAAATGAACTCGCCTCCTGTACTTGTGCTTTCAAACTATCACAAACCGCGGAAAGCCCAAAAACTTGACCTTTTAGTTCAAAGATTCTCAACAGTCAAAGTCGCCAGCTGCGCGTCCTTGGGCGCAATCATGGCTTCCTGAGCCACACGCCATGAGCCTCCTTACCTCCTGCGACTCGGACTCCAGAGCACCCAAGCGCTCACGCAGAACCTTCGCCTCCGCGG
Organism: Chrysanthemum makinoi; assembly: GCA_910596185.1. NCBI lineage: Eukaryota > Viridiplantae > Streptophyta > Magnoliopsida > Asterales > Asteraceae > Chrysanthemum > Chrysanthemum makinoi. The sequence continues at coordinate 173,005,175 of OU343222.1, read as the reverse complement.
CTTCACCCTCCAACTCTTGAACCTTCACCTTCAAACTCTAAATCCTCTTTTCCCTTCTCTCCAGCTTCCTATTCAATTTGTTAGTCTGGTTCAACTCAAATTCCAGCCGTAGGCGCACCTCAGATGACATGCATGTCTGTTGCGCGGTCATCATGTTATACTACTCAAGCAACTCCGCGTGCGGCATGTTGCGCAACACAGATAAATAACCAGGAGTTGCAAGGTTGTCCAATACACTCTGACACACCCAAGGATCATCCATACGAAACTCGTTGGTAGGAAGCCACTTAGGAACATACACATTTTTAGCCTCCGCGGTATCCACATACAGGGATTGGTAAAAATCCTCGTAGGATGCCGCGGGACGATGAACAGATTGGTCCTGTGGTGGCGACTCAACTTGAAAGACACTTTCTTGGTGACGAGGTGGCGGCTGAGAGGGACCAGACATATCGGTGTCCAAATTTTCCTGAAGAGCACTGGTAGATGTTTTTGAGATAGCATCCGGATCCGCCTGCAGATGCGGGGAAGCCTCGTAAGCGCACAGCAGAGTCTCCACCGCCGAGGTCCGGATCGGTCAATTCATGTGAGCTTCCAAAACAGGAGTAGGCCCCAGGCAAAGATCCCTGATAGCCAAAAAACACTTATGTTGTTTCTCTATTTCAAAAATGTTAAGACCAAAGATATATCAACCTTATCACTTTACTAAGCAAACCCAACACACGTAACCCAAGTTACGCCAGATAAAACGTGAAACACAAAGACAAACAAAGCTTAGAAATAAGATGAGAAAGATGGTGACTTGATGTTTATACAAACCGTATGTGAGAGAAAGATAAACACAATATGTTGTATTACTTCAAAGGAAAACACACACACACACACACTTTCAAGCACACCCCTCAAATGACCATTTGAGGGGTATTTATAAGTGGAATACATGAAAACCTAAAAGGCTTTCCTATGGGCTTCGTTGGACTTGGATTGGGCTTGGGATATATGAGCATACAAACGGCTAACATACCCTAACGTTTAAACAATTAGCTTAGCCCAATCCACGAGCCCGTTGACTATTCTATCACGATATCTAACACACGCTACAAAGTTCCTAAACGTGAATGACCATCACTTCTAATAAAACTATTAAGGCTAACAATCTCCCCTAAGGGGTGGTCATTCAAATGATGCTCCACTTGATTAGGTCTTTACTTTTCTTGAGCTCTAACTTTGTGTAGATATAGAATAGTCTTGATTCTTTGTTCCTTCATGCTTTGTGATCAGATAATGTGGTTGTCTGCCGTTGTCAACTTCGTTGGTTTGGTATCTCCACGCCTTTCTCCACCATGCTCACACTTCTATTTGACTTTGAGTTTCCAATGATGAAGTTCTCGAGTCTTTACACTTTGTAGATTCTTTGACATTGACTAAGAATCATCTTTAACTTTGAGTTGCCTTTGATTTTGATGAGAACTTTCATGTGTTGTTGGTATTAGCATGTGGCGAGTCTCAGACGATCCATCCGCCCCGAGATTCCATAAGAAGAAAACATAAAAAGCGGTTAGTAATAAGCGGATTTCGGCACTTACAAGTTTGAATTTCGAGGGTGTTAACAACATAGTGTGAAAACACATCTCCAATTCTCACAAAGGCCATTCACGAATCGGAGTCCCACAAGTGAGATAACGCGATATACCGAAATACACCTACATTCGCCTGATGAGTCAGCCGAGGTACACCAAGCATCACCCCACCATCAGAGACCGCTTGAGACACACTGGCGTAATCCACGAAGAATTAGAAGTGACTGGCTGTCGGGCCGCTTGATGTTGACCGCGAGAGTTTCCATTCAATCACGAAGATCACAGATGTGAAACTTCTCATAAATGTTACGCGCAGATTGCTAAGATCTGCTTAGGACTCTAGAATATATCACTTGTGTCCTTATTGATGAACAACAATTATGTCATGTCATGTGTTCCTATGAGATCTTTTGATGAATCTCGTGGCTCTAGACTCAATAGTGCAATTTTGGTTTTCCTGGCGAGACTAGGAGTGGTCTCCTTCTTCAATACCAACGATCTCTAAGAGAAAGTCGATAGATTATGTAAGGTTCCCAGTGAGAATGAAACAAATCCTTTTAAGAGGAATTGAGTGTCTAGAAGGTTTAGTGCGGTCGCCACTTGGGTCCATGACGTCTTTGTCTTCAATACCAGTGTCATCTAGTGACAACCCGATAAGAGTGATGAGTTGAACCGGTTTTACGCTTCTAAGGTTGAATATGGAGGGCTATTTCTTTTCACCCTTTCTTTCACATTTCTTTTTAATTCTTCAACCCCTTCTTTCTCCTTTCTCACATTACTCCTTTTTTCAATCATACCTAAGGACTTCTAATACTAAACTATTGGTGATGTCCTTGGGTAGACCCCTCCGGCTCTGGCGGATCATAGGACGAATTTCCTATCCTTAGTCACCTTATAACTCCATGACCGTCCTATTGTTGCCATAAAACCATTTTTCTTGAAAATCTCTCAGAGTGTTTATGATAGAAAACATGTTTGAGACACTTCGAGAGTTTTATATTTTGAAACACTCCCCTTCACATGTGCTTATGAGTTTTAACATAAATCTGCACATAGAGGGTAGAGTTTGCACTTTTTGAATTGATTGGCTCATGATAGACAATTCCTCATGAGACAGTTCACGTTGCCTAGTTAAAGAGTTCCATTGTCAGTTTTAGGTGACAACTAGCTCTAATAACTAACTTGAAGTTGTAAACACTCCTTGAAAAGGAGGTTAGACCCATGAAGGTGCATATCTATCACAAGTTTCTCGAGATGGTACATATCCTGACTTAGATTCCCGTCAATTCATTGGTTTCGATCGAGTCGAGCTCATTATGAGATTCAAACACCGATCATTAAACATTTTGATCACATTTTAATCACGTCTCCTCCCCTCAAAAATAGCATATTCGTGATATTTTTATATCAACGGATTAAACAACATTTTAGAATCTTTTGGGGAGATAAACGGATTTGATTTAAGCATGAATTTGGAACATTTTGTTTTATACTCCCCCTTTAATAAAGCATAATCAATTAAAGGGTTTTAGAGGGAGTTATCTTGAGCACAAAGTATTTTGAAAGATTTTGAAAAATCTTTTGAACAATCTTGAAAAGGTGCTCAAGATGATGATGATTTCTCACCATTTTTAAATGCAAAGTGCCTTTGACGTACACTTGATTTTTCTATAAAAGCACGAGTTTTGATTTGAAAAATAATCAAAAGTCATCATTTTAGTCAGGGTTTCGCATCTTGAAGTATCACGAAAGCCATTATTTGAAGAAATTGTGAGAAACGACATGTTTTAGAAAACAAATTAAAGAACTCTCGCCAAGCATCTCAGACATACCAGTATCATTGTTGAATGACATTTCTAGAAACGCATGTGAGAATATCGATTATAATGAGAGACATGTCGTTGAGAAGAATATTTTGGATTTTTGATTTTATATTGTTTTTGTATTTTTGAAAAATTTTATATTTTTATATTTTGCTTTTGTTGGTTTTTCAAATTTTGTATTTTGAATTTCAAAAATATTTACTGTAAGCTTTTGGAAAAATCATTTTCAAGAAGATTCGAGAAGACGCTTCTAACTCCTCGGGGTTAGGCTTCGCATTCCAATTCATCGAACTAAATAGTCAAACCTTTCTTTTGGAAGGGCTTTCGTTAATAGATCGGCGAAGTTGGTAACTGTCTTCACGAAGAATAATTCAACAGCACCATTTTCGACGTACTCTTTGATGAAGTGATAGCGGACACGGATATGCTTAGTCTTTGAGTGATGAACAGGATTGCATGATATGGCTATGGCACTTTTCGAGTCACAATACATAGGTATTTTATCGAAAGTAAAGCCATAAACTGTGAGTTGTGTTCTCATCCATAGAACTTGAGCACAACACGCAGATAGAGACACATACTCAGCTTCTGCGGTTGAAAGTGCAAAGGCAATCTTGTTTCTTTGAAGACCCGACTTACTAACTTTTCACCCAAAATTGTGCTCCTCCGTGATGTACTTTTGTAACTTGATCACTGCGTGGTCCGCATCCGAAAAGGCAATTAGATCAAATCAGATTCCCGGATACCAAAGTCCCATGTGAATGGATGTCTTCGTACCGAAGATCCGTTTAACCTCTTTGAGGTGCGAGGTAGGCTTTGCCGCATTAAAATGCTAATAAGCAAGCAACAAAATGAATATCCGGGTCGACTAGCGTGAGGTACATGAGAGAACCAATCATGCTCCGATATTTCTTCGGATCAATAGGTTTCCCAAACAAATCGGCTCCAATTTTTGGTGAAGTTACCATTGGTGTTCCGACCGAGTCACAATTATCCATACCATGATTTTTCAAAATCTCACTTGTATATTTAGCTTGATTTATAAAAATTCCACGAGGGGATTGATGTATTTGTAAACCAAGAAAGAATTTTAGTTCCCCATCATGGACATTTCAAATTTACTTTTCATGAGATTTTCAAAATGTTTTGAAAGATTCGGATTAGTGGACCCAAAGATGATGTCGCCCACATAAATCTGAACAATCAAAATGTCGCTTTTGCATTTTTGTGTAAACAAGGTAGGATCAACTGTTCCTTTGGTGAAATTTTTATGGATAAGGAAAGAGAACGGCAGTTCTCATACCACGCTCTCGGAGCTTGTTTCAATCCATAGATTGCCTTTTGAGTTTGTAGACGAGTCCGGATGTTCCATGTCTATGAAGCCTTCTCGTCGACTCACGACACTTCTTCTTTGAGTTCCATTCAAGAACGGTCTTAATGTCCATCCGATAAACCGTGATGTTTTTGTGCATAGGCTAAGAAAATCCCGACCGCTTCTAGTCTAGCTACCCGCGAATGACTCTTCAAAGTCTATCCCTTCTCTTGTTCTATCCTTTGGCCACAAGACGAGCTTTGTTGCAATGATCATTTCTTCATCCCGTTTGTTCTTCCATAACCATTTAAGATCAATGACACGAACGTCAATGGGTCTTGGAACCATTTCCCAAGAGTCATGAAGACGGTATTGGAGAAGTTCCTCCTGCATTGCTTCTATCCATGCGGGTTCCGCCATTGCCTCGCGAATGTTCTTTGGCTCTATATTGCTAATTGAGCAAAGGTAAATGCATAAGTCGCAATCGTGGCAAGTTGGCGTCTCGTCCGAATTGGCCTTGAAGGTTCACCAATAACTTGTTCAATTGGGTGGTCTTTTGTCCACTTCAGAGTAGAAGGATACCGCTGGTTAAACGTTATGCGAAGTTAGATGGTTCTCGTAGCTAGAAGATGATTCGGTGATTCGTAGCAAACGGGTTTTCAAATAAGTCGTCATCTAACGTTGCATCGTTTTGGTTTTGCTCATCAACCGCTAGCGGGTAACGGGTGCAATAACCGTAGTAGATGTAGATGATGTAGATGGAATTGGTGCATTGGTTTCACCGCTGTAGATGCATCTTCTTGGTGGTGGTGGATGATGATTTGAGCGGGTGCAGCGGAATGATGGTTTGATGCATTTGTCGAAGTTCCACCATAGTATTCATCTAACATTAACTCAAGAAATTCTCCCATTCTTGTTCTTTAGGATTGTCAAACGAAGTTGATTGAGCTCTATGAGGTACGAGTCCTGGAACCTGATGTGTCCGGAAGTCTGTCGGTTTAGTGCGGGTTCTAGAGCAAGTCTCGAAGCCATTATTGAAAGTTCATCAAACTTCACATTCATCGCCTCCATGATCCTCCTAGTTCTTCTTATACACCACTGAATGCCCTCGAAGTTATCTCAATATCCAATGAAGATTCCAATATCACCTTTAGCTTTCAATTTACCAAGATCTTCTCTGTCATTCGTAGGATAGCACAAAGCGCCAAACATGTGAAAGTAAGAGATATCGGTTTTCATTATTCACAAGCTCATATGGGGTTTTATTGAATCTTGGATGGATGAGAGATCGGTTATGAGTGAAACAAGCAGTGGCAACAACATCAGCCCATAGAAATAACGGTGCACTAGAATAGATTAGCATTGTGCAGCAGCTTCCACAAGAGTTCTATTTCTTCTTTCAACTACCCCATTCTACTGTGGAGTTCTAACAACTGTGTCGATGTGTGATTCCAACATCTTCAAAATAAGCTCTTAACTCCTCGATTAGTGAATTATGTGCGTTGTTCCGTTCTTACAACCCTATCGAGTTTGAAGAAGTACTTGAATAGTTTCGTAAAGGTGATGATGATGCTTGGTGCTTCGTCTTTTGATCTCAAAAACTTAACCCATGTATATCTTGAATAATCATCGACAATGACAAGAATATACTTTTTCCCATTAATGCTTTCAACTCTCATTGGGCCACATAAGTCCATGTGCAACATATGCAACTTTGTTTCCGAACTAGGTACGGTTTTGGGTTTATATGATGCTCTTTTGCTTTTTCCTTGTTCGCATGATGGACATAAGTGATCCTTGGTGTATTTAAACTTTGGAAGTCCGCGATCGATGTTGTCTTTGGCAATTTTGTTGATGGTGTCGAAATTGAGATGGGATAACCGTCACATGCCACAACGAGGTGATCGTTCGGAGATGCTCGTGTCATAAGACATATTGGTGATGAAGAGGCCATTTGATTGATGTCGATAGCATACAAGTTTGTATCACGATTCCCAGCTAAGAGATCAGTGCCATCCAAGTTTCTAAGGCAAGCATTTTTCCTAAAGCAACCTCTAAATCTCACAACCGCAGGCCGAAAACAAATTGTGTCCCAACCCTTCGACATAGTAAACCCGAGTGATCAAATAATTTCCAAAAGATAGATCTCCATAACCCATGATAGCTGCTACATGATCATTTCCAAACGTCGGTTCCCATGAATTTCCGCATCGAAATTGATCGCCAGCTTGATTCTGGTCATGTGCTTGGAGCAACCAGTCGGACGATCCAAAGACAAATTTCGATAACCCGCCAAGAATGTAAAAAGAATATTGTGGAAACCGTTTTGATTTTGGTTCCTTTGGGTTAGAGGTAAAGTCCTTATCACACGCAGAGAGGTTTTCTACAGGGGAATTCGGTTTATCACTCATTGTACCATTCGAGTGTGAAAGTTCTACCTGTGGGTTTCCAAATATCATCCCTAAAGTATACACTATAGTTCCTGTCAATAGTGTAAAGCCTAAGTTTTGCAACTAGTCTTCCTACTCTTTTAGCGTAAGATCTTTTGGGACGTTCTTCTTAACAGGCTTATCATACACATTGTTAGAAACATAATCATCTTGAACATTAATTAAAGATTTCTTGCAAGTTAAACAAAGAGATTCAACACATTCATTAGACTTAGCAAGTTTCATAGGTTCAGTACATTCGGATGAAATGTCTTTCTTATTCAAAAGCTGTAAATTCCTAGGGTGTTCTTCTACTTTCTTCTCTTTATTCAAGCAACTACTCCTAGAGGCAATGAGACTCTATTGTTCCTTGTATTGCTCTTAGGCTTTAGTCTGCTGCTCCTAGAGGTGCTTTCTAGTCCTGTAGAAGGTAAGGCACACGGATTAGGATTCACATTTTTATCAAGGGAGGTGGTTTCAGCTTTCCTAGTCTCTTTAGAGTGCTTTTCTAAACTTATGTCGCTTGTTCCATATGTTTTAGATGTGGAGGCAGACGCATTAGTGGTACTCATCTTAAAAGGCGGGAGCTAAAACTTTGGTTTCTCGATAACCGCTTTTCCTTTATCAACATGTTGTTTAGGTAGAGCGGTGGAGTGGTGGTTTTGATGAAACATTTTTCTCATTGACTTTTGGAGGAGGCATAGAGCAGACATTTTGGTTTGGAAACCGGTTTGGGAACATTTGCTTTCTCCGCAGTCAATGGTTTTGTAATCACAGTATCCACTGCCTTTCCTTTTTGACTTTCGGTGAGCCCTCAAAAGATCATTTTTCGCTTTCATGTCATTGTAGCACGCCTCATACGACAATTTGTCATACTTGCATTTCCTCGATTTTTCGATCAAGTTGTTTAAAATATGAGACATTTTCTTTTCAAGTTTTTCAAGAGCTTTTTCATATTTTGAAACAATTGCGGAGGTCTCAGACTCGAGTCTTTCATGATCTTCAACAGAATATGTTTGCAAAATAATGGACATAATATCAAGAGTCGTAACATCTTCAAGAGTGAATCATTTAGATTTTCCAAAACTTTGATGTGTTCAACACTTTCATTAGCTTGCTTTACCAGGGATTTATGGTCCTTGACAAAGTCAGCTGTTTCTTTCAAAAGGCTTGTTCAAAATGAATTACCCTTGAGTTGATGTTATGTCGGTGAGGGGCAATTTGAGTTTCAAAAACTTTTTCTGTTCAATATCAAAACTATTAAACCAGATGTTTGTTGTAATATTGGTTTTAGTTTTAACGGTCTCTTGAAGATCTACAATTCTAGTTTTCACATTTTCCAAAATACTTCGCATCACTTGTGTTAAAAGGATTGTTTGAAGACATTTGTTCAATGTTCGAAGGAGATTTGGAGACAATAAGCTGGTTTTGAAACTGATTTTGAAACAGGTGTTGACACTTTGTTTGAAACACTTGGTTTGGTGGAAACGTTGATTGAGAAACAAACGAAATACCATTAATTTTGTTCCATGTGTTATAATCAATAGGTTTGATTTCGGATGTTTTTGTTTCATTTTTGATCTACTCTCCTCAGATAGTTCCAACGCTTCAAGAGAATCATGCACAATTATGGGTTCATGCAAAGGTTTTCCATTGTGCAACACATTCTGAGATTTTCGAGCTTTCTTGAGAAACGAAGAAGGGTCGTTACCAAGTGCCATTTTATGTGAAGTATGAAAACGCTGATTTACTTGGTTAGAAAGCATCTTGTTTGATTTAGGGAATGACGTTGTAAGAAGCAAATTGTCCAATGTTTTTAGTTTTTCCGTTTTATCAAGAATTTCATCAAGAAGAGAATCTTCTCGTTTTGAAAAATCAGTGATCAACTTCTTCTTTTCTTTTTCAAGATCGTAATAGGTTGCTTTTGTTTAGAAAGTTGGTCATTTAGATCTGAAATTTCCTTGTTTAAAGATTTTATTTTCAAATTCAGATTCACATCAAGTGTATCGATTATTTGAGTTCAATTGTTTTCTCTTAAAACATAATCTCGATAACCAATTTCTAATTCGGACATTTTGTTAGTATGAAATTCAAAAGCTTTGGCGCTCCTTTGTAACTCTCAAGCTCAGTGGTCAATTTAACATTCGCGGCCTTAACTTCACGATTGACCTTACACACTTTTTCAATTTCAATGCCACACTTATTGATTAATGATTCAAAATAAGCACGCGTGTTTCCTCATCGTCCTCAAGATTTTGTGCCACAACTGCCTCCACTAGGATCCACATCCGAGTTTTGAGTAAGTATTGCTACAACTCCGGATTGTCCATATATGTATCATAAGTAGGTGCCGATGTCACTGCATCGTTTATCATGAGTAAACACATCAAATATGACATTGTTATAGCATGGATCAATGATTGGTACCTCGGAATCTTGCGTTGGCGCCATAGACGGGGAAGTGCGTCGAGTCGGTCATGTACTTAGTTTCTGAAGATTTGCCATGAATATGCAGTTCGCATTGATTTCCTTGAGGTCTTCCAAATCATCCACAATAGCGAAAAAATCATTTTCCTCGGCAGTCAATTTGCATCCCCGCTTCTTGCTTCGTGCTAACAACATAGCTTTCGAAGAAACTCAAGATTCTTCTTGTGCGGCTTAGTGGGGACGGTTTAGTGCCATGTGACCCATTCCTTGACAGCTTATAACACTTAACTCGATTCCCCCGATTCACATTTCCATAATTCCCAACGACTTCGAGCCGCAACATTCCCATTCGATTACCCATCGCTCTATTCCCAACATTCGTCCCATCGATTTCCAACATTCTCAACTAATTGGCCGATTACCACGATCACGGAACCGCCTGATTACCCATGCGATATCCAGTAGCATATCCTGTGATTCCCAATAACTCCAACCATTTGACCTTGATTACCCATATTCACACCCGGTACGTACGCAATTTGCCTGTGCGAGTGTTTGATGAAATCCTTTGGTTGTTGTTAGTTGGTGTGGAATAGCGACTTTTAGTGCGTACCCAATAAAGAGTATATCATTTGTAAGGTAAACACGGGTCGGGCTTGTGATCGTGATTCCTAGTTCTCGTATTGTTGATCCGATAGAATTGTTGTTGGTTGTGGAATGTATTCGCAAGTTGTTGTTGTTGGAAGATGATGAAGCTTGTTGTTGTGTGTATTTTCACCGAAGGTTGAGTCTTTGCAATAAGTGCCAATGGATCATGATTCTTTGCCAATCTTTCTTTCTTGACTTCATTCACTTCATTTTGGTTTTGTTTCGAAAATCATTCAGTTGATCAAAGTTCACCTGATGAAGGTCTTTTGTTTGGTTGACAATAGTTACATATCGTCCCCATTCTTCCGGAAGATTGTTCAGGAACTTGATGTTTTGAACGATAGTTCTGGGTGTCGGCTTGTTTCGATAAGCTCATTCATCAAAGTGCAAAACCTTCCATAGTAGGATTCAATGGATTCTCCTGGAGTTGAACTTTTCCCATTCGCTAGCGGCGTTTTGTTCTCCATGTCTTGTTGACCAATTTTTGTTCCATGACAAAGCCGCGAGTCTAACACGCTCCCACATATCGAAGCAGCACAACCGTCTACCGCAAGAAAGATGTCTATTGGTAAACCCGGTTGGATAATATGAATTGCCATGTCATACAGCTCGACTTGTTTTCGATCCTTCTGAAGTATTCGATTCGTTGAAGACGAGAAGATGGTGGGATCGAGGTGTTGCATCTCAGATTTCCGTACATGAACTTGTCGAGGCTTGAAGGGTCCATCCTGAATGGATTTAATCATGAGTTTTCCATTAGGTTTGGTCTTGATGTAACGAAGCATACGACTTGTCCATTGAAGATAACCACCTTTATCCAACATAGGAGGATTTTTCGCACGGCCGTGATGAATGTCTTGTTGAGTTGCCATTGATGAAGGTATGATATGATAAAGTTGATGTAGGATGGGTTCAACGATAAAGGAGGCGTTGCTGAAGATTAAGCCCCGCTGAGGTGTTTCAAAGTCGCATCAGAACCTTGGTTCTAAAATTTTCTCCCAAAATTTGAAATTCACTATAAAAATCAATTCTAAGGTCGTATGAAAATTTGAGTTATGACAATTTTGACGCCAAATTTGACCCGAAAATTTAAATTTATGCCCAAAAATTTGAATTTTTGACCAAAATTTTCACAGTTAAACCAAAATTTGAATTTCGGCGAAAATTGAACGCTTAGTCTCCTCAAAAATTTAAATTTTACCCAAGTCTCCTCAAAAATTTTTTTTTATTATTTTTTTATTTTTATTTTTTAAAAACCTTTATGCTAGAAAGAGCTTGTAGAAACAGAAGCGATGGCAGACGAGGCTTAGAGATTGTGCTTGCGTGGATCTTAGGCTGAGGATCCAGGCGCAAACAGCCTAGGCTAGAGGAATCCTATGCGTAAACAAGATTCACAACCTTGCTTATAAGCAGACAAAAAGTTACCGAAACCTTACGCTGCAATTGTGAAGCGTGAGCCACCAGCTTTTAGCTTTGCGCGAAACTATGGTTAAGAACCAAAAATTTTTACACCGCCACAATGGTAAGGGATATCCATATACAAGTCGAAGTGTTCCACACACTTATCCGCAGTGGAAGCACCGAGTAACCTTTATGCTCAAGATTCTTAGCCAAAAGTTATGCGAGGAACTTACGCCAGAAAAGGGTTTTGACTTTCTTACGCTGAGAACTAGGGTTTTGACCTACGCCAGTAAAAATTTCCTGATTCAACCAATTTCACTTGCACAGATAGCCTTAAAAACACTCCAATAACACAAATCTTTTGACCTTTTTCACCCAAAGTGTTTAGAAACGTTACTTAGTAGAAATGTACACCTTCAAAAACACGAGTTTAAAACGATGTAAAACGTGTAAAGCTTCAAACTTTTTCCAAAAACTAGACTCCTTAACACTATAATAACCTCAAACCATAAGAATCTTGAAGATTAAAGTGCAAAAAGTAAAGTTTTAAGCTTTCACTTTTGAATACCGGAGTTTTACGCCGTATACCACAAACCACAAAAACTTCAACCAACCACTCCTAAACCATTGTTAGGCTATTGATACCAATTGTTAGGACCTAAGATATATCAACCTTATCACTTTACCAAGTAAACCCAACACACGTAACCCAAGTTACGCGATAAAACGCGGAAACACAAAGACAAACAAAGCTTAGAAATAAGCTGAGAAAGATGGTGACTTGATGTTTATACAAACCGTATGTGGAGAAAAGATAAACACAATATGTTGTATTACTTCAAAGGAAAACACACACACACACACACTACAGCACACCCTCAAATGACCATTTGAGGGGTATTTATAGATGGAATACATGAAAACCTAAAAGGCTTTCCTATACTTCATGGACTTGGATGGGCTTGGGATATATGAGCATACAAATGGCTAACATACCCTAACGTTTAAACAATTAGCTTAGCCCAATCCACGAGCCCGTTGACTATTCTATCACGATATCTAACACACGCTACAAAGTTCCTAAACGTGAATGACCATCACTTCTAATAAAACTATTAAGGCTAACAAAAAAGCTGGCCACAAAAGGAAGTAAATAAAAAAGGGGCCTTACTCGGCAGCAGATCCAGAACCGCTCCGTGACTGAACAATTCGCTGTTAGAGAGACATTAATCTCACCCTCTTTTCTCCTTTGTGTTTTGCCGGCCTTTTGCATTTCCACCATATCCACGATGGTCTCTTGGACCAATGTAACCAAGGTCTCCGAGGGCTCTATGACACGCTTCGGCTAGCCTTTCCCTGTAGGGTCTTTTCACCCTCCTGCAGAGTCCTTTCCTTAATCCACAAAGAAACGGATTCGTTCGTTAATGAATGAAAAAAGAGACATCTGTGCAAACAAACAAGACAAGTGTTATAAACAAAATGAACAAAAGCAAGAATAAGACGCGACAAACCCTAGAAGGGAAACCCACCCTCGATCCAAACCATGAAAGTAGGACGCGTCGTTAACAACCCATGCGCTGCTACATCCAACCACGAAAAAGAAACGTTTCTTAAAAAGAGCACGCCTCAGATCAAGGAGGTGCAATAACTCCAAGTCGACATCGTCATCCGATGGGGGTGGATCACTGTCGACGGAGACATTATCATTCCATGCAATCGCCAACGGAAAAACTGTCGCGTCGACCCAAAAGAAATACTCCTTCCAATTCTTCACCGAATCTAGAGGGGTGGTGTGATAAACCGGAACAACCAAATATTTGGGACCCTTGCGTTTCTCTAGGGTCATCCACCCATCCTTCATACCAGAATAATAAAACTTCCTAGACAAGGACACCTGCGGATGCCACCGCAGTAATACGGTTGGATCTCAAAATGACTAACCCTAGCCGCGGCTAACATGGATAATCTAGACAGATGGATTTGAAAATACTCTAAAACATCAGACAAGAACTTGGAAAGAGGGATCCTAAAGTTGCGTAATTCAAAACCCTAGTATATACTCTATCTTACCTCGAGGAGCGTTTCTTATGGTATCATCAGGCCCAGGAAGAAGAGGGTGAACAGTTGTGGGGATATGGTATTTAGAGCAAAAATCATCTAGATCTTACTGGGACAACTTACAAGTAAAATCACACAGGAGTTTCCTAGCCATGGAACTACAGTAAGGAAGAAAAACCTAACCTGAGCAAGTAAAGACGCACAAAAAGGGCTTGGATTGCTTTTATCTTTTTTACACGCGAAGACGAGAGGGCAACAGTAACCAAGCAAGTAAAAATGAGGGGTATTTATACTTCCCTAAAAGTAAAACCAACCAATTAATTGAACGGTTGAAAAAGCGCCACGTCATCAATCCGCATCCAACCACTGATTCACCCGCACCAACGGTGAGATTGAAGCGTACCAAAACGCCACGCCACGCATAATGCGCGGTCAAAAATCGGCCATGACTTCTAGTACAGTAGAATGCCTATCCATTACGAAAGTGGAAGACACAGTCAGCAATGACAAGGATTACTCGCAAGACACCCAACCGCAGATAAAGAAAACGACTTAGTCTAGAACACTTGTCCTGAACTAACAAGCGTGATTCAGATGGGGACTTTGATCACGATGCCCTCGTAAGGCCGACGCGGACCCAGAGACACTCAAGTGTTGTCTGTCCACAAGGCACCACCAAGATGGGGATGGCGAATCCGCGGATAAACAATACTTCAGGAGGAAGCCTCAACCGCGCCTCATACAATGGTAAGGAATCTTGCTCGATGAAGGTACCGCAACCTACAAGCATCTAAAATGTCACACCCCAAATTACTGCTTTAAACGGAATGGAATTCCCGAGGATTGACTTCATAGCATCACAATCACAGCTTATATTGAACGACCTAAAGTGTCGTTTTAGAAACACATCGCTTGATATTTATATAAAACATCTGTGAGTTACAAGATAGGTCCCAAAAGTTGATAAAGTTTATGAAATAAGTTTATTACAAGTCCAAACGATGTTTTAAAAATGCCATAATATACAATGACGCGCGACGCCGCTGACTCTATGAGGGTTCCTTAGTCGCCATGATGAATGTCTTAGTTACCCGAAAATACATTGCTAAAACGGTCAACAATAATGTTGGTGAGAAATCATAGGTTTATGAAAATGATTTATACGACTACACAAGTATAGACCATGTATGACAATCATGCCACACAAAAATGTTACAATTGCTATAAGTCCATGACACCAAACTAGATGATGATGATGATGCTTCTAACAGTTTGCAAAACAACTCAAATATCGATATTAAATGAAATGCATCCGCTTAACGGTTGGAATCCACCAACCCGATGGAGGAGTCACCTCGATAGATCTATCCACTCACCCTCGCTTATGAAATTAACGGTTCATGTTATATAATGGGGACATTCAATTGGCATGAGGTAACTTAAGCAATGTAATGAATTTGATATACTTGGTATCGTAATAAAATGATGTGCAATGTATTCTCCCCGTAGGTTTGAAAATAAGTATAAACGTATATAACGGGGCTATGAAAACTCACTTGATGAATTGATGCGATGACAAAAGTGAGTACACCAAAACTAGCGCGAATCTCAAAACTCGACCTATTATGAATGATATGATACGTAATAAGTTATGATGTAATGTTATGCATGCAATTCAGATGATATCTATACCACTTATGAATTTTTGAAAAATAATACTTTCAAATAATCTTTTAACGCTTGACCATTTTTTTAAATTACTCCACATGTATTTATTGAAATGATATCCAAGATATTCATTTAGTGATTTATTATGAAATTATAACTTTTCGTCGTAAAATAATGTTGTTGAAATTTTCATGAAAGTGACTAAACGACCTCTAAAAGCTAGTCAGAAATGGTGCACGCCGAGCTAGGAAACGACTCAACGGTTTTGGGAAGTTTGTATCATTATATCAAAGTTTTAGTACATGAATTTTCATCCTAGGGTCTCCGAACATAAAGAAAAAATATAGGTTAAGTATGGTACTTGTGTCCCAAAATATAGTTTAAGGATGGTTTTAAGTAAGTTTAAGTAACCTTATATTCATAACTCATTAAACAAACGGTCGGACATTTTGAAAAATATGCTTGGCGAACTTACTTTTACTAAAAGACATCTTTTTTTTTATAAGAAAATGTACTCCAATTTTGTTCTCCAAATTTTGTTCTCCAAAACTTGTTCTCCAAATTTTGTTCTCCAAACTTTTTGTTCTCCAAATGTTTAGTGCTCCAAATGTTTAGTCTCCAAAATTTTAGTTCTCCAAATGTTGTATCAAAGTAACTTATATATTTTAGATAAATCGATACATTTTATAATTCTAAGTCTCATTTTTGACTCGCATAAATTAGACGTAACATGCTGAAATTTCCAGAATTTATAGTTTCCGCTTAACTTGAAAAATTCATAACTTCTTCTATAGCCCGCTTTTTATCCGCTCAATGCCATCGCTTTTTAAAGTATTTTCTAAATATCTAGGCCAAAAATTTTTATCTACTGTCGAATTTTCCAGATTTCGAAAATAAGGACAGACCCTTTAGAAAACTTGTTGAAATGAGTTTTTCTCACAAGAAAACCTATTCTAACCAATTCAAAACAACTCCAAAGTTATTCTAATCCTACCATACACCTTCTTAGGGTGTCATGGGTTCCTAGACATCACCAAGAGTGATATATAACAAGGAGTAATTATAGGATGACAAATATATATATAACTCTTTAAAATCAATGAAAAAGTGGTATAAACATCATATGACTTGCATGTTTTCTCAAGTTAAATGAAATGAACATAAAAATGAATATGAAATATGATCATGAATATGGGATGCTTACTAGTAAACTTGATGAGGTTTATGAGAACAAATGATTTTTCCTAATCACCCAAGGTTTTTATTGCACAACCTTAATCAAGAGTGATACTAGAGTGTAAAAATCTTGTCTTGTAAAATTTTGATGATCCCTTCTGGTCCCTTGGTTGGTCGGTTTAGTAAAGAGGAGAGGAAGAGAGTGCTTATGATTTTTCACCTTTGATATTTTGAGGTGTGTGTTATGTAGTGTATAATACAATATACTTAGTAGATATTATGCAAATTGTGACCCACCCCTTGGTCGACAAGGGGTATTAGTCATCTAATACATTTTTTAATGTATAATGTAGTATTATGTAAGTTAATTGAAGACATGTGATAACTTGTATACACATTTGAATATTTAGGAATAGATAAAAATAAATTTTAACGGGTCAAGATAAAATATATTGAGGTCATAAAAATTATAAAAATACATTTCTTGCAAAATTTGAGTGAAATAATAATTATCGTGTAGTTTTAAAGAACCGTCAGAATAATTATATAAATATAACAATTTAGATACAAAATAAATTTAAACACGGGTAAACTCATAATATTATTTTTATAAACTTAATATAAGTATAAAAATATATTGGGATAATTTTGGAAGTAACGGATCAAATGTTCAAAAAATAATTATTTACGCGACATTATTTAATATGAAATTATACGCTTAATGTAATATGCAAAATCATGCATGAATCTAATATAATGATAATGATACGATATGTATTCTAAACCTAGTCTATATGGAATGTCCTTGATTTATTGTTCATGAATTCACAGCCTAAACCATTAAGGTTACGAATTTGATATTAATAAACCTAGTTACTTATAAATGATAAAATGATGAAGCATGAGTAATGTTTGAAAATGACCGAAAACAATGGCCATCACACCAAAGGGAAAGCGGGATAAACTCCCGCCCAAAAGCATCGTTGTCATAACAACGAGACAAACCCTAAGTTGACTTACGTCACTCCCCATTTAAAAAATGTCCCCATGTCCCGCGACTACGAACATCGACAGAAGTTGCCAACCATATAAATAGGTTTCTGCCACTATTCAAATGGTAAATATATGCTCACTCTCTAAAACTCACCTTATCTCTAAGAACCCTTACTTACTCATCACTGAAGGTTCCGATCATGAACCCTGCTCCGCTGAGACTAACGGTGTTTACTTTCTTAGCAGCTTTAAACCAAGACTAATACTTAATACAAGGTCTATTCCCGGAGAAGTTAGCCTACACTAATCTTTGGAGGAGCCTCAGTATTAACATTCGCTATCTTCTTTATTGTCTCCACTAAGTGATCAAGTTATATTATGTTTATTACTTTCACATGTAAAGGCCCTCATTTCTTTGACTAAAGAGTATATAATGATCACTAGCAATGGCTCCATCGTAGTTGCGGAATTGAGTTTATCGTCGAGTTGAATTTCTTCCAACGGAATAACGAGTGATTCGTCCGAAAGACATTTTTCGTGTTTGAAACGCGGAAACGGTTGTGTACGCCGTGTCTCCGAGTTCAGGTCGCTCAAGTCGATCTACAGGTAATACTCGCCAAAATTTTGAATGGCCCTATGTACCTTTGTTCAAATTTCCTCGCTTTTCCAATCGCACACGCTTTCCAAGGCGATACTTTCAACATCACTTTGTCGCCAACTTGAAATTCTAACGTTTTGCGCCTTCTAACATCTGCTAACTTTTCTGCCCGACTTCTCGCAGCCCGAAGTCTATCTCGGATTTGGACTATCTTTTCTCGTTGTTTCGCACCATTTCCTCGACCCGTGAGTTGTGCGCCTCCAACCTCGCCCAACAAACAGTGATCGCACTTTCACCATAGAGTGCTTCAAATGGTGTCGCTTTTATACTGGTGTGATAACTATTGTTGTATGAGAATTCGATCAATGGCAAATGGTTAGCCCAACCATTTCCAAAATCAATCACACATGCCCTCTAAGATATCTTCTAATGTTTGAATTGTCCTTTCACTTTGACCATCGGTTTGTGGATGATATGTCGTGCTCATCTCTAATTTGGTTCCAAATGAATCTTGTAATGATTTCCAGAAGTTTGAAGTGAATCGACTATCTCTGTCGGAAATGATGGAGATTGGTGCTCCATGCCTTGAGACTATTTCCTTGACATAAAGTCTAGTGAGTTGTTCCATGGAATAAGTCTCTCTAATTGGTATGAAATGGGCTGATTTGGTAAGGCGATCGACGATTACCCATATAGCATCGTAACCTCCCGATGTCTTAGGAAGTTTTGTGACGAAGTCCATCGTGACGCGCTCCCATTTCCATTGGAGAATTTCGTTGTTGGAGTAATCCCGGTTTCGATATTCGACTTTTACCTTAGAGCAAGTAAGGCATCCGCTAACGACGTGGCAATTTTCGCTTTCATGTTCGCCACCAATAAAGTTTCTTGAGATCCCATACATCTTATCATGATCCTGGGTGAATAGAATACTTTGACTTATGCCGTACTCGTGCATAATCAATTCTCGTATCCCGCCATAAAATGGTACCCACATTCTATCCTTGAAGCATAATACTCCATCTGCTCTCTTTACAAGGCCATTTGCATTTTCAGGCATACCATAAAGCTTTTCGCTATTGGTCGATTTTCCTCCTTGAGTGTCTCGATTTGTGCCTCAAGTATTTTTGATGGTAAAGGTGAACTGATCGTCATTCCTAATGATCGGACTCTTAAAGGTTTGGGTCTTTATTTCCGGCTAAGAGCATCAGCCACAACATTGGCTTTTCCCGGGTGATACTTGATTTCACAATCATAATCGCCGAGTAATTCCAACCAACGACGTTGCCTCATGTTAAGTTCCTTCTGATCAAGAACATATTGTAAACTCTGTGGTCCAGAACACCGTGCAGCACTTTGTACCGTAAAGGTAGTGTCTCCAAATCTTGAGTGCAAAACTTCTACGACCCCAACTCAAGATCATGAGTGGTGTAATTCTTCTCATGAACCTTAAGTTGTCGAGAAGCATCAGCTATCACCTTCTCGCTTTTGCATTAATACGCCTCCAAGCCCTTTATGTGAAGCATCGCAAAGATACCACGAAGTTCTCAATTCCTTCGTGTAGTGCCAAAATTGGCGACCGCAGCTTTTGCTTCAACAACCCAAAAGCAGCCTTCTTGTTTCTTTCCCCATTCGTACTTCTTGTTTTTTCTGTGTCAACTTGGTCAAAGCTTTAGCTATCTTTGAAAAACCTTCGATGAATCTTCGTAATACCCTAAGCAAGTCCTAGAAATTGACGGATTTCCAGAGGATTTGTTGAGTAGCCCAATCTTTTACGGCTTCAATCTTTGCAGGATCAACTTGTAGTCCTTGACTATCAATGACATGACCAAGAAATTGTACTTTACGGTTCCTAAAATCACACTTCAAAATTTGGCATACAACTTCTCATTCTTGAGTAGTCCTAAAATCGTTCTTAAATGCCCTTCTTGCTCTTCTTTGCTCTTTGAGTAAATCAATATGTCGTCGATGAATACTATAACAAACTTGTCCAAATACAGTTTGCATACCCTATTCATGAGATCCATGAATATTGCAGGTGCATTAGTTAATCCGAACGGCATTACTTGAAACTCATAATGTCCATAATGTGTTCTAAACGCCGGATATCCTCCTCTCCCAACTCTAAGTTGATGATAACCTTACCTTAGGTCAATCTTTGAGTAGATACTAGAGCCTTGCAACCGATCGAATAAGTCGCCGATTCTCGAGTGGGTAACGATTCTTCACCGTTAACTTGTTCAGCTTTCTATAATCTATACACATTCTGAAGGATCCATCTTTCTTCTTCACAAACAAGACCGTTGCTCCCCAAGGCGAGAACTTGGCCTAATGAATCCTTTGTCTAAAAGTTCTTGCAATCGATTAGACAACTCTTGCATTTCGATGGTGCTAAACGGTAAGGTGCTCGCGACAATTGGTGCAGCTCCGCACTAAGTCAATATGAAATTCTACTTGACGTGCCTGGGAGTCCCGTAAGTCTTCAGGAAATTCTCGAGCAACGGTACATCCTCAAGTCGCTTCTTCCGACTTCTTCGGTTATATGTGCTAAAAAGCATAACAACCTTTCTTTATGTACTTCTCCATTTTGATGCATGATATAATACTGAGTCTAGTTCCACTTCGTTTCCCACGAATGATCAAAGTTTCGCCGTTATAAGGAAGATGAACAACTTTTTCATCACAAATGATTCTTGCATGATGTTTGGATAACCAATCCATACCGATGATGACGTCGAAACTACCAAGTTCTACGCATGGTCTATATTGAAGGGATGATTTAGAAAATTGAGTGTACAAACCACGCACGGTGTGGGCAATTAATTAAGTTACCATTAGCTAATTCAATGTTGTATGATGTGTCTAATGTGGTTGGTTTGATATTGAGTAAAGGTGCAAATATAGTGGTCACAAAGCTTTTATCGCTTTCCCAATCAAATAAAACCGATGCATAACAATTATTGATAGGAACGCACGCGTTTGACGACATTCGGGTCCTCCCTAGCTTCTCCACCTCCCATGACATAGGCTCTTTCTTGTGCCATTCCACCTTGATTCCTGTTTCCTTGGTTCCCGGGCAGCTTGTAGTGTCCTTTCTCCGCAACCAAAACATGTCACCGGTGGTTTCTGATTTTCCCTGTCGGCATCTTGCATTCCCTAGTTTGATGTCCCACTTTCTTACAATTCGATGGATCGGACAACGCCCCGCTTCAGGATGATGACTAGAACACATCTCACACTTAGGCAAACTCAACTTGAACCCTTTTTCTCCCCTGCAACAGGCCTTTGCAACCTCTTGTCTCTTAGGTGGTTGTTGAGTGACATTTCCACCTCTGTTGTTATTGTTGTTATTTCGGTTGGTGTTGGTGATGTTGCTTCACTACTTGTGCCATGAGCTTTTGAGTCACTCCAATGGATTCCTCGATCGTTTTGGATCAAAAGAAATCACGCCTCCTTGAATAACCCGGGAAGTCCCCCAATGAAAGCCTCCAGTAGCTTTTCATTATCCGAAACCATATATGGGCATAACGCGGCCAATTCTTGAAACCTCCGAATGTAAGTATCAATGTCATACCAATAGTTACCACCATAGAATTCGGTCTCCAACTTTTTCACCTCCTGCACGCCGACAATACTTCCTCGTTAGCAACCTTTTGAATTGCTCCCTGGTGAGCTTGTACGCATTCCATTTCCATTCCCATTGGCCTAGCATACGAATTCCACCACGACATTGCCCCATCAAGTAGTGTACTTGTAGCAAACTTAACCTTGCTATCCTCTGGGCAATTACATAACAAAACACGGACTCCATTTTCTCTAAACCATCTAACCATGGCGCATTCCTTCAGACCTTGAACTTCCCAGTGGATCTCCACTTTAAAATCTTTATACGAGCAACTTCTAACCCCGGACCCTCCTCTAATGCCTGCAAGCAGAAGAAGATGTCTAGCGGCTCGGCAGAGCCGCAGCCTCAAAAGTAGTCAGCCACCGATGCTCTCTCACCTAATGCATTGGCTATGCTATCGTTCACATACTCTCAGCATAGCATTGTGTCAATTCATGTGTGGCTTTACGCCATTGCTCTTCAAAACCATAAGATGAAACAATTATGAGAACTCGTAAATAGAAACAAACATTACACATATATATCCACAACCACAACATGCATAATACAAATGAAATCACAACGAACAACCACTTAAATATCACAAATATAATCACAACACACGTGGATAATATACATGAAAATTTCGGCCTACATGGACCAATATCATAGATAGTAAAACCATTCCTACATAGTAGAGTCAACACTTGATATATTTGTTTGTACAACAACCAAAAGACAACAAGTTCTTTAAACTATGTCACACACCTTGTGACTAGGATAATAGTAATAAAACTATACATGATAAAAGTCTACACTAGGCACCTCCCGGTGTTCCGCCACCGATCCTCAGATCTCGAACTCGTGTCGCCAAACTAGCAACCAAACCTCAACTCGCTAATCTGACCACCGGTAACCATGCTCTCACCGGCTAATGCCAACTCCTGAGCCCTCGACACAAGTTCGCCCCCGTGCCATCTCGCTCTATCATATAACTCCCTGCATCTCCGCCTAAACTCAACAATATGCTCCGGCTCTCTAATGCCTAGATTCTAAACCCTGGTGAGCCATATCAATTGAAACCCTACCTATCACGAGGCCTTCAACCTCCTCCTCAATGGTCTCCACTCGGTCCAATGACAGCTTCCTCCAACCGTCTCTAACATCCTATCAATCAACTCTGTTTGGCTATCTATACGTGCCCCTAATGTCTCTAAAAGTGGAAGGCCGTCTAGCAGCAGAGCCTTTGAGCTTCACCTATCTCAACCTAGCGGTGGTTCGGCTCAGGAGTAAAGGGTGATGCAGGGATCTCAAAACGTGCACGCTTTTTGAGCGGCTAGTCCAATGTAGGTATAGGATCCCTAAGGTAGTATGATGAAGATGATGATGATAAAAGTGGTGATGGTGGGTGAATCGGAACATGTGTAGGGCTAACAGTGGGTAGGTGCAACTTCGCCTTTCTCAAAGGGTTTGGTCTCGTGTCACCACTATAAGTGGGTAATCCGGGCGAAGTAGAGCCAATAGAAGATAAAACTACAAGGTGTGATAAGGCATCGTTCATGTTGGTGTCGATGAGACATCCTCCATGTTCGGTCGATGATATAGGGATAGTGTCGAATCAAGACATCTCTGTGACAAACCATGTAAAATAAAAGTAAATAACTCGAATAAAATGTATATGCCTTTAACCGCATGAAAGTGAATATGCACTTATGATGAAATGATGAGATGCTATGATGATGTAGTTATAGTCTAGGGCAATGATACAACCTAGTTCTCTATAATCAAGCTCATGCCAATCATCACACCCCCAAATTACCTGCTTTGTAAATGAATGGAATTCCTCGGGATTGACTGTCATAGCATCACAATCACAGTTATATTGAACGACCTAAAGTGTCGCTTTAGAAACACATCGTTTGATATTTATTTAAAACATTCAGAGTTACAAGATAGGTCTCAAAAGTTGATAAAGTTTTATGAAATAAGTTTATTACAAGTCCAAACGATGTTTTGAAAATGCTATAATATACAAAGAGACGCGCCGACGCCAGCGACTCTATGAGGGTTCCTTAGTCGTGCCATGATGTAATGTCTTAGCACTTACCTGAAAATACATTGCTAAAACGGTCAACAATAATGTTGGTGAGAAATCATAGGTTTATGAAAAATGATTTATATTTTGACTACACAAGTATAGACCATGTATGACAAATGCCATGCCACAAAAAATGTTACAATTGCTATAAGTCCATGACAATCTAAACTAGACTGATCATGATGTTCTTCCAACAGAGTGTTTGCCAAACAACTCAAATAATGATATTAAATGAAATGCATCCTCGCTTAACCAGCTTGAATCCACCAACCCGGATGGAGGCGTCACCTCGATAGATCTATCCACTCACCCTCGCTTCTATGAAATTAACGGTTCATGTTATATAATGGGGACATTCAATTGGCATGAGGTAACTTAAGCAATGTAATGAATTTGATATAATTGGTATCGTAATAAAAATGATGTGCAATGTATTCTCCCCGTAGGTTTGAAAATAAGTATAAACGATACAACGGGCTATGAAAACTCACTTGATGAATTGATGCGATGACAAAAGTGAGTACACCAAAAGTAGCGAATCTCAAAACTCTACCTATTATGAATGATATGATACATAATAAGTTATGATGTAATGTTATGCATGCAATTAGGATGATATCTATACCACTTATGAATTTTTGAAAATAATACTTTTCGTTTAAAATAATCTTTAACGCTCTTGACCATTTTAAATTACTCCACATGTATTTACGTTGAAATGATATCCAACGATAATCATTTAGTGATTTATTATGAAATTATAACTTTTCGTCGTAAAATAATGTCGTTGAAATTTCATGAAAGTGACTAAAACGGCCTCTAAAAAGCTAGTCTGTAAAATGGTGCACGCCGAAATAGGAAACGATCACTCAACGGTTTTGGAAGTTGTATCATTATATCAAAGTTTTAGTACATGAGTTTCCATCCTAGAGGTCTCGAACATAAAGAAAAAATATAGGTTAAGTATGGTACTTGTGTCCCAAAATATAGTTTAAGGATGGTTTTCGGCAAAGTTTAAGTAACCGTATATAATTCATTACAACTCCGCTAAACAAACGGTTGGACATTTTGAAAAATATGCTTGGCGAACTTACTTTTACTAGAAGACATCTTTTTTTTATAAGAAAATGTACTCCAATTTTGTTCTCCAAATTTTGTTCTCCAAACTTTTTGTTCTCCAAATGTTTAGTGCTCCAAATGTTTGTTCTTCAAAATTTTAGTTCTCCAAATGTTGTATCAAAGTAACTTATATATTTTAGATAAATCGATACATTTTATAACGCCTAAGTCTCATTTTTGACTCGTACAAATTAGACGTAACATGCTGAAATTTCCGTAATTTATAGTTTCCGTCGCCTAACTTGAAAAATTCATAACTTCTTCTCATATAGCCCGCTTTTAATCCGCTCAAGCGCCACGCTCGCTTTTAAAGTGTATTTTCTAAATATCTAGGCCAAAATTTTTATCTACTGTCAATTTTCCAGATTTCGAAAATAAGGACAGACCCTTTAGAAAACTTGTCGAAATGAGTTTTTCTCGCGCAAAAACTATTCTAACCAATTCAAAAACAACTCGGTTATTCTAATCCTACCATACACCTTTTTAGGGTGTCATGGGTTCCTAGACATCACCAAGAGTGATATATAACAATGAGTAATTATAGGATGACATAAATATATATAACTCTTAAAATCAATGAAAAAGTGGTATAAACATCATATGACTTGCATGTTTTCTCAAGTTAAATGAAATGAACATAAAAATGAATATGAAATATGATCATGAATATGGGATGCTTACTAGTAAACTTGATGAGGTTTATGAGAACAAATGATTTTTCCTAATCACCCAAGGTTTTTATTGCACAACCTTAATCAAGAGTGATACTAGAGTGTAAAAATCTTGTCTTGTAAAATTTTGGATGATCCCTTCTTGGTCCCTTGGTTGGCCGGTTCTAGCAAGAGGAGAGGAAGAGAGTGCTTATGATTTTTCACCTTTGATATTTTGAGGTGTATGTGTTATGTATGTAGTATAATACAATATACTTAGTAGATATTATGCAAATTAAGTGACTCACCCCTTGTGTTTCGCATTTGCAATGCGGGTATTAGTCATCATTCAATACATGTTTTTTAATGTATAATGTAGTATTATGTAAGTTAATTGAAGACATGTGATAACTTGTATACACATTTGAATATTTAGCAAGTATGTTAGATAAAAATAAATTTTAATGGGTCAAGATAAAATATATTAAGGTCATAAAAATTATAAAAATACATTTCTTGCAAAATATGAGTGAAATAATAATTATCGTAGTTTTAAGAAAACCGTCGCAATTATATAAATATAACAATTTAGATACAAAATAAATTTAAAACACTGGTAAACTCATAATATTATTTTTATAAACTTAATATGAGTATAAAATATATTGGGATAATTTTTGGAAGTAATGGATCAAATGTTCAAAATAATTATTTACGCTTAATGCTTATTTAATATGAAATTATACGTTTAATGTAATATGCAAAATCATGCATGAACTAATATGATGATAATGATGCTAATGATATGTAGACTAAACCTAGTCTATATGGAATGTCCTTGATGATTGTTCATTAATTCACAGCTAAACCATTAAGGTTACGCGAATTTGATATTAATAAACCTAGTTTACGATAAATGATAAATGATGAAGCATGAGTAATGTTTTGAAAAATGACCTGAAAATACGAGTTGTCACACCAAAAAGGGAAAGCGGGATAAACTCCCGCCCAAAAGCATCGTTGTCATAACGACGAGACAAACCCTAAGTTGACTTACGTCACTCCCCATTTAAAAAATGTCGCTATCATGTCCCCGCCATGGGAACACGACAGAAAGGTCAACCATATAAATAGGGGTTTCGCCACTATTCAAATGGTAACATATGCTCACTCTCTCTCAAAAACTCACCTTATCTTTCTAAGAACCCTTACTTACTCTCACGCCGAAGCGATCAATGAACCGCTCCCCGCAAAGTGAGAGACTAACTGTTTATTTCTAGCAAACTTTTAAACCAAGACTAATACTTAATACAAGGTCTATTCCCGGAGAAGTTAGCCTACACTAATCTTTGCAAGGGAGCGCCCAGAATTGTATTAACACCGTTTATCTTCTTTATTGTCTCCACTAAGTGATCAAGATATATTATGTTTATTACTTTCACATGTAAAGGCCCTCATTTCTTTGACTAAAGAGTATATAATGATCACTAGCAATGGCTCCATCGTAGTTGCGGAGCTTTGGCCTGTCTCTTATTTGGTCTTTTGTAAATGCTGGAATGGAGCTTTTAACTTGGTGTTCGAGTCTGAGACTGCAGCCACAAAATAATATATGCACAAATAAGAAGTAAAAAATTAAAATAAAGATAAAGAAATGGCCAATATGTTCCTGCCACAAACATCACAAGTTTTTTTTTAGCCGAATATACGTAACAAACTTTATCAAATTAACCAATATACGCAACATACTTTTTTTATTGTC
Source organism: Chrysanthemum makinoi (assembly GCA_910596185.1). Lineage (NCBI taxonomy): Eukaryota > Viridiplantae > Streptophyta > Magnoliopsida > Asterales > Asteraceae > Chrysanthemum > Chrysanthemum makinoi. The sequence goes on along the minus strand of OU343222.1, from coordinate 172,977,835 downwards.
AAAGTACGTAATATACTTTTGAATATTTACCAATGTACGTAACATTGACGGATTACCATTTAAAAAGTTACAGTTTTGGTCCCTGATTCGTTATTTTTGTAGCAAATGGCAGTTTTAAAATTTGTATTCCCGATTAAGAATCAATCACTACTTGAGGACAAGTAATAATCAACCTTCCGGATGTCGTATTCCTAGGCGAGAGATGAATAGAATTTTATGTTTTTTGTTCTAAACGATGCTTGATTATCGCTTTGGTTTTGTTTGTTTTGTAGGCTTTTAATTTTTAAAACTTTTTATACTAATAAATAAAGCAACTATTATAAGAGAGATAAAAATTAAACTAATAGCAAATAATACCGACTAACAATATATGATAAAAAGCTATGCATTTTGTGAAAGTGAAAAGTTCATTAAGTGTGGATTTTTCCTTAAAAGCACTTATGTAATTAATACCGTTTCGAAACAAATTATTTCACATCGCAACATTGGCTTATATTGAAAACAATTATTTTTCGAGGTAAAAATTAGTGGACTTTAAATAATTAATTATACCAACGGCTTTTGCCCGTTAAAATAACCAACTACTCAAATCATCGATTATCCAAAAATTATTAATTAACAACCTTTAATTATCCGTTTAAAAGTAGATTTTTCTCACAGCGTTGGTTTATATTGAAAATCCTACTTTTATCTAGATAAATCTACTTGGTTAAATAGTTAAAATCCTTAACGCTTTTGCCCTAAAGTTTCTAAAATCAAACCAAGTAAAACCAAAGGCTACCAATTAATAATCTCTAATATTCCACACTAAATTTCACAATTCACCAATCACTTAACAAGCATAATAAAAATCTACTCACTAATAGTTATAAGTAAACCAACAAAGATAATAATAATAAGCTCAACAAACATCATTTTTCCACAAAGTTTCAAAAGAGTAAGTAGAAAATAGTAACCCATCTACAATAATGAGACTTAATAAAACCACCCGATTTTATAAACTTATCAAACCCTAAAGTTTACTTCTTTATAAGCTTTAATAAAACCAAATATTTAATAAAGTTTGTGACTTTATTAACTAATTAGCTTATTAAGACTAAAAAGCTTTAAACTTTAGTTAATAAGTATGCTTATAAAACCCTTAAGCCCTCGCCGAAGGTTGGAAATGATGAAACTAAGCAAGATCACAACTTTATTAAAGGTTAGAGAATAAGCAATATTATGGATCAAATAAGCTATGGAAAAGCTTATTGATCTAAAAAGCACTAAACTTTAAACAAAATAAGCAAAGTTAAAGTTTAAAGATTAGATCCAATATCCACCCAAAACTAAGAGGTTCAAATCCAAGATTAAACGTGAATGTTGTATATTTACGACTCAGATCTAAATACAAATGTAGAGATAGTTTAAAAGATTTATTTTTTTTGATTTTTTTATGTTAAGTTGAAAAGAAAATAAATCTAAGTAAATAGAAGAGTTTTTTTGAAAGAAACTAAAAATAAAAAGTGCTTATTGAATAAGCTATATGAAAAGCTTACCAAAAAGCAGTCTTTTATATCTAAAAATAAGCTATAAGGAAGAGCTTATTTAAGATAAAAAGATATGTAAAAAGCTTAAATGAAAAGCTATAAGAGAGCTTATCACTAAAAGCTAATCTAATAAACCACAATTAGCTAATAAGCTAAAATAGATTATTAGATAAGAAAGAAAAAGAAAAAAGAAAAGGATGAAAAGGAATAAGCACTTAAGAACTCCATAAAATTCATTATCATTAATAAGCTAAAAGGTTTGGTATAATAAGATCTTAAAATAAGCTACTACAATAAGCACTAAAATATTTTCTAAAGACTAAATAAAAATAAAGAGTGTGTGTGTAAATTAATGTGTGAATGTATGATGCTCCGGACCTCTATTTATATCCCAATCATATATCTCGATCCTTCCTGAGGAAATATCTTTCTCGTATACCAACTTGTGCTTGGACACGTGGCACCCTTCAAATGGTTGGAGGATGCAAATTTTGATAGTGGGCGTGAGAGATCCTGCAGCAAAAAATTACACGCGCTGTATTGGATTTAATTTCAAGCGTGAGCCCCACTTGCTGCTTCAATATGCTTGACATTCAATTGTAACTTCATTTTCACTTATATAATCTTGCAATTTGTAATAACACAGCTGGGCTTGGATGATTCATTTTCACTTATATAATCTTGCAATTTGTAATAACACAGCTGGGCTTGGATGATTGCACTTGGGCTTCGTGGACAGTTGGGCTTGAACTACTTGGATGGCTTGGACAGCAGCTGCACTTGGGCCTCTTGCTTAGAAAGCATGCACCCAACCACTAGCAGAGCTGTTTTTATGCTTTTTTGCATTTAATTCTTTTTAGCCCTCTTTTCCTTGATCCAATTTTAGCCATAATCTTTAAAAATATTCTTCGTTCAAGCTCCGTTTAATCTTTCAACTTTTCTTCCTTTTGCCTCGATGCTCCACATAAAATAACCATCTTGACTCGATTTTCGTTCTTTCCAATTGTGTGCTCGGATAATTTTTACGACTTCGTTTGAACCTCAAAAAATATGAAAATGTCGTTGAAACTCATCCGAAAATCACCGTTTTTGCTTTGTTTTCAAACCCTTGTACTTGCAAGACATAATAACACATAGACAATATTTTTGCAATATAATTTGACATATTTAATGGTTATTAGTCCGATTTAGCATATTTTTAGCTATAAAATGATGTGTGTTTTAGCACTCATCAAAACACCCCACACTAAAACCATTGCTGGTCCCACACGCAATGTTAATTACACACGTAGTGAAAGAAAATCTTTTAAATCCCCTTAACTAATAATCCCTCACATCAAACAAGAACAGAAAGATGTTTATCAAGAGGTAAAAAAAATCTTTATCTTTGAAAACGCCCCGTTTAAACCATTTTATTTCATATATAGATATATCATTAAGCACATTCCTTTATGTGCGGTTTGTTGAACTTTCATGTCGATCAATAACTCCAACATTTTTCAAACGACACGTTAGGATCACGGAGTAGGAAACACAACACAGCGTGAAGTGACCATACGGATAGAATACATCGTCCCTGATTTTTCACAAGTCCCCAAACTAAGCGTTAAATCGAAATCATTGTTAAATATGATTTTAGATGCTAACACTACCCATGGAAGTTACTTGTGTAATTACATTTTGCTCCCATTTTCCTATTTTTCCTCTATTTATTTTATTTTTGGTGAGAAATGAATTTTTTCATGTTTCTCGTTTCGATAATTTTTATTCCGATAAAGATATGAAGCTAAGTCGATAATTAGTTATCCATCTTCCCTCTAAAATCATTGCATACAAGAATGAGGTCCACATCAAGGTCCTAATTTCACACGATTTAGGGAGAATATCCTTTTTATGGCGACCGAGACTACTCATCTACGAGTCCGAGACGAGGCTTTATTTAGACATCTCCCGATTCAAAGTTTGGCTTAACACTTATTTCAGCACATTTGCATTTTTGCAATTTAGGCCCTTGGTCTTTTCAACCACTAACTCAACGGGATTACCGTTTTATCAGCAGTCTTATTATGACTTTGGATTTTCCTCAACCTTTTTAGAAGTCCATGACAACGGGGTACCGTCGGACATAGAAAACTTTTATGGATTTTTTCAACTTTAATACATTTGGGCTTTATTTCATGTTAATTTTTGTGCCAAACTCCAAACCCTACGGCTTTTATAATAATAGAAACAATAGCACAAACTATCGGAATCGTTGTCTATTACACCGCAACACTGACAGTAACTTGATGTGTACCCAACTCTCATGGGCAAGGATTCTCTAAAGAAGAATAAAGAACTAACTATCGCCAAAAACTCAACATCTCTAATTATTTATTCATAGATATGGGGTGAAACAATCTTGGGGAACAAAAGCCATAAGTACCTTCGATGGGCTCTAAAGAGAACCAACTACTCCACGCTTAGCATCTAAACTCATAAGTAACTCTATCATTTCTCGATCTCCGCAAATTTAAAATCCCAAATAATGAGATCCGCGGATGCTTAGCCGATAATTAAATTATCTATGGTTAAGGGAACAAGCTGCTCAACACGCCCGGTCAAGTCAGAATTCTATTCCTACTCTCACCAGCGGAAAGTCAACAAGGTGTCAAAACGTATATTAATTTAGCAAATGCTTCGTCTAATGAAATCAAGTTATGCATATTTAAAGTCACTCAAGGAAACTTGCAAATCCTTGGCCTTGTGAGCTAGAATTCGCTTTTTATAGCTTCTTGTCTAAGAGACTAGCAAACTTTTCAATCAAAAAGACTAGCAAAAGCTTCAAAATTTTGATTTTTTTTTTTTTTTGATAAAACGGTTAAAACGGGGTTGCATGGGGACCATACAAAGCAGTAAAAGTCATATTTCGATAGAAATCCACCCCACACTTAAAACTTAACATTGTCCTCAATGTTTAAAAATTTCGGGTGTTAACCCCACACTTAGAATTGAAAAAGGCGAATGTTTTAAAAATTCTAAGTGTGAAAGGTGAAAAATCATTTTTAATTATGACAAAGGGTTATCCCAAGATATAACATATAATTGATCGGAGACCGAGTGTTGTAGGGTTTGAAAACAAGCACGGAGGTCTTCTCGATCATAGGGATTTACAAGCAAACGGGAACCTGCAAACACACATGGAAAGAAACAAAACCCCACACTAATCTACAACACACTTATTAGAAGATAAAAAATAGATAGATAGATAGATACACGGGTTGCCTCCCGAGAAGCGCTTGTTTATTAACGAGTCACGAGCTTGACTCGCCCCCAAATTAGTTGTCCATGGGGGAAAGATGGAGATCTGGGACATCCAAGGTAGGAATGTCCCTCCATGGTAGTGCTTGATCCGATGCCCGCTTTTACCTAAAGTTTGGACCATCGGGTTGGGATAACTCGACGGTCCCATAAGGAAACACTTCAGTAATAGTAAATGGGCCGGACCAGCGGGATTTCAACTTGCCCGAGAAAATATTCAATCTAGAATTAAAAGAAGAACACGTCACCGACAAGGAATTCTCGGTTTTTGATTTTTTCATCGTGTATCTTCTTTGTCTTTTCCTTATAGATCAAAGAATTCTCGTAGGCTTGATCACGAAGTTCATTTAATTCATTCAATTGAATCTTTCGGTGATCACCCGCAGTTTTGAGATCAAAATTTGTCCATTTCAAAGCCCAGTAGGCTTTGTGCTCGAGCTCAATGGGGAGATGACAAGCTTTTCCGTACACGAGCTTATAAGGTGTACACCGATGGGGGTCTTAAAAGCGGTAACGGAGCCCATAAAGCGTCATCTAATTTGTCCGCCCATTTAGCTCGATGCTCACCTACGATACGTTCAAGAATTCTTTTTAAGCCACGATTGGACACCTCCACTTGACCACTTGTTTGAGGGTGATACGAGGTAGAAAGATTATGTTTTACACCATATTTTTCCATAACTTTGGAAAATTGATCATTGCAAAAATGAGTACCTCGATCACTGATTATGGCCCGAGGAGTTCCAAATCGGGAGAATAATTGTTTCAAGAATTTTACCACAACTCGGGCGTCATTCGTTGGTAAAGCTTTGGCTTCCACCCATTTTGACACATAATCGACGGCCACGCGTATATACTTGTTCCCTCGAAGACGGGAAAGCCCCATAAAGTCTATGCCCCAAACATCAAAGATTTCACAAATTTGGATGGAATTTTGAGGCATTTCATCCCTTTGTGATATTTTTCCTTGGCGTTGACATGAGTCACAATTTTTACTCATGGGCATCGCGATAGATCGTGGGCCAAAAGAATCCAGAATCGAAGACTTTCTTGGCGGTGTAGTTCGGGCCATGATGTCCTCTGGTGGGACCATGGTGACAAGCTTCTAGAATATCCATAGCTTCTTTCCCGTCCACACACGCCTAATAATTTGATCAGCACAGATTCTAAACAAATAGGGTTCATCCCAGAAATAATGTTTAATATCTTTGAAGAATTTTTTCTTTGTTGGGATGACAACCCTTTAACAAGCACATTACCCGCTAAGTAGTTTGCAATATCTCGCAAACCACGGGGGTTCATTTTCATTTTAAGAGAAATCATATTCAAGGACTCGTGTGGAAAATTATCGTTCATTTCCATATCGAGATCCCCTTTATGAGGATTTTCGAGTCTACTTAAATGATCAGCCGCTAGGTTCTCTGCTCCTTTTTATCGCGAATCTCGATATTAAATTCTTGGAGGAGGAGAACCCATCGGATCAATCTAGGCTTAGCGTCTTGTTTAGCAAATAGATACTTTAAAGCCGAGTGATCCGTATACACTATTGTCTTAGACAAGACAAGGTAAGGACGAAATTTATCAAACGCATACACCACCGCTAATAACTCTTTTTCCGTAGTGGTGTAATGTATCTGAGCATTTGATAAAGTCTTACTTGCATAGTGTATAGGCTGAAAATATTTGTTCTTTCGTTGCCCCAAGACTGCTCCGATAGCAAAGTCACTAGCATCACACATTACCTCAAAAGGCAAGTCCCAGGCAACAAGAATGGGAGCTTCGGTTAATTTCGTCTTAAGATGTTCAAATGAATCCATACATTCTTTAGAGAACATAAAAGGAGTATCTTTTTCTAGTAGATGGGTCATAGGCCGGCTATTTTAGAAAAATCTTTTATGAATCTACGATAAAAACCGGCATGACCCAAGAAACTTCTAATTCCTTTGACCTTGGTAGGAGGTGGTAATTTGGAAATAACATCTACCTTTTAGCACGATCCACCTCGATACCATTCTTAGAAATCTTATGGCCGAGGACGATACCCTCTTTAACCATAAAGTGACATTTCTCCCAATTTAGCACAAGATTGGTGTCTTCGCACCTTTTGAGCATCATGTCTAAATGGGAGAGGCAAGAAGAGAATGAATCCCCAACGACCAAAAAATCATCCATGAAAACTTCCATGGTTTTTTCAATCATATCATGAAAGATCGCCACCATACACCTTTGAAAAGTACCCGGGCAAAAACAAGGGGCATGCGACGGTAAGCAAATGTCCCATAAGGGCAGGTGAAGGTGGTCTTTTCTTGGTCTTGGGGATCAATGGGAATTTGAAAGTATCCAGAAAATCCATCAAGAAAGCAATAGAACTCATTTCCCGCTAATCGTTCTAACATCTGGTCCATAAAAGGAAGAGGAAAATGGTCTTTTCAGGTGGCCTCATTCAACTTCCTATAATCAATACAAACTCGCCAACCCGTAACTAGCCTAGTAGGTATCAACTCATTATTATCATTCTTAATCACCGTCATATCTCCCTTTTTGGGTACGACGTGAACGGGACTAACCCAAGGACTATCCGAGATAGGGTAAATCAATCCGGAATCTAGAAGTTTGATAACTTCTGCTTTAATGACTTCATGAATTTTGGATTTACCCTTCTCTCGATGTTGGAGCAGGTTTAAAGTCATCTTCCATCAATATTTTATGAGTGCAAAACTTTGGATTAATGCCTCTAATGTCAGGAATTTTCCAAGCGATTGCTCGCTTATGAGACTTTAAAACCTTGATGAGCTTGTCCTTTTCTTCACTCTCCAAGTCTTTAGTGATAATTACAGTAACTTAGACTACCTCTAAAAACGCTGTACTCGAGGTGAGAAGGTAAGTCCTTGAGTTCGCTCAGAGGTTCTTCAATTGAAGTTTTGGTCTTTTTCTTTCAACGTTTTTAAGTTCTTTTGGAGGGGATCTTTGGTAACATCATCATTCAATAATTGTTCAAGAAAAAGAATATCCCCTCGAATCAAATACCATTATCAATTTCGTGAAATTGAGTCATCGAGAGCAAGAAACGCGCGGTCTCTCCAAGAGAAAATCACTATCCCCGAAGGGGGTTAGAGACGGGAAAGAGAAGCGACGGAGCATCGTAGAGGGAGTGGGATCGCCACTCATGGGGTTAATGGACTTTTGTACGTTCAATACCTCATGAAAATGCTCCTCGCAAGAAGTGTCAATGACATCGATTCGATTGACGGATTCTTCTCCTTGCGTAAGAGGATATTTCGCGGTTTGAGCAATACTTAACACCGATTTTTCATCCCCGACTCTATAGTCACTCTTCTTCTTCTACATCGAGAACACGAGCCGTTTTAAGAAAGGTCGCCCCAAGATGAGGGGGACGCGAGGATCGACATCATAATCAACAATAACAAAATCGGCAGGGAAGGTAAACCTCCCTACTTGTACGAAGACATCCTCAGCTATACCGAGCGGGTATGCAACCGTTCGATTAGCTAACTCAATCGTCATACGAGTGGGAGTAAGTTCTGGTAATGATAGCTTTTTCCACAGAAAGAGGCATTAGGTTGATGCTGGCCTAGATCGCTAGGGCCATGCATCTCTATCTCACTAAAATCGCAAGGAATGAGGAATCTGCCAGGGTCTCCAAGTTTCTCGGGTAACCTTTTGAGGAGGACCGCTGAGCAATTCTCATTGAGAGGAGTATTCACCAATTCAAGAAGTTTCTCTTTGTTAGTTAAGAGATCTTTTAAAATTTTAGCATATTTTGGCATTTGAGCTAAAGCTTCGGCAAAACTGATATTGATGTGAAGTTTCTTGAACATTTGCAAGAACTTGTGGATTTGAATATCAGATTTGTCTTGAAGCTTATCCTTGTTCAACCTCGATGGATAAGGAATTGGAGGTTGATGAGGATTACGCTCAGGAATCTCATTTGATTTAGGAGTAGGTGGTTGGACAACCGGAGGTGGGACTCGTGCGGTACTTCCTGGACATGAATCGCACTGGTCCATGGTAGTCTCCGGGTTCGCCCCACCTCCTTAGAAGAAGTAGAGGAGGAGGAAGGAGATGAGGGTCCAACCAAAGTAATACCACTTCGTGTTGTTATAGCTTTCATTTCTTCCCTTGGATTTGGTATGGTGTTGCTAGGAAGCCCACCTTGATTTCCATGGGAAAGTAATTTAGCCATTTGGCCCATTTGTTCTTGCATTAATTTCATTGTAGCCTCGTGATTTCGATTTAATGCTTCTTGATTTCGGGTTTGAGTTTCTTGTTTCAAGATTAATTGTCTCAACAATTCATCCGTGGAAGATTGAATTGGGGCTTGATTTGCATTTTGAGGTTGAAACTGATTTTGATTAAAACCGGGACCTTGATTTTGATAAAATCCTTGGTTTTGATTATAATTGTTTTTGATTAAAATTCGCCCACGGTTGTTTTGATTATAACCTTGATTTTGACGATTTTGGTATTGATTTTGGGTATTCTTGTTTTGATTATTTTGATTGTTTTGATTCAATTGATTTTGATTTTGATTGTTCGGTTGATTGAAACCGGTGGTCCAAGGTAATTGTTAGAACGATAGCTTAAGAGATTTCGGTTTCCTTGATTAAAGGTCCCCGAGTAGCATATACGCCCTCTTGAGTGTAGCCACCGGCAGCTTGACACTCGTAATATGGATGTGGACCACCACAAGTCTCGCAGTTTTGATTCACTGCATGAACGGGATGAGAAGGTTTTTGCATATTAGCAATTTGTTTTCCCATAGCTTCGATTTGTTTGGTAAGAGTAGTTAGGGCGTCATTTTGAGATGAACTACCACTAGCACTCGAAGCTTGGGGTGTGTTCCTTGAAGTACGGACCTTTGCTTTGTTTTCTATGATTGTTAATGCTTTGTGTTTTCTCATCAACAAATTTCCACCCGCAGCTAAATTGAGTGAATCTTGATCACTTTGATTCAACCCATTGTAGAAAGTATCAATTTGATGAAGAGTGAAAACCGTGATGAGGACATTTAGCTAGAAGCTCCTTGAAATGATCCCCTCCTCACTAAATGTCTCCCCAAAGTTTTGATGAAAGTTTGTGATGGCATTTTCAAGATTTGTTGTTTTGAGGAGGAAAGAACGATTCACGAACTTGGAGACTAAGTCCTCCCAAGTTGTGATGGAGCCAGGAGGTTCCTTTTCAAGCCAAGTCCGGGCAGCTCCCTCAAGAGAAAAGAGGAAGAGAATCAATTTTATCACATTATGAGGAACTTGATTAATCTTTAAAGTTTGTGTGATTTTTGTGAATCTTTTGATGTGTGAGTGTGGATCATCATTCTCAAAACCATGGAATGAGATGCTTGTTATTAGATTTAACAAGCCGATTTTAATCTCAAATTGGTTTGCGAGAATGGCGGGCACGACGATAGCATCTCCAACACCTTCGATAGGTGCCTGGAGAAGCTCCTCCATCGCAGTTCGTGACCCGCATTTTTGATGAATGGGACCCGCAGAGGCGTTCCCTATTGATGTTTTGATTATTATTAACCATATTAAGTTCTTCAAAATTAAATAAATGTGAAGGATCACAACGATTTCTATTACGAATTAATCTTTCGGGATTAGTTAAAGGAGAATTTAATTCGTTTGAAGAAGATCGAGTGCTCATGCACTAAAAAGAAAGTGAATTGAAAATATTTTTGGCTTTTTTGAAAATATTTTGAAAAAGTAAAATATTTTTGTGTTTTTGAAAAAGTTTAATTAAAAAAATATTTTTGTATTTTAAATTTTTAACTTTTTGGATTTTTTTGAAAATTTGCAAAAATTAACTTTTCGGGAGAAAGTTCTTCAAGGCACCAAACTTAAAACAAAACAACAAAAAATCGTAACACCCCTAGCCGCCAAAACTGATTCTCGATTTGCGCGAAGGGCGTTTTAAAACTTGTATTCCCGATTAAGAATCAATCACTACTGGAGGACAAGTAATAATCAACCTTCCGGATGTCGTATTCCTAGGCGCGAGATGAATTGAATTTTATTTTTTTGTTTGTTCGTTTTAAACGATGTTTGATTATCGTTGGTTTTTGTTTGGTTTTGTATGCTAATTTTTAAAACTATTTATACTAATAAATAAAGCAACTATTATAAGAGAGATAAAAATTAAACTAATAACAAATAATACCGACTAAGAATATATTGAAAAAGCTATGCTTGTCAAGTGTGGTGAAAAGTTCATTAAGTGTGGATTTTTCCTTAAAAGCACCTATGTAATTAATACCCGTCGAAACAAATTATTTCCTCACAACATTGGCTTATATTGAAAACAATTATTTTTCGAGGTAAAAATTAGTGGACTTTAAATAATTAATTATACCAACAGCTTTTGCCCGTTAAAATAACCAACTACTCAAATCATCGATTATCCGAAAATTATTAATTAACAACCTTTAATTATCCGTTTAAAAGTAGATTTTTCTCACAACGTTGGTTTATATTGAAAATCCTACTTTTTATCTAGATAAAATCTACTTGGTTAAATAGTTAAAATCTTTAACGGCTTTTGCCCGTTAAAGTTTCTAAAAATCAAACCAAGTAAACCAAAGGCTACCAATTAATAATCTCTAATATTCCACACTAAATTTCACAATTCACCAATCACTTAACAAGCATAATAAAAATCTACTCACTAATAGTCATAAGTAAACCAACAAAGATAATAATAATAAGCTCAACAAACATCATTTTTTTACAAGCTAAAAGAGAAGTTGAAAATAGAACCCGATCTACAATACGAGATCGAATAAAACCACCCATTTTATAAACTTATCAAACCCTAAAGTTTACTTTTATAAGCTTTAATAAACCAAATATTTAATAAAGTTTGTGACTTTATTAACTAATTAGCTTATTAAGACTAAAAAGCTTTAAACTTTAGTTAATAAGTAAGCTTATAAAACCCTTAAGCTCCTCGCCTTAGGTTGGAAATGAGAAACTAAGCAAGATCACAACTTTATCAAAGGTTAGAGAATAAGCAATATTGTGGATCAAATAAGCTATGGAAAAGCTTATTGATCTAAAAAGCACTAAACTTTAAACAAAATAAGCAAAGAAAAGGCTTAAAGATTAGATCCAATATCCACCCAAAACTAAGAGGTTCAAACCCGAAGATTAAACGTGAGTTGGGTATATTTAAGGACTAGATCTAAATAAATAAGCTAGAGATAAGTTAAAAAGATTAATACTTTTTTTTTTGATTTTTTTTTATAAAAGAAGTTGTAAAAGAAAATAAATCTAAGTAAATAAAAGAGTTTTTTTTTGAAAAGAAACTAAAAATAAAAAGTGCTTATTGAATAAGCTATATGAAAAGCTTACCCAAAAAGCTAGTCTTTTATATCTAAAAATGCTATAAGAAGAGCTTATTCAAGATAAAAAGATATGTAAAAGTTTTAAATGAAAGCTATAAGAGAGCTTATCACTAAAAGCTAATCTAATAATACAATTAGCTAATAAGCTAAAATAGATTATTAGATAAAGAAGAAAAGGAAAAGAAAGAAATAGATGAAAAGGAAATAAGCACTTAAGTAAACTCCATAAACTTCATTATCATTAATGCTAAAATAGGTGGTATAATAAGATCTTGAAAATAAGCTACTACAATAAGCACTAAAAATATTAAGCTAAAGACTAAATAAAAATAAAGAGTATGTGTGTAAATTAATGTGTGAATGTATGATGCTCCGGACCTCTATTTATATCCCAATCATATATCTCGATCCTTCCTGAGGAAATATCTTTCTCGTATACCAACTTGTGCTTGGACACGTGGCACCCTTCAAATGGTTGGAGGATGCAAATTTTGATAGTGGGCGTGAGAGATCCTGCAGCAAAAAATTACACGCGCTGTATTGGATTTAATTTCAACAGCGTGAGCCCCACTTGCTGCTTCAATATGCTTGACATTCAATTGTAACTTCATTTTCACTTATAGAGTTTGGTTCAATAAAGATCAAATAAAAACTAAAGATCAAATAAATCATTCTCAACCACTCATTTTTTCATTAAAACAATAAAATAAACTTTCACCTTCATTTTTAAAAACTAAATACTACAAACCATTGACGTTGGGATCTAAACTAATCATACCATCACGACAAGCATAAAATTATCTTTAATTTGATATCCCACATCATATACTTTCGACGAAATTTTTTTTCCGAATTTTTCGTGGGTTTAAGGTTTACGGTTAGTGTTTGGGGTTTAGGGTTTGGGGTTTGATTTTTTGGGCTAAGATTTTTAGGGGTTAAGTGTTTAGGTTTCCTACAGTTTAATGGATAGGTTTAGTTTTTGGTTTAGCGGTTGGGTTTTAGGGGTTTAGGTTTTAGGGTTTAGTGTTTGGGGTTAGGGTTTTTAGGGTTTAGGGGTTAGGTTTTTTTAGGGTTTAGGGGCTAGGTTTTTTTAGATTTGGGGTTAGTGGTTTTAGGGTTTACTGTTGTGTTAACACAAAAGAGTATTTTTAAAATTTTCATTTATAAGTAATATGTCAAACCCAAAAAACGATAAAAATAAAGTCACGAAAGATACAATATTGGATCTCTATAGAAAGATAATTTTATTCTTGTCAAGAATGGTATAATTAGTTTTATCTAATTATTAACGGTTTGTGAGATATTTAATTTTTAAATATAAGAGTGAAAGTGAATTTAATTAATTTAATCAAAAATGAATGGTTGTAATCACCCATTCGATCTTTAATTTTACATCTTTATTGATCTTACCCCTTCATTTATATAATCTTGCAATTTGTAATAACACGTGGGCTTGGATGATTCATTTTCACTATATAATCTTGCAATTTGTAATAACACAACTGGGCTTGGATGATTCCACTTGGGCTTCAGGATGTTGGCTTGAACTACTTGGATGGTTTGATGTACACTGCACTGGGCCTCTTGCTTAGAAAGCATGCACCCAACCACTAGACCAAGAGCCTTTATGTGTTAATTCTTTTGCATTTAATTCTTTTTAGCCCTCTTTTTCCTTGATCCAATTTTAGCCATAATCTTTAAAAATATTCTTCGTTCAAGCTTCGTTTAATCTTTCAACTATTCTTCCTTTTGCCTCATGTCCACATAAAATAACCATCTGAATTTATTTTTCGTGCTCTTTCCAATGGTGTGCTCGGATAATTTTACGACTTCGTTTGAACTCAAAATATGAAATGTCGTTGAAACTCATCCGAAAATCACCGTTTTTGCTTTGTTTTCAAACCCTTGTATCTGCAAGACATAATAACACATAGACAATATTTTTGCAATATAATTTGACATATTTAATGGTTATTAGTCCGATTTAGCATATTTTTAGCTATAAAATGATGTGTGTTTTAGCACTCATCAGTCTCTGTCATTTGCGTTGACTTTTACAGTTAGTCATTTGATTTTTTTTACTTAAAAAAAGAGTAAACTACACCGTTCAACTTCGGTATAATGCTTGACCGTCAAGGATCGCCCTTGACCAAAAATTGCAACTGTTAGACCTTGGTGCGAAACGCTATCTTGCTGGTCCTTCACTTTAACGTCACACTAACGATCGTTAAGTCTACACATGTAAGGATATTTTCGTTTTTCATCTTTACTTATCTTTCCCACTCATCTTCACCAACAATACCTCCACTCTTTTGTTCTTCAAATCTTCACCAACCACCATCATCTTTTTCCATACCATCTTTCATTCAAAATACCATTTTAATACCCATCTTCTTTATACCTTATAAATACACACACGAATTCACAATTTTGATACCCACCCTACCATCACTCACATTCCACCGTTTCAAGAGATCCGATCAACTTTCACCATATCCGGTCAAACAACAAAGAAATATCTAAATATTTCTAAAGAAAAACATAAGAGACACAAACACACACTACATCAATCAATCAAACACACACTACATCTAACTAATACTTGTGAGTGGAACGAGTCGACTCAGAGGTAAGATGAATGGTGTACTCACAGATGATGATGAAACAAAGTAGTAACAAGAACAAATGAGGTGTGAGATGTGGAGTTCATGGATCTGGACCAATAATTGGGTCGGGTATGAGAGCTATATTTCTAAAGCGGTCGGTGCATCGTAATGTGACCTCCCATGTGATGAAACTGATCATAGCCGCAAAAAGCTTGGTATGTGTTTTGTATTTTATATTTCTTTCAGGTCTTCTATTTTAAACTAACTTTGGATTTTATAAATGGAAAGATTGATGTGTTTTGTTTTTTCTAATTTGATGATGTCCTTATACACCATTTTAATTCTAGGATTGTTAATTGATTGCGATTGATGAGAGTTGTGATGTTGGAGATGGGTGGTGTAGTAAATCGACAAGAAAGATGATGACGTGATGGTGTAGCTGTTGGATGATAATGGTGGTGCCCAAATCTTCAACATGGGCTAACAAACGGTTTTAGTTGGTTGCGATTGTAGCCGGAGGTATTTGGTGTTTGAAGGTAGTGAGGTGGTGCGTGAATGGTGGTGGTGGGTGAAGATGGAGACGGTGGGTTTTGATGGCTTGAAGCAGAAGATGTATGTATTAAAGAAGAAGAAAATGATTAGTGGTGGTGGGACCCATGTGAAAATACACCCGTTAGGGTGAAAAGAAATATACCCTCGACTTAAATAGGCTTAACGGCCGTTACTCACGCCAGTTAGGGTGAGGGACCAACGCTGAGTAACGTTTCGCACTTAAGGACTAACGGTGCATTTTTTTGGTCAAAGGACGATCCTTGACGGTCAACGTATACCACAAGGACGAAAGGTGTAGTTTACTCTTAAAAAAATTACAGTAATGGTCCCTTGACATTTGCGTTGACTTCCACTATTACTCCCTTGGCATTTTAATACGCTTTCGTCCGTTTTTCTATACGTTTTTATCCATCTGTATCCGTTTCTATATGTTTTCGTCTATTTTTTTTACGTTTTCATCCGTTTTTATCCGTTTTTACACGCTTTTGTCCATTTTTCTTACGTTTTCAAATGTTTTTATCCGTTCTTATCCGTTTTTGTCTGTTTTTATACGCTTTCATATGTTTTTCTTACGTTTTCATATGTTTTTATTTGTCTTTATCCGATTTCATCCATTTTTATATGCTTTCGTTCGTTTTTCTTACGTTTTTATCCGTTTTTAAACGTTTTCATCCGTTTTTATAAGCTTTCGTCCATTTTTTCTTACGTTTTTATCCGTCTTTATTCGTTTTCATCCATTTTTATACATTTTTGTCCATTTTTATACGTTTTCATATGTTTTCATCCATTTTTATGCGGTTTTGGCCGTTTTTGTCCGTTTTTATATGCTTTCATCCGTTTTCTTACGTTTTTATCCGTTTTTAAACGCTTTTGTCTGTTTTTCTTATCTTTTATACATTTTTATTCATATTTATCTGTCTATATCCGTATGAAAACGTATAAAATGGATAAAAACGTATGAAAACATAAGAAAAACGGACGAAAGCTTATAAAAACGGATAAAAACGTATGAAAAAGTAAGAAAACGGACGAAAGCGTAAAAAACGGACAAAACATATAAAAATGGACAAAACGCATAAAAATGAATAAAACAAAAAACGACAAAAACATATAAAAACGGATAAAAACGTAAGAAAAACGAAAAAAAAGCGTATAGAAACGGACGAAAACGTATAAAAATGGATGGAAACGGATAAGAACGGATAAAAACGGACGAAAGCATATAAAAATGGATAAAGACGGATAAAAACGTAAAGAAAAATGGACGAAAGCGTATTAAAATGTTAAGGGACTAATAGTGAAAGTCAATGCAAATGTTAAGGGACCATTACTGTAATTTTTCTAAGTAAAAAAATATCAAAGGACTAACGGTGAAAGTCAACGCAAACAGCAGGGACCAAAACTATAACTTTTTAAAAAAGTAACATGCCAATTTTACGTACATTGGTAATTATTTAAAAGTATATTACGTACATTGACAATAAAAAAAGTAAGTTACGTATATTGGTTAATTTGATAAAGTTTGTTACGTATATTCAGCCTTCACCCTTTTTTGACCAAGATTAGACAATTGTTTTTGAGTTAATTACATAAATTTTCAATGCGGTTTACACACTTTTCATCTTTCGCCCTAAAACTTCAAACATTACACCGCTCATCCTTGTACTTGACACTTTGTAACAAACTCGTCATTTGACCGTTAGTTCGTTAAATATGTCATGTGTAGCTCACGTCAGGGCAATTTAGACATTTTGCTCTCTGTCATCTTAAAAAAAAATACAATTTAGTTATTAGGTTCCATAAATGCTCCAAGATATCGTGTCGAAGTTCGTCGTGCACTCAGCTCAACCTAATAAGAATACACGGCCTTGTTTCCAAACTAAAGTAAATTCCAATTGGCTAAAAAAATGTTAAGGAGCCCATCCATCAAACTTATACACTACTTCTGTTAACCCCCAACTCTAATATTGCATTTCACACTTGCAGTCACACAAAATATGAATGTGTCTCTTTCTTTTTCATTCACACAACACTACTCATACACACTTGAATCCTAAGCCACCAAACGTTTGATCTAATACTTTCTTTTGGTTTCTTCCTTATGAAAACCGATTAGCACAAACCCCAAATCAATAAAGAGAAAGAAAAACAAAAAAATACGGGAAAACGCGAGGGATGGTACCCACCTCGCGCCGTCGGGTGGTGTTTTCCGGGTTCATCTCGGCCGGTCACGACGGCTCACAACTCAAAAACCCGAGGGACGGTTCCCACCTCGCGCCGTCGGATGGCATTTTGGGGGAAAACGCAATGGTACCATATTAAGGGTTGTTTGTTATGATAGTTTTAGAATTAAGTAATTGATTTATTTATTTTTATAAACAATTGTTTGGTACAATATTTCTACAATAAAAATGAGCCAATCAATAATGAATCCAGGCTAAAAGGGTGGTTTCGCTGAATGAAACCCAATGATGGACACTACCACACTATACACACTCACATTTCACATTTTTATTTACTAATTTAATAATGGGAAGGGATCCGGTAAGAAGAAAAACTAAAATGAGAAAAATAAGAAGGATTTGTAGCCACACATTTTAAAACTAAAATGAGAAAAATAAGAAGGATTGAAATTAGCCACACATTTTAAATAGGATGGAGAATTTTAAAAGAAGATGCATCAATTTTTGTAAATACATCTAAAATAATGGTCGTAATTTCTTCTTATCATTATTATTTTAATTTTTCTTTCCATTTGATCCTAACTCATTTAATAATAACAAGTTCTGACACTCTCATATTTTTATTTATTATTTTGATTAAAATAATTATTTAATAAAATCTTATTATTAACTTCTATTCAATTTTTTTTCATACCAAAATTAAATTAAAATCTGATTTTAAACCTTTTTACAAACCAAATGGACCCTTAGTTTGTTACAAAACTTTGCCCACTTTCTTAATTAAACTATTTCTATTTATAGTTATAATGTCCGTGCACGCATCTTTTGCTTTTTCTAATTTTTTAAATAAAGTATTTTTATTTATTAAAAAAATAATAATTTAATTTTTTTTAATTATGATTTTTAGTTTTATATTATACAAAAAAGAGAGCTTGACTATATGTATTATACCTAAGATTTTCAATACAGGTTGAAATGGTTTGGATCGGATTATGTGGAACCAAATGGGTTTTGCTTTTCAAAGATTATAAAAGAAGGATAAAAGGGTGTGAGATATACTCACAATAACATAAAAAATAAACATTTTTCAACACGGTTGACTTGTAACATAAAAAATAAACATTTTTCAACACGGTTGACTTATTTGGGTAATTTTCTGTATAAGAAACGTTTCAATTTTACGCATTTTACCCACATAAAATTACGGTAGCCAGACGATCCATTCATAAGTTACCACGCCAAAATTCTATCCCTATGAGGGAAGTGATACTAAGATTCATGGGTTTGTGGTCCAAAATACTATTTATGAAAAAATGGAATTGAAATAATATGTAAAAATTATAACTACATATCATTTTGTAACAACCAAGAAGCAAAGAATAACACATTTTATTTTAAACAAAGTTTGTTAAAAGGTATAAATGAAGTCATTGTTCACCATATTAGCGAACATGCAATAGATATCACAATTGAAATTTATTACATATAACAATAAGGCAAACGACAAGTAAAAATCAAGTAAAGTAGTAAACCATTGAGTTGGAAAATACAATTGTTTGTCCACGATTTCAAATGTACCCACGCTTTCTAGACATGTAATCGTTGACCTTCTTCAAACCTACAAAATCAAGTAAACTAAATATCCAAATGAATTTCATGACCAATATTTAAGCTTTTGAGCTTGTATTATAATAGATTAATCACTTGCCATATATTTAACTGAATGAACTTATAGTACACTTTCAATGACTAACTTAGAGTACATTTTCAATAACTAAATTTTAAAAAGTGGTAAAGATGAATAAGGGTGTTGACATATAGTCCGGATATATAATAAACTAATGGGTAATGCATTAATAAGTGACCATCAAAAGCCATTTTTATTCTTCATGTGCTACTCTATATAGTATATATATACGTAAAGCAAGTCAATATTTATTATACACGAAGTTTCTTAACTTAAAGTGTGTTAACTATTCATCATAGTCCCATTTAACTTACAAGTGTAATGTCTTATTAAACCAATGACCCAAACATTAGAAATTGATTATTTGCAACCTGAAAGTGTAATGATCACATAATCCTTCTAAAACACGATCCTAAACACCCCTTTTAAAATAAAATAATCATCTTAGATAGGAGTAAATACTATTTTCAAGTTTTATTAAATTACTTAAAAGCAATTAAAATATACCAAGAATTTGAACATGAGTGTAGGTGTTGATGCATTCTTGAATAAGCGTGACTACATTATTTTTATCTGTAACCGATTGTTGATGAACCAACTCGCTAATAGATCCCATTCACTTTGTATCCTTCCATATATGGACACCCTATACTCTCGCAAGTACCTCGGTATTTACTTGCATCAATATCCGATAGAAGTTGTTTCACAATTCTCCCAGAAACAACCCGACACGTTCATTTAAAATTAAGATTGTATATTTCATAATTCATTTAAGTGGGTTGAACTTATATTACTTTTGAAATTGACAAACCTTTCATCAAGTTGTCTTGCTTTGGAAAGATTTCTCTAAGTCTCTGTGTACCAAGGATTGTACTTGAGATTGTATTTGTCCATATATGAACCACAGGATGATCATTGGTCTCTCATCTTTCACCCATTTCTTTCGCAATCTAAAAAATTAATATGTAAAAGATCTAAGGAAATAACTACTAAATCATCATTAGACAATCGCTAGAAAAAAGAGATGATTAATGAAAATTGCAAGTAAATTTACCTCTGCCTCTTTGTCACAACAGTTCACTAAGGCGGCCAAACCATCAATTTGGCTTTGCCAAGTCACAATTCAGGGTTCCGTGGGTTCCTTTTTCTAGCCATTGCGTGAGCATATCTCAAACCTTACTCAACCCGGTCATTTTCTCCTCAACAACTGCAAGTTGACATGTCAAAGAAGAGTGAATATGGGCACTTTGAAACCTACCAATATGCCACTTTTGATTAAGTTGCCGCCCAACTTTTCCTCAAGTTGACCGAGCTTTAACTTTAACTTGAAAAATTAATGGAATCATTCTAAACCTTCATTAAGTTGTCTACTTTTCTTTTCACAGCCTCGACTTCTCTTAACGAGTGCAAACTTAATCAACACTCTTTCTCCAACCTATTCACGGACTTAACATGAAGATTTTGGCCCGTTCAAGCTTGTTATTTTCAAACTCTCGCTTGAATGAAGCAAAGACAGATTTCCACGAATCGGAGATAGCAATTTATACACCTCCTAAAAATATGAGTATCAAAGATGCGCATACCTAGCCAACTACTTTTCTTTAGCACCATTAGACATGACACCTCCCTTTGGTGTAATCACAACTTACGTAAGCAGGACATCATGTGACCCCCGAGTGCTATAAGCCTTCTGCCGGGTTTTAGTTAAAATTGCGCAAGTGCATGATCAAATTGATCTAGCAGCCTACAACGGCTCCCACCAATCTTTAGTCAATGGTTCGCCTATAGGCATTAACGGTCAAAAATCGAAGTTCGAGGCGTTGCTACTAAGCCTTTCCGGGTCAAGCCGACCAAATTGAAGGCCTAATAATATGTCAAATATAAACAAAGGAATCTGATTCTCTAGCATTATCATGTCCCTTAGAATCAATGCATTGATCCCCGCATTGCAAAACAGTGATCACACCGAGAATAACCAAAAGGTGAAAAGAAAAACCCTCAACCGCCCTACCTGCAACAAATAGCTTGAGAACAAAACAACCATCAAGAACCATCATTTCAACAAAATCATTACTACTAATAGTAATATTTCCTTCATAGCAATCCCATGATCTTTCTTCAAGACTCCTGAGTCCGAATCTAAAGTTTGCTTGAGATTATCAGTTATCGATACCACTTAATAGCTCTTTGTTGTACACAACAACCATTTTTTTGTTTTCAAGAGATGAAATGACATTATAAATGGGACCTTGATGAGATATTTATTTGTATGAGTTGCAAAAATAGATTGATCGAAAGAAAATGACATTACAACTACTGAATTAAAATGAGCAATGGATCTCATCTAATCCAATAGAATGCATAGAAACAAACTCAATTGATTTTTAAAATTAAATACGACAATGATGACAAATTTAAGTTTTTCTAATTAGAGCCTTAAGAGTATTTAACTCTTATTCATTATTGTTTCTTACCGTGGGTAACCTTTTACCCGAAAGTATTAACTCGATGACAACGTGCTTTTCCGGTTTAAATAGTAGCTTCGAATGTTTCAAGCTTATATCGACAACTTGTACATATAATCATAACAAATGGTTAGTTACGCGGGTTTTGACATGCATTAGTGATTGACGTTTTGGTAATATTAAGCATCTTTTGTGCAATTTCATTTAATTATATATTTGCATCTTCGCTCGTACCCATATAATTTTACCTTACTTTGCTATGCGGCTCACATGGTAGTGATATACAATGAACTTTTAAAGGAAAAGAGTTGTTTCCCCCAAATTTAAAACTACCATGAACAAATTCATGTATTTTACATATAGAAACTAAAGTTTTTTGACCCGTTAATGCCTATAGATCGAACTGACAAAACTGGGTCAACCTCAATCGGTCCCAATGTTCTGTTTTTGAGAGAACATTATCGGTCATGTTCATATCAACTTGAGAGGATCTCAATCCCACACACAAACATAAGTTGTTCTCAGTAGTCTAATATTTTTCTAACACTATGAACCTAAAATGAACCGCATAAACTAAATGTGCCTAACAGATCTAAAAGTGCTATAGTTAAAAATACATAATAAAGTAAATTATAGGCATTATCAAAGAAATGCAAATCTTATATATAAACTCAAGTTTGAAGACTAACCCGACATGAAATTTTCACTTTCTTCCCACAACCACCTAATGGCTCCACCTTAAAAGAATCTTCAACAAACGACAGAGGACTTCCAATTTCACTAACTCTATCACCATTTAACTAACCACCATATCCAAGTCCTTAATCCAACCGGTCCTAAACTGAGATTCTTCCCTAACTAACCTCGAGTTCATCACAAACCAATACTACTCAACCTTCCTGAGCAACACAACCGCCAAAGTAATCATTCACAACCCTTTATAATGCATGAAGACACCTTGACAGTTGACACTCATTCCATTCCACCATGTATGATTCACCTTCGTCATTTGAACATAATTACCACTGCAAACAACCTGAAAGTTTTATAAATAAAAATCATCAACACATTCATATTTCAGTCAATTTACTCCATCACATTTATAAAGTAAAAATACTTTATACCTTGTCCTATCCGCACTATATGCCATTTTGCTGTATGAATGACCTGATGAATCATACTCAACACTTGGATGCAAATAATCCTTACATGAAGCCTTTATCTTACCATTAACTAACGTTGAAAATAGAATCTAAGTACAAAAATAAATTTGGAAAATTATGAAAGTTTACAGAATAGTCCCAAACATTCTGAATTGTACCATTAAGATAGCCACAAAAACCCAAGCATATGTTAGTTTAATTCGTTATATATTGTTGTTCCAAACACCTATAAACATAGCTATTAAAAACAATTCCAAACCTTATTAGTCTTGAAGATGAGTGATTTTAATTATAAAAAAATAGCATTGTGGCCCATGTGTATTTTCACCAAATTTTTGTACATAAGTACAAAACGCTTTTAAACTGTTAGCCAAATTAGATAAAGTTTACAAAATAAACAACGTAATGTGAGCAATCCTAATACACTCTTAAAGGCTAGGAACCTATTTGTGTGTTTTATCGAAATGCACTAAGTAGATTGATTAGCAATCCAAACACCCCTTATCTACTAAAAAGAGTATCACACATTCGGACATGCATAATTCAAAAACATAATCAATGGAAAGTTTGGACATATAAGCGAGCCAAATTACTTTTTCCCAAAAATAAAGATTGGCATATTAAACATATGATATGAGTATATGGAGTAATCCATATAGATAGTCAGAAACTCTTACTTTTCATTATGGCTTTCTAACACCGAACATTCTTCAAGTTGGTACATTTAAAGATAAAGCAATTTCTATTTGTATAGATGTTTTCAATTTAAAAAAAAATTAGCAACATTATAAAAAGACTGAACAAAAAACATGATGGATAACTAAGAGCAATGACTACCTCAAAAACTCGACACCTGGTAGCAGTAAATGAAATCCAAGAACACTAAAATCTCTTGGTGAAACAATTGGATGCTCTTCGAGAAAACGACACACAACAATGTTCTGATGGATCTATGATCTTTACCACAACCTGCAACATTGTAATCTGCATCATTGTACTCTCCTTTAACATATTCAACAACCTTGTAATCGATCCAGAATTTCTTCTTACTCTAGTTTTGAAATTTTTACAAATACTCTACCATTATTGATCAAATTAGAGCTTCAATCAAACCCTAATTTTCCCAAAACTAAAAACAAAATAAATGGAAAATTACAAACCTTTATGGAATATGAATAAAAGCCCTATTATAATTTTAAAACAAAATCAAAAAATTAGGTATTAAAAATCATTGTCTTCGGAATCACTGCAACATGTGGAAACATATATGCTTCAATTTGTATCAATCTTTGATTTAGGGTTACAAGTGGGTTGAGAAAATCGGGTTGAAACCGTGGGTCGAAGTTTTGGGTGGTTTTGATGTTTTCAATTTTAGTTTTCAACTCTTAACTTTTGTAAATTAACCCCGCCTTTTTAAAGTTTTATTTCTTTATACTTTTGACACATATATTTTTATACACAATTTTTCACCGAAAACGAATTTATAAACATTATTGTCAAAATAAGGAAGTATTTATGTTTTTCTATTTAAACATGTTTAAGAAAATTAATAATAATTATAAAATTATTACTAAATAAGGTATGAATTGATTTTTTTGAAATGAAAAATTCCCATTAAGGGTTTTGTTTTATTATATAAAAGATTAGAATTTCAATTTTACGTATCTCATTCACGTTTGTAAGGATAATATTTGCTATCTTGAGTGCATTTAAAGGATAAACTTGTTATTTTAAAAATTAAACATTCATATAATTGAAATGTATATCTTAAAGACTTCAACTGAACTTTCTTTTTTGACGGTAGATTAGGGGTGGGCATATCGGACGGTGGACTAGACTAAACTGAGAAACCGAACTCGGTTCGGTCCACGGTCTATACTTTACCTCAAGTTTGGTCTTTGGTCCGATTTACATACAACCAACTAATAATGTTTTTATGGACCGAACCGGACCAAACACATTCGGTCCGATCCTCAGTTCGTTATTTTGAGATAAAACGGTCTCGATCCAATCCGATTTTAACCCGATGCTCAACACTACTTTAGATTAGGGCTGAGCGTCGGTCCAAAACCGAAAAACGAAATTCATGAAAAACCTAAATCGAAACAGAACCGACCGCCGTCCAAGTTGGTTCGGCTTTTGTTCCGCCGTCACTTGGCTCGGCTTTAGGTGTATTTAGGTATGTTTTAGTCTGGTTTTAAAGTCGAACCTAACGAAACCCAAAAACATGTAAAACATGAAATCGAAAACCGAACCGAACCGGATCCGACTGCCGTCGAATCGGTTTGTCGGTTTGACGGCTTTGTCAACCGGTTCGATTTAGGCGACCTTGATACTCGCCTCGCTTTAGATAATTAAAGTGGGACATATGGACGGACTAAATGTCCATCCCAAAATGAAACCGACACGTCATTTTTCTCACCAGCATTACAAGTCAAGTAATTTAGTCAAACAAGAAGTCAATTAGTCAAACAAGAAGTCAATTATATAACACTACTTCGCGACTCTTCTCCAGCAATCCCAAAATCACCACCCCTCAACGAAACCCCAAAAATTCAATCAAAATGTCAGACAACATACCATTTGAAATCATGAAAAGGCTTCCCGTCAAATCACTAATTCAATTCAGATCTGTTTCGAAGCAATGGAAGTCTCTTATCGACGGCTCTGAGTTTATAACTAATTACCACCACACTCAGCCACAGCATCATTTACTTGTAAGTTACGCTGACCCACAAGATAATTTTAACCAAAAATATGTTTCGATTTTAGACGATGATACTTTCCCTCAACAAAAGTTTCTCCTTACTGTCCCTGTGTCTATACAACAACTTAATAAAACACCAATAATACTAGGTAGCTCTCAAGGCTTGTTTTGTGTTTACAATTTTGATACGCTCGATAATACCCTAAGGAATATAGCCGTTATTTGGAATCCTGCGATTAGGAAATCGGTTGATGTTGTTGTGCCTAATGTGCCAGATTGCGAGCCTTATTATACGGTCCTTGGTTTTGGGGTTTGTCCTCATACAAATGACCCTAAGCTTGTGAAGGCTACATTACCTATTAAAGTTCCTGAAAATGATTTCCCCTGGTGGGAAGTTGAGGTGTTTACATTAAGTTCTGGGGTTTGGAGAAATCCTCAGGCCAGCAATTTGCCTACAAATATGACTGGACTGGTACAGGATGATACTGTAGTTATAGATGGATTTATTTATTGGCATGCTTATGATATGAGTATGGTTGATGGTGAGTATTGGATTAATCTAATTATGTCATTTGATTTGACAAGTGAGGACTTTACAAAAATATATCTCCCCGATACTTTATCGATAAGGGGGATTGAAGTTGGGTTGTCTATATCTAAGTTAAGAGACTCTCTTGTAGTCCTTCGATCTAGTTATAAGAACCATGTATCATTATTCAGTTGTGGAGTGTGGATGATGGAGAATGGTGATCCAAAATCATTTACAAAGATATTCACCATTACCCCACCTGATGATTTCGTAAGAATGGTGCTTGGATTCAGGAAGAGTGGTGAAACTATAATAGAAGTGATAGAAGAGGAACATGATGCACTTTGTGTTTATGAACATGACTCTGAACACATCAATGATATTTGGTTTTCTGGCAAAAAGTTTTCTTTATTTGCGAGTTGCTACATGGAAACACTACTTTTGCTTGATCACCGTGGATGTAGTATTTAGTGTGATATAGATTCTGGACAAGATAAAGTCAACATAGCAAAGTGCAGAGATTTTTACATGACTTTTGGAGCAGGCAAGGATGGTATGGAGATTGAAGTGCCGTTGTAGTACATATAAATGTAAATTATTTGTGATCCTTGTGTATAAACAATTTGTGCCAAGCAAATTAATTTCCATATATGTTACTCATTTTGGTTTTACAACGGTTGTGTTAATCAATCTTTGCATTATAAGATGATATGCCATTTCTTGAGCAGCGGTAAAATATGTAATACTTTTGACATGAGAAGTGACGCCATTCAAAATTTCCTCATATTTCAATTTATTTTTTATTTTTTATTTTATTAGTACTACTTTGAATCTTAATAATTGGGAATGCGTGTCAGTGAAGCTGTATTCAACTTGACTTTGGGTGGAATCTCCAAACATCATAATGAAACCATTTACACTTAGAATGTATTGGTCATATGTCAACTCTTCTAATTGGAAGATGTTTAGCAGATGGAAACTGAATTCATTATTTGGTATGGTGTTGATTGTTTCTTTATTGATTCCACTATATGATCTATAGTTATATGGATCAATGTGTTTGAAGTATTTGACTAATAGGAAGCAATATCGCTTGAACAAGTTCAAAAGTCCTGGAATACCACCTGTAATATTGACTTTAAGTGGTTAAGGAATAGTTACCGACTTACTGCAGAAGTGTTGAGACTGGAGACGATGAAAAATCAGATAATGCTAGGACACAACAATCAACGAAAGAGAAGCATGATGCTGATGAAGAGGTTGCACTAGAGCTGGTAAATGACTGGACATGTAGTTCTTGAAATGAACTTTCAAGGTTCGATTTTTTGTACTTTACCTTTGTAGCTGCATATAGGTTAGTGACTGCTTATATGCTGTGAATTGCATTCAGTGTGCTTTTATGTTGGTTGCATGTAATTTGAACCTTCAGTTAATAATTTGTCCAGTTGTCAGATTTTTTATGGGCATCTAGAGACTAAATTTAGGGGCACTTCTTATTGATGCACACACTATGCCTATGTCTGTTAAGTTACTTTATCACCCGATTATTCTTGGTAGCTCTCAAGGCTTATTCTGTTTTTTTTTCAATGATGTTGTAACAAAGACTGCTGTTGTTTGGAATCCTACGATTAGGAAATTGGTTAATATTGTTGTTCCAAATGCGTTAAATATGTTGTCTAACAGATTTTTTATTGCCTTTGGAGTTTTTCCTCGAACGAATGACCCTAAGCTTATCAAGGGAAAAAAATAAATAAAATACACATGGGTCTCAATGCTTTTTTTATTTTGTTTAAAAAATGTAATTTTAAAAAAACACGGACTCTACCTGCTATTCAAAGCACATATCCAACATCCAATCACGATTCGTAATCAACACTCAAACACTCAAATCACTCGGCAAAGAATATTGTCCCTTTGAACAATGATTGTCATCAAATAATCCATTCTACCCAACC
Source organism: Chrysanthemum makinoi (assembly GCA_910596185.1). Taxonomy (NCBI): domain Eukaryota; kingdom Viridiplantae; phylum Streptophyta; class Magnoliopsida; order Asterales; family Asteraceae; genus Chrysanthemum; species Chrysanthemum makinoi. The sequence continues at coordinate 172,949,796 of OU343222.1, read as the reverse complement.
TGCTACTTGATATGAAAGTATTAAGTTTATAAGTAATTCCCAATCAAGAAAATCCTCAAGGTACTGAGGTTATGAAACACAGATATCTCATTAAGGAATCAAAGTCCAAGAATTCATCAACCCAACCAGACCCTAAATCAACAATCAAAAAAACAAAATTCCGAATTCATCCACGTTTTCCTCTATTGCATCAACCAAACCTAATCTTTTAATATCAGGTTAGTTCAATTATAAACATCAATATTAATCTACCAATATTTGTACTTGATTTGGGGTTATTGTTTCAAGGTTCTGCTTAATTTCAAATGTATGTGGTTAATTTTGTTGCTCGCTTTTGTAATTATTGGTATTTGTTTGTTTGTTTGTTTAAAGTTGATTAATTTTTTTGGTTATTGTGATAATGAAACTGATTTAATGATATGAATGAAAGAAAAGTTAATGTTTTGTGATAACATATTAATTGAGGGGATTGGTTGAGGCAATTTTTTTGGAGTTCTTAACTCTGTTTTATTTAACCATATAGACAGAAAATGTGACTTAGAAATTAGTGACGTGAGATATGCTCCCTTATCAAGCTCATGTGCTCCCGAAAACATGAACTGCAAAGTTCACATAGGATGATTAGTTAAACCAAAGACCAAAGTATTACTTTCGTGTATAGCAGACCATAGGAGAAATTAAGAAGGGGAAATTCGAGTTTAGAGTAGACAAAACAGGAATTATTCACTTGCCATTCAGGAAGGCAAACTTTTCAGAAGAAGATCTTATAATAAACCTTCTTGTTGTAGTGGTGTCTAAACGTAGATTGCTGAGTGGGCTTGATCCTAAACCCATTCTAGCATGGGTTTAGTTTCCAAGAAAAAAAAACGTGAAACTTGTAGAGTTATGTAGAAAAAGTTATGTTTATTTTACTCTTTGTATATTTATTTGAATATTCAAATTAATGTTGAATAACATGTGATTTCTCATGCATGTTTCAGCAACGAAAAAAAAATGTGAAAAAAGTGATAAAAAGAAAGTTTGTCGAAAGTATATCAAAGTATCCGTCTATTAAAAATAATTAAAGCCAAGATTTGTTAAGAAAAGATTTAACCTTTGTAAATGACTTGGACCCACAATAATGTAGATACTTTTAAATTAAATAGCATTTTTAAATTTTTGTGGTCCATACTTCTTAACCACGATCTTAGGGAACGTTAAACAATCCCATAAATGATCTCTCCTCTTAACTTTATCTATAGCAAAGATTAGCATATGTAATACCGTAATATAGATTATACAACATGCAACTCAGACACTTTCATATCTATTTGCCCTCGTACAATTATCTACAAACCCTATATCAAAAGACATACTCTATGATTTTAACTTTATGACCATAATGATAACAAACAATTGTCCAATCTGGGTCACAGAAACTTTTGATGTTTGTGGCAGGAACATACAGTCCATTTCTTTATCTTTATTTTAATTTTTGACTTCTTATTTGTGCATACATTATTTTGTGGTTGCAGTCTCAGACTCCAACACCAAGTTAAAAGCTCCATTCCAGCATTTACCAAAGACCAAATAAGAGGCAGGCCAAAGCTCTACAACTACGATGGAGCCATTGCTAGTGATCATTATACACTCTTTAGTCAAAGAAATGAGGGCCTTTACACTTAAACAGCACCTTACAGCCTTTTAAATATAAGCAAGCATGTCCAAATTGTTCAGTTGATATATTAAGCATCATCTCATTACAAGCTTTTACTGCAGGACCAAAGCACACAGTGTCCACACATGTTCTAGAAAGAAAAAAAAACTGCCTGATTTTTGCGATTTTACCAAATGGTAATTTGCAGATAAGAAGGTTGAACTGTTTGCAAGTTCGGCCCAAATCGATGTTATTTATAGAATAGCTACAATCTGCATACAAAGATAGAGTGTGATTGACACAAGTCCTAGTTTCATACAATTCAGATCAAAATAATGTGTGAAATAAGAGGAAAAACTAAATTATACCACAAGACAATTCTTTTTCCTTCTGAACAAGGTTGTACCATCTTCCTGATATAGCTTATCATGGTGCATTCTAAATTATAGCAACACAATGCAATTAGAGAAGCTTGACTTTTAATAAGAGGTTGGTGCATAACATTTGAAATTAGAGATTCATCATGATAAATGTTTAAAACATTGATCTCACTACTAAATACATGCATACAATCTAACTTAATTTGCATCTAACTTAATTTGCACTATATCTGTGCACTACAATCTCCATACCTTACTTGCATGTTCCAAAGACCAAAAGCCATCTGTTCCATAATCCACACCCTTTGCAATGTTAACATTATCTTTGCCTCAATTCATGTCAAAGTAGCTAGAATCTCAATTATCAAGCAAAAGTAGTGTCTCTATACACGAACTCACATCCCATGAATATTCCATTGCAGTAATCCCAACAGACTTCATGTGTCCTGAGTACGGTTCATAAACAAAAAGGCCATCAAGTTCAGCATCATCTTCTTTCATTTCGATTAAAGGTTCGCCACTCTTCCTAAATCCACGTACCTCAAATGATTCATTTGGTGTGTTGATGATAAATTTCTTTGTCAACAATTTTGGATCGCCATGTTCCATCATCCATACACTAACAACTTGTTTCTCACCCACCACTTTCATTTGAGCCACAACTAGAGACTCCCTCACCTTAGATATAAACAAACGAGTATTACGTGCAAAACTATCTGGGAGATCTAATTCTTTAAATTCTTCATTTATCATATCAAATGACATAATCTGTTCTAGCTCGTGATATCTACGGTCCTCAAAACATAAATCATAAGCACCCCAATAAATAAACATATCTATAACTACCCTATTGCTCCTGAATGCGGTTGATTTGCGAGGCAAATTAGTGGTTATTCTTTTCCAAGCCTGTGTGCTTAACGTAAATACCTCAACTACAGTGTCACAATCCCCCCTTCCCCAACAATTACTAATAAATGAAACCTTGACAAGCTTAGGGTCACATGTGTCGGGAGTAACCCCAAAACCAAGAGCAGTACTATATAGTCTACCTAAAACATTAGGCACAGATATGGTAACCGATTTTCTAATAACAGGATTCCAAATAACAGCTGTCTTTGTTCCGAAAGCATCTGGACTTGCAAGAGTATCATAAAAGCATACTAAGCCTTGAGAGGAGCCAACTATTGTTGGTTCGTCAAGGAGGTTAACAGACGAAGGGACAGTTAGTGAAAACTTTTGTTGGGAAGTGTCATCATCCACAATCGACACATATTTTTTCTCAGATTCATTTTTCGGGTAAGTGTAACTTACAAGTAGATATTTATGCTGCTGAGTGCGGTGGTAATTATTTATGAATTTGGAGCTATCGATAAAAGACTTCCATGGTTTTGCAACGGATCGGAATTGAATTAATGATTTGATTGGAAGCCTTTTTATGATTTCAACTTGGAGATCGAATGGTATATTGTCTGACATTTTTATTTTGATTTTTGAGATGCGGAATTGCTTATCTTAGGGTTTCAGTTTGGGGTTTTTGTTGGTTGTCTTTTGGAAGTGATGTGTAATGTTTTGAAAGACAATTTGACTTGTTGTTATGCTTTACTCCTACTAGTTAAGTTATACTTGTGGACTATTTTGTCTATTTGTTGATCAAAATTTCCGTCCCAAATTGAAACCGACACGTCATTTTTCTCTACCAAAGTAGGGGTGAGCGAAAAAACCGAAAAGATCGAATAAACCGAAACCGAACCAAACCAAAAATAATCGAACCGAACTAATAACAACCGATTTGCTAAAACGAACCAAACCATTACTAATTCGCTCTCGAAGGTATGGGTTTGGAACTTAAAACCTAATTCATATAAAATATATATATATATATATATATATATATATATATATATATATATTTATATATATATTTAAGTATATTTATATATAAATAAATACTATTAAAAGGTTATCATAATATAATAAAATACTTTTTATGCTTGAAATATTTTTTTTGCTAAATATCTATCTAGTTATTAATTTTTTTAAATGGTGAAATTGTGTTATTCGTCAACCAAAACCTAACCGAACCAAAAAACCAATTGAATTTGGTTCTGCCTCGGTTCTGATGACCAAAAAAAAATTTTAACCGAATAAACCGAACCGAACTAACCGAACAACCCGATTACCGAACCGATCTACACCCCTAATTACAAGTCAAATAACTAGTCAAACAACAAGTCAATTATCAATTGGATTCTGTCATGTTTATTTGAACATGAGAGGTAATGTTATGTATTTTGTAATTGTACATTACTACATTATCATTATTGCAACACGTTTATTTTATTTTAATTTAACGGTACAATCACAAGAAGCATAACATTACTTCTCATGTTCAAATGAACATGAAAGGATCCTTATCCACTATCTAACGCTACTCCACAACTCTTCTCCACACCAGCCCTCAACAAAACCCCAAAAAATCAATCAAAATGTCCGACAACTTACCGTTCAAAATCCAAGAAAAAATCATGAAAAGGCTTCCCGTCAAATCATTGATTCAGTTTCGAGTTTATAACTAATTACCACCACAATCCGACGCAACATCATCTACTTGTAAGTTACGCTTACCCACAAGATGATTTTAACCGAAAATATGTTTTGATTGTAGACGATGATACTTTCCCTCAACAAATGTTTCCCCTCACTGTCCCTGTCTCCATACAACAACTTCACATGCCACCAATAATACTAGGTAGCTCTCAAGGCTTACTACAATCCCCCACCCCCTCCCCTACTGACTTAATGTGGAAGTGTGGAGAATGGAGACGATGAAAAATCGGATAATGCAAGGACACAACAATCAACGAAAGAGATGCATGATGCTAATGAAGAGATTGCACTGGAGCTCGTAAATGAGTGAACATGTACTTCTTGAAAGGAACTTTCAAGGTCAAGTTTTTGTATTTTACCTTTTAGTTGCATATAGCTTACACTCATTTCTTGAGTTACAATTTGATATGAATGGAAAGGAAATGGAAATTTTTTTTTTGTGTTCTTGAGTTTTTTTAAAGAAAGAAAAGGGAAACATAAAGGAAAAGGAGAGGAACCTTTGTTTATAAAATCTTTCGGCCAAAAATGGGAGGAAAAGAAAAGGAAAATGAAAAGTTATGTTGTGTGAAGACTAATATACCATTTTTAAAAGATTTTACATTAACAACTAAAGGGCATATATGTAATTTAAACAAGTTATTTTCCTTTTCCTGCCACTTAAGAACATGATTACTTTCTTTTTCCTTTCCTCTTTTCTCTATCTCAAAAACATATCAACTAACAATTACTTTCCTTTTCCCTTTATTTTCCCTTTCCCATTCTTTTCTATTTCCCTTCACTCAAAACTCGAGAACTGAGCGTTAGTGACTGCTTATATTCATGGACGGAGATAAAGAGGGTCACAAGCGGCAAGTGACCACCTAGCGAAAAAAATTGTAGTGTAAATTTTCGAAAATATTTGGTCTTTTTTTAATTTGCCCCAAGAGCATTAGGTATATAGACATAGTTTTAGCTGTGTTAAATCTTAGCCATTATACTATCATGGCTAGCCACTTTCATCTTAGCCACTTCTCCAACAAACAAAAGACAAAACATTTTCATTTATGATTTTCAACCATTTGAAAATAATGGAGGTGAGTAGGGCCCAAATGGTTGTGTTGAAGTTAGTTGTGAGGGAGAAGTATTTTGAGGTTGAAGTGTTGAAATGAGTTAGCATGTGATGGGGTCCAAATGGCTAAAAAATGGTAGCCACCATACCTTATGCTCTAAGTACCAATTTATAGTGTAGTTTTTAAAATTTATCAAAGTGTGCCCCTCGACCAAAATTTTCTAGCTCCTCCCCTGCTTATATTGTTTAGAATTGCATTCAGTGTGCTTTTATATTGGTTGAATGTAATTTGAACTTTCAGTTAATAATTTGGTTGATTAGTTGTCAAATTTTTTATGGGCATCTAGAGACCAAACTTAGGTGCAATGTGCTCATTGATGCGCCATTTGCCTAAGAGATCTAGGTATGATAACATATCAGCACTCAAAAAGTACCATCACCTCAGCGTCACATTACTTCAACACCAAAATACTTAACACCTAAAAATCACCACGTACAGTGCTAGGTATGGTAACACCATAACACAAAAAAAATGCCACCACCTCAGCGCCAAATCAGTTTAACACAAAAACATTTAACACCCAAAAATCACCCGTTATCATAACACCACATTTTTTGGACCCACATTTTTTTTCTTTTCCAATTATTTAAAATATATATGTTTTTATTTATTACACAAAAATACTTTCATTTATTAAATAAAACAAATTTACTTTCATTTATTTAAAAAAAAAAAAAAAAAAAAAAAACCTAGCGTATACACTCCCATTTTTTTTTCGTTTTATAAATGGTATCATTTAACCAAAACATCCTTTTTCTTTACAAAAAATTATTAGTTGTTTCATTAAATAAAATAAACATCTTCTTCCTCACCACCACACACCTACACACACTCTCGACACACACCAAAACCACAAAACCAACTCATGTAAATCCCAAAAACTAAACAAACAAAAACAAAAAAAATCCGCGTTTTGTTCATATATGCGTTTTCATTTAAGTTAATGCAATAACTTGGAGCTCAACGCCGACTTCAACCCTACAACCCTGGTATGTAGTAGCGTCGTAGCACCGGCCAAGTATACCGGGTATAACGCAGCCAATGACAAGCACATACTTAACTCTTTTATCATAACACCCCATAACATTATGTTTTTGGGACTCACATTTTAAAAAATTATAATTTACAAATTAACCCTTCAAAAATTTCATTCATTAATAAAGTTAAAAGTTACAATACGAAATAAAACGTTATAAAATAAAATAAAAAGTTACGACTACGAAAAAAAACCTACGAAATGAAAAAACTACTACATAAAAAAATTTACGAAATACAAATACAATACGGAAATAAAATAAAACTACTCAAGGCGTTCTTTGATTTTCTTCCTTTCCATTTCAATCCAATATGCAACGTCCTCATTTAGCGGCCTCATCCATCTCCTTCGTGCTAAGACCGAGAAATTTAAACTCTTTCAAACGCATTATCGTACGGTCTTTCTCTTTAGCGGTCTCGTACGTCGGTTGGGCCGCTTCCCGTTTGAGACGAAGCTAGGATGATATAAAGTCCCCGACTTGGCTTGACGAGCTAATTCCCCCGGTGCTCGTCGTGGTAGCGGATTTTTTTTATAGCATGGTTGCTTGCCGACGCGGGTCGCATATAATCAATGTCAATAGCTCTGTGGATTTCCTCGGGGACGTCTCCTCGTAATCAATCACGGTTCCGCCTTCCATTTTTCATGGGAATTTCAAAATGTCCCACGCTTCCTTTTAAGCAAACGAAACACCTTTATGATCGTTACGATACATTGTTCTTGCCGGTTTCATAAAATCCACATCATTTACCTCACTTTTTGCCAAACGTTGAGCACGTTTGAAAACCGCGTTGAACTTTTGGCAATTTTCGTTCAACGTATGCCACTTGTTTGTTATCATATCCTTGTTGTGTGGTTGAATTTTTTTTCGATTGAACACGTTCATAACCCGATACCAAAACGTGATGCACGTTTGTGAAACTCCGACATTTGGATCCTCAGAAACGGCAATGTAACACGAGGCATGTAGCATTTCCTCGGCCGGTAACCAACGTAATGTAGTCCTGATCACGTAGGATTTCTTTCAAAATAGGATTCGGGTTCTTTCATTTTTTTGCCATACGTTTACTTTGACTTTTTCGCTTTCGGGAGACGTAGCTTCGGGGCCGATTTGAGAATGTGAGGATTGGGTTTGCAGTTGGGTTTGTTGTTTGAATTGTGGTGGGTTTTGTTGAAAATTTTAGAAATTGGCGTTTTGCCACATCAAATACATTTTTTGTTGCTGAAAAAGTTGCTCAGGAGTCAAGCCAAGTGGGTTAGGAAAACCGGATGAAGACGCGTTTGGTTCGGGTTTGAAGAAGATCCCGCGTTCGGATTCGCCATACCAAGTAGGTTCAAAAAACTCTCGTTTGGATTTTTCGGCATTTTTTTTGAATGGAGGTATATAATTTTGAGTTTAAGTTGTGGACGTGTGTAAAAAAAATGTGAAAGTGGGAACTTAAAGTGGGAACTTATAAGGATTTTTAATACTTAAACTGGCTGTTGGAACAGGGGTGTGTTGTGTAAATTTGTTTTTTCCATACATGCGTTTCTAACTGAGTTATCGTGGTAATTTGGAGCTCAACGTCAGACCAACGCTAGGCCAGGCGGTATCATAACGTTTTTTCCATACATGCGTTTCTAACTGAGTTATAGTGTACAACAAAACACTACATTAATGCTATTTAATGTAGTCAATTATTTAACTGGTCAATAAATACAATTAATACACTTATTAAAACACCCCTTACATAAGAAATACAAATTATCAAGCATATTGCAGTACCAAATAAAAAACGCAATCTCGTGATTAAATTTCACTACCACAAAAATAAGCACATTATACAAATATTCAAGCCCAAACGCGGTAACGAATAAATGTGCTTGAGCCCTAACAAAGGACCAGGGCTGCTCGAGCCCGAAAGCGTAACGTAATCCAGCGGGTTCTAATCCAAAGACGGGCTATAATGAAATTTCTTGATATCCGTAAATTTATTGTTAAAAAGAACATAATAAACTAAAATACATTATTTATCAAAATTTTTTATTTCAGGGTACCCGCCGCTGCAACACACGAGTACCTTGCTAGTTATAATAAATTAATCTTTAAACTCAGTAACTCTATATGTGTGCTTCTTTTAAGTTTAAGTTTAATGATATAGCAAACTAACCCATTCACACTGAATTTTATATTTATACTCTTTTACATCATTTCTTTTTTGTTGCTAACACACTTTTTCGAAAAAACATATTATTATTAAAACTTTATTTCTAGCCTACAAAATAAATCTATTACCCGCTCAACTTTATATTTCAAAGCCCTTTAATTTTAGCATTATAATAATTTAACCCTTAAACTTTATGTTTTAACTCTTTTATATCATTTTCTTTAATACTGTTCAACACTTTTTATTGTAAAAATATTATTATTATTATTATTATTATTAAATGTTTATTTGTAGCTACAAAATGAATATTTTTACACCCGCCGCAACGCGCAGACAAAAATACATCATTATCTCTATTTTAGGCTACAACATCCCGATAAAACTAGTGGTCTATTATTAATGCTACTTACCTATGTTGTCCGGAATATTCCCTTTGTCCCTCGCTTCCAAAGTCACAAATACGCTTTTTTATGGCCGTCGATTTCCTACGGTTTAAGCGTTTGGCTTATTAAACTTTATATTTACAGTTTCGCATTTTCAGGTTTATAGCTTTTTGATATAAAAAAAAAAATAGCCCCCGTATAAATAAAAACATAGCCACCGTATGAATAACTCATCCCTAAAACTAACCTAGTTAGCCTCGGATCTAATTACACATCATTATTAACTAGTATTGACCTCAGTTTAGCTTTGGACAAAAACCGAATGATAATAAACAATCATCGAAAATTCAAGACTGTACCATAAGAGCACTCCCAACAAAAACACCATAACACCAATAACACCGTCCACGCTACTTTACATCAGCCTTTTACCATTTAACATTAACATCCTCAAAAACACCCACAACATAATATCCCAATAACACCATAACTAACTAATATTTCATATTTTCAATTTCAACCCCTAAACTAAATCAAACACTTCATTTTTAAACTAAAACAAACATTTCATTAAAACTTAAAACATATTACAATACGAGACTAAAAAAAAATACAACGAAATAAAAAAAAATACAACGTAAATAAAACCATACAACGAAATAAAACGTTACAACAAATTAAAGGAAATGGCGAGAATACGATCTATGACGAGGTTTCGTTATATTTTATGATTCGATCTTTTTCGTCATTGATCCACCGCACGCGACCATTGGATCTTGCCCCGCAAAGAGCGTCATCAAAAACTTTATTTCTTCCAACCGGGTTGTTGTCTTTTTCTGCGTCCCGACACGCCGCTTGAGACTTCGTTTCATCTGAAACTTCGTTTGCCATAGTTTCGTGAAATAAGGCGACGAGCTCGCTCTCCGGCTTGTTCCCCGGACTTGTTGTAGTCTCGGATCTTGGTTTCTTACTAGCACGTTCTTTCCCATGGGCGAGGTTGTTCATCTTGACCAAACAAATCCTCGCTTGTTTGGTTTGGGATCAGCTTAAATCGAGCAGTGTTCGTGGCGCTCCATTTTTCTTATAATGACGAAACCTCCCAGCTGCGAGGCCAAAAGCGATCCCTTGGTTTCCCACGATACCATTGTTTGCCCGTTGCATCACATCCACTCACTTTCCCGCTTCGCTTGATCACGCTTTAACGGTTGTAATGAGTTGAACTTTGTGCATATGCCGCTCAAAGTTTTCCACTTGCTTATGCCATGTCCTTGTTCTGGCGCTGAGAGTTGTTTCTATTGAACTCATTTCGCCCGATACCAAACGTATCCTTGGTTGGCACTTTCCAACTTTCGGATCCTCCTCAAACAAACTATGTAACATCTTGCAAGTAATGCTTCCTCTGTTGGAGTCAAGCGTGAGTGAACAACAACCGCCTTCATCGTAATCAAGCTGGGTTCTGTGGTCTGGATTTCTTTGCTTTTCGCTAATGCGACCTTTTCCTTTTTGGAGGAGACGCTGGTGTGTCAAAAAATCATGTGTTTCTGGTTTGTGATTGTTGTGATTGTTGTGTGAATTGTAGGTTTTGAAAGTTAGAGTTTAAGGTGTTTTGTTGGTTTTGTTGTTGCCAATACAGAAATGCTTGATGTTGTTGATACATTTCTTGGCTCGATAAGCCTAGTGGGGTGGGGATTGAAGATGAAGCCGCTCGGGTTAGATGATGAACCCGGTTTGAGGATTCCACCACTAGCAAGAAGATTGTAGAAAGTATCATCGCTGCCTCCCTCGACATTTTTTTGCGCTTAATAGAAGTTGAAAGATTGAGAGAATGGAGAGGATTTAGTAGTGGAAGTGTGAAAAGAAATGGTGTTTTAATTGGGTATTTATAGTGGTAAAAAGGTTTTGAAATTTTTGAAAAATAACGCTAGTAGCCGTTTAGGTGGTTTTGAAATTTTTTGAAAATAACGGCTAGTAGCCGTTTAAGGGTAGAAAGTGTAAATTTTTTTTTTTTTTTTTCGCCTCCTATAACTGTTGCTTTGGCAACGCTGGCTCCGCTTTTTCTCTTTAACCGGGTCCCAACGTATTAACGCTCAGAACGCCAAGTACGGCGCAGATTGGAGTGCTCTAATTGGTTTGTTTCAGTTAACCTTTTTTCGGCTTTTTGCACTTGAGTTATATTAGGGGTGTTCATCAGTTCTGTTATCGGGTTGTTCGATTTATTCGGTTAGGTTAGTTCGGTGAAATTTTTTTCTAGGTCAAAACGAAGATCGAACCGAACTACTTAACCGAACCAAAAACCAAATTTGTATTCGTTTCGGTTTTTGGGTTGACCCGAATAACCCAAATTACACGATTATATTATTTTTAAAATTTAATTGTATACATTTTTGGCAAATAAAAATTATTTGAAGCATAGAAAGTATTTTTTTTATATTAGGATAAAATTTTAATGTTTTTTTTTGTATATATAAATGTATAAAAATGTATATATTTATGTAAATTCAGTTTTTTGTTCAAATAGCTAAGACCATATCCAAAACGAAAACCGAAATTTTAGTTCAGTTCGGTTCAGTTTTGAATTTGGTTATAAGTTCGGTTCAATTTCGATTTATAATTTATTCGGTTATCATCCAAACAATGCACACCCCTAAGTTCTATAGCCCCCGCTATAGTGATTTTCTTTTCTTTTCTTTTTAGCCCTATAGCCCAATAGTTTGTTTGTTAAATCCTATACAACCACAATTTATCAAAACCAAAGTTTTATATCCTTATACGTCACTTTTCGAGGGTTTTAGTCGTATAAAAAACCTTGAAAAATCATAACCCTCAAAAATAAAATGTCTGATCACATACCTTTCGAAATCCATGCTGAAATCTCAAAAGGCTTCCGGGAAAATATTTGATTTTGTTCAGATTTCAAAACCATGCAAATCTTTTATTCATAGTTCCGAGTTTAAATGGTGATTACCGCCACACTCGGCCAAGATAATCATCATCTACCTATAAGGTATGATGATATAGCACTACTACAAAAAAAGCTAATTAGATCAGTTAAAAAGCCTCTTATAGATCGGTAACCAACCGCTCTATCTAAAGGTGATCGTTATGAGCAGATACATATATAGATCGGTTGAGAACCGATCTAACTAATATCTAACAAAAGATCAGCCTCATGCCTAAGAACCATCTATTAAGTCAATTTTCAAAATTAAAAAAAAAATAATATATATATATATATATATATATATATATATATATATATATATATATATATATATATATATATATATATATATATATATATATATACTAGTGTCAAAACCCGTCCGATGGACGTGTATGACTTGTGGTTTTTATTTTTAGGTTTTAGTAGAACAAATATATACTAAAAAGTAATTAAAAGTTAAATTAAACAATTTACAACTATAATTGATGTTACCATAATATAATGTTCGTATCCAGTAATTAATTCTTAATTTCATTTTTTTTGGGGTCAAAAGAATTTGATTCTAGTATCCACATGAATTACGTTGGACATTTTTACATATTTATATTCCATTGATTCCATTGAGTTTCTTGTAGAATCTGAATGCTTTTATGATTCTTAATACAAAGATATGTTACCCTCTGCTGTAAAGTAACCGTCCACAGGACGAAAACAGAACAGTCGAAGAAAAGTTTAAATATTACGCTTAAAGTTAGCAAAATGCCAGCTTTATTCTTGACCAGTTATTCATTTTTTTAATCATTTAATTAATGATAGTTAGGGGTGATATGGGAAACTTAATCAATTATATGTATGCTTTCTAGAATCGGACAATCATTTTCGGGACATATTAAAATAGTAAGGTGAAAAATAATTTTGGGATATATGGAGTATCTTGCTTACTGATTCAGTCGAGGCTTTCATGTGTACATTTCCCTTTTTGGCATATCCGCAGTGTTGAAGCTTAATGTAATCTTTCACATACCATCCCGTCTACATGACTTCCCATCAAAGACTCAACAGTTACATGGTAATCCTCCTGCCATACTTGGTTGTTGGAACAACTGGTGCTCCGATTATGGGCTTAAATCCAATGGTTGGTCCCTATGGTGGTGGCTATAATGGTGAAAAAGGAGATTGGGCTCACAACCTCTACTCACCTCCAAGACATGAAGCTATTTCGAAAGAATTTTCTCTTTGTTTAGTTTGTCATACTGAAAATATTAGTGGTGTAATTAGCAAAGGAGGTGTATTGATCAATCAAATTAGACGGGATATGGTGCAACGATCAATGTTGGTAATGCAACAGCTGAAGCTCAAGACTGCGTAATATCTATTTCTGCACAGGAAGTAGAAAGATAAAAGGATATAGCTTTATGTGGTTGTAAATTTTTTATGTACATATTTTTGACGACACATTTTCTCCAACTATTGAAGCTGCAATACGTTTGCAACCCAGGTGCAGTGAGAGAATTGAAAGAGATTCAGGTCCTGTCACATTTACCACACGATTACTTGTGCCATCTTCTCATATTGGCTGTCTAATTGGGATAGAAGAAGCACATTACCACTGATGACTTATGCGGTCAAACATTGTAGTATTTGTCTTTATCAACAAAGCATCCACTAACCATCCATTCCTTGGTATATATAGTCAAAGGCATCATATAAACCGTAATAACTGATGAGTAGGTTTGATTATATTCAAAGAAATTGTACCACAGGAATACATATATGACTAAGAAGAGATATAAATACGTTGTGTTAACTGTTAAGTTATGTAAACGTATCCGCTGCGCCTTGGAGTTGGGAATCTTGTGCAACACCTTTCCATGTCAAACAAATTGTAATAGGGAAGCTCTGTTGGACCTTTAAAATGAAGACAATTAAGATAGGTCGTAATTAAATACATTACATATGAAAAGCTCAAAACATAATTACATTGCAAAAAACAAATATATGTGAAAAGATAAACTTGCATCATACCTGGAAGTCTCTCACTTTAAATGTCGGACTAAGGATAGCGCATTCCAAAGCACAACCTTTGGAAACACATTCACTTGCGTTCATTGTACGCCTTGGCTCTTTCCCAAATATTTCGGTCAAAATCTTGATTACAGCTGGCACCCTGTAGCCTGAACCAACAACCTCCACATCATAAATATCATCAACCGTCAAATGTTCCTTCTCCATAATGTTCTTAATGAAATCACGATGTTCTACTATATTGAAAAAAGGTGGGTAAAAAATGGCTGAAAAAGTTTCCAATGAATTACGAACATCATCAAATATTTATACAGTGAAAATAATGAGGGGTTGATACTCTGTTGAGGCATTATTCTTGTATTCTTCTCTTGATTGATTCTTTGTTCTAATATAAAGCTCAGTTACTTGTGATGTGCCATTGACAATGAAGCTCGATCATATATTATTGTTCTTGTGCGACTGATCTAAAGTGATCTTGTTTCGTGTTCTATTGGAGCGTGTTTGTTGAAGGTTCCAAGTTCCAACAAAGAACATATAAATTACTCCGTATTTCTTTAGATATCTTACTTGATAACAGAGAACTTGCTCTCGTGCATTCCCCTCCCAATATAAAACTTATATGATGTTAGAAAGAAATGAATCAGTACATTTTAGGTTGGCTTAAATCCATCTTATGTCTAGTAAAACAACTATATTAATAACTAAGATCAGTTTGTGAAGCTTTTATTGTGGATGTGCAAAGAAAAATATTAGCTCAAACTTAGCTCATTTATGCGATGAGACGATATATACATATGTTATATGTACTTCCTTTTTTTTGTAGTGACCTGATCCGCATAACACCCATTCATTGTGCAGTAACATGATAGAAATTTTTTTTGTTAAGCCAAATAGTTCTATAGTAAACCTGGTGTCACACCCCCAAATTACCTGTTTTGCAGCGGAATGGAATTCCTGGGGATTGACTGTCATAGCATCACAATCACAGTTATATTGAACGACCTAAAGTGTCGTTTGGAAAATACATCGTTTGATTTAATAAAATAATCCGAGTTTACAAAGTAGGTCCCAAATGAAAATCAACTTGTGCGGAAATAAGTTTGTTACAATTCAAACGATGTTTTAAAGCACGTAAAACCCAAGTGAGACGCGCGTCACCACTCCTCCATGAGGTGTCCAAATGCATGCCATGAAGTGTATGCCTTAGATACCCGAGATAAAACATGCTAAAAAGTGTCAACACAAAGGTTGAGTGAGTTCATAGAGTTTGTTTTGCAATGAAAAGCCGTTCAAATCGCTTTATGCAAAGAAAGGCATTGTAAATCGTTGAAATGTAAAGACTTTCAAAATCGTTTATGTAGCAAAGGAATTGTAAATCCACTCCAGCCCAAGCCCTCGCCCATACAAAACTTGCAACTGCGGTGTTCACAACCCATTGCCAAAATGTATAAAGTTTATGTTCAAATGCGTGATGTCCAATGAATTCACAATAGTACCTAACTCGACGTAGAACAATAGCACATAATCAATAGCACTAGACTCAATGTATCAGTAGTCAACTGATTTAGAACGCTATATTTACTAAGAATCACATAATATGTAATAGCACCTAACTCAATGTATCAAGAGTCAACTCGACATAGTACTTTATTCGACGCATGTATCAAGAGTCAATGATATAGAACGCTATACCACGACCTAAGCACTATAGCATCGTAAACAAGAACAATTGATATAGTATAACATTTGATTTAGAAACAATGGTGATCATGGTAGCATTTAGCCTTAATAAATCAAAAGTACTTGTGAAAAATAGTTAAGTATGTATCTCCCCCAAATAGTACAAACAATTGAAAATGGGGCTATGAAAACTCACGGTAATCCATAAAAGTTAAAGTACTTGTGAAAGTAAATGAAAACAGTTTGAGCATGTATCTCCCCAAAACAGCTTATGAAAACAAGTAAAAGTAGGGGCTATGGAACTCACTTGGTGGAATGATGCGAAGACAAAAGTGAGTACACCGAGATGTAATGTGATACGTAAATCTCGACCTATGATGAATGATAGGACATGTAATGAGTTGCAATGTAATGTTATGCATGCATTTCGTATGTTATTTATACCATTTACGAGTTTTGAAAAAATATTACTTGTCGTCGAAAATACTCGTTTGACGTCTTGACCAATCAAAAATCACTTTACATGTTTTTAGGTCAAAATGTCATCCTACAATGGTTTTATAATGATTTTTAGAGAAATTACCACTTTTCGTCGCAAAACAATGTCGCCGGAATTTTTATGAAATTAACAAAATGGCTTTGGAAAACTAGTCGTAAACAGGGTACGCCGATCGTTAGAGAACGACCCACCCCTCGCATTTTGGAAAGTTTGTATCGATATCTAAAAGTTTCAGTTCAGAGTTTTCGGCCCAAAAGGTCTCGAACATAAAGATAATAAGGGTTAAAGATGGTGGTTTGGCTAACTGTGCGTAAAATTAGTTACGCAAGTTTATGAAAAAGTGCATATCTTTGTCGCTTTCAAACCGCTTTCTACGTTATATACGTCCTTAGCTTCAGTATCAAAGTATACTAATATATTTTAACAATCGAAATAATTTGTGAAGCTTAAGGCTCGTTTTGACAATTCGCATAAAATAATAATAGTATGCTGAAATTTCAGAAAAATATATTTCGCCGTCAAACTTGTAAAACCCATAACTCTTCGTTATAACTCCGCTTTCTCGCTCAAGCCGCCACGGATTCGTTTTTTAAAGTATATTTTCTAAATATCTAGGCCAAAAATTCGTGCCTACTGTCGGATTTTCCAGAAAAACAAAACAAGGACAGAACACTTTTATATACATATCGAAAATAGTTTTTCTCGTACTAAACCTATTCCAATCCCTTCAAATCAACTCCAAAACTAATCTAATCCTACCATACACCTTCTTAGGGTGTCATGGGTTCCTAATCAACATCAAGACCAACAAATACCAAGGGGATAATTATAGGATGACCATATATATAAATAACTCTAAAAATCATGAAAAATGGTATAAACAACACAAATCATGCATGCTTTTGCTCAAAAATGATGAGATGAATATGAAATGAATATGTAAGATGAAAATAAACATGAGATGCTTACAAGTGATATGATGAGGTGATTAGAACCAAGGATTAAACCTAAACACCCTAGGTTTTTATTTCAAAACCTAATCAAGAGTGTTATCTAGATTGTGATAAACTTGAACTTGGAAAAACTTGATGGTTTCTTGTTAACACCTTGGTATTGCCGGTTTTGAAGAGGAACATAGAAAGAAAATATTGACTTGCACTCCCTTGCAAAAATGTGTTATTGAAATGAATGTGTATATGGAAGATTGAGTGTAGATATCACTAAGTAATAAAGATTTAACCACCCTATGACTTACCCCCCTTCATGGCCGGTTTTTGGGGGAATTGTCTTTCCAAAATACATTTTTTTTTTTTTATCTTTATTGTTATAATGTAAAATGTACAAGTAAAATAACTTAAGTAAAGGTACTTGTAAATTGTATACACATTAGTGTATTTAAGGTAGTTTTAGCTAAAAGTAAATTTTAATAGATCAAAGTAAAGTATATTGAGATCATAAAAATTGTAAAAATACATTTCTTGCAAAATTTGAGTGATATAATAATTATCGTGCAATTTTTAAGAAAAACGACGTAATAATTAAACTTTAACGATTAATGTACCAAATAAATTTGAAACACTAGGAAAACTAAAAATATAGTTTTTTTTTTTTTTATGAACTAAATGTAAGTATAAACATATGTGCCTGATCATTTTGAAAGTAACGGATTAAATATGTAATAATAACTCACGCGATAAAGATTATTAAACATAAAAAATTACGCGTTGAAAGTGAAACAAAATGTCATGAATAAACTAATGAGATGCAAATGATGTCAATGAAATGTAGACTACTCATAGTCCATATGAAATGTACGTGATGTCATGATCATGAATTAGCCGCTAAACCTCCAAGGTTACGCTAATTTGAAACACGTGTAAACCAAGTTTACGATAAATGTTGAAATAATGAGACATGAATCGTGTCAAGAAATGACCGAAGTATCGGATTGTCACATTCGCCCATCAAAAAGGAATTCGATCCCTGAATTGGCATTCGCGGTTAGTCTATCGGGTTTAGGGTTTGATGTGGCAAACTTTCCCATCCCCGAGCAAAACCCTCAAAAGACTTTTTGGTAACCGATTTTTACTTAATCCCACAACTCATCAAACAAGAACTGCCATACGATTAGGCTAAATCGGTTTAGGTAACAACTTGTTTCTAGCTCGATCTTTGCTACTCATCAAACAAGAATGCCACGCTGATCAAACTGGAAACAAGTGGTTTGAAGAAAATCTTTTGAAAATTTGGCCTCGATTACGAATTGCTTACTCATATGAGACGACTACTCCCTTCATTGCATGATTCTTCCTGAATTAGACATAGGTGATCTGGCTATGTATAATTTAGGAGTAACTATGCAATGCTTGGACTAATCGACTCATATGTTGTTTGTGTTGAGTCAATCGATGCTAAAATTGTGATGAACATCGAGGAGAGAAGACATGGAGAAGTGTCGTTAAAATGATAGTTAAAGTAAAAAGAATTTAAATCCTCGTAAATGATAAATAAATCGGAAAGAAAATAAAGTACAATAGATGAGAATATTTTACACCGAAAGTAGTTTGGCAAAAGTAGTACATCTTAGGTTATAAAGATTCGGGTACGATGGAAAACATAAACTTAGTACGACATGATAAATAAGGAGAAATAAGATCAAGTTAGTTTCCTAATTTCTTCAGCCCTCCGCCGTTGATACCTTGACGAAGCTCCTCCTCCTCCTTCTAACATATATACATTCCCATGAGCACCTTCGACTTGTTGACCTTGGTTTTGAGGACATTGGTTCCGATAGTGTCCTTGCTCCCCACATCCAAGCATGTGACTGCTTTGCCCTACAGTCCTTAGCAAGGTGTCCTACTTTGTGACAGCTAAAACATATACCACATGAACCATTATGATGTAGCGCATCATGCATCGTGGTAAGTTTCGCATAAGCTCTTCCCTCGGTTGGTGCGCAACATAGACCCCGCTACTTCTTGTCTTCTATTATGTTGTTGGTGATGGTTAGTGTTATGGTTTTGGTTGTCGTTATCATAACCTCCTTGGTCGTCTTCCCATTTTCTTTTGTTGTTGTTGATTTGGTTATTGTCGCTTGTTGTTGTTTTTGGCTATTGTTGTAGTTGGTGCGTGTTGTTGGGGTTGTTGTTCACTTTGGTTGGTGTTGGTGTACTTGCCTCTCTTCACTACCCGAGCCATGAGCTTTTGATTCAATCAATAGCTTCCTCAATCGCTTATGTCGTGTCACGCCTCCTTGAATAATTTCGAAGTCCTTCAATGAAAGCCTCCAGGGCTTCTCATTATTCAAAACCATAGATCGGGCATAACACGCCAATTCTTGGAATCTCCGAATATAAGTGTCGATATCATACCCAATAGTTTTTAGTTCATAGGACTCCGTTTCCAACTTTTTTCTACTCGCTCGAGGACAAAACTTCTTAGTCACCAAACTCTTGAATGGCTCCCAAGTAAGCTTGAAAGCATTCTCATTCAATCGTTGAGCATAAGAATTCCACCAAGACAATGCTCCATCGCAGTAATGTGCTCGTGAAATAAACTTAACCTTATCAAGTCTATCCCGGATACCACAAAGCAAAACACCAGATTCCATTTTCAAACCATCCATGGTCGTAGCTCCCTAAAGACTTAAACTTAAGGATCTCCACTCTTTGAAATCCTTGTAAGAATGTTCTTAACTCCGTCCTCCCGCATTTCCAAAGCAGAAGAGTGAAGAAGTCAATGGCCAAGAAGAAACACGTGTCTCAGCAGCCAGAAGAGCCAATCGTTTCCTTTCAATCTTACGCTCAAGTACACTATCCTTTACCAACTTTTGAATAGCCGCTGGGTCATTACGGTGTGTGGCTTTCTTCTGGCCATAATTCTTCAAAATAAGAGGAATGGGTGAGACGTAGCAAAATCCGATGTTAATAATAAACGCCCGAAGAAATGTGATAAGAAATGATAAATTTGAGGTTATGTTTCAAAAAATGATCGTCGGTTCCTAAAAGATGGGTTATGAGGTGTTGTAAGTGCTTCAATGTATGATGGTTTAGAGACTTAATGTGTGAATAAAGTGTAACTTGACATGTTACAGAAACAAAGGAATGAGAGCGACTTCGCCCTATATAAAAGTTTATCTCATTACTGTCAGTATCGATGATAAATCACCGATATAAAAAATTGTGATAGGGAATGACAAGGAATTCTCCACGTTAGAGTATGGGGAAAGATAATGGAATGGGCATTTAAGGGCATCCATGTGACAATCGTTTTGAAATGAAAGTAAATAACTCAAAAATGTATGCGATAAATCGCATGCAAAAGTGAACATGCACTTATGATGAAATGATGAGATGCTATGGTAATGTAGTTATAGTCTAGGGTCAATGATGCAACCTAGTTCTCTATAACAAGCTCACGCCAACTGCCACACCCCCAAATTACTGCTTTTGTAAATGAATGGAATTCGGGATTGACCGTCATAGCATCACAATCACAGTTATATTGAATCCACCTAAAGTGTCGCTTGAAAATACATCGTTTGATTTAATAAAATAATCAAAGTTTACAAAGTAGGTCCCAAATGAAAATCAACTTGTGCGGAAATAAGTTGTTACAATTCAAACGATGTTTTAAGTATGTAAAACCCAAGTGAGACGCGTCGTCACCACGACTCCATGAGTGTCCAAATGCATGCCATGAAGTGAATGCCTTAGATACCTGAGATAAAACATGCTAAAAAGTGTCAACACAAAGGTTGAGTGAGTTCATAGAGTTTGTGTTGAAATGAAAAGCCGTTCGAAATCGTTTATGCAGCAAAGGCATTGTAAATCGTTGAAATGTAAAGACTTTCAAATCGTTTATGTAGCAAAGGCATTGTAAATCCACTCAGTTCCAAGGCCCGCCCATACAAAACTTGCAACCTGTGTGTTCACAACCCATTGCCAAAATGTGTATAGTTTATGTTCAAATGCATGATGTCAAATGAATTCACAATAGTACCTAACTCGACGTAGAAACAATGCACATAATAATAGCACATAACTCAATGTATCAGTAGTAACTGATTTAGAACGTTATACAACGAAGAAACTGTAGCACAAATCAATAGCCACCTACCTCAATGTATCAGTATCAACTGACAAGTACTTATTTCGACGATGTTCGTTCACCTGATTAGAAGTTATAACTGAGAGCACTATAGCCGCAAACAAGAACAATTGATATAGTATAACATTTGATTTAGAAACAATGGTGATCACGGAGCATTTAGCCTAACAGTCAAAAGTACTTGTGAAAAATAGTTAAGTATGTATCTCCCCCAAATAGTACAAACAATTGAAAATGGGGCTATGAAAACTCACGGTAATCCATAAAAGTTAAAGTACTTGTGAAGTAAATGAAACGTTTGAGCATGTATCTCCCCCAAAACATTTATGAAAACAATTAAAAGTGGGGCTATGGAACTCACTTGTGGAATGATGCGAAGACAAAAGTGAGTACACCGAGATGTAATGTGATACGTAAATCTCGACCTATGATGAATGATAGGACATGTAATGAGTTGCAATGTAATGTTATGCATGCATTTCGTATGTTATTTATACCATTTACGAGTTTTGAAAAATATTACTTGTCGTCGAAAATACTCGTTTGACGTCTTGACCAATCAAAAATCACTTTACATGTTTTTAGGTCAAAATGTCATCCTACAATGGTTTTATAATGATTTTTAGAGAAATTACCACTTTTCGTCGCAAAACAATGTCGTCGGAATTTTTATGAAATTAACAAAAATGGCTTTGGAAAACTAGTCGTAAAGCAGTGTACGTCGATCGTTAGAGAACGAACTCGACTGTTTTGGAAAGTTTGTATCGATATCTAAAAGTTTCAGTTCCGGAGTTTTCGTCCAAAAGGTCTCGAACATAAAGATAATAAGGGTTAAAGATGGTGGTTTTGGCTAATTGTGTGCAGAAAATTAGTTACGGCAAGTTTATGAAAAAGTGCATATCTTTGTCGTTTCAAATCCGTTTTCTACGTATTATACGTCCTTAGCTTCGTATCAAAGTATACTAATATATTTTTAACAAATCGAAATAATTTGTGAAGCTTAAGGCTCGTTTTTGACTCGTACAAAATAATAATAGTATGCTGAAATTTCAGAAAAAATATATTTCGTCGTCAAACTTGTAAAATCCATAACTTCTTCGTTATAACTCCGTTTTACTCCCGTTCAAGCGCCACGGATTCGTTTTAAAGTATATTTTCTAAATATCTAGGCCAAAAATTCGTGCCTACTGTCGGATTTTCCAGAAAAACAAAACAAGGACAGAACACTTTTATATACATATCGAAAATAGTTTTTCTCGTACTAAACCTATTCCAATCCCTTCAAATCAACTCCAAAACTAATCTAATCCTACCATACACCTTCTTAGGGTGTCATGGGTTCCTAATCAACATCAAGACCAACAAATACCAAGGGGATAATTATAGGATGACCATATATATAAATAACTCTAAAAATCATGAAAAATGGTATAAACAACACAAATCATGCATGCTTTTGCTCAAAAATGATGAGATGAATATGAAATGAATATGTAAGATGAAAAATAAACATGAGATGCTTACAAGTGATATGATGAGGTGATTAGAACCAAGGATTAAACCTAAACACCCTAGGTTTTTATTTCAAAACCTAATCAAGAGTGTTATCTAGATTGTGATAAACTTGAACTTGGAAAAACTTGATGGTTTCTTGTTAACACCTTGGTATTGCCGGTTTTGAAGAGGAACATAGAAAGAAAATATTGACTTGCACTTTGCATTATTGAATGAATGTGTATATGGAAGATTGAGTGTAGATATCACTAAGTAATAAAGATTTAACCACCCTATGACTTACCCCCCTTCATGGCCGGTTTTTGGGGGAATTGTCTTTCCAAAATACATTTTTTTTTTTTTTTTATCTTTATTGTTATAATGTAAAATGTACAAGTAAAATAACTTAAGTAAAGGTACTTGTAAAATTGTATACACATTAGTGTATTTAAGGTAGTTTTAGCTAAAAGTAATTTTTAATAGATCAAAGTAAAGTATATTGAGATCATAAAAATTGTAAAAATACATTTCTTGCAAAATTTGAGTGATATAATAATTATCGTGCAATTTTTAAGAAAAACGACGTAATAATTAAACTTTAACGATTAATGTACGAAATAAATTTGAAACACTAGGAAAACTAAAATATAGTTTTTATGAACTAAATGTAAGTATAAAATACGTCGGGATCATTTTTGAAAGTAACGGATTAAATATACAAAATAATAACTCACGCGATAAAGATTATTAAACATAAAAATTACGCGTTGAAAGTGAAACAAAATGTCATGAATAAACTAATGTGATGCAAATGATGCAAATGAAATGTAGACTACTCATAGTCCATATGAAATGTACGTGATGTCATGATCATGAATTCGCCGCTAAACCTCCAAGGTTACGCGAATTTGAAACACGTAAACCAAGTTTACGATAAATGTTGAAATAATGAGACATGAATCGTGTCAAGAAATGACCTGAAAGTACGAGTTGTCACATTCGCCCATCAAAAGGAATTCACCCCTGAATTAGTTCGATGTTAGTCTATCGGGTTTAGGGTTTGATGTGGCAAACTTTCCCATTCCCGAGCAAAACCCTCAAAAGACTTTTTGGTAACCGATTTTTACTTAATCCCACAACTCATCAAACAAGAACTGTCATACGATTAGGCTAAATCGGTTTAGGTAACAACTTGTTTCTAGCTCGATCTTTGCAACTCATCAAACAAGAACTGTCACGCGGATCAAACTGGAAACAAGTGGTTTGAAGAAAATCTTTTGAAAATTTGGCTCGATTACGGAATTGCTTACACATATGAGACTACTACTCCCTTCATTGCATGATTCTTCCTGAATTAGACATAGGTGATCAGGCTATGTATAATTTAGGAGTAACTATGCAATGCTTGGACTAATCGATTCATATGTTGTTTGGTGTTGAGTCAACTGATGCTAAAATTGTGATGAACATCGAGGAGAGAAGACATGGAGAAGTGTCGTTAAAATGATAGTTAAAGTAAAAAGAATTAAAATCCTCGTAAATGATAACAAATCGGAAAGAAAATAAAGTACAATAGATGAGAATATTTTACAACGAGTAGTTTGGCAAAAGTAGTACATCTTAGGTTATAAAGATTCGGGTACGATGGAAAACATAAACTTAGTACGACATGATACATAAGGAGAAATAAGACTGTTAGTTTCCGAATTTCTTCAGTCTTCCGCGTCGTTGATACCTTGACGAGCTCCTCCTCCTCCTTCTAACATATATACATTCCCATGAGCACCTTCGACTTGTTGACCTTGGTTTTGAGGACATTGGTTCCGATAGTGTCCTTGCTCCCCACATCCGAAGCATGTGACTACGGCTTTGCCCTTACAGTCCTTAGCAAGGTGTCCTACTTTGTGACAGCTAAAACATATACCACATGGACCATTATGATGTAGCGTGCATTGGCGGCATCGTGGTAAGTTTCCTGCATAAGCTCTTCCCCTGGTGGGTGCAGCAACATAGACCACGGCGACTTCTTGTCTTCTATTATGTTGTTGGTGATGGTTAGTGTTATGGTTTTGGTTGTCGTTATCATAACCTCCTTGGTCGTCTTCCCATTTTCTTTTGTTGTTGTTGATTTGGTTATTGTCGTTGTTGTTGTTTTGGCTATTGTTGTAGTTGGTGCGGTTGTTGGGGTTGTTGTTGTTTTGGTTGGTGTTGGTGTACTTGCCTCTCTTCACTACCTGAGCCATGAGCTTTTGAGTCAATCGAATAGCTTCCTCAATCGTTTTGGTCGGGAAGAAGTCACGTCTCCTTGAATAATTTCGGGAAGTCCTTCAATGAAAGCCTCCAGTAGCTTCTCATTATCTGAAACCATAGATGGGCATAACACGGCCAATTCTTGGAATCTACGAATATAAGTGTCGATATCATACCCAATAGTTTTTAGTTCATAGAACTCCGTTTCCAACCTTTTCACTTCCGTTCGAGGACAAAACTTCTTAGTCACCAAACCCTTGAATTCCTCCCAAGTAAGCTTGAAAGCATTCTCCATTCCAATCGGTTGAGCATAAGAATTCCACCAAGACAATGCTCCATCGAGTAATGTGCTCGTATCAAACTTAACCTTACTTGTCATCCGGACATCACAAAGCAAAAAACACCGATTCCAATTTTTCAAACCATCGAACCATGGCTGTAGCTCCCTCGGTACCTCGAAACTTAGTGGGATCTCCACTCTTGAAATCCTTGTAAGAACAGCTCTTAACTCCGGATCCTCCTGCATTTCCAGCAGTAGCGGCAAGCCTAGCGGCTTCAGCGGCGGCAGCCGCGATGTCTCAGCAGCGGCAGCACACTGTTTCCCTTTCAATCCTTAATGCCTCGCTACACTATCCCTTACCAACTTTTGAATAGCGGCTTGGTCATTACAGGTGTGGCTTTCTTCGGGCGCCATAATTCTTCAAAATAAGAGGAAAGTGTGAGACGTAGCAAAATCCGATGTTAATAATAAACGCTCCAAAGAAATGTGATAAGAAATGATAAATTTGAGGTTATGTTTCAAAATGATCGTCGGTTTCCGAAAAGATGGGTTATGAGGTGTTGTGAGTGCTTCAATGTATGATGGTTT
The DNA here is from genome assembly GCA_910596185.1 of Chrysanthemum makinoi. Taxonomy (NCBI): domain Eukaryota; kingdom Viridiplantae; phylum Streptophyta; class Magnoliopsida; order Asterales; family Asteraceae; genus Chrysanthemum; species Chrysanthemum makinoi. The sequence continues at coordinate 172,923,632 of OU343222.1, read as the reverse complement.
AGAGACTTAATGTGTGAATAAAGTGTAACTTGACATGTTAGTGGTGAAACAAAGGAATGAGAGCGACTTCGCCCTATATAAAAGTTTATCTCGGCATTCGTCGTTATCGATGATGAATCAGCTGATATATAAAAAAAAATTGTGATAGGGAATGACAAGGAATTCTCCACGTTAGAGTATGGGGAAAAGATAATGGAATGGGCATTTAAGGGCATCCATGTGACAATCGTTTTGAAATGAAAGTAAATAACTCGAAAAATGTACGTATAAATCGCATGCAAAGTGAACATGCACTTATGATGAAATGATGAGATGCTATGGTAATGTAGTTATAGTCTAGGGTCAATGATGCAACCTAGTTCTCTATAACCGAAGCTCTGATGCCAATCTGTCACACCCCCAAATTACCTGTTTTGCAGCGGAATGGAATTCCTGGGGATTGACTGTCATAGCATCACAATCACAGTTATATTGAACGACCTAAAGTGTCGTTTGGAAAATACATCGTTTGATTTAATAAAATAATCAGAGTTTACAAAGTAGGTCCCAAATGAAAATCAACTTGTGCGGAAATAAGTTTGTTACAATTCAAACGATGTTTTAAAGTACGTAAAACCCAAGTGAGACGCGTCGTCACCACGACTCCATGAGGTGTCCAAATGCATGCCATGAAGTGTATACCTTAGATACCTGAGATAAAACATGCTAAAAAGTGTCAACACAAAGGTTGAGTGAGTTCATAGAGTTTGTGTTGAAATGAAAAGCCGTTCGAAATCGTTTATGCAGCAAAGGCATTGTAAATCGTTGAAATGTAAAGACTTTCAAAATCGTTTATGTAGCAAAGGCATTGTAAATCCACTCAGTTCCAAGCCCCGCCCATACAAAAACTTGCAACCTGTGTGTTCACAACCCATTGCCAAAATGTATAAAGTTTATGTTCAAATGCGTGATGTCCAATGAATTCACAATAGTACCTAACTCGACGTAGAACAATAGCACATAATCAATAGCACTAGACTCAATGTATCAGTAGTCAACTGATTTAGAACGTTATACGACGAAGAACTGTAGCACATAATCAATAGCACCTAACTCAATGTATCATAGTCAACGACATAGTACTTTATTCGACGATGTATCATAGTCAACCCTGATATAGAACGTTATACGACGAAGCACTATAGCACGCAAACAAGAACAATTGATATAGTATAACATTTGATTTAGAAACAATGGTGATCACGGTAGCATTTAGCCTTAACAGTCAAAAGTACTTGTGAAAAATAGTTAAGTATGTATCTCCCCCAAATAGTACAAACAATTGAAAATGGGGCTATGAAAACTCACGGTAATCCATAAAAGTTAAAGTACTTGTGAAGTAAATGAAAACAGTTTGAGCATGTATCTCCCCCAAAACAGTTATGAAAACAAGTAAAAGTAGGGGCTATGGAACTCACTTGGTGGAATGATGCGAAGACAAAAGTGAGTACACCGAGATGTAATGTGATACGTAAATCTCGACCTATGATGAATGATAGGACATGTAATGAGTTGCAATGTAATGTTATGCATGCATTTCGTATGTTATTTATACCATTTACGAGTTTTGAAAAATATACTTGTCGTCGAAAAATACTCGTTTGACGTCTTGACCAATCAAAAATCACTTTACATGTTTTTAGGTCAAAATGTCATCCTACAATGGTTTTATAATGATTTTTAGAGAAATTACCACTTTTCGTCGCAAAACAATGTCGTCGGAAATTTTATGAAATTAACAAAAATGGCTTTGGAAAACTAGTCGTAAAAGCGATTGTACGTCGATCGTTAGAGAACGAACTCGACTGTTTTGGAAAGTTTGTATCGATATCTAAAAGTTTCAGTTCAGGAGTTTTCGTCCAAAAGGTCTCGAACATAAAGATAATAAGGGTTAAAGATGGTGGTTTTGGCTAATTGTGTGCAGAAAATTAGTTACGGCAAGTTTATGAAAAAGTGCATATCTTTGTCGTTTCAAATCCGTTTTCTACGTATAATACGTCCTTAGCTTCGTATCAAAGTATACTAATATATTTTTAACAAATCGAAATAATTTGTGAAGCTTAAGGCTCGTTTCTGACTCGTACAAAATAATAATAGTATGCTGAAATTTCAGAAAAAAATATATTTCGTCGTCAAACTTGTAAAACCCATAACTTCTTCGTTATAACTCCGTTTTACTCCGTTCAAGCGGCCACGGATTCGTTTTAAAGTATATTTTCGAAATATCTAGGCCAAAAATTCGTGCCTACTGTCGGATTTTCCAGAAAACAAAACAAGGACAGAACACTTTTATATACATATCGAAAATAGTTTTTCTCGTACTAAACCTATTCCAATCCCTTCAAATCAACTCCAAAACTAATCTAATCCTACCATACACCTTCTTAGGGTGTCATGGGTTCCTAATCAACATCAAGACCAACCAATACCAAGGGGATAATTATAGGATGACCATATATATAAATAACTCTAAAAATCATGAAAAATGGTATAAACAACACAAATCATGCATGCTTTTGCTCAAAAATGATGAGATGAATATGAAATGAATATGTAAGATGAAAAATAAACATGAGATGCTTACAAGTGATATGATGAGGTGATTAGAACCAAGGATTAAACCTAAACACCCTAGGTTTTTATTTCAAAACCTAATCAAGAGTGTTATCTAGATTGTGATAAACTTGAACTTGGAAAAACTTGATGGTTTCTTGTTAACACCCTGGTATTGCCGGTTTTGAAGAGGAACATAGAAAGAAAATATTGACTTGCACTTTGCATTATTGAATGAATGTGTATATGGAAGATTGAGTGTAGATATCACTAAGTAATAAAGATTTAACCACCCTATGACTTACCCCCCTTCATGGCCGGTTTTTGGGGGAATTGTCTTTCCAAAATACATTTTTTTTTTATCTTTATTGTTATAATGTAAAATGTACAAGTAAAATAACTTAAGTAAAGGTACTTGTAAAATTGTATACACATTAGTGTATTTAAGGTAGTTTTAGCTAAAAGTAATTTTTAATAGATCAAAGTAAAGTATATTGAGATCATAAAAATTGTAAAAATACATTTCTTGCAACATTTGAGTGATATAATAATTATCGTACAATTTTTAAGAAAACGACGTAATAATTAAACTTTAACGATTAATGTACGAAATAAATTTGAAACACTAGGAAAACTAAAAATATAGTTTTTATGAACTAAATGTAAGTATAAACATACGTCGGGATCATTTTTGAAAGTAACGGATTAAATATACAAAATAATAACTCACGCGATAAAGATTATTAAACATAAAAATTACGCGTTGAAAGTGAAACAAAATGTCATGAATAAACTAATGAGATGCAAATGATGTCAATGAAATGTAGACTACTCATAGTCCATATGAAATGTACGTGATGTCATGATCATGAATTCGCCGCTAAACCTCCAAGGTTACGCGAATTTGAAACACGTAAACCAAGTTTACGATAAATGTTGAAATAATGAGACATGAATCGTGTCAAGAAATGACCTGAAAGTACGGATTGTCACATTAGCCCATCCAAAAAGGAATTCAGTCCCTGAATTCAATTCGTGTTAGTCTATCGGGTTTAGGGTTTGATGTGGCAAACTTTCCCATTTTCGAGCAAAACCCTCAAAAGACTTTTTGGTAACCGATTTTTACTTAATCCCACAACTCATCAAACAAGAACCGTCATACGATTAGGCTAAATCGGTTTAGGTAACAACTTGTTTCTAGCTCGATCTTTGCTACTCATCAAACAAGAAGCATCACGCGGATCAAACTGGAAACAAGTGGTTTGAAGAAAATCTTTTGAAAATTTGGCTCGATTACGGAATTGCTTACTCATATGAGACTACTACTCCCTTCATTGCATGATTCTTCCTGAATTAGACATAGGTGATCAGGCTATGTATAATTTAGGAGTAACTATGCAATGCTTGGACTAATCGATTCATATGTTGTTTGGTGTTGAGTCAACTGATGCTAAAATTGTGATGAACATCGAGGGGAGAAGACATGGAGAAGTGTCGTTAAAATGATAGTTAAAGTAAAAAGAATTAAAATCCTCGTAAATGATAACAAATCGGAAAGAAAATAAAGTACAATAGATGAGAATATTTTACAACGAGTAGTTTGGCAAAAGTAGTACATCTTAGGTTATAAAGATTCGGGTACGATGGAAAACATAAACTTAGTACGACATGATACATAAGGAGAAATAAGACTGTTAGTTTCCGAATTTCTTCAGTCTTCCGCGTCGTTGATACCTTGACGAGCTCCTCCTCCTCCTTCTAACATATATACATTCCCATGAGCACCTTCGACTTGTTGACCTTGGTTTTGAGGACATTGGTTCCGATAGTGTCCTTGCTCCCCACATCCGAAGCATGTGACTACGGCTTTGCCCTTACAGTCCTTAGCAAGGTGTCCTACTTTGTGACAGCTAAAACATATACCACATGGACCATTATGATGTAGCGTGCATTGGCGGCATCGTGGTAAGTTTCCTGCATAAGCTCTTCCCCTGGTTGGTGCAGCAACATAGACCCTGGCGACTTCTTGTCTTCTATTATGTTGTTGGTGATGGTTAGTGTTATGGTTTTGGTTGTCGTTATCATAACCTCCTTGGTCGTCTTCCCATTTTCTTTTGTTGTTGTTGATTTGGTTATTGTCGTTGTTGTTGTTTTGGCTATTGTTGTAGTTGGTGCGGTTGTTGGGGTTGTTGTTGTTTTGGTTGGTGTTGGTGTACTTGCCTCTCTTCACTACCTGAGCCATGAGCTTTTGAGTCAATCGAATAGCTTCCTCAATCGTTTTGCGGTCGAGAAGAAGTCACGTCTCCTTGAATAATTTCGGGAAGTCCTTCAATGAAAGCCTCCAGTAGCTTCTCATTATCTGAAACCATAGATGGGCATAACACGGCCAATTCTTGGAATCTCCGAATATAAGTGTCGATATCATACCCAATAGTTTTTAGTTCATAGAACTCCGTTTCCAACTTTTTCACTTCCGTTCGAGGACAAAACTTCTTAGTCACCAAACCCTTGAATTCCTCCCCAGTAAGCTTGAAAGCATTCTCCATTCCAATCGGTTGAGCATAAGAATTCCACCAAGACAATGCTCCATCGAGTAATGTGCTCGTAGCAAACTTAACCTTACTGTCATCCGGACAGTCACAAAGCAAAAACACCGATTCCATTTTTTCAAACCATCGAACCATGGCTGTAGCTCCTCGTACCTCGAAACTTAGTGGGATCTCCACTCTTGAAATCCTTGTAAGAACAACTCTTAACTCCGGGTCCTCCTGCATTTCCAGCAGTAGCAGCAAGCCTAGAGGCTTCAAGCAGCAGCGGTCTCAGCAGCAGCAGTACCCCCGTTTCCCTTTCAATCCTTAATGCCTCTGCTACATTATCCCTTACCAACTTTTGAATAGCCGCTTGGTCATTACAGTGTGGCTTTCTTCGGCGCCATAATTCTTCAAAATAAGAGGAAAGGGTGAGACGTAGCAAAATCCGATGTTAATAATAAACGCTCCAGAGAAATGTGATAAGAAATGATAAATTTGAGGTTATGTTTCAAAAATGATCGTCGGTTTCCGAAAAGATGGGTTATGAGGTGTTGTGAGTGCTTCAATGTATGATGGTTTAGAGACTTAATGTGTGAATAAAGTGTAACTTGACATGTTAGTGGTGAAACAAAGGAATGAGAGCGACTTCGCCCTATATAAAAGTTTATCTCGGCATTCGTCGTTATCGATGATGAATCAGCTGATATAAAAAAAAATTGTGATAGGGAATGACAAGGAATTCTCCACGTTAGAGTATGGGGAAAAGATAATGGAATGGGCATTTAAGGGCATCCATGTGACAATCGTTTTGAAATGAAAGTAAATAACTCGAAAAATACGTGCATTATAAATCGCATGCAAAGTGAACATGCACTTATGATGAAATGATGAGATGCTATGGTAATGTAGTTATAGTCTAGGGTCAATGATGCAACCTAGTTCTCTATAACCGAAGCTCTGATGCCAATCTGTCACACCCCCAAATTACCTGTTTTGCAGCGGAATGGAATTCCTGGGGATTGACTGTCATAGCATCACAATCACAGTTATATTGAACGACCTAAAGTGTCGTTTGGAAAATACATCGTTTGATTTAATAAAATAATCAGAGTTTACAAAGTAGGTCCCAAATGAAAATCAACTTGTGCGGAAATAAGTTTGTTACAATTCAAACGATGTTTTAAAGTACGTAAAACCCAAGTGAGACGCGTCGTCACCACGACTCCATGAGGTGTCCAAATGCATGCCATGAAGTGTATACCTTAGATACCTGAGATAAAACATGCTAAAAAGTGTCAACACAAAGGTTGAGTGAGTTCATAGAGTTTGTGTTGAAATGAAAAGCCGTTCGAAATCGTTTATGCAGCAAAGGCATTGTAAATCGTTGAAATGTAAAGACTTTCAAAATCGTTTATGTAGCAAAGGCATTGTAAATCCACTCGGTTCAAGCCCCGCCCATACAAAAACTTGCAACCTGTGTGTTCACAACCCATTGCCAAAATGTATAAAGTTTATGTTCAAATGCGTGATGTCCAATGAATTCACAATAGTACCTAACTCGACGTAGAACAATAGCACATAATCAATAGCACTAGACTCAATGTATCAGTAGTCAACTGATTTAGAAGCGTTATCTGACGAAGAAGCGTAGCACATAATCAATAGCACCTAACTCAATGTATCATTAGTCAATCGACATAGTACTTTATTCGACGATGTATCATATCATTAAGCATGATATAGAATTACTATTTACGACGAAGCACTATAGCACGCATAAACAAGAACAATTGATATAGTATAACATTTGATTTAGAAACAATGGTAATCACGGTAGCATTTATAATACCAAAAGTACTTGTGAAAAATAGTTAAGTATGTATCTCCCCCAAATAGTACAAACAATTGAAAATGGGGCTATGAAAACTCACGGTAATCCATAAAAGTTAAAGTACTTGTGAAGTAAATGAAAACAGTTTGAGCATGTATCTCCCCCAAAACAGTTATGAAAACAAGTAAAAGTAGGGGCTATGGAACTCACTTGGTGGAATGATGCGAAGACAAAAGTGAGTACACCGAGATGTAATGTGATACGTAAATCTCGACCTATGATGAATGATAGGACATGTAATGAGTTGCAATGTAATGTTATGCATGCATTTCGTATGTTATTTATACCATTTACGAGTTTTGAAAAATATACTTGTCGTCGAAAAATACTCGTTTGACGTCTTGACCAATCAAAAATCACTTTACATGTTTTTAGGTCAAAATGTCATCCTACAATGGTTTTATAATGATTTTTAGAGAAATTACCACTTTTCGTCGCAAAACAATGTCGTCGGAATTTTTATGAAATTAACAAAAATGGCTTTGGAAAACTAGTCGTAAAACAGGGTACGTCGATCGTTAGAGAACGAACTCGACTGTTTTGGAAAGTTTGTATCGATATCTAAAAGTTTCGGTTCAGGAGTTTTTGTCAAAAGGTCTCGAACATAAAGATAATAAGGGTTAAAGATGGTGGTTTTGGCTAATTGTGTGCAGAAAATTAGTTACGGCAAGTTTATGAAAAAGTGCATATCTTTGTCGTTTCAAATCCGTTTTCTACATATAATACGTCCTTAGCTTCGTATCAAAGTATACTAATATATTTTTAACAAATCGAAATAATTTGTGAAGCTTAAGGCTCGTTTCTGACTCGTACAAAATAATAATAGTATGCTGAAATTTCAGAAAAAAATATATTTCGTCGTCAAACTTGTAAAACCCATAACTTCTTCGTTATAACTCCGTTTTACTCCGTTCAAGCGGCCACGGATTCGTTTTAAAGTATATTTTCTAAATATCTAGGCCAAAAATTCGTGCCTACTGTCGGATTTTCCAGAAAAACAAAACAAGGACAGAACACTTTTATATACATATCGAAAATAGTTTTTCTCGTACTAAACCTATTCCAATCCCTTCAAATCAACTCCAAAACTAATCTAATCCTACCATACACCTTCTTAGGGTGTCATGGGTTCCTAATCAACATCAAGACCAACAAATACCAAGGGGATAATTATAGGATGACCATATATATAAATAACTCTAAAAATCATGAAAAATGGTATAAACAACACAAATCATGCATGCTTTTGCTCAAAAATGATGAGATGAATATGAAATGAATATGTAAGATGAAAAATAAACATGAGATGCTTACAAGTGATATGATGAGGTGATTAGAACCAAGGATTAAACCTAAACACCCTAGGTTTTTATTTCAAAACCTAATCAAGAGTGTTATCTAGATTGTGATAAACTTGAACTTGGAAAAACTTGATGGTTTCTTGTTAACACCTTGGTATTGCCGGTTTTGAAGAGGAACATAGAAAGAAAATATTGACTTGCACTTTGCATTATTGAATGAATGTGTATATGGAAGATTGAGTGTAGATATCACTAAGTAATAAAGATTTAACCACCCTATGACTTACCCCCCTTCATGGCCGGTTTTTGGGGGAATTGTCTTTCCAAAATACATTTTTTTTTTTTTATCTTTATTGTTATAATGTAAAATGTACAAGTAAAATAACTTAAGTAAAGGTACTTGTAAAATTGTATACACATTAGTGTATTTAAGGTAGTTTTAGCTAAAAGTAAATTTTAATAGATCAAAGTAAAGTATATTGAGATCATAAAAATTGTAAAAATACATTTCTTGCAAAATTTGAGTGATATAATAATTATCGTGCAATTTTTAAGAAAAACGACGTAATAATTAAACTTTAACGATTAATGTACGAAATAAATTTGAAACACTAGGAAAACTAAAAATATAGTTTTTTATGAACTAAATGTAAGTATAAACATACGTCGGGATCATTTTTGAAAGTAACGGATTAAATATACAAAATAATAACTCACGCGATAAAGATTATTAAACATAAAAATTACGCGTTGAAAGTGAAACAAAATGTCATGAATAAACTAATGAGATGCAAATGATGTCAATGAAATGTAGACTACTCATAGTCCATATGAAATGTACGTGATGTCATGATCATGAATTCGCCGCTAAACCTCCAAGGTTACGCGAATTTGAAACACGTAAACCAAGTTTACGATAAATGTTGAAATAATGAGACATGAATCGTGTCAAGAAATGACCTGAAAGTACGGATTGTCACACCTGGATACATGAGCTTTTCGGTTAATGAATCACACCTTTTTAAAGAAACCGACAATCCAACTAATGAAGACAATCCAACTAATGAAACAGACACAAATAAGGTTAAAAGTTATCCGCGTTCTTGACTTGAGCACTCATAGTTATAAATTTCATTTTGGCAACTATTATAGTTGAGGTCAAGGTCTTTAATTGATATATACATATATGAAGTTTACATAACTTAAGTAGTCAAATATATAGATCCTACACATACATGCACTACTTTCAGTTTGGACCTTCGTATAGTACCCACTAATGATAACCTAGATTTTCCATCAACTTATATTCTTATACACTTTACCATGCTGAAAAGAAAAACTTCTTTAAAAGATTTAGTTCACTCTTCAGGCATTAAGTTTCCTTTCTCATACTTTAACGGATAGAATCTGTAAAAGAAACATGAACACGGATATTCTATGATAACAATAGCTATAAATAGTCAACTTATAAGTAACATTGGGGTGTTTGGAATAGCAAGTAACAATAGTTTGTACAAAACATGAGAAAACTATTTCATCTCACTTCATATAAGCCCATAACCATAAACCTGTTAATTAGTCAAGTTCTCAAAAACTCCACAACCATGAACCTGTTTGTCGAGTTCTCAAACTCACGAATTGTAGAAGTAAACAAAATGAGTAGATTTGGTAAGACATAGCCATGCTTGACTAAGAAAAAAAAGAAATAAGACATTACCGTCATTTACCTTGCGCATACGGACATAATCATATACTCGAGCATATACACTTGCACCAGCTACACCGAATTTTGGCCTAAGAGCAAAACATTGTTATCCATCTGCAACATAGATAAACTTTTTTCATAAGTAAAAGAAAGAAGTCTATCATGTGAACATGAAACATAATGCTAAAAATTAGTGTTCGTTTGGGAAGATTTAGCTATTTCTTCATATCCATCATCTTTATTTGAAACAACTTCTTCAATAGCATTACAATGAGATATGGAAAGTTTCTCTAAGCTGGAAAGAAGTTTAATCATGCAAGGTGGGAGCAAATACTTTATGTTTTTGCACACTAATAGAGATATGGTTTTCAGGTTCTGGAAAGAGGATTTCTATTGTGTCGTAGAACAAAAAAAATTATTCCAATTACACTTCCACACATAATTCATATTCTCCATCATATCACATAAAATCTAAGGACTCCAAGTAGGGAAGGAGCAGAGATTCTTGATTATCTCTTTGGCTTGTTTTCACGACCATGTGCATTTTCTTTGTAATAATCTGTATGATCACAAATTTGGCTAATTGTAATGATATAGTTATATGTCAACTGGGGCAAACCATGAAACCCATACAAATGCATTAATAGCAGTAGCCACCAATCCTAAAATGCTAAACCAATAATCTCAATTTTACATTCAACAGCAATGAAAGTATATAATCAATTACCTGTTTAGCAAGGTTGCAAGCACTGTCAGGCGAATTGAGAATTTCAAAATAGAATACTGAGAAGTTGAGTGCAAGACCTAGCCTTATTAATTGGGTGAGTGGAAGCCAAATCTATCACAACAATATCCTACAGTAAAAAAAGGCCATTATCACAAGTTAGTTTGTATTTGCTCATGCTAAACAGTATAGATCATGGTTAGAAAAACTTTCATATATTATCGCACATTTAATTCTAAATGACTAAAAATAATATATCGTACTTGCATGTAAAGAAGCACATTGACTGCTTCATAAAGTCGGGCAACATCGGCTTTCTCTCCAACAATTTCTTTTGGCATTTGTGATAATAACAGTAGACACTATAAGATGAGATAATTATTATTAGTAATTTCTATACATAGAAACTCTAAGTACATATATGAAATCCCAATCTTGTTCACGTACCTTTAATGCTTCAGCGGTACAGTCTGAGACACTCCATCCATGATCTTGATCAGAGAAAGTCCATGAACCTTTAGTGAACTGTCGACACATTTTAGTGAGATCTCCTGGCGGATTTTCTCTGACCAACACATAGTTTAGCTGTAAAATTAGAAAACCTGTAAAAATTTGAATATATATAAGGTCGTGCATTCTGCCAAAAAACAACCTGTGATTCCCTCAAGTAGAAGTGCGCCTTTACAAGACAATCACCATATTCCTCTGCCATGTTACTATAAAAAATTGCTTGAGTTGCAAGAGAACAATCCCATACTTGACTACCAAAACTGTGCATTGTCATTCCATCTTCTGCAATCCATAAGTAATATGGTACTCTGGCTAGGTGATATTTAAATTCATCTCCGTTTGGATTCTCTTCCCACCAACACATCATTTGTAAACTCTGTCAAAGATGTAACAAATATATGTTTATGTTTTTCTTTCCATAAAGCATATTCATATACTATTTCATTTTTTTATGTCTTTTGTTTGAAATAATAACTAACTTTCTTAACACACCCTATGTTCATGTATCTAGTCTCTTCCGATTCATAGCGCATTAGTTCGACAACTCTATTAAGAGATCTGTTTCGTAGTTTGGAAAAAGGCCAGTATCTAAGAAACAACTCAATAAGGTAGTGAAGGCTATCCCACAATGCCTCATGAAGAAATGAACGTGGATAGTAGAAATCGTCCTGCAAATATAAATATGTATTCGTTGACTTCTGAAACACAATTATATATAATTTCTTATATTGGCTCCCATCAATAAGAGTTACAACCGAAAAAAATAATAAAAAGTTGAGGTAAATACAGATTTTGAGTTTTATTAGCAAAATTCAACTATTAGTCTAAGGTCTTAACAAAGGTAATTTAAAAAGCTCCAACCTTGCAACAATTATTTCTCTGTTTATTCCAATTTATATCCTCATAAGGAGTGGGATGAATTTCTTTTCGTAATTATATAACAAGATGCGTGATTGGTCCTTGGATCCTATTCCCATATAAATACGACATTGGCATGTAGGTTGTCCGACAATAGCACCACATCTCAGCTGCACAAACCATGAAGATAAATAAACAGAGAGCATGTTTAAATATCATTTCAAACTGTTGTTATTCCTGTAGTGGCTACCAGTTATAAAAACTTAAAAAGACACATTTGAAATTTTAGTTGCCAGTTAGAAAATAGTTACTTACCTGGATGAAAAAGAAATGTTGAAGGGAAAAGCCAGAATTCTGGTGGCAATGGATTGCAGCCCGCCCAATCCTAGACTCCAAGCACCTTAATATGTAAATGTGGATTACACATTTGATGTTGTGATCGATCAATAGTGGAGTTATTTCTATATAGACAATGGTTACATATATTGTTTCATGACACAACCACCTTTTTATTCATCACACTAATGCACATATTTTATTTATTTATTTATTTGTGGATTGCTACTAAAAACATTTAATTATTGGTTTTCAGGGGTTCACAGTTAAATTTTGGAACTGATAATTGCCGAAAAATAAACCTTTCCCCAGGAGGGAATAGAGTTTGCACCTCCATGATCAAGTATCCATTTGCGGGCTCTAGTGATTGCACCATATCCATCGTCTTCTTCCTCTCCTAGTAGTCGTAGGGCTACATAACTCAATGCGGAACCAATCATTGTGTTGTGTCCCTCAATATAAAACCCCCATCCCCCGTCATCATTATGTAGTTATCAGATAACTCAAATTATGAGATAAAATTTTTGTTTTATTCTTTGCTGGTCCTACCATACCGATTCAATTAGAAAACTTAAGCCAACTGAAAATCATATTAGGCTAGTATTGCTTGATATATATGAACGTCTCTTTGAGATTTAGATTCTAAAGTTACGTATGCATGTCCTGTTGATATTAGTAAAAATGTTGTAATTTGAGACACTGAAATATATATGATGTGTTTAAGAAAAAAAGGAATTATTTTCTGATTACAATAGTAACATAGTGATTTACCTGCAGTGTGTGCCAGAAGTCCATGAAGCTTTTTCTTAAATGAAACCAACCCATTGGACTCAACTATGCCATCATGTTTCCATGTATCTATCACAAGGTTATAAAAGCCATCCATCTCCAACCAAGAGTGAAAGAAGCGAAACGGAGTAGGTCCGTAATCAACCTCAGACTCTTTGAGAAAAATCGGACGATGTTCAGGGCTCCCTTTTTCCAAAACAACACCTGTAGCATGCGCAAAAACATCTAGAAATCCTTCCGAAACCAAGAACCTATTTAACTTACTCATCTTGGATCCCCACTTATCCGTCCAAGTGAAATTAAACCCACCCATCGAAATATCAATAAGAGATGAATTAGAGATGAATGCATTGAATAAATCAGCCTATCTCTCATTGAAAATGGAACCAAATCTCTCTTCGGCGTCTCTAACTTCATTGAAATCTCCCATGACTACTAAGTTATCGTTCCAATTTACAATAATATTTGCCAAAGAAGACCATAAAGCTATCTTTCTTGACAAATTCTGGGGAGCATAAACCACTATCCACATAATCCGAACATCTTTAGGAATCCATAAACCTTCCACAACCACATAATTTTCATTACAAAGAATTCTAGACTTTTGAAAAACTAAACTATTCCATATACAAATAATTCCACCCGATTTTCCCCTAGTAGAGGCAGAAGCAAAATCAAAATGGGAGTTACCCCACACCCGACGAAGCGACCACATATCAGTATGTAACAATTTAGTCTCCTGTAAAGCTAGAAGATTAACCTGATGTCGGTTACACAAATCTTTGACCCATATCCTTTTGCTAAGGTCTCCAAAACCTTGAACATTTATAGACAGTAAATTCATTTATTCACTATTATTCCTTAAGACAACCATTCATTACTATAGGTTTTGCTAACCGCAACCCTATGGGCTGCGATCAAACTTACCTTAATAGAAAAATCAACAATTAATTAACATCAAACATTTCATGTTTAACAATACCTTTTATAATTATAATCTATACTATTAAAATACAAAAATGGTCAACAAGTCAAAAATTGAAAAAGTGGAATGTGAAAAGTAAAAAATGTGGTTTGCATGGTAACTTTGAAAAGTATTCATGGTATACAATATACTCTCATACCATTCGTGAATGTCAAACTATGTTAAGTATTTTTGTTAGAGTTGAATTATCATATGTTAGAACCGTTTGCAATTATATGTTGATATTTTCACGTTCTATTTTGAATGTTAAACGAAACACTTGCCATAATATCGCATATCGTTAATTGTCTACCGCTAGGAACTGCGGCCGCCAGGCGCGGGTACTCGCCTAGTAATTAAATATGTATATATATGGAAATAATGAGTTCATCAAGTGTTATTTTTACACAAATGATAATGCTTAACCAAAAATTATATTATGTCATGTAAAGTCCAAGTGTTTAATTTGATAAAGAAAGAACGAGTGTTTACTAAATTATGGCCTTGATTATCATTGCCCGTCCAAAAAATACGAAGTCCAATAACAACAGCAATTCAAATACAACGGGTTTGGTTTTAGTAAACGCGTGTAACACAATTGAATAATAAGTTTAGCTATTAGAAAATGACAAAACTTGGTTCCTTTCTAACGTTGTTTCACTTTCAGCTAAAAAGGTTCGTTAAGTTAGTGCTCATATTTGGCATAGACAATAAAATATGAAGTTAGACTAAGTTTATTGGCAATCTCATCCAACCGGTTCGAGTGTAAAAGGACACAAATAATTAATATTTATATTAAAAGAACACAAAAGAAGAAATAGTTTTACACAACCGGTTCGTCTGGGACCTCCAAATACTTGATCCAACCTCGCCACGTGTTATACTAGGAATGGCCAACCAACCCACATGCATTTCTTTTATTCTTTTCAATTGATAAGAATATAAAGAAAGGAGGAAATAATTAATATTTAGGTTAGGTTGTTGATAAACGGTAAAAAAGTTGAGATTTGTTGTATGTATAGATTGTATAGGTGGAAGAGTAAGAAAATAATATTTTAATAAAAGATTGGGTTGTGAGAGGTTGTTAATAAACATAGTCTTAGCCCAGTGCGTCAAAGTTTGATATCATATTCCTACGTACATAAATTTTAAACCATAGAAATTCAAATTCGCAAATATCAAAATGTCTGACCACATACCTTTCGAAATCCAACACAAGATCATGAAAAGGCTTCCTGTCAAATCATTGATTCGATTTAGATGCGTTTCAAAACCATGGAAATCTCTCATCCATAGCTCCAAGTTTGTTGCTGATTACCATCGTACTCTGCCGCGAAATTGTCATCTACTTATAAGCTACACTGATATAGAAGATTATTCAAAGCAAAAATATGTTTCAATATTAGATGATGAAACATTCCCCCAACACAAGTTTACACACATTGTTCCCATGTCCATTAGTTTACTTAACTACTGCCCAAGAATTATCGGTACCTCTCAAGGGTTGTTCTGTGTGTACAATTATTTGAAAAAGCCACATGATCCTGGAACAATGAAGGTTGTTCTTTGAAATCCTACAATTAGGAGGTCGGTTGCGCTTACTGTTCCTGATGTGTTAGATATGTCTAATTATGATATTGAAATTGGCTTTGGGGTTTGTCCTAAATGTAATGACCCTAAGCTTGTTAAAATTACAATTTCTGACAGCCGTTGGCAAGTGGAGGTTTTTGCATTAAGCTCTAGGTCTTGGAGAAACCTATCAATCGATTTGCCTTTTAAACCAGTTAAATTCCATCGTGATCAAGTAGTTATAAATGAGTTTATTTATTGGCTTACTATTGATAACATTCAAGTGGAGGATGAATTTCAGAATTATTATCTGATTATGTCATTTGATATCACATTGGAAAAATTTGCACAACTATACCTCCCCGATAGATTAAGGGACTCGGCTGAATCATTATATACTCACAGGATTATGTCATCTATATCTAAGCTAAGGGAGTCATTGGTTGTGCTTCAAAGCAAGAAACTGGTCTGGAGACAAATTTATGATGTATGGATGATGGAGAATGGTGATCCAAAATCTTTCACAAAACAATTCACCATTAACAGTTATTTGATAAGAGAACTACTTGCATTTGGAATGAGTGGCGAACCTATAATTACAAAGAAAAAGGGAGTTGAACCTTATTCTAAAGAGGATGCACTTTTCGTTTATGAACCCTACTCTCAACACTTCTATTATATTGGGATCTATGGAAGACGATATTCAAGTATAGCGACCTCCTACATGGAAACACTACTTTTGCTTGATCAATGAAACCGTAGTACTTGACAACAACATTGCAAAGTGTGAAGCTTTAAATAGACGACTTTTGGAGCACACAATCAAGGTATGAAGAATTAATTGCTATTTTACTACTTAAAAGTTTAAGATAATATAGAGCTTGATGCATTACATAGATTAGTACTTTTGTTAGTAGTGAGATCAGTGTTTCTAGCAATTTTTATAGTGAATCTAACAATTTATGCATACACCACACATATCTTGTTATTTTGGTTTGGCTACTGTTATTCTGCTCCTGGAAACAAGATGTTATGACATCTCATGGGTATGCTACAACCTGGTAATGCAGGAATGTTGGGTTCAGTAAATACCCAAACCCCTTAATCTAGGATTTGAATAGAAAATAACCTAAGTGTTTAATCCGTTAAACACTATCAGGTCACTGAGTGCATAGTCTCTTAGTGAGCCATCTTCAGGATACTCAGTACGAGGCGAAGAAGAAGCCTCTCCACTCAGTAACGTGGAGCTTAATGGGTGAAGACTAAGTCAAGAAGAAGATGGTGGATTCAGTGAGTGATGAAAATAACTCACTGAATCCCTAAGACTCCTCTCCAACTGTTAGCACTGAAGACAAACTGAAGGAAGAGACTGAAGGCTTTAAAGACTGAAGAATGAGCGGGACTAGGCGGGAAAAGTTTGCCCAGATAAAACTAAGTCCCCAAATGTTTATCCAGATAAAACTAAGTCCCTATACACTAAAGCCATATCTTCCCATTTATAGTAAGCGGCAATACTAAAGGATTCTCTGTTAAGGAAAGAAGCCTCGCCGCCTGACTACAAATAGCAAGATGAACAGCAACCGAATATATCAATATTCGTGTGTTGTTGTGATCAATGTTTTTGTCTTCTAGGTTAAAGTTAAATATCCATACTTGTATAAATAGCATAAGAGAATGAGTGAAAAGTTTAAGCTTGTGAATTGTAAAAACACACACACACAAGCCAACTTTTCACTCCTCCAAATACAACTTTATCCTTGAGATAGCTCAGTGGGTTCTAAGAGTTTTGCTCAGACTTAGCCTGAGCTTAGAGAGGAGTCACCCCAAACTTTGTCATTTCAATCCCAAGTACTATTCCGCAAGTACTTGGGTAACGTATTCTTTTGATTTATTTCTAATAAGAATATGATATTGAAAATTACTTTGTGTGTTTTACTTACGTTAATTTCAGTCATTATTCACTGTTAAATTGTTTTAAGTACTTAATTGTTTTTAAACGATAGTGAATAGGGAACAACAAGTGGTATCAGAGCAAGGCTGATTATAAAACCTTTTAAGCCGCTCTAAAACGTTTTTAAATCAGGATTCCTATGGCTGAAATTGATGTACCCCAACTAGTCGATAAAAAGGGTGGAGCTTATTCAGCTGTTGCCCCTAGACTTGAAGTTGGCAAATTTAACAAATGGAAAAAGCGTATGCATTGCTATTTGATTGGGATGGAACCTTATTATATCAAGTGTATAAATGAAGGTCCATTTATCCCAAAGACTGCTGAAGGTTTGCCCAAACCTGAAGCTCAGTGGACTCGGGATGAAAGGAGAGTAGTCAACCATGACCAAAGACTCAAAAGTATCATCATATCATGTCTTCCTGATGATATAATGGAGTCAGTTATAAGCTGTAATACAGCTAAACAAACCTGGGATGATCTAGTCCATAGCCATGAAGGCCCATCTGATACCAAGGAAAACAGGATTATGGACCTGAAACTTGAGTATAATACCTTCAGGGCTAGGGACTCTGAAACTCTCTCACAAACTTACACCCGATACAAAACTCTTTTAAATGAACTGGCAAATGATGGTGTTAAGTTGTCCAAACATGAGATTAATGTGGGTTTTGTCAATTGTCTCCCTGGGAAGTGGTTGAACTTCTCTCAGGGACTTAGAAATGCAAATCACATTCAAAATCTTGAACTTCCTGAAATTTATGGGAAATTTGTTTATGAGGAAAACCTAATCAACAGACGATACCCTGACTTAAAGAAGTCTCAGGAAGTCAAGAAGTCCCTGACCATCACCTCACCTATATCAACTACCTTCTTTTCTAACAATGTGGTTCAAGATTTTCAAGAAAATTCTGATGATGAGCCTGATGAGAGATCAAGTGAGGAGTACCTAAATGACCTGAACGTTGAATTTCAGGAAAGGGCACTCCTTGCAAACTCTCGAAGGTTTATTAAAAGAAACAAAGGTTTTTCAACTGCTAAAGCAAATGAGGACACTGAATGCTTTAAGTGTCACAAAAGAGGCCATTTTGCAAAGGACTGTTTCTCAAAAACAATTTCTGAACCCTCTTACAGACCATCGGGGTCAAATCAGTCCTCAGGCTTTAGCAAATTTCAACCTAAAATCTATCAGTCTCATCAAAACTTTCAGAATAAATCTGACCAGAACAAAACAATAGATTTTGAAGCTAAGTATAGGAAAATCAAAGCTAAGCTTGCATTGCTTGAGGCCAGTCCCTCAGAACCAAAAAGTGTTCAATCTGTGCAGGGTAAAAACAAACGTCTTGTTGCTGAAACCTTCAACTGGGATGAAGAGCCAGTCTCATCAGATGATGAAATGGTACATGTCATGCTGCTGATGGCCCTCTCAGAGGAAGACAAGCTAGCTGTTGGAAAGAATCATGCCAGAAATGGAGAATGGGTCAACATCACAATGAAGAAGGTAAATATTCTACTTTCTATGGATGATGACTCTGATTGGCAGTCCTATATGAACTATATCAATGTTGATCTTAAGTTTGTAGAGGAGCAAAGACTAAATCTTTTTTCTAAGTACAACAAGTTAAGTTTTGAATTGAATAAGTGTAGGGATGAGTTACTTGTGTTAAAACAAAACAAGCTTGAGGCTATCACCTTACAAATTCAAAACACTGAATTAGTCAAAAGAAATCAGGCTCTTTAAGATGAACTTAAGAAAGAAAAAGAAATCATTGATAGTTGGACCACCAAGAATCCAAGAGTCTTTGATGTTGTGGGTGCCCCCAGTAGCAAAAGGAGAGTCATAGGTGAACATCATCTCTCTGACTCTCACAACAAAGCCAGAATCCTAAACCATTTGTGTCTGGTGGGATGATTACCAATATGTTGTCTGTTCCCAACCCCAGTGATTGGATTGAAAGACTTAATCCTGAGAGTAAGCTTCCTAACTTTGACTCTGGAAGAATTCTAGAGCCTGAAAGTCAAGCTCTAAAGAGCATGCTTGGACTCCCTGATGTGCCCAGTAGCACTGAACACATCTCTGAGTCTGAAGATGAATCTCAAGCACCACTTCCACCTTTGAAACCTCTTCAGGGTGCTGATCCTAGCTCTGAGCTTACGCCATTACAATACAATCCACACTTTCCCAAAGAAAGGTCTGGACTTGGTAGAACCATCCTGAAAAGACCAACAAAACTAACTCAACAAGAATCTACCCCCACTGAAACTTCCACATCCTCTGTCCCCACTAAAGCTGATCAAATTCAGCAGCTGACTGAACTTGTGAGGAAGCTAACTGACAAAATGAAATCCATTGAAAAAGTCCCTGAATCAATCAAGGAGACGAAGTCAGCTTCCTCTAGTTCCTCAAAGTCAAAAGCAACCATAAAAAACAAGCAGAAGTGTGATCTATGCCACTATACCAGTCATACCACTGACAACTGTTATAGAATCCTTTTTTGTATGATCTGCAGAAAGGATGATCACAGGACTGCTGATCACTTGCAATATGTAAGTTCACTCAGTCAAGCAAACTACACCAAAGTTGGTCATCAGTATGCTTCTTCATCCAAGTCTGCTCAAAAGTTGAGAGCAAAGCCTTTTGCTCCTTGCCCACACTGTGGCTTTAATGATCATCGCCCTGATGATTGTCTTATGAACACATGATGTGATATTTGCGGTAACACAACTCGTAAGACATCCCAAAGATGACAGTGTCATCCATGCAAGGAGAAGTTCAAAGCAACCAAAATCCACGGAGTCATCCTCAGTCTCTAAATGCAAAACCTGTGGTAGCTCATTGCACTCCACCACTGACCATGAATCGATTGCTCAATTCAAAGAGACCATGAGACCCAAGCCCACTAGTAAGTGGGTCATGAAGAGAAACTAATTCAGTTTACTGCTTGTGCAGAGGCATGCCAGGGAGCCTATCTGGCATCTAGACAATGGATGCTCAAGAAGCATGACTGGAGTTAAGGAATATCTGCACAAGTATGTAAAGGAACCAGGACCCAAGGTAGTATTTGGTGATAACTCATCATGTCCCACTGAAGGTTATGGTTCAGTAAACTGCAATGGAATAGTTTTCTCTAGGATAGCCTATGTCAATGATCTCAAATACAATCTCATCAGTGTCAGTCAGCTATGTGATGCTAAGTACATTGTACAATTCAATGACAAACAAGGTACCATTTTCAATGCCAACAAGGAAGTTGTGTTGATTGCTCCTAGGAGAGATGATGTTTATGTCTTAGACATGTCAACTCTCTCTAAAGATGGAACATGTCTCTTTGCCAAAGCCACTGAAACTATCAACTGGCTGTGGCACAAGAGACTCTCACACTTAAACTTCAAAAACATCAACAACTTGGCAAAACAAAACAAGGTCCTTGGCTTACCATCACTGGTTTTTGCAAAAGATAATCCATGCTCAGCATGTGAAAAAGGCAAACATCAGAGAGCATCCTTCAAAACAAAGCAAAATTTCTCTATCAAAAGCTGCCTTCACCTTTTGCATATGGATCTCTTTGGACCAGTCAGTCCTAGATCAATCCAGCATGAGAAGTATACACTTGTCATTGTTGATGAGTTTTCAAGATACACTTGGGTATACTTTCTTTTCAAAAAGAGTCAGGCAGCTGACACTATAATGTCATTCATCAGGAACATTGAAAACCAGAATGACATTACAGTGAAACAAATCAGAACTGACAATGGTACTGAATTTAGAAATGTTGAGCTTGAGAGTTTCTGTGATGAAAAGGGAATCTCTCAAAATTTCTCATCTCCTTATACCCCTGAACAAAATGGGGTAGCTGAAAGGAAAAACAGAACTCTCATTGAAGCTGCAAGAACCATGTTAAATGGCTCAGCCCTCTCAAAGCATTTCTGGACTGAAGCAGTCAAAACAGCCTGTTATACTCAAAACAGGTCAATCATTGTCAAAAGACATAATAAAACCCCTTATGAAATATTCAAAGGTAGACTTCCTGACATCAGCTACTTTCATGTGTTTGGATGTCCTGTGTTTATTCATAACCACAAGGATCATCTAGGCAAGTTCGATGCTAAAGCTGATGATAGATACTTTCTAGGTTACTCACTGATCTCCAAAGCCTTCAGGGTATTTAACACAAGGAGACAACAAGTTGAGGAAACTTTTCATGTCACCTTTGATGAAAGTGTAGAAAGCATCAGGTTCACCAACACTTCAGTGGAGGAAATAGGAATTGACAACTCATCAATATATCCTCCTGATGAGTACAACACTGAAACCAATTCCTCATACCAAGCTGATGCTGACATCTCATATTATGTCTTGCCTCACAACCTGTTACAACCAACTATCAATGAATTCATTGATAATCGGTCCCTCTGGGATAGGTAACACTGATCCAAATGATCAGGATCCTGTAACTCAAGAACCTCTACCAGAACAAGACATCTCAACAGATGATCTAAATGATCCTGTGGCTCTTGCACCTGAACTCACACCTGAACTCCCAGTAACCTCCTCAAGCTCAGAACCTAGACCACAAAGTAAGTGGACAAGAACTCAGGACATTGAGCTTAGAAACATCATTGGTGAACCCACTGAGGGCATGCTCACTAGAAGCATGGCTGCTAGGTTAACTGCAGCTTCAGCCAATGAATGTCTGTATGCTGATTACCTATCAGATAAAGAACCCAAAAGTGTCACTGAGGCTCTAAAGCACCCAAGCTGGGTTCAGGCTATGCAAGAAGAACTTCAACAGTTTGACAAAAACAAGGTCATGACCTTGATAAAATGTCCTCAGGATGTCATTGTCATAGGAATGAAGTGGGTTTTCAAAAACAAAACTGATGAAAAAGGCATTGTCCTTAAAAACAAAGCCAGACTTGTAGCCAAAGGTTACAGTCAACAAGAAGGCATTGACTATGATGGGACATTTGCTCCTGTTGCAAGAATGGAAGCCATCAGGATCTTCCTTGCATATGCTACCTACATGAACTTCAAAGTTTACCAAATGGATGTAAAAAGTGCATTCCTAAATGGTGAACTCAAGGAAGATGTTTATGTTCAACAACCTCCAGGCTTTGAGAGCAATGAATTCCCTAACTATGTCTGTAAGCTTGATAAAGCCCTTTATGGACTGAAACAAGCTCCTAGGGCATGGTATAAACTCTCTCAGCCTTCCTGATACAAAACAAGTTTGTCAGAGGAAAGATAGACAACACACTGTTTGTCTATAGAACACAGCAGGATGTGATACTGGTCCAAGTATATGTTGATGACATCATCTTTCGCTCAAAAAACTACAAACTTTGCAAACAGTTTGAGAAACTGATGACAAAGAAGTTTGAAATGAGCATGATGGGTGAACTCACATACTTCCTTGGACTACAAATCAGGCAAACTGAGAAAGGAATCTCCATCTGTCAAGAGAAGTATACAAGAAATCTCTTGAAGAAATATGAGATATCTGACTGTGCCTCAGTGAAGACTCCAATGGTCCCACCTAACAATCTCGGACCTGATCTCACTGGCAAATCAGTAAATCAAACCCATTTCAGAGGGATTGTTGGCTCACTGATGTATCTAACTGCTTCTAGACCAGACATACAATTCCCAGTCTGTCTAATAGCAAGATATCAGTCCAATCCCAAAGAATCCCACCTCAGTGCAGCCAAAAGAATACTCAGGTACCTGAAGGGCACACCAAGCCTTAGACTCTATTATCCAAAGTGCTCAGGGTTCGACCTCAAAGGTTACTCTGATTCTGATTATGCTGGCTGCAACATGGACAGAAAAAGTACCTTAGGGTCCTGTCAATTTCTTGGAGGAAAACTGTTTGTTGGAGTGCTAAAAAGCAACAATCAGTAGCTATATCTTCAGCTGAAGCAGAGTATGTGGCTGCCGCAGGATGCTGTGCCAATGTTTTATGGATGAAAAGTCAACTCAGTGACTATGACATCCATTACAAAATGGTACCCATTTTCTGTGACAACACCAAAGGCAATTGCAATCTCCAACAACCCTGTCCTCCATCAAAGGACCAAACATATTGATATCAGATATCATTTCATCAGGGATCACATAATGAAAGGAGACATAGAACTTCATTTCATCCCTACTGAATATCAACTTGCTGATATCTTCACCAAACCTTTGGATGAACCTACCTTCAGGAGACTGAAAGCTGAATTGGGAATGCTTGACATTGAAAGTCAGACATCTGAAAACCAATCTCAGTGAGTTCTGTGAATTGGTTCGTCTCCCTGAACGTCCAAAATCAACCTCTCACTGAATGAGTAAGACTCACTCAAGGTCCCTGACATAAAGCATTGAATGTGTAACTTAATGCTCCAAGTATTAGTTACTTAAATGTCCTAGGTTGGTAATCTCACCAATTTAATATAGGAATATATGTCTTACTGTCAGGGGTCTCATCACTTACCCACTTGGCATTAAATGCCCTCTCACACATAAAATATCCTATGGATATTTTAATGCTGCAAAAGTGCACTTTTACTGTGCATTGCAACTGTTCCCTTGAAATACGGGATTTTACTGCGGGAAGTGGTGGGTGGCATTAAATGTGGAATTTCAAACGATTTCAAAAACTGTCTTTACATATCCACGTTTATACAAAAACCACCCCTCTCACCACTCTATAAATACCCTCTTCTAAACCAAAAAAAACACACACAAATTTTTTTCTGCAACAAAACTCTGTCAAAATCCTTTCTCAAATCCAAAAAAATTTGTGTGTGCTCAAAATATCTTTAAACCTTCTTTTGGAAAACCCTCATTGTAAACATTTACAAATTTTTTTCATCACAATCTTGAGAGATCTAAAAACTTTGATTGTTCTAGTCAAATTTTTTTTAAACCCTAAAATCCTATTAAAGGGAAGTGGCTAGAACACAATCTCTCCAGTTTGCGTCTCAGTGGGTAGGGGATCTTACAAATGTTGAATTTAAAACTAATAATGTCATAGGCAATTTTGAATACCCTGAAACTGTCCCAGCCTACAAAGACGTTATGAAATTTTTGTTTAACGCCCATCGAAACCGCCTTTGTTCGGTGTCCTCCATTGTTTACCAAAATCTCCTAAGGGAGTTTTGGGCAACAGCCAAGGCCTTTGACCCGACACCCTCTACTGATGAGAACAACCTCAGACCTCTCAGGGAATATCTCATCAGATTCAGTCTTCATGGGGGGCAACAACAATTCACCCTGGATTATAAAACATTTTGCACTTCAACAGGGTTGGATTACAATAAAGGAGTTTATGTCGCCCATCCTGAACCCTCCACAGTGAAGGATGGGTTAAAACAAATCATTTTAGATCCAAATTTTTTGGACAAGACCCCAGTCACCAAAAGCTCATTTCCCGTGGCTTGGAGGATCCTATTCACTTTTGTGATTCAGGTCCTCGGCGGGAACCACTCATCCACTGAATAAGTTAACTCTATTCAGTTGATGATGGTATACTGATTAATGAATGGGGTCACTGTCGACATTGGGGAGATCATTTACAGTGATCTCGTAACCAAGCTACAGAGCAAAACTAGGACAAAATACGTTTCGTATCCTAGGTTTGTCTCTTGCGCTTTGCAAGTGTTACTGGGTTCAAACTATCCTCAGGAAGAAAATTTTGGTGCTTTACCAGGAATCCTGAGCCAATCAAATTTTCAAAAAGACCCATCCCTTGTCACTCATGTTGAATTGACGGCCCATATGATTGCTGTAAACAATCTGAGTGGATCAGTGTCTCCAAACCCTGCTCCCAAAAAGATAAAGGGGAAGTCTCAGACTGGGACTAAGACTAAACCCAAGTCTCAGGGCCCTGAGGCTTCAGGAACACAGCCTAAAAGGCACAAAAGGCCCGAGACTAAACAAACACCCACTGATGACCAGGTAACATCCACCCCCGTGACAACGAAGGACACTGACACATCACAATCAATGCCCTTGGTCACAACTACTACTCTCCAAGATCTAGAGGGAAACAAACAACCCGCTGGTAGGGGGCACCTTCCACTACGCCTGATGATGACATTAGCCAATTAAAACCTTTGTTAGAGGGTACACTGATCGATCCTAAAGACTCAGAGGGAATCAAACAACCCGCTGATAGGGATACAACTATCACTGACTCCGCCAAAGGCACTGGGAAACACCCACCGGTGTCTCAGGGGTCACTGGGGGACAAAGACTTTGAGGGAAAGAAACAACCAGCCGATACGGAACCCAAAACCAATCCTAAATCCGGA
This sequence comes from Chrysanthemum makinoi, assembly GCA_910596185.1. Taxonomy (NCBI): domain Eukaryota; kingdom Viridiplantae; phylum Streptophyta; class Magnoliopsida; order Asterales; family Asteraceae; genus Chrysanthemum; species Chrysanthemum makinoi. The sequence continues at coordinate 172,897,616 of OU343222.1, read as the reverse complement.
GAAGGCACTTGGAAACTCCCACCAGTGTCTGAGGGTCAACGGGGGACAAAGACTCAGAGGGAAATATACCACCCGCTGATATGGAACCCATCACCAACCCCTTGCTAACCATTGCTGATGTCACTGGTATACTATTCTCAGAAGATGAGCTTGCTGACACTAAAGATGAAATCTTATTTGCTGGGGAAGAAGTGGACCCTGAGGTTCAATCTGAACAAGAGCCTCAGCCTGATCCAAAGGAGCATACTGAGTCACCATTCCAACCAGAAGAAAATGACTCGGACTCTTCATCATCCAGCTTTGGGGAATTTAACCGTTTTGATAACATCCTTCCAGTCACTGAAAGACAGCTGGTTCAGTGGATCACTAAAGCCTCAAGGAAGATGTACACTAGGGTTACTGAAAAATTTTGGGATCAACACACTGAAGCCTCAGCCAGCTACGCTGATCTTAGATCTGATGTGCTCACCTTCAATGAAAATGTTCATGAGCACAGGGATCTTATGTACCAACATCTCATTAGACTGGATAAAAACCTGGTTAAGTTCCTCAAGCATCTTCAGACGTGTGGGGTTAAACTTGATGAAATTAGGGATGCTGTCAAAGAAGACCCAAAGACTCAATGCTAAAGTGCTGGAGGCCACTGAGGTGTATGTGAAAAATTCTTCTCGACTCACTGAACTAATAGAGATGCTCCAATCAGCAAATGTTCAAGGTCTCCAAACTTCAGTTCAGTCTCTTCAGACCACAGTGGACTCATTGAACACTCAGGTAGCTGCTCTGGCTCAGGCCTCATCTTCTATGGCCTGGAATCTTGGTCCCAGGATGACTGCATTAGAGATATCTCAGGCTAACTTGGACACAAAGGTCATGGTATTCAGGCAGATACTTCAGATATTAAGGCCATGATCACCGAAATTTATCAGGCTTTCAAGGGACAAAAGTTCAAGGAAGCTCAGGCTGCTCAGATGGCTGAAATGAGAAAATAGTTGGAAGAAAAGAAGAAGAAAACTGAAGCTCTCAGGCAAAGCAAAATTGAGCATTACAACTGGACAATGACAAGCCGAAGGCTTCCTGAAAAAATCACAGATGCCCAATACCAAACCACTGGCCATGAATGTTTATAGAGGGGATGATAAAAGACACTTCGAGGTTCATGATCCCCTAAAATTCACTGACTTTGGGATCACTGAACTCGATGAGCTTGGTCCAATTATTGAAAAGAAGCAAAATAAGGTAGTTAAGGAGCTGATGAAGATGCTCAGCAAAAGATATGAAAGGCTGAGAGATGCACCAGCCCAACTGGGAATTCAGCCTGCCTTAACTGCACCTCAAGGATCTCAACCACAAGCATCCACTGGCAAAAGGAAGAGAGTTTAGTTCCAGCCTGAAATCAAAGTGCCTAGATTAGAATGCAACAGGGAGCTGCCTGAAGGTGTAAAATTTGTGAACTGTCTAGTGATTGAAAAGCCTGAAAGAGGGCTATTTTTCATTGATGTCTATGGAAACCCAGCATTCCAAAGGTGGAGTGATATCGATCAGGAAGGAGTGGCTACAATGATCAGCTATATTCCAGTGGCCTCTCAGATCCAATCCCCAGCAAACATCAAGTTTTGTCAAGACCTGAATGCCAAAATAAGAGACCATCCTGATAGGGAAACACTCATCACCCAGAAAGTTAAGCTTGAAGCACTGGGAATTCATCTGGACTGACATCATTTTATTTTATTGTACTAGTGATAGGAACCATGTAATGGGATCAGTAAACGATGTATGTTTTTGCTAAAATACTCAGTGTTCCTTAGTGTATTCATTAGTACATTCAGTGTAAGAAGAAGCCATTTGCTCACTTACACTGATCAAACACTTAGGCTATTTGTATATCCAAATAGGGGTGACTGTTGGGTTCAGTAAATACCCAAACCCCTTAATCTAGGATTTGAATAGAAAATAACCTAAGTGTTTAATCCGTTAAACACTATCAGGTCACTGAGTGCATAGTCTCTCAGTAAGCCATCTTCAAGATACTCAGTACGAGGCGAAGAAGAAGCCTCTCCACTCAGTAAGGCGGAGCTTAATGGGTGAAGACTAAGTCAAGAAGAAGATGGTGGATTCAGTGAGTGATGACAATAACTCACTGAATCCCTAAGACTCCTCTCCAACTGTTAGCACTGAAGACAAACTGAAGGAAGAGACTAAAGGCTTTAAAGACTGAAGAATGAGCGGGACTAGGCGGGAAAAGTTTGCCCAGATAAAACTAAGTCCCCAAATGTTTATCCAGATAAAACTAAGTCCCCAAATGTTTATCCAGATAAAACTAAGTCCCTATCTACTAAAGCCATATCTTCCCATTTATAGTAAGCGGCGATACTAAAGGATTCTCTGTTAAGGAAAGAAGCCTCGCCGCCTGACTACAAATAGCAAGATGAACAGCAACCGAATATATCAATATTCGTGTTTGATGTGATCAATGTTTTTGTCTTCTAAGTTAAAGTTAAATATCCATACTTGTATAAATAGTATAAGAGAATGAGTGAAAAGTTTAAGCTTGTGAATTGTAAAAACACACACACACACACGCCAACTTTTCACTCCTCCAAATACAACTTTATCCTTGAGATAGCTCAGTGGGTTCTAAGAGTTGTGCTCAGACTTAGCCTGAGCTTAGAGAGGAGTCACCCCAAACTTTGTCATTTCAATCCCAAGCACTATTCCGCGAGTACTTGGGTAACGTATTCTTTTGATTTATTTCTAATAAGAATATGATGTTGAAAATTACTTTGTGTGTTTTACTTACGTTAATTTCAGTCATTATTCACTGTTAAATTATTTTAAGTACTTAATTGTTTTTAAACGATAGTGAATAGGGAACAACAAGGAAAAACCATACATGAAGAAGGCTCGATATTGTTTCATATTTCATAATATTTTGCTCTAATTTCAAAAATTGTTAACAATTGGGAATGTATGTGCTCTATCTTAGTAAGTCGATTAAAGTTTTTCTATATTGAATAGAACTCTGAGTTTTGGCCTAACCTACCTTTAAATAATCCCGTGCCTGTAAAATTAACATTTAGTAAACGTGTATATAGGGCGTGACATGACTATCTTGAAGTTTTAAAACATAAACATAATGTCAAGCAGGGCATCCTACTTGAATTTTTTGTCATCATCAAACTTCGGGTATCCGAATTGTCTCTTACATGGAGTCGTAAAACCACATAGAAGATGATTTTGAGCCATGTAAACTGTATTATAAATTTTTGTTTTTGAACCAAGCCAGTGAGGTTCAGCAGCCCAAGTTTCATATCTCTATGTCATGCTTTTTGCTTATAAACCGTCAAGTTTGATCATCACCTTATAAAAATCCTAACCCAATTCAAAGATGGCAGGCTACATACCTCTCGAAATCCAAATTGAAATCATGAAAAAGCTTTCCGTCAAATCATTAATTTGATTTATATCCTTTTTAAAATAATGAAAGTCTCTTATTGATAGTTTTAAATTTATTACTGATTTCCACATCGTCCAACAAAGTCAGTGACAACATCATCTACTTGTAAGTTACAAAGAAGGATCAATATTTTTTTAGTTAGATATATGTATCCGCTGTGGATGAAAATCTTGTTTAAAAACCAGCAATGGTCAGCAGCTCTCATTTCTTTTCTCTTCTCTTCTCTAAATGAAGCTCGGGAACATGATTTTATTTTAAGTTCCTCTCCACTTCATTTCTTTTCTCTCCAAAGAAAATTTTGGGACTATGTCAGTCTGTAAAGTGAGTTATTTCGATATGTATACATTTAAAAGGTTGTAAAGTATTCATTATCTTTTTTATGGTATCTACTAATTGATGACGCTAAACTTGGTTCCTAGGCATGGCACGTATTCCTACTATTATTTTTGTTACTAAAATTTATTTGGGTTTTAATGACATTTAGGGAAATGGAATTTTAGTAGAGGTCAACTCAAGTCGTGTTGGGGTTAACTGAACCTACTTTTACATTACAGTCTTAGTTTGATTCTTTGATGTTATCGTGTTTTCATGCACAGACGTGGAACTTTCCTTCCTAAACACAAGTGTTCAGGTTTTCTCTTCTTTGGCGTTTGTTGCACCCAATGTCGAAGTATTTTTTTGTGAGGTCTTTCAGTTATCCTTCAGCCTTGTGAGATAAGTCTTCAGGATACCTGTGATGAACAACGCGTTAGTCTCGCCCCGGGTGTTATCCCAGGACCCGACTCCGGCGTGAGAGTAAGTGTATGTTTTACCGAAGGGTATAGTATAAAATGTGTGTGTGAGAAATGATACCTTTTCCCCATTACTGTATGCGTATTTATACTACTTGATGTCACTATCTGGTCCCTGGGACTGTCGTACTTCATGGGACCGTTGGTGTTGTCAGGGCTGACACTGTCCCTGACACTATCTCTGGCATCGTATCTGACACCCAGGAGAATGAGACGAATTGTATCCAGGCTGTCGGTACGCCCTTTGGTAGAGTATTGAGTCCTTTCGGTATAGCATTGAGTCCTTCGGTCATTGGACTGATGTACAATATACGTCATCATGTCCCCCCAGTATCATGTTACTTGTTCTTGACAAGTGACGTGATACTTAGTTTGATTGTCTACTTTGTCCATTCGGAGTCATTGGGTTTGCGCTGGTTTGCTGGGCCTCTCCAGGAATAGCGAGCCTAACCCCATAAAAAAGAAATGGGTTAAAATGAGTTTTTACCGGGTTCCGTGAGATCACGCCACGTGGCAGATGTGTATACGTTGACTGTTCAGATTCGTCCTTTTCTGACACGACGCGACGTTTTGTGTCCCCACCTCCTTTGCCTATATATACCGTTTTCACTTCATTTGTAGATTTTACTTTTTACTCTCATCTGTTTTACTATTTGTTTTCAAGTCATCCGGCTATCTCAGGTGCGTTCTTCTTTTATTGATCCTTCATCGTCTGAGTTTATCTTCTTGTCTCTATCCTATGGCTTCCGGATCCGAACATCCAGCCGTCGACACTGCTCCCAAATCTGATATGCATATTTATTCCTCCGTACTTTCCGAAGGGGAGTTGGAGAACATCATTGGGGAATATGGGATTCTGGTCGACCTTCATCCCCGCTTACCTCCGATGGATTTCACTATGAACAACCTTCCTGGGGATGCCATTGGGCTGTACGAACAATACTTTGCGTTCTCGGGTGTCCGAGTACCCTTCTCTACCTTTCTCTTGAGGGTGATAAGATACTTCAAGGTACATATTTCATAGATGGTACCCATTGGTTTGATCAGGCTGGTCATGTTTGAGGTTTATTGTCGAAGCTTAGAGATCGAGCCCTCTGTAAACTTATTCCGGGTTTTTTACAAGTTAAACAAGCAAGGACATTGGTTCTCCTTTGAGAGACAGATCGGAGGGGACGCTCCGAAGCGCATATTTAAAGAGACTTGCTCGAGTTTGAAGAACTGGAAGGATAGCTTCTTTCTAATTGACCGGAGGGCTATCCCGGATGCTATGCCATGGAGGCATCCGGACTCAAATGTCACGGACAGTGCTCCTTCCGGCGGCTTCGAAGAAGCGGATGTCCGGAGGTTGTGCGAAGGAGTTGTGGACCTTCGGCCCATTCATTCTGGGCTTTTGTATGAGGTTGGGCTAGCCAGGATCTGGAAGCATCCCGGCTTTCGTCCGGAATTTAAGGATTTTGACAAGAATGGTAACGTAGACGTCCAAATTTGCTCTGTCTTTTTAGTAGTTTATCACGATGAAAGAGATTTTTGTTGTTGACGAATTTTCTCTCTTTTTTTGTAGTTATCACTATGTCCCAGTACTTGCGTTTGAGATCAGAGCAAGGGTCTCGATTGAGTCGGGGTCGTCCTTTGGCCGAAGGGGAGGAGATACCCCAACATGTGACTCAACCCTTGGGAGTTAATCAGCCTATTCCTGAGACGAGTAGAGTCCAAAATATTGTTGAGAGAGCGGACCCTGCCGTGTTGAAGGCTAAGGAGAAGAAGAGGAAACAAGCAGATAAGAGGCCGACTACCGGAGCGTCGTCGATGTTGAAGAGAAGGAGATAAAATTCTCCTTCTATTGAAGTGTCCTCGAGCCCTGAGAACTCTCAAGGTGCTCATTCTGCGTCTCCTCTGAATGTTTTAAGGCCGGCTGATGTGATTGATGTTAATGAGCAGGAGAGTGTTGGTGGAGGGGGTGTTGGTAGTCAAGAGGGGGTTCTTCTTGGTGTGGAGGAGCCTGTGACGGCGATTCCTCCTGTCGTTCCCGAGGTTACTCCGGAGTCCGTCGTGCAAGGTATGATTCCTTCTTGGCGAGTATGCTATGTTGTCTGTTATATGTTTTTTGCTTCTGACTTTGTTTTCCGCAGTATCTGAGGTTGGGATGTCGGGAGTGAATGCTGAGGAGACGGTCCAGAGATCCGGCGGGACTTTACACCGGGGGGTATTCAGGAGGTATCCATTAGGTTCTTTTCTTTCTTTATCATTTTTCCGTTTCTTTCTCGCTCTTTTTGTAAAGACCCCTTTATATATATATATATATATATATATATATATATATATATATATATATATATATATATATATATAAAATTTTTGGACGGAGGGGTTCTGGGGAGCCTTTTATTCCTGGTTGGGGTTTGACGGCTAACACTAGCCTGAACGATGCTGCCCTCTGCCTGGATATGATGGCCAATCTTACTCCTCCATTTATTCACGCTTAACAAGATGATCTGTCAGACGAAAGGGCTTTATATAGGGGTGGTTTGAGCTATGTCATGGATCCCTCGCTGTTGCTGAGGTTTTCAGAAGGTTTGAGCGCTTGAACCATCACTATGCGGATTTATACCGAGCTCATTCTTCATGCTCCGGTCTTGAGCCTTTGCTTGCCGAAACTCAAAACAGCCTTCATTCCCAGATAGTTGCTAACGAAAAACTTGCCGCTGATCACCAAGCCCTTCGGGAAGCTCATCAAGGTTGTGATCAAAAGGAAGGGGAACTGAGGGCCAAATTAGAGAGTTTGGAGGAAGAAGTTAAGGCGCTAAGGGCTAAGGATGAGGAGCAGTCCAGAAAGATCAGATCCCTAGAGGATTCACTGGGGCAGAAAACGTCGGAGCTAGAAGAGTCTGAGAAAGAAGCTTCGGAGTTTGGAGGTTTCTATTAAGGCTGGGCAGGAGGAAATGCTGCGCTTTAATTATGTTGAATAGTTTATCCCCGCGGTGATTCGTCGATTGCAGGGAAGCAAGGAATACCAGCAGGCATGGGGAGCTGTATTCAACACTGCTATCGATTCCGGATGGCTGGATGGATTCAGGGAAGAGCGGACTGAGGAGGAGGTTGAGAAGATTGTTGCTGCTCAGAATGATTTCGATATGGAGGCCGTTCGGGGATTTACTAAGGCTTATGATGCGATGTTCACCCGGAGCTTCCCATACATTGAAAATATCAAGCGGTCCTATCATCTCCCTTTGGCAGATCTGATGAATATTCTCCCCGATGGGACGGGGGCCACTCCTGGAGCTAGCACATCCGGAGGATCTTAGTATCGGGACAATGTTGTTATCGTCGGGCCTGCGTGCCTTGAAACTGATGTATTTGAACAACTTTTATTTATGTCTTTGTGGTGGCTGTACGTAATCTTGGACAACTTTTTCGTACTTCTATGGTTGTATGTAACTTTGAACAATATTAACTGTTTATGCTCAAGCAGAGTCGTCCGTGTATCCGGACGGCCATTTTTGATTATTTATGTTTGCATACTTTATGTTTGTATGTATTTTATTGTCGCCTGTTGGTAAGTATACCTGGGGGCTCATCCCTGGCGTCGTCACGCCTCCGGGGTATCTGCGTGCCGTTCGGGCATGTATGCCTAGGCTCTTCCCTTAATGTCTTGGCATTATTCGGGGGTATGCAGCTGCCTTACCGAATGGTATATGGGCCTTCCCTAGTGTCGTTACACTTACGGGGGTAACGTAATTATAACTGTTGGGGCTTTTGCGTGTTTTTTTTGGGTGCGCGGTCGGAGGTAGCTAATCTCCGCCGGTTGCACCCTATCCCTGTGCATGAGACATAGTCATGGAAAATTTTCCTCCTCCATCGTGGGTAGGGGAATATATCATTACTTGACAAAGGTAAAAGTAAAATAGTTCATGCCCGTAGGCTTACATTTCATTTGCTAAATTTAAAGAAAACACTTTTTCAAATTCATGGCGTGCCATTTTCGGGGCACCTCTTCTTCGTCCATTGTGTCCAGCTTGTATGAGCCATTGAGATTTGCTTCTTTAACCCGATAGGGTCCTTCCCACTTTGGTCCCAGCTTTCCTTGATCTTCGGCTCTACTAGCTTCATTCTTCCGGTATAAAAACTCTCCCGGCTTAAAAGACACCAACCGTGCCTTTCGGTTATAGTACTTTTCCAGGTTCGTCTTATACCTGGCTTCCATTACTGCCGCTTCTTCTCTCCGTTCCTGTAGCAGGTCGAGGTTGAGGCGAATTTCCTCTTCATTTTGCTCTTCCATTCGACGGGGGTCTTCTTCCTCGAGGCCTTCTCTTATCCTCCTTATTTTGTATGTCGGCATACCTATCTCGGCTGGTATGACTGCTTCACTTCCATAAGTAAAGCTGAAGGGTGTCTCCCCGTTGCTCGTCTTGATGGATGTCCGGTGTGCCCAGAGAACATTCGGTAGCTCATCCACCCAACCTGCCTTTGCCCGCCCTAGCCTTGTTTTGATTCCCTCCATCAAGCTTTTGTTCGCCCTTTCCACCAGTCCATTGGCCTGCGGGTGGGCTACGGCTGTGTTAATTTGCTTAATGTTGAGTTTTTCACACCACTTTTTGAAGGGATTGTCCACGAACTGTTTTGCGTTATCCGTGACAATGACGGCTGGAAGACCGAAACGGCACACTATGTTATCCCATACGAACCTTATAACGTCCTTGCCAGTGATCCTTGCCAATGGCTTGGCTTCCATCTACTTGGTGAAATAGTCGATGGCAACCAATATGAACTTGACTTTTCCTGCCGCTGGAGGTAGGGGCCCTACTATATCCATTCCCCATTGGTAGAAGGGCCATGGAGCCATGATTGGAGTCAACTTGGTTTTAGGGAGTTGTGGTACTGGAGAGTGGATCTGGCAGGAGTCGCATTTGAGTACTTCATTCCTAGCATCCCGGTGCATGGAGGGCCAATAGTAACCTTGCCGCATGGCTTTTGCTACTATTGATCGCGGACCTGAATGCATCCCACAGGCCCCCATATGTATCTCCCTTATAACGTAGTTTGCTTGCAAAGGATCCACCCACCTCATCATGGGCACCAGATAGGCTTTTTTGTATAGCACTCCATCTTTTATGACATATTGGCTGATCTTCATCCTTAGAGTACTGGCTTCGTTGGGATCATCCGGCCAGACTCCCTCTTCAAGGCACCGAATGATAGGGGTCATCCAGTTGTCCCCTTCTTCCTCTACAATATTATTAACCTCCTTTCCTTCCGTCAACCTTTCTCTTAACACCTCTACTAGCACCTCCTTCGTCAGGTGATCAAAAGCGACGGTAGCCAGCTTACTAAGAACATCTGCCTTTTGATTCTGACCCCGGGGAATGTTCCGGATGGTAAACCTTTCAAAGCTCGCTATGTACTCCTTTGCCTTTGCCAAGTACTTGATCATGCTTTCGTGGCTCGCCACGTAATCTCCATTTATCTGGTTGGCCACCAGCTTGGAATCCACACGAACCTCGAGATCGCTAACTTGCATGCTTCCTGCCATTCATAACCCTGCTAGTAGCGCTTCGTACTCAGCTTCGTTATTGGTGCTTTCGAAATCCAATCGGATGGCATAGGTGAACTCCATTCCTTCGGGGCTAATTAGTACAAGACATGCTCCGGAGCCTTTGTTGTTGGACGCTCCGTCCGTATACAAAAGCCACTTCCCTTCTTCTTTCTTCTTTGCCGCCGGCTGATCGAAATATTTGCTACTGTTATCTCCGATGGGGGTTTCTGATAGGAAGTCCGCCAGCACCTGGCCCTTAATTGCATTCCGGGGCTCATAGGTGATATTGTAAGCACCTAGTTCCACCGAGTATTTGGCCAGCTTTCCGGACGCTTCTGGCTTGTTGAGGATCTACTTTATGGGTTGGTCTGTGATCACCTTTATGGGGTGTGCCTCGAAATATCTCCGGAGCCTCCTTGACATGTGCAACAAACAGAGTGCCAACTTTTCGATCGGGGCATAGTTTCTTTCTGCTTCATTAAGTGTACGACTTACATAATGGAGTGGCAACTGTTTCCCCTTCCTTTTGGTTAGTAGGACCGAACTGACTGCTTCCTCGGAGCCTTTAAGGTACAGATACAGTGCTTCCTTCTCCATTGGCGTTGTTAGCGAGGGAAGATCCGTTATCAACTTCTTCATTTCCTGGAACGCCTTTTCTGCCTCTTCCGTCCACCGATACTCCTCCTTGTTCTCCTTGGTAATGTTCTTGAGTGTTTTGAAGAAGGGTAGGGACCTTTCGGCTGAACGGGACAATAAGCGATTAAGTGCTGCCAGTTTGCCGCTGAGGCTCTGCATCTCTTTCAAGGTCCTAGGCGACTGCATGTCCATTATTGCCTTTGTCTTCTTCGGGTTTGCCCGGATCCCTTCCGAAGTTACCATGTATCCTAGGAACTTCCCTTCTTCCATCCCAAAGGAGCATTTTTTGGGATTCAATTTCATGTTTATCTTCCGGAGGTTGTCAAACGTTTCGGCTATGTCCGCTAACATTTCTTGCTCTTCCTTGCTCTTGATGACCATGTCATCCACGTATGCCTCCAGGTTCCTTCCTATCTGCGACTGGAAAGCGGAGTCTATCATCCGCTGGTAGGTGGCCCCTGCATTTTTCAGGCCGAATGGCCTCTTGGTGTAACAGTAAGTCCCTTGCTCAGTGTAGAACGCTGTTTTCTCCTCATCTTCCCTGTCCATCTGCACCTGATGGTGTCCTTTGTAAGCATCCAAGAAACATTTGTACTTATACCCCATGACCGAATCGATCTTCCAGTCAAGCTCCGGCAATGGGTAGTAGTCTTTGAGGCAAGCAGAGTTGACGTTTTTGAAGTCGATGCACATCCGAATGCCTTCCATCGCACTTCTTTACTAGAACAGGGTTGGATATCCAGCTAGGATATTTCACGGTTCCGACAATGCCGCTTTACCCACTCTTCCACCTCCTTTGTGACCGCCTGACTTTGATCCGCCGCCAACATTCGACATTTCTGGCATACTGGGTCCACTGAAGGATTGGCATTCAGAGTGTGCTCGATTATTCCCCTGGGGATTCCCGTCATATCTGTCGGTTCCCATTCGAATATATCAAGGTTTCTTTGCAGCAGCTCTTTGAGGCGTCTTTTGCATTCGGAGGACAGGGTACCTCCTATCATTACGGCCTGCTCAGGAAAGGCTGGATTGATCGTCACTTCCTCTGTCAAACCCACTTCACTGGTCTTCACTTCTACCCTATCCTGCTCAGGAGGATTAGCCTGCAATCTTTCCAACCTTCTACATTCTGAAATGATGACGGAGCGAGTGACAAGTGTGGCAATTCCCTGAGGGGTTGGGAACTTCATCATGGAGTGAACCGTGGAAGGCATGGCTCGCAGAATTTTCAACCCGGTCCTTCCTAAGATTACGTTATACGGTGATGGTGCCCAAATAACCGTGAACTTCATTCTGACCTTCCTATATAGCCCTTCATCTCCGAACGAAACATCCAACTCGATCTTTCCCAGCGTCGGTCACTGTCCGTAACCCAAGTAGATCTGCGTTCTGCTTCAACCGGGATCTTATCTCCAGAGGCAAGTTGTTGAAGCAGTGTTCGAACATCACTTCCACCGAAGCTCCTTCATCCACAAAAACCCTTCTTACTAGATACCCCTCCATTGTGGCTTCAACTATGAGGGGATCGTCCGACACATCTCCCTCGGGAAGAGGGGGAAAAGTTATGGGCACATTCATCCATCTTTCTTCTTACTCCGATGACTTCCTCTTCTTTCGTTCGGGCCACGCCCGGATCATGTTGATGACCTTATCCTTAGCTCCCGTTTCATTCTTGGGGGGTTCTCTCCTTCCCTTCTGTCTGAGGTCCCTAATCAAGTGATTCAATTTCCCCGACTCCAAGGCCAGCTCTAACTGTTTTTTAAGCTGATAACAGTCATTCGTGTAATGCCCTTTCTCTCCATGGTAGTCACATTACTTATCTTGGTTCTCCTTCCGGGGTGGGTCACACATCGGTTTCGGAGGAGGTAGGCGTAGCTGGTGCTCTGTGGCTAAGATTTCTTTTGGGGGCTTTATGAGTGATTCCAATGTCAGACGGGGGTTGCTTTGTTTCAGATGATCATCGCGATGGGGTAAGTAAGGTGCCGACACCACCGTGGCGATGAGAGCTCCCCCGATCCTTTCCTGAATATCCGTACCGTCCTTCATTCTTCCTATCCCCTCCGTAATGACCTCTGGCAATCCTTTCGTCTTTTCGAAGGGTCCGGTTGAGGCTCTCCTGGTTGTATCATAATGCTCTCCCCGGGGCAATTCGGTGCTGGCTAAGGTCTCTTCCGACCTTACAAAGTCATCCACTCTGACCATCATCTCCTCCACGGTCTTAGGGATCGTATCGGCGAACCGTTTGGCCAACTCAGGACACTTGCATCCATTCATGAATGAGGAGATCCTCATGATCTCCGGTGCTCCTTGTATGAATCCCGTCTCGATGGTCCATCTTTCTTTGAATCGTGCAACGCGTTTCATTAGCCTTTCTCACTATCTTGGCAATTTCAGTAGGGTCCTTGACACAAGCCTTGTGTAGGGAGAAACGAGTCTCGAACTGGTCCCTGAAAGCTGCCCATTCATCTATGCTCCCCGGAGGGAGGCCATCGAACCATCCCCTGGCCTTTCCGCCTAAAGTCTGTTGGAACATACGACACCACACTGGCATCGGCCATTATCCATGCCCTGCGGCTCCAGTGACCCTATTGAGACGATCTTGAGGATCCGTCGACCCGTCATACAGCTTGATGTGAGTGGGCATCTTGTGCTCTGGTGCGGAGAACTCAATGATTCGCCTAGTGAAGGGAGATTTTGAGACTTCCTTGAAGGGCTTCCCTAGATCTTCGTCTTTTACTTTACTCCCGGTTACTATCTCCTTCTTCTTGTCCCCCGGCTCGCCTTTGTCAAGATCCGTATCTTCCTCGAAATCCAAGGGTATCGGCTCAACGGTATCCCTTCAACTATTGTGTTCTTTTATCATAGACTTGAGCGCAGTTACATACCCTTCCAACTGCTCTCTCGTCTTTGGGGTGGAACTTCCTTCTCCTCCTCCAGAAGTTACCGGAGGTGTCGAACCCGTCATCCTATAGCTCTAGTAGATTGAATGCGGGTCCCATGGATGGCGCCAATGTCGAAGTATTTTTTGAGGTTCACTATCCTTCACCTTGTGAGATAAGTCTTCGTGATACCTGCTAAGATGAACAACGCGTTAGTCTCGCCCCGGGTGTTATCCCAGGACCCGACTCCGGCGTGAGAGTAAGTGTATGTTTTATCGAAGGGTATAGTATAAAATGTGTGTGTGAGAAATGATACATTTTTCCCAATTACTGTATGCGTATTTATACTACTTGATGTCACTATATGGTCCCTGGGACTGTCGTACTTCATGGGACCGTTGGTGTTGTCGTCGACACGCCCCTCGACACCGTCTCTCAGGCCGATCGACACCCGGAGAATGAGACGAATTGTATCCAGGCTAGATGCCAAAGGTACTGTCAGGTCAACGAACCCTTCGGATGGTAGCCTGTCGGTACGCCCTTCGGTAGAGTATTGAGTCCTTTCGGTATAGCATTGAGTCCTTCGGTCATTGGACCGATGGACCATATACGTCGTCACCCAAACAGGGAAAAACTGAAAACACACAGAGGGTGTGTTATAGTGTTGATTGGTAAAGTCCTTCAAGATGATTCTGGATATGAGTAAACATAAGATTGTACCAAGTTCTAATTCTGAAAAATAACAAACCAAACATCAGATTCGGAAACATTCCAAATGCGATGGATAAATCAAACTATACTGTACACTACTACACTCACAATTACAGTTACGCACCTATAATTGTTTTAGCTTATTATCACATCCATGCTAATTTTATTTCTGATAAGAAACCAAATGCTACCAAAATATCCCTTGTAATCGCATTAACTAATAAAGGTGTAGCTTAAAGTTTTATTAGAAAGAATTTTTTCATATTGGCCAGAACTTGAATATTTATATCAAAAGAGTCAAACAAGCTTTTGGTTTTCTTAATCTTTTCTTTATTTCCAGATTTTAAACCTCTTCCTGTAGCCGAAATTAATAAGTATAGCTACTATCGCCTCAAGCAACGAGGGGCGAAAACCCATAATAACACCACTTTCAGGCTTTCTAGGGATCAGTTTTTGGGATTATTTGCAATCCTAGATACGAAGTATAGTTTATTAGGAGTGAATTAAATCTTTGTTACAAAGCCCTCATACCAAACGCACCCTAAGATAGCCCCTTTGTTTACCGTATAAAGGGGAAAAAATGAATGTGGTAGTTAATGGCAGGTGAAACAGTTGGTCAAAAGAAGCAAATAACGTGGAATGTACAAGTGACTAGCTCAGTCGTGTGACAATGATACATGCTTTTTCTATGTTAACAAGGTTGGGTAAATATTGTTCACCTCACTTTCTTAATTACTTGATATGTACTTGTTTACATACACATCTATTGGAAACCCGAATTGATTGTGGGTTGTGGGAAGTGGACCCAAAATATAGAAAAGTTTCATACTACTAGAAGATGAGACATGTTATATACATATATTCCAGCTTATGCTCCTAAACATATTCCTAATAGTATGTGCCATGTATTAATTGGTTTACGATAAAGGGAGCCAGTTTTTTCAACCTGTGATTTCCTATCATGTGACGGTAAAAAGATTTTTATGAAGATAGTTAGAAGGCGCGCTACATTCTTATAACATCAATCTTTCAGTTTTGCTAGATGTAATGATTTATTTCAGAAGGTTACACCAATTTCTTAAAACAGATGTTTTATATTACGTAGTATTTACATGTGTATAAGCACTGTAACATTCTTATAACTATGAGATGTGAACGTTAATTATTTTTTCAGTTATGTGCCAAGGAAACACTATGTATACTATGAAAGTATAACTAAAACTAATCTAGCACACATGTTAGTTTTCATTCATGTTCTAATAACATTTAGGGGTAATTTTCAAAGTACAGAGAATAATTAATTAATAATCTTTACCTATTAAGACGTTGAATATTGACAAATACGGCAAAAATTATAACATCTAGTTCTTCAAATTAAAGATCCAAGACGAAGAAAGATCCTTAAAGAGATAACAACAAGTTGGGTTGTAGAAACTTATTTAGAAAAAGATGATATCATGTGTTATTATCAAATACATTCGTGATTATCGTTTCATTGTTGGATGGAATGAAAGTATGACAACAACATTGTCATTAGTGGAAGAAAAACAAAGGATTTGATAGCAACCTATGCCCATTGAAACCAGTTACAAATATTTAATCTCCACACTATATTTATAGTTTCTTATACAATCTCATACAAAGTAATTATATGTCTAACAAGCATTTGATATTTGTCTATTAAAGTATTCACTGTAATGTAATGATTTATAACTTGTTATAGAGCGGTAGGGTGACAATTCTTGACACGAAACGATAAACGGCATAATTTTGATACCAATTTAAACATGTTTGAGTTGAAAATAAACAAGTTTTGATAAAAAAACAAGTCAACACGTCTAACGGTTTAAAAATAAGTCATGTTTGAGTTAAGTAACTATTAAACAAGTCAACACATGACCCTGTTTAAGTATATAAGTCTTTTAAAAGTAAAATACATAACTTTAATTTTATGATGGATTTTGATTAAATGTATTTTTTTGTTATATACTTAATATAACAATAAATTACGATTATAACTCGGATATCATTTAAATTATTGTATAGTTATTTATATGTAATTTTTATTATTTTTTAAATCGTTATATTATTTTTGGATTTAAACTAGTTGAATAAACAAACCATCAACATTCATCACCGCTTGACCTATATACCTAAATAGTTTAAACGAATTACAAACGAATTATACATGTTTGGATTAATGGATTAATGTTAAATTTTTTGACATGATTAATAAACGGGTCGTGTTTAAATAAAAATTATACTAATACTTTTAACTCACGAACCTAAATAGGTCACCTCAAATACGACTTGATTGCAGTCATGAAAGTGGTTTTGCATCTGTATATTATAATTATTTAAGATAAGGCTTACTAAAGACATCATGGCTTAGTATTGTTGATTATAAATGGGTCCCAAAACCCACTTAAAGTATGGCAACTTGTGAATATTGTATTTGGTTTGAGGTGGAAATTGAAAGGCAAGTGCAAAGATGGTAATAGAATATTGTATGTCTTGCTCATTTATTGAAAAAGAGGCCTTTTTAATCCTTTTGATTTATGCCCATCATGTTAAAGTGACCTCAGCTATGAAATGATTTATTGGCATGTTTTTTGGTAAATTATTGATATACATAGAACCAAATGATTAAATGTTTAAGGGTCATTGATGTTTTGAGCATATGGAAGTAGGGCTGCATCAAATGACCCGAACGGACCGGATTGATCGACGGATCGACTGAGACTGGACTGGACTGGACCGACCACATTCGGTCCGGTTCTCGGCTTCGGCTTTTAGGCTTATTTGGTCCTCAGTCCGATCCGGTCTGGTTCGGTCCGGACCACAAACTGACTAATTTAGTCTTGTTGGACCGGACGGACCGAATGACCGACCCGAACCGAGACCGGATCGATCACATTCGATCTAAGATTTTTGTCGAAATCGGTCTCGGTCCGGTCTTAGCCGGTCCGGTCCGGTTTTTAGACCGTGCACACCCTTATATGAAAGTATATAGTTAGGCCATGCGGCAAGGGGAAGGTGAGTGGGAGGTGAATGGGAGGTGAATGGTAGGTGAATGCAATTTTCTTGTGCAGTCCGTATATGTTCACCCGTGAGGCTCGCAATTTAAGAAGGACTAAGGTGAGTTACTCACCTCGTTGTTTTTCACGCCAAGCTTTTGTTAAAAAAAAAAAAAAAAAAATCTACTACCCCATTTTCTCTTTATAAATACCCATCAAATATATTTTCTAAAACACACACTACATTTTATAACTACATATTTATTTAAAAAATCATGTCTCAAGAAAAAACACCACCAAACACCAATCGTTTCCGAGGAAGAAATCCCCGAAGCAATCCACCGACACCCGAAGGAACCTTCAGTTTAGGAAATACTCCTTCGCCAAACCAACAAAACAACTTCCGAGGACAATCATTCTATAACCAAGCATACCATGGAAGAGGCTAGAGCGGGGATCAAAGCGAAGTGGGGTTTCGAGTTTTAGTTTTCATTTCGAAGTTTATGTAATGTTTAACTTTCGTATGTTTGTGGTTTTAATAATTGTAGTTTATGTACTTTTTTAATTTCGCAGATTATGTAATGTTTTAATTTCAGACGCTCGCGCTTTTTATTTTCATTAGTTACGCTATATATTTTGTAAAGTAAAAAAAGAAAAAAAAATAATGTTAAGGTGAGTGAAGGTGAGTGCCTTGTCCACAGAAAGGTGAGTGAAAGTGAGTGGAAGTGAGAGGTGAGAGTGAGATCGACTGACAAGCATACATGTGTAAGGTGAATCCACACTTACCATGCCCTCCAGCCTTAGTTTAAGTTTTGTGTGAGGTTTTTTCCATTGGGACAATCTGTTGACTTTTCTCTATGTAATTTGGTAGTTATTATAGTTGTTGTGGTTGGGGTCTTTTTTTTCTTTTCCATGTTATGACAGTTGTTCAAATAAGAACGATTTGCACCCAAAAGACTCAAGAATAAGCATTCAAGGATGTGAACGTTATTTTCCTTTTGTTCAAAGTAAATGTGAAATGTTCACACACCAAACTGCTACATAATACCTCACAGTCTCACACATCTCAATATTGCTAGACTTTTAAGCTCACAACTTCTTTTTTAACACTGTCACTCACATACGCTAAAACAAATACCATTTTGTAAGAGTTATTATTTTTGTTGTTTTCTACCACTTCAAAGTTTAGTTGGGATGTTTATTTTCCTCAAGATTGCGAGGAGTGAATTGTATGCATCTTAAGTTTTTCTAATGTTGTTAAAAAAAACTAACTTGGATATTATATTAATGTAGCAATGATTATGCTCTTAAACTTTAGGTTACGTTAGTATCGGCAGAAAGCCAGAAACATTGTCAACTATATGGTTAAAGACGACTTGTACATGTTACTTTTTCCG
Source organism: Chrysanthemum makinoi (assembly GCA_910596185.1). NCBI lineage: Eukaryota > Viridiplantae > Streptophyta > Magnoliopsida > Asterales > Asteraceae > Chrysanthemum > Chrysanthemum makinoi. Next base: position 172,879,201 of record OU343222.1, on the reverse strand, counting down.
TCTTAAAATAAATGTTCATGCTTTTATTTTTTGATGCCTTAAAATAAATATTTATGTTTCTTTCTTAGTACAGATGAAATTTGATTGATGAATAATATATTCAATGAGATTTCATAAAACCTTTTGCAATTTGAAAGTTAACATTTATTTAGACAACGAGGGAGTAATAAAAGATATACTAAGCTCAAACCCACCAATCTATCATCTAATACATACAATATTCATTTTCACTAAAGAGCTAGGTGTTGTTAGAGTGCTCATAGCAGTGTTATAGCTCGTTATGTCAGTTTTTACCCTATTATACTTTTTTAACAAAAAAAAAATATACATACATATATATATATATATATATATATATATATATATATATATATATATATAAAATAAAATAAAAACAAAATCATCTCCTATAATATTCATATAACACAACCAAAAACCTCACTTACTTCATTTTACACTCAACAAGAAACAAAATACAAACAAACACACAACCACCGTTATCCCAATGGTAAAGACCGTGTAACATGAAAGGACGTTGCAGTGGTGGCGCCACCATGGCACCAAAAGTGTTACAACGTGTGCACAATGCACCCTTAGTTATCGCGCCGGTTATAAGCTTCACTATGTCAGTTTTTACCAAACAATATTCTAATAATAAAAATAAATAAATAAACTCTCCAATAACATTCCTGTAACACACAACAAAAATAACACACTCACTCCACTTATACACTCAAAAACAAAAAAAGATTCACACAAAGCTCTCGTTGTCCGGATGGCTATGCGCCTATAGTGCAAGGCCCTGTTCAAATAACGGCACCATATGCGCTTATAAATGTCTATAACATACCTTATAATCTGCTGCAGTTTGCACTCTAATAATTGAAAAACATTAGTAAAATGTAACATGAAGAGTCAGTTAAAATGTTGTTATGTGAATTAATAGTAATAATAGAAAACTCTTGCATCATGCCAATATTTTGAATAGATCATTAAACTACTTTGATAAAAATGTACGCTACTATTTCACGATATAGATGTTTATCCTCTGTATTTTTTGTATGTAGGCATCAAAGATTGAAATTTTAATAAGTACAAATAATAATGACAAGGAAGGAAGGGTGGGGTTAGGATTTTTATTGATGATGAGTGTATTGGAGCGATAGAAAGTAGCCAATTAACATGTTGCGAAAGCTAAAGTTACCCATATACCACTACAGTCATTCCCCACTCCTTATGCAACTTTGCTTTTATAGTTCTTCCAAGTTTACCATCGTTCAATTCTTTTGTTAAAAATTAAACATCATAAAGCATGCTGTACTATATATGTAAATCGAATTATCACAGCTCCATACCCTCAGAACGAGAAGGATTCATTAAAAAACCGGTAGCAATAAAACACAACAAATGACATTGTATGGCATTGTTTCTTCGAGTAAACCAGGGACTTGTACTTAACACGACGAATGACAAATTTTGTTAGACAGTTCTCTTGATTAAAATCAGTATCATCAAAAGATGTAAACTTTGTTATCATAGACTTTTGCATATGAAAATAAGACATGAGTAGTTTTTATTAAAAGCCATCACTAAAATAGGACTAAAGATGGATAAGGCTAAACAAACGAAGTGGGGCTTCTATGAGATATATATGAAAACTACTATAGCAACCTCAATTTTTTGTGGGGGAAAAGTCAGTCTCATTTTACTTGTCACATTCTTGGCTCTACTACATGTTAAAGAAAACAAATTTATAAGTGAAAAACTAAACACAAAGGAAACACAATAATGCATACTCAGCAACTTCATTATAAGTAAGTTTAATAATGATTCTTGATCACAGAAAACAGATTAAAGATTTATATAAGAAATTATCGGAAAATGTAGCTTACAAGGGTGCGTTTAGTTGTAGGAAAATTTTCTTAATTTTTATTTCTTTTCTAGTGTTTTTGAGAACAGAGTAACTTTTCTTTTTCCAGAAAACCTTTTAAAAACTGAAGAACTGTAAATTCAAGTTCTCTATATCATAGTTATAATAGCAGAAAACATGTTTTTTGTTTTCAGTAGAGAAATTTTAGAATATACTCATTTTAAACACGTTTTCTGCTTTCTCTGTATTTCTTAGAAAATTAATCTGAAAAACACTCTCATTTTCCAACAACTAAACTCACCCGCACCTAGCTTTTCATAGCAAAAAAAATGATTTTTATTCAAAGAAACAAGAAATGTGCATAGTATTGTTGCAACTTCTACAATATAAGTGAGGTTCTGCTTTTTGGGCTTAGAAAGTTTTCATAATTATAGCAAAAGAATAATAAATACTCGGTCTCTTCCAAGATGTCGACATTCTGTTATGCCAACCTTGAATATTATTTAAGAGGTAGTTTGTCATTGTACTTATACAAATCTAGATTTCTGGAAATCAACAATGATAGAATACTGATTTTCTTAGAATTTGATGTGTAATCTCATCCAAATAAATAAAAATTTAATTAGTATTTTATCTCATGAATTTACAGTTTTTAATTTCATGGGTAGGATTTTAATTGCAATATCACATACGTATTCATTGTCACTATTATACCTTATGGATCTTGTTCCACAAGATTTTCTAACTATTTTTCTGTTGAGTAGTACATATTTATCACATGCCAATAGTTAACTCTTATAAAAGCATAGGTGTCATCACTCAAGTTAAACCTTTATGGTATGAAAGTTAAAGCTTAACTCACCACATTTTGGCTCTTTCACGCAGCGTTAAGTGGTTAACGTGCCACTTTAACGCGGCTTTAACTTCAGACATCGGTGTGATTAACGCACCCTTAACGCGAAAAAGTTAAAGTTTAACTCGGGTGTCACGTTATCACACCGAGTGTTCTAAGTAAAAAGACCATATATATTTTATAGTATGCTACATACATCGTACATTTCAAAATTACATTCGTTTCGCCAAGATCATACTTTATTGTCCAAAGAAAACACGATGTTTAAGCTGACACGTATTTAGTTCAAAAACGTATTATAAATAACTTTTTACCAAGAATCAAATATTTGAAAGAATCATCGATCAATAGAAGGAATTAAATAAAAATAAAATCTAATTTATATCAATTTTTTTGTCGCTATTATCTAGTGATCCTACAGTAAATGTTGAAAATCATATCTTGGTAAATTCGTGTATCATAGAATCATTTAAGGCTAGAGGGCAAGGTAAGGGCACCCTCACCTTCCACATCAGCGCCACTTCAGCTTTCTCTCTCCTCTCTCTTCCACTCACACTCACTCACCTTTCTGTGGACAAGGTAACCTTACCCTCACCTTTCAATAAAATACCAACTTTATTAAAATATACCCCACTAAATATCCCACATACACTCACAAACTAAATAAATAATTTGGGCGGTCTTTTTACGCAAACCAACGAGGTGAGTCGTTCACCTTAATGTGTCTTGAGTTGTGTGAGTAAGGTGAGAATGGTTTGGGTAGGCATGGAGACTCACGGGTGAGTGAGGGCTCACCTTACCACTCACCTTACCCTTGCCATCGAGTCTTAATGGCATGAATTAAAAACGTTAAGATACTATGATGTTACATCAAGATTAGCACCAGAAACCACCCCCACTAAAACACTAAAATTTCCAAATCAAGATAGACACCCTAATGGACAACAAGTACATATACAACTTATGTTATTATTCCCATTATAGGCCTCACACTTTTTATATTTCGTTAAAGTACATTGGTATCATTCATGCTTTCTAAACCATACCACAAACACCATAATTACATTTTCAAACAAGAAAAAATATAAAAACATTATTCTATAAACCAAATATTTGACATTTTCAAAGCTTAGTTTTTGGTCTTTTCCACATTTGCCCTTATATTACAAGAGCATCTAATTCAAAACTATATACTAGATGGTCATAGGCTGCTTCTTTGTACAAATGGAGAGAGAGGCTTAAAGGGTAATTCCAAACACAGGCTTTTTAAAGCAAAAAGCACTTGTGCATTTGATAAGAAATTTGAAAGATAGAACCTTTGGGAGCTTAACATTCTATGATTAGTCCTCCCATTGGTGCTCTATGGGGAATGCCCTTTCTCCTCTTGGCAGTCCTCAAGCTTCCTGTGGTTAATGGTGGTGTTGATGGACTAAAGTTGCGAGTTCCAGGGCTTCCACGCTGCCGAAAATGGCTCCCGCTGCTGTAAGAATCATCGGAATCAGAAACCGCCATTAACAAATGCCTTTTTTCGGGCGAAATCTTTTGTTTTCCATTGAAATTCTTGGATGTGCCAACAATCTGTACAGAGATAGACATGTGTTTAATCATTAATTAAGGAATATATTCATAAAAGTAATAGAATCCCATTTGGTTATTCCAATTAAACTTCAAATAATCAATCATTCAATGTCCAAATATTCCCATTCCCACTCATGGTGGTCATCAAAAAGTCAAATTTATGATCATTCAACAAAAACCCACAAAAGCCAAGTTCTATGGTTGAAATAATAACATAAGCCATTTAAAATACTCAAATATTCACATAAACAATTTGCTTATAAAAATGCAATGTATAGGTAAAATCCAAACCCCCACAAAAAATAATTTCTAGCACCACCATTAATATGAAAACACACAAGCAATACAAGTCAACAATGAAACATAGGAGTAGGTGAACCAAATTAACAATTTGCCATAAATTCATAACAAATTAATCAACAATGACCAAATGAATTTACCTTGCATCCAAGTGAGCAAAATCGAAACGAATCAAGCAAACTGCGCTCACAAACTTCGCAAGTATTCGTAACACCTTTCCCAGGCCTCGGTTGCGGTCTTTCATTCAAGAACACAACCTTAGCACTATTGATAACATAAGTTTGCACCGAACCAATGTCCAAAAACTTTTGTATCTCGGAAACCCTAATCACATCATGATATGACGACCTCCTTATCTGCACCAAAATGTAATTTTTAGTAACACACAAAAAAATGTATACAACAACGACTTTTAAGTTATAAAAAGATTAAAGCCTACTTGAATAACACGATGATCATGATGTTGACCGATACAAAGCGAACACAAAGGACCATTAATGCAATCCAAACAATACATATTACATTCAGACTTATGTGAATCCGCATGTAATTTGCATTGACCAAAAAAGCTTTCACCAAGCATAGGTTTTAACCATGGTGGCCATTTTTGTTCTTGTTGATCAACATGTCCATGTGCACCCTGCATCATTATATAAACAACTTTTATAAAAATGAAAAGAGAAAGCAAGTTTTTATGAAAATGAAATAGTGAGAATGAAGTTATATATATATATATATACCATGATGATAGTTTGATGGTTTGATTTTGATGAGTGAAGGGTAGTTTGATGATTATGAATCGCCAGTTTTGAAAAATATATAAAAGAGGGGGTTTAGGAAGTGGGAGGGGTGGGAGGAAAGGGTATTTGTAGGAAATGAGAAAAAGTGAAGTGTGAAAATGTAGAGAAAAGTGGTTGCTTTATATTCGCAAATACAAAATTGAAACCTAACTCCAAGCCCAAACCTTTGCCTAGGTTGTACCTCTTTAATTGTTTTCTGGTTTTTTGATAAATGTATCGACATATTACAAGATATTTTATATTTCTTTTTCAAATTCAATTCTGAAAAAAGATTATAATTCATTAAATATCATATGTAAAGGACAATGTTAAAAGTTAGTGATCAAAAAATCAAATTCATAATTCATGGAAAACCAAATGTTTGTCCATTTTGGAGAATGTGATTGTTTTCTTGCATTGTTCTTTCATCCGAAACCAACTCCATCTCAAATTATGATCTTATTTTATTTTTTTGTTTTGTACGTCTCAATACAATTATTATTTTTTAATTAATGAACATTTATTTTAGGAAAAAGAATAAGCATAATATTAATATATTTTAGAATAAACGAGTGTGGAAACCCGCGCGATGCAGCGGGATTTGCTTCAAAAGACTTACTTTGTAGCGACACTTAAACCTTAGGGACTAATTTTGCCAAGTTGCTATAGTTAGCAATTAATTCTACAGGACTTACCTTGCAACGCCCCTTAAATTTTAGGGACTATTTTTGCCGATATAGTTAGCAATTAATGATGCAGGACTTGTTTTGCGTAATTTGAACCTCGGGACTATTTCTGCCAAGTTGTGAAACTTTGCATTTAATGCTTGCTTGTTACTGTTTTCTTCCCCGGTAATTAGTATATATATATAATTACACCATTGATCCCCAAACCCGGCCCAATTCGTGAATTTGGTCCCAAGTTCTCAAAAATTGCACTTTTAGTACCAATATTTTATGTTAATTGTGCGTATGGTTCTTTTTTACTAACAGTCGTTAGCATTTCTCATTTGTTGTAAGGGCAACTTCGTCTTTTCCCGTTTGTTTTACATTCTTGTTTTTTTTGTCTTGTCTACCACTTGAACTTCCCTCCATCTACATAAAGAACTTCCTTCCATCTTCAAATTCACAAACATTAATTCACAATATCATCTTTAGAAATTCATTTGATTTCATCATTGTACTTCAAGCGAAGACCCCAAACCCAAGATGAATTCACGATATGTTAATGTTGAACAATCTGTTAATGTTGATATGGACAAGTTTGATATTCGACCAACTGCGGCCCTCCGTCCCTGCAACAACGACCACTAAAGCTGTAACACAACCCCCACCATCGAAAACCTAGTTTCATCGCCCTTAAAAGGCGGTTAGGATAACACCATGTCCTGCAGGTATTGTTCAAATGACGAAGCTTCATAAAATATCAGATATTAGGGATGGTGTGCCGGAGTGTGTAATGCCGACACAGGAGTATATTAAGAAAGTTGTTGAGGAGTGAGGATGAGGATTTTACACGTGGGTCGTGGGTTAGTGCGGTTGAGTTTGCAAATGCTAATGGGAGGATTGTGAGTGGGTATTTAAGAGATATTAAGAACTTTCTCAATAATAAAAAACTTGACATCGTAAATAGCTGAAATTTGTGTTATGTCTGATTACTATTAGAGTATAATCATGGGGATTGCTAGGGGCAATCTTATTTTTGCTAGTGGCACACCCAATGGTAATGGGCCTAATAAATAGTACTAGCTACAGTGTTAACGGTTGTTAGTTAACGACCGTTATCTATAAACGGTCTTTAATTAACGACGGTTATCTTTATTTTTATTATTTCTTTATATTTTATTTTTTAAATGTTTAAAAAAAACACAGATTTTACATAATTGGTTCGTCATGTAACAGGTCTTATGCAAAGTCAATCCTTCATGACTAAGGTGATGTTTGAATGCAACTTAGGTAGTGTTTGATAATGACTTAAAGAGTCTTAATTGTAAAATATCTAAGTTAATTAAGTCACTAATTGAGTGTTTGTTTGGTGCTTAATTTAAATGGATGACTTCCTAGAAAAAGCCATGAGAGTGAGGGTCTCTATATTAAGTCATCACTTTTATCATACTTTTACATATTTACCCTTCCACTTTTTAACATCCAATCAATACTTATTTCAAATAAATGGGTATAACAATAATTTTTTTAATTCAGACACTTTATTCAAAGACACAAAACAAACAACCATTTATTCATCTACAAACAGACATCATATATCCAGACAGACACTTTAATTTAACATGACTTAATATAAAAACTAAACAAACAGGCCCTTAATTGACTTAATATGAAAAAACTTAATTTATTAAGTCATATAAAAAGTTGTTTGTTTTTCACTTAATCAAAATAAATGACTTAAAATAATAAGTGATAAAAATAAGGTCCTCCACATTAAGTCATTTGTTAATTAACATGACTTAATGAAAAAATTAAACAAACAAGCCCTAACTTTGCAAGAAACGCTAACATAAAGACAATTTTTGTGACAAACTTAAAAAAAATTACAAAAATAGTCTTTGGAGTTATCGATCTGTTACAGAGTTAGTCTCTTGCGCTTCATGATGGCTCGCAACTGAAATTAATAATTTTGTATTCAAAATTTTCGCCGTGAACTCGTTTCAATTCAATCAGTGTGATATGATTTGAAATCACGTCACATCATTAGACGATAATATGAAAGCTCTTAACGATTTATTTGAGACCGTAAGTCGGACTTCGTAAGATGTTCTAACATTTTTAATTTTTTAATTGAACGTGTTTATATAGCTGAAAATGTGTTACAGATTTAATATAAGAGATGCTATTTAATAGTTTTAAAGTAATACACTACTTTCTGTAAGTATAAAACTTTTTACGATTTGTGATCATTGGATGTCGAGTTGGATGCTCGTATGTGCCAAATAGTTGAGGTGGCATATTATTCTTTTGGAGAATTTTAATGGGGATTTTTTTAATTTTATTCCCCTCAAAAGTCTTGATCCTTCTATTTTCCATTCTATTTAATTAAAGTATAAAATCATCCATCAATCACATAATTATGTGTCGAATTATGCTTTTCACTCAGTTATACCTTCTCACCTGGCCAGAGATGATAGTTTGGTTTTTATATCAGAAAAGAATGTGTTAAACATTGAATTCTCCGCAAGTCTAGCTTTATTATTTAGCGTTATTTATAGAATTGCAAATGTATCATAATTCTAATAGATCCTAAACTCATAACGAGACTTGGGCCTCTATCTTCTAATACTTCCTTCTCAATCCGAGCACCGAAATCACGAAAACTCAAATTAAAATAGAAAACTAAATAAACATTAAAGAAAGCTAAACTTAAAAAAGAAAAAAATTATGTTGTAGCAATAAAAGCAATAATGTCTTTTTTAGTTTCCTACTTAAATATGAGTTTTCGTGATTTCGCTGCTCAAACCCCGGAGTATTAAACATTAGATTAGAGGACTTGGCACAATTGTGTTTTGGTCGAGGTCCATTAAGGTTTCTAGCATATTCTATGTAATGCATAGTAATTACATCATCGATAGTACAATACCACTCACAGGGAATTGAATGTTTAACATAGTATTATGAGCGGGTATAATTTCAAAACCTAATCGGCCACTATGAGTCGGTGCTTTTATGCCACACCGTCACACCTTAAGTGGCACCATTTATCCTTTCTTAATTAAAAAAAGAAAATTAAATCTAATTTTCGACCAAAACCCAAACTCACAATCGGGCGTTAGCCAATGTTGTTTAGAATTGAGATGTTTGTATATACTTAACCAAATTGTATTACCACCTCCGTCTTAAATTTTATGTCCATTTTGACTTTTATAATCAAACTTTGATCTTAAATAAGTGTTTTTGTATTATATAATGTTTAATGAAAGTTATATCAACGTAAATACATTTAAACCCCAATTTCATTTATATATTTTACATCAAGTATTATATAACATAAAAAGATATATTTAAGGTCAAAATTTGATTGAAAAAATCAAAATGGACATAAAATTTAAGACGGAGGGAGTAGTATTGTTTATATAATGCGATAAGTGAGAACTAAATAAATACACGAGTAAATTACACCGTTCGTCCTTGTGGTTTGCGTTGACCGCAGGGTTTCGTCCTTTGACCAAAAAAATTGCACCGTCCGTCCTTAAGTGAGAAACGTTATGCACCGTTCGTCCCTCCATCCATCTGGGCCCAGCAATTCCCACTAACGTCAGTTAATTCACTAAACCCATGAGGGCATATCCGTCATTTTCAAACCCCCCACAAAATCAGATTTTTTTTTCTTTCTCTTTTTCATTCTCTTCCCCCACCAACTCTTTCTTCCCCAAACTTTCATCCACACCATCTAAATTGGTCATCATCTTCATCACAATAATCTTATCACGACTATTTTATCAAAAATCTATACAACAATTAAATTTTAATTTTATTCATTCATGTATGCAAATAATGCAATAACCCAAAACTCATAAAGCCTTGACAATACTTGACTCCATCAACAACAGAGTGTGGGGGCTGGGCTTTTAGTACAACTGTGAGAAACACAGGAAAACAGACCAACTATCAATGGTCTTCCCATGACTTGTCACTAATTTTTAAAAGAGGCAAATCATAGTGAAATTATGTACAGGTTTTAACAGGTCACTAAAGTGCTTTAATCACGGAACTTTAAAAAAAAAAGAGAAGCTAATATCATCTTCCCCACCATCATCCTCATAATTTATCATCTTCCCCAACACCGGCACCGCCACCACCACCATCATCCTCATAATTTATCATCTTCCCCAACACAATCACCCCTTAACAATAATTAAAACCCCATTATTAAAACCCCATGAATAGTGAAAACAGACCCAATTCGCACCAACAGTTAACACCGAGCCCCACCATCGTGTGGTGGTGGTCTCGTTACACAGCCAATAACCACGACAAGCCCACGGTTACAAACCCGCGGCTCGACCAAAACATAAACCGAACCAAAACTCGGATCTTGGGGCGTGGTTGGGGTCCACGGCGCGTATGTCACGTCAAAAGAATCACGGGGTCACGATCTACACGATGGGGTAGGTGGTGTGGAGAGGGTTTGGTGGTGGGCGTGAGATTGGGAGGGTGTTGGGTGTGGTGGTGCGTGATGGTGTGAAGGTGTTGGGGTTTTTTAAGAGGAAGGTGTTTGGGGTGGTGGCTGCTGAGGTTGCCATGGCTGTGATTTGGGGTTTTGAATGGGTGGATACAGATTGTCAAAGGAGGTTTGGGTGTCTATATATATAGGTCAAGTGGAGCTGAAAATGGGACAAAATAATAGAGTAAACTACACCGTTCGTCCTTGCACCGTTCGTCCTTATGGTGTGGAAATGACGATTATACCCTTAGGTTAACAAGACTTAACGACCGTTAGTGGGAATTGGTGGGCCCAGATGGATGGAGGGACGAACGGTGCATAACGTTTCCCACTTAAGGACGGACGGTGCAACTTTTTTAGTCAAAGGACGAAACCATGCGGTCAACGCAAACCACAAGGACGAACGGTGTAATTTACTCTAAATACAATTTAAGTGCTCTTCCTTACAAGTGGTTGACCTACTTGACACAAGATAGTTGACTTGATTATTTGTAGTTATATTTTCTAGAATGAACTAATTTTACCTCTTTATAAACAAATGCCGATATTAATCGATCGATGAGAGTACTCAAGATCAATTTGTTAACGCGCACTTGTTATTGGAATTATATATATATACTAATTACAAGGGAAGAAAACAGTAACCACCAAACATTAAATGCAATGTTTCATAAATTGGCAAAAACAATTTTTCGGAGGTTTAAGTGGTGTTGCAAAATTAGTCCTGCATCATTAATTGCTAACTTTCACAACTTGGCAAAAACAGCCCCTGAGGTTCAAGTGGCGCTGCAAAATTAGTCCTGCATCATTAATTGCTAACTTTCACAACTTGGCAAAAACAGCCCCTGAGGTTCAAGTGTCGTTGCAAAGCAAGTCCTTTAGCATTAATTATCTTTGAAAACTTGGCAAAAACAGCCCCTGAGGTTTAAGTGTCGTTGCAAAGTAAGTCCTTTAGCATTAATTGCTATCTGTTGCAATTTGGCAAAAATAGTCCCTAAGGTTTAAGTGTCGTTACAAAGTAAGTCCTTTGTAGCCGCGAAAATAGTCCCTAAGGTTTTAATTGTATTTGCAAAGCCGGTCCAAACAAATTTTCCGGTCATTCATCAGTTCCAAATTCACGTCTACAAAAGCAATCCCGCTGCAACGCGCGGGTTTTCCTCACTCGTTATAAGTAAAAGATACATTGACATGTAAAAGCTCGACATCTTATTTCATTTTCGTCTTTATTGCCATTTTATCTTTAATTTTGAATATAACGTAGCCTTTCAAGTGTCATCAGCCTATCACCTTCATCCAAACCCCATCGTTCCTTTGACACACAGGCATATTGGGCATATATACTGGGTACCCTATATACTGGTGAATTGTGATGACGAGAAGATTATGGGTGCTTTTCTAGAGAAAGGTGTCACATGATGTGCCCATAATGGACCTATATATAGTAGGCTCATCTATATACATGCATTTAGATGTAATTCATATTGACGTATTGACGAATTTAATTTCGTTTTGTTCGTTCAGAAATATGTGCGAATACAACAGAAAGTTTGATGTTTTTTAAGATTGCTTTTGACCTGGAGGGCTAGCATTTGTCTTTACTTGTTTATTTGGGTTCATATAGTTTAACCACATATTTTGGTGGTATTCAAATAATTTGAAAACTATACAAATGCATCACATATAATTTATACACATCATAACATATACTCCCTCCGTCCCAAAATTATAGTCCCCTTTTTACTTTTTCGGTCTTTATTGTATAACTTTGACCTTACATATCTTTTTTTGTGTTATATAATACTTTATACAAAATATATGAATGGATTGGGTTTTAAATGTATTTTCATTTGGTATAATTTTCACCAACTATTGTATAACATAAACAAAAATATTTAAGGTTAAAGTTGGAAAAGAAAGACTAAAAAAGTCAAACGGGGACTATAATTTTGGGACGGAGGTAGTAGTTTTTTTTTTTTTATCATGTGGTTTACTTGTCTAAAGTCTAAACTTTAGCTAGCTAGCAAAAAGCCATATATTTTGATTAAAATAGATACCCCGTACGTACTATTATTGAAATTTAGTTTATGCTTTAATCATTACATGTTAATCTATTGTAGTTTTCTAATCCAAGAGTTTTTGTGAAATAAGATAAAAAGGTTTAGTGAAAGAACATAAAGGTAAACTTTTCGACCTATAAATCTTGTTAGTATAAATCAGAAGAATTATAAATTGCGTTGCGGATAAATATTTAATTGAATAACAATATATTTAGCTTTTTGAAAAGATAAACTTAAACAAAGGTAAAAGTTTGCAAGTGAAATCTTAGGTCGCTGATTGGATTAGAGATAAAGTCGAGTTCAAAATAAGAGTAAATACTCTTTTTAAATGATAAAATTAATGTGAAAGAGATAGCATTTACTCCGATTAATATTCTCTTTAAATATGAGACTAACGAGAATGTCACGTGAGGGTTGTTGAGACGTGTCAAATATTTAATAGAGAAGTACATTATTTTTACCAACATTACTTTGGAAACTCAACAACATTTCTTTTGTGAACATTTCTCACAATTGTTCACTATATTTTTACCAACTCGTACTCGTCTTTGACTATCTCAAGGATGCATTTTATCCGCTCTTTTTCAATGTTGCTAAGTCCCAGTTAAATATCTAAGAGATATTTCGAGCTAAGATCTGTTGGTTGGATCAGAGAGTTGATAGGCTTATCAGGCCATTGTCAATCTATGATAAACCATTGTCCTTCAGCTTTTAGTTCACTATACATACTAGCTGACTTCGCATCAACTAGAGAGTATATCTTCGAGTTATCTTTAACTTCTTAACAATGCCTCTGACTTGAACCTTGCCGAGATTGATTTTTTTCTATCAACAAGTCTTCTTAAACTTAGTCTAATTTATACTCCATTTGTCCTAAATTATATGTCCATTTTCAAATTTCACAAAGTTTAAACAAAGTGAGTCCCTTACAATATTAACCAATACAATTTCCTTCACACCAACTTACAAATATTTTGATTGTTTGTTATTGAAAGTGAACATTAAATTTAAGACAATCAAAAATATCAAAACAGACATATATTTTGATACGAAAAGAGTAATTAAATATAGTCAGCGACCATCAGACATCTAGATAACGTTTTATGATGTATATAGAGTACATGATGGAACTCTAGTTGACCCAAACTTACAATTGTGTCTAGGTTATATTTATCATTTAATACTTCTTCAACGAAATTGTGAAAGTCTGGTTTGGATTAAAAAATTAAATAAATATTAAAAAAAGCTAAACTAAAAAAAACATTATAGCAATAAAAACAATAATTTGTTGATGAATAAATTCGGCAGCAAACGAAAATAGATTATTCATACAGCAGTAAAAACAAATTAAATAGTAGTAAAAGCAAATAACAAATTTGTTGATAAAAACATCCGATCATAAAAAAAAGTTAATTTTATCATGCAGCAACAACAACATCAAAAACAAAATAAGCACAAGCAAAAGCAAAGCAAATATATTTTTAAACATTGAGTTCCTCATGAGTCTAACTACTCATTGTTAATTAGTGTATAAGATTACAAAGATATTACTATAACACTAATGACTTATGACCCTAAGCCCACAGATGGACATAGAGCTTCTAATTTGTCATCTATCTTTTAATAAACACCACGTAGCTTCATTGAAATAGATAGAGTTTTAATATCTTTTAATAAACACAACGTAGCTTCATTGAAATAGATGGAGTTTTAAAGATAGTTTCAAACAAATTACTCATTTAAGTGATTGTCCACATCTCATTAAGTCATGGTCAGTTTTATCTACAACATTATTAAATAAACTCTTTTTCTTACAATAATTGCAGTTTTGTCTATAAAGAGTTGCACCTCTCCACAAACTAAATCATACATTCATATATATTTGGTTCTTAATGCTTGTTTGTTCAATTTTAATATGATAAAATTAGTTGTGCTTTAACAAAAATAGTATGAAATAAGAAGTTAGTTGAAGATGATTTTAAGTATAAATCTTGCATGTGTTATAAAGCTTTTTATAGTATATGTAAGGATTGAAAATTGAGAGATATAACTAAATCAATCCTATATAAAATGGTATAAAAGAGTCAAATTATGTGTGACCATTTCAATACACTCAAACTAAAACGTGTCAGTACGAGTTACAAACTTAATGAGTCAAATGAATAAACTATTTAAAAGATAACAACAAATAAAAAAAGGCTAAACGGGTAAAAAGTTTGCTAAGTCTATATCCTTCTACTGAAAAAGAATAGAATTAAAACGTATATCAGTTTAATTGTTGTATCACGCTTAATCACTTACATATGGACAAAGATTGACGACAAATGTTGATAAGCTAACTTGACCCGACCCGTCTTAACTTGTATTCATTTTGGCTTGTTATCCGACTTGTTTATTTTGTAAATATACTTTACATTACTTTGTAAACTACTCGTACTAGATGTTAAAAGAGAAAGAAAACACCTCGACTTTTCTCGGTTCTCGTTGGGGCCTATTGATTTTTTGTTATATGTTTGTATACTGGAAAAAGATGAATGATTTATACATGTTTGAAATGAAACCGGCCCACACGGCACACCAGACATGACCCTTTTAGTTGACTCTCCCTCTTTTTATGCCAAAGTCTTCTTCTTTTACTTCCTTTTCACGCTCACACCAAGTCACCAACAAAGGACGTACTTGACCTTGTCCACTGGAAACCATGGGGCCGATTTGTGGAGCCCGGGTTTGGTCACAATTTAACCGGCCAAGATATGTCGAGCCTAAACTTCACTTTGTGTCTACAATGCTCCCATGATGCCGGGGAGTGACATTGTGACGAGGGGCTTAGCTGAAACCACTATAAAGAATGTATAACTATATGGTATTCGACAAATCAACAATAACGAGTACTGCTATTTTGTGATAACAAAAAAGAAAAAATTGACTATTAATTTGAAACAGAGCTCATTTAGAATTCAAGTTTAGAAAACCATAAGGTAACTAATTTTTCAATTTCATTTTATGTCTATCAGACCACATCCTTTTTAACTATTTGACAAACATAACCAAGAATAAATGTCCGGTCTCCAAGTTCACTTTACGTCAACGACCTAGGTCTTAGAACATTTTTTTCCCTCGGCAACGGACTTGGAACATTTAGGTTAGACGTAAGCAGAAATTTTATATTTGATTTCTGTTATTATATTACTAGCTAGTTTAGATCCCATGCACGCACACAGTTTAAGCATATAACATAAAGAGTAACAACATTTCAATAACTAAACTTCGGGTTAATAGTTTAACGGGTAATAATATTTCAATAACATTGTTTGAAGTTAAATATGATGACATTTATAAATCCATGGTTATGTAAAGTCTAGGGGTGTATTTGTTTTATTAAAATGTTTTGGGTATGAATTTGACCACCACAATTTACTGTTAAGAGGTAACTATAAATATTGAATCTGAATGAAATAAATCAATAATATTGTTTGCTTTTGTATAGTGGTCTGAATGGTTCTAATTTTTTGTTTGAATAAATTGCAAAAATCATTCTTGTGGTTTGGCCAAATTGCACGTTTCGTCCGCGTGGTTTTGAAAGTGCAAAAATCGTCCTTATTTTGCATTGTTACATCCGTTTTAGTCCTTCGGCATTGCACGTTTCGTCCGTGTGGTTTCGAAAGTGCTAAACCACAAGGATGATTTTTGCAATGCCGGAGGACTAAAACGGACGTAACAGTGCAAAAAACGGACGATTTTTGCACTTAATGAACCAGAAGGACGAAACGTGCGATTTGGCTAAACCACAATGACGATTTTTGCAATTTACTCTTTTCGTTTTTTTTAACAATATATTAAACCATAAAAATATGATGACAAATAGCTTGATTGTATCTCTACAACTTATAAAGATTTTATGCTCAAATCTTATAACTTAAAATTGCTTAAAAGTGAGTAAAATGTTTGGACTAAATTACCCTTAATAGTCCTTAATAAACTTTTAAATCCCAAGCTTAATAAATGAAAACTTATTCAAATTACATAGTCATCTTAATAAAATTTTAAATTCCACGCTTAAAAAATGAAAACTTAGTCAACTTACAAAGTCAATTTTTAAAAGCAATGTTGCAAAATTCGGCCTAGGCGGCCTTGTTATCGACAATTATTAAGAGGCAATCGCCCTTGGACCTTGTTGATTTTTGAAAACCGGGCAAAAAAATCGGCCTGGTCAAAAGTCGGTCACAAATCGGTCAAAAATCGGCTTAATCGGTAAAAAATCGTCATAATTGGTCAAAAATCGGCCTAATCGGTAAAAATTGGCCAAATTCGTCTTAATCGGTCAACTTAGATAAACTTTAAAAAAAATATTAATTTAAGCATTTTACTTAACTTAGGGATCGTTTATTTCAGTTATAATGCACAATGGACCTCATAATCAGAATTGGAGCATTTTATTGAGGTTTGGGATCATAGTAGGCATGTAATCCATTAAGATCTTTAGTTTGGTCTCCAGAAGTACCCAAAACTTGCAGAAATGTCAAATCCGATTAATCCCATCTAGACTGGTTACAGGCTACAGGGTGGTCTACCTCCTCACTGCCGACTCACGATTTTTGCAACATTGTTTAAAAGTGAGTAAAATGTCATTACAATTAATAAAATGTTATTTTTTTGTTTTAACCCATGAACTTTTTTCTCCCAATGATTAGAAATTAAACCTGCTTTTGCATCAGGGGTCAAACAATCGTAAATATAATTTTTTTTTTTTGGGTGCAAAGGTGAGAATATTTATATAACCTCAAAATATGTACAAATATAAAAATAGGAAAACAGGATTTGGACATCACCCAAATCTCAATACTAAAAACAACTATCAGACAACTATACAAGCTATCCAATATCAGGCCTTACTAAAATGTCTAAAAGAACCAACAACTTGGAATACTAGACCAGCATCCAGACTTCATCAGAAACACATACTTCTTGCACAATACAACTTGTTAATTCTCACCTTTAAAGCACCACCATCTAGCTACATTTCCTCTATTCCATTCTATTAAGCTACTCAACCTTCCACCACAGTAGACAAAACAGAAATGGGAAGAGGCATCAGTAGGAACCCATATCCCATCCATGGGGGGCTCTGCCAAGACAACCTACATTTCCCTCTCAATGGAAGGCTTCAGTTGCTTGGGAACACACTCCCTCCATGATGACCATCCTTTCCTCCTTGACAGTGCATTGGGAGGACCAAGAAGGATCATCTTTCATTCCTATCTATTCCACCCATCATGCACTGTCCCACAACCATTTACCCTTCACAATGATAGTCCCTACTTTATGGTACATCCATATTGAATTAGACCTCCTAACTAGCCAATCATTGTTGTCTATTCCCCCCGGCCAGACTGAACAAACAATGAGACTATGATAGGTACAGTCACACCAATTAGGACTCCAAGATACAAGGTAACTATCCATTGTAATGGCTTGATATAAGCAGAATAATATTGACTAAGAGCTCTTATCCATGTGCCAAACAGATCCATTATTTCCACATAAAACCAAATCCCAAACTTATGAACTTCATACTTTGCCAAGTACTCCTTTAAGTCCCCTGTCTCACAGTCAAAACTCATGTTGTAGGATATTGGATTTCACATACACATCAAACCATAACTCAAAGTGGGCGTATAAAGGTGAGTTCTAGAGAGAGAAAGTTAGAGGTTTAGGGAACTTAGTGAGAGAAAGAAAAATCTTATTATGAGCTCCAACTCTCTACCTTGGAAGGTAGAGAGTATTTATAGTCTTACAATAAAACGCCACACAATGGGCTGTGGATCAGGCATACAGTGGGTAAAGACCCGTCCGTCCTCCACGGTGTTACAACTAAATACTACTTAACATAAAAGTACTATGACTACGGGCTTTCTAACGATTACATATACTTGAGGTGACCGACTCTTTAATACCTGGAATTTCTAATTCCTAACAATCTCCCCCTAAGGGAGGTCACCTCAAACATATACTAAAATGACATTGAATACAATCAGATATTACATTAACAATTGATCTTGCATTCTTAATGTAGTACTTTGCTCGAAGCTCGTAGTCATTGATTCCACTCATTGCATGTTTGGTTAATCCAAGTGGAGGTCTTTTACTGATCCACGTGATAATAATGTTGAGCCAGCTTTGAGATCATCAGCTAATAGAAAATCTCTGATACATCCATTGTGGTGTTGGTTTTATGTGATGTTGTGACATTCGGACCGACATGCTCACATTCTGGATCATGATATCTTCTCATCTGAGTAGCGGAAGCTTTAGTTGATTCATGATATTGGCAGCTAGCGTAGCGAGAAGCATGGAGTGAAAATATCGAGTCATCATTGATGCACTAATCATGATTTCTTTTGAGATGAATGTGTTAGGTGAGCATGCGGGTATGAATTGACCGCTTCATTTCCGATCAACAAGAACGTCGGGGTGTACTGCATAAGAGACATTAGCAATAATGTTTAGCGCACGAAAGTGTCTTTGATCACTTTCATTGAATTGAGGTACACGACCCACGGTTCCCGTTGATCGTACAAGTACCGCTGCTGTGATCAGGTATAATTCGAAGAATTTCCTTGACGGGTTTCGCAGCTTTAGCTCTAAAGCTGTTCTCAAACCGAACGTCTCAAAGAAGACAACACGGAGTGAGTGAACCAGGCCAATTTACGTCCACCGATTGATGAAAAGAGATTTGAAAAACAATCGTGTATTGCTCAATAGAAATTGTTTTGCAATATAACGAAGGTTTTAATGAAAATCAATTATCAATCATAAAACACCTTTTGATTTGAAAAATTAGTATACGGTCGACGTGCTAATGAAAAGAGTTTTAAAGCACAAAGACCGGTTTTTCAAAGGTATCCGTCAATCCATAACCTGAACCAGGATTGATTCAAAAGATTGAATCGCCCCATTGTTTCTGTTCAGTTGTCACATGGTTGATCTGTATAATAGATCTCACATGCCACCTACCAGGAGCTTGTTAGATGATGGCTCCAGAAGGCTTTCCATCTTCACAGTGAATATGTAAACACATCACTCGGATGTTCTGGCAATACCACAAGGATAATGCGTAGGACTCAAGATATAATCTCTCTTTCCACATTGTGTGAAAGAGAGAGTCTTCATTGAAAGTGTCCTAATGAGATTTATTGATGATCTCGTGGCACTAGACTCAATTTGTGCATATTTGGATCCTATATCGGAGACTAGGGAGAGGGTCTCCTCCTTCAATATCAACAATCTCTAAGAGAAAGTCGATAGATAATGTCGGTTCCCCGTGAGAATGAAACAAGTCCTTTTAAGAGGAACTTAAGTGGTTTGGAAAGTTGAAGTGCAGAGCGTCACTGGGTCCATGACGTCTTGTCTTCAATACCGATGTTACCATCAGTAGCATATGAATTGAACCCGGTTTCTGCCCTAAGGTTGAATAAATGGAGGGCTATTTGTTTTCACCCTTTTCTCATTCAATTCTTTTCAATTCTTCAACCCCTTCAGTGCTTACCGAGACTTCATAGCTAGAACCTTGTTGGGTTTATTCTAGTACTAGCTCAGTCTCAGTCCGCACTCTTCCCATATCTCATTTTTCTCCTTTTATCATCATACCTAAGAACTCTACACAAACTAGTGGATAGTCCACAGGTAGATCCCTCCGGTTCTCGCGGATCATGGGAACACATACCTAACCTTATCGTCCTTATATCACCATACATAATGTAAAGTTGGTCGGTCTTTTTGGTATTGTTCATCTGCCATAGGAACCAATTGAAAACCATTTGAAAATCAATCCGGATACTTATGATATTTTATCAAAGCATTTTGTACCTGAATTGTTTTGATATTTTTAGAATAAGTGCTCCCCTCAACATGTGCATCAAATGTTTGAAATCGTTTTGCACACGGAGGCAAGAGGAAGAAATTACTTCTTTGATTACCATTTTCTAAAAGATATCAACATCACTTCCCTAGTCAAGACAAGTAGATAAAGTATTTTGGGAAGGATGAGGTTTTCATGAGTTTTGCTCCCCCTCAATATGTGCCTCAAGATTTGAAAAGAGTTTTGCACATACTGAGGGAACGCACATTGAGATAAGTGATCACGTTTCAAATCATAGGTTTAAGATAGATGCTCCCCCTCAACATGTGCATGGGAAATTTGAAATCGTTTGTCACATGTGGGAAGAAGAGCATGTACATCCTTATAAAACCATTTACCGAATTATCAATTTAAACCAATTTAAATCACACATTCTCCCCGATCACAATTATCAAATCATTTGAGATTTGTGATCTCTTATAGATTTAAATTGATTTTGAAAGCTTTTAAGGAGAATTGTGACTTGATTATGAAAGCGTTTTAACCGATAAGGATCGGATGTTAAGACTTTAAACTCCATTGATAAAACATGCATGTATATCTTTTGAAAACAATTGAATGCCAAATAACTTTTTAATTTAATTGAAATCATTCTCCCCTCAATCAATGACATAGGTTGTTGATTGAGAGATTGATATTTTGACAAATAAGTCAGATGATTATCAAAAATAGAGGCTGAGTTATTTTTCAAAGCAGTTAGTTTTCAGCAGATAAATGATTAAAGAATCAGAGCATGGAATTTTTGATAAGAAGGCTTTGATGACGTTCAAACAAATTCTCAAATCTGAAAACATGAAAAGCATGGCTCTTTCTTTTTTGAAAGCGGGTTCTTGCACTGAAATGACAATAAGCCATTGTTTCTCTTTCTCCCAAAAATAATTTTTTTAAGAGTTCGAACAGCATCTAAAGTCCCGTGTCATTCTTTGAATGATAGCACAAAGACCGTAGATATTATCGAACCGAGAAAAAGCATGACAAATTGACAATATTTTTGAAGATTTTTGAATTTTTGATTTTTATGGTTTTGAAGGTTTTATAATTTTGTATTTTGTTTTTCGAATAGATATATACAAGAGATAGATGAAGATAGACTTTTAATCCTCGTCTTCCTCCGAAGACGCGTTTGAGTGTTTCGGTTGAAGACTTTTCAAGCCAAGAGTGGAAGAATAAACTCAAAAGCGTTCTCTTGGAAGAGCTTTGGTGAAGATGTACGCTAGCGATATTCTTGACCTCACAAAATAGAGTTCCACCACACACTTTTCCACTTGTTCCCTGATGAAATGATGTCGAATGTCGATATGCTTTGCTCTTGAGTGTTGAACGTTGTTGCATGAGAGAGAAATAGCACTTTTATTGTCACAGATCTGAGAGGATTTTGTTGAATTCAAAGCCATAGTCGGATAATTGAGATCTCATCCATAAGACTTGAGCACAACAAGATGACATGGCTATGTATTCAACCTCTGTAGAGGAAATAGAAGTACTCATTTGCTTCTTTGAATACCATCTCACAAGCTTATCACCAAAAAGCGAGCACCTCCGGATGTACTTGGCGAGTATCTTGACACCTGCATGATCAAGCATCTGCATAGGTGTTAGTAACATACCGGTGTCCTTCCGGTACCAAAGACCCATATTGATGGTTCCTTGGAGATACCGAAAGACCCGTTTAACCGCTTCAAGGTGCTTTTAGTAGGCTTAGCCTGGTATCTAGCACACATGCAAACAGCGAACAAGATGTCCGGTCTACTAGCTGTGAGGTACATCAGGGATCCAATCATACTACGATATTTCGTCTGGTCAATCATGATCCACAGTGGTCCTCATCTAGTTTGGTTCGATCAATCATGGGAGTGTCAACCGGGTCACTTGAATCAAATCCAAATTTCTTTAAGATCTCAGTTGCATATTTAGATTGATTTATGAAAATGCCTCCGGGACTTTGCGAAATTTGTAATCCCAAGAAAAATGACATTTGTCCCATCATTGACATTTGAAATTTTGAACTCATTTCATTAGAAAAACGATCACATTCCATTGGGTCAGTCGAGGCAAAAATAATATCATCAACATAAATTTAAACATGAATTAAATGTTTGCTCGACTTCTGGTGAACAATGTTGGATCAACCGCTCCTTTGCTAAATCCGGTTGATAGAAGAAACTTTGACAGTGTATCATACCATGCCCTTGGAGCTTGCTTTAAACCGTAAAGGGCCTTCTTCAAACGATAAACGTGAGTAGGATGCTCTTGGTTTACAAATCCTTCAGTTGGACGTAGACGACTTCTTTAAGTCTCCGTTAAATGCCGTCTTCACATCCATCGATAGACTACCATGTTCTTACTAGCGGCATTAGCCAAAGATTCGATTGCCTCGATTCGAGCAACCGGAGCAAAAGATTCTTCAAAGTCAATACCCTCCTCTTGACGGTATCCTTTAGCAACTAATCGAGCCTTGTTCTTCAACACATCACCATGCTCATCAAGTTTCACTTTGAAGATCCATTTTAGAGCAATAATCATGGCACATTCTGGAGCCGGTACTAACTCCCATACATCAAGTCGATCAAACTCATGAATTTCATCTTGCATAGCATTGAACCAGCTATCTTCATTCATGGCGGTTTTAACATTTTTTGGTTCGATCTTGATAGTACGGAGTTGAAGAACACCATAAGGCATCGGTTGCAAGTTGTTTCGTGTTGATCTGGACGGGAGGGATTTCCAATGATGTTGTCTAATGGATGATCGTGAGTCCATTTTATAAGGTGTTCATGTGGTAGTTGTTGAGGACTGAAGTAGCGAGTCGATGTCTCCTGAAGAGGATGGTTCGAAGAAGATTCAGAGCAAATATGTTTTCAAATGGAGCATCTTCAGGATTAGCAAAGGGATTAACTTCATCATTGATGCCAGAAACAATTCCATGATGTACATTTGAAGAATTATGATTTGTTGATGAGAGGAAGGATCAGAGAAGGCGCTTCTTGACTTAAAGATATTGAGACTGAGGGATTGACTTCATTCACTGGAATATGAGCAGCCTCTGTTGTAGGGATCAACACCTCATTAGTACTTGGATCATAAAGTTCATCAAACATAGGATCAAACAATTTCTTTAAATCATCTTCGGATGGAGGTACATATGGAGTTTCTTGAGAAGAGTTTGGAACAAGGGATGAACCAATTGGACTGATGTGAAGTGCGGGTCCAGGCTGGAATTGTTCGGGAGCCAGTTTGACCGTCGGCTCATCAAACGTAACGTGAATTGTTTCCATGATGTTTCGGGTTCTTTTGTTGTAGATTCGGTATCCCTTTTGTTTGGTGCATACCCTACAAATACTCCAATGTCTGCTTTAGCTCTAAGTTTGCCTAAGTCTTGAACCTCATTAGTTGGATAGCACAATGCTCCAAACACACGAAGGAAAGAGAGATTAGGTTTTCATTTGTGGACAAGTTCATATGGTGTCTTTCCATGAGAAGTGTGTGAATCAGGGAACGATTTTGTGTGTAGCATGCAGATGGCAATAGCCCAGAGAAACATTGGAACTTTTGAGTAAATCAACATTGTTCTAGCGGCTTCTACAAGAGTTCGATTTCGTCTTTCAACTACACCGTTCTTTGAGGAGTTCGTGGAACACTTCTTTGATGGCTGATTCCAATGCTTTCATAGAATTCACTAAGTTGTTTGTTAACAAACCCAGTTCCATTGTGCGTCCGGATAATTCGGACGGTTTTGTTAAGTCGAAACTGCAGCTGTTTGATGAGTTTGATGATGATATCAGGAGTTTCATCCTTTGTCCTTAAGAACTTGACCCAGGTGAATCTAGAGTAATCATCAACTATAACTAACACATATTTCTTCCCAAAGATATTCTGCACTCTCATTGGTCCACATAAATCCATATGATTTGTATGAAGAACTTCGTGCAGAGTTAGTAGGTTTGGGTTTATGGGCATACTTCTTGCTTTTTCCCAATTGACATGCTGAACAAAGATGATCCTTTTCATACTTTAGTCGAGGTAAACCTACAACTAAGTCCTTTCTCGAGAGATCATTGATGGTGCCGAAGTTCAAGTGATTGAGACGTCGATGCCATAACCATGATTTAGTTTTTGAAGCCTTTGGCAAGCAAATTGGAGAAGACTTCATCATATCTTCTATAGAGATGGTGTAAAGATTTGAACCACGAGTTCCTCTTAAAAGTTCCTTACCATCAAGTTCTCTAACAAAACAAGTATGTTTTCTGAAGGCTACTTCTAGATCAGATTCACAGAATTGACCAGACGAGAGCAGATTATGACCAAGACCTTCCACATAGTATACTCTAGAGATAACACTATCACCAACAACATAATCACCATAACCCATAATTGCACCGAAATGTTCATTACCGAATCTAAGCTGTCGATGAATTTGCTCACGAAGTTCATGAGCGCGACCGGTCTCGGTCATATGCTTGGAACAGCTGAGTCCGGGTACCACGAGCGATTTGAACGATCTGCTTGAACCTGGACAAGAATGGATGCGGATAATTGGGATCCCCATGCAAGAATGGGTTCCACATGGTTAGTGACAGTAATTGGAACACCCACATCGAAATAAAAACATCCATATCGAAGTAGAAGCAATGGAATCATTGGGAATAGATGCAATCTTTGTGTATGCGTATTTGACCTATTCAAAGTATGTTCACTTCTTAAGGGAATAGTTCTACCAGTAGGCATCCATTTTCTAGTGGGCATAATCTTAGCAGTTTGAGAGCAAAACTGATTGTTCTTATGGCCAAAAGGTATCCAATAATAACTTATCTTTATAAAAGTTCTTCCTGTGGGTTTCCACTGTTTTCTAACAATCTTTCGTTTTTACCTTATTGCCTTATTTGCACGATTATTAGCATTAACAATTTTAACTGGGCATTTGACAGCATTAGACAAAGCATTCACACCACTTTCATGATTAGCAATGTAATTCAAGCGAGACATCATTACAAGGTTTGCAAATAGTATCGAATTGAATTAATTACATACGCCTAAGGCTAATACTAGAATCAACACGATTCGTTTTATTCAACTCAAGCTTAAAGTTCCTAGATTGGTCTTCTACTCTCTTCCAATGCACATTCTTAGCTTGCAAGGTCCTATCATTCCTTGTATTGTCTTGAGACTTTGACCTGCTCGCTTTAAAGTCACTGATTACTCCCGTAGAGGGAATGGGAACATTAGTTGGTTGATCTAATTTTGCATTCCCTGAAC
Organism: Chrysanthemum makinoi; assembly: GCA_910596185.1. NCBI lineage: Eukaryota > Viridiplantae > Streptophyta > Magnoliopsida > Asterales > Asteraceae > Chrysanthemum > Chrysanthemum makinoi. Next base: position 172,853,418 of record OU343222.1, on the reverse strand, counting down.
TTGATGTGCAAGGATCGAAGTACTAGGCACATTAGTGTATACTTTCTTAAGGCTGTGATTTGAGCTTTTGCTGCACACTAAAGTTCACATTCTTAGCACTAACATATCTGGAATCTGAACTACTTGAAGGCACATTAGTGTTTCCTTTCTTAAGACTGGGCATAGAACGGATTTCCTGCTTGGCACTAGGCATAGAACAAGGCTTCACACCTTTGCCTTTTTCACCTAAGGGTTTTGGACATGTTGCAATTACACATTCAAGCAGCTCTTGAGATCGTTTGGCCTGGAGGCAAGCAAACCTAATTTCTCTATCAAGAGGTTTATTAATGAAGTCCTCTTCAACAATCTCACGGAGACATTCTAGACTATCCTTAAGGTGAGCACAATAGTCATGAAAAGCATGTTCATTATTCCTAAGATAAGGAGGAATATATTTAAGCATCCGTCAACAGTGTATTTTCATCTATGGGTGACTTTGAGACAACATTCTTATTGAAAACAAGTGGCGTTTCCCATTTCCACGACTTTCGTGATTCTCAATTTCCTTTTGTAAAGACGTTATTTTTCGTTGTTTTGGTCACGGGTGACTTTCATTGAATCATATAACTCTTTAAAATGTCGTTAACTTTTTCATTTTCTTCTAGAAAACTCTCGTTTTCCTTTTGTAAGGCATTAACTAAGTTTTGAAGATGAAAAGTTTGAGAAGTCTGAGAATCTAAAGGAGGAGGCATTTGGGAGCCTGTCACATTGTTCTTTTGACCCTTTAATTGAGAGATTTGGGCTTTCAACTTTCTGATCGTGTTTCAATGAGCTTGAATCATTCATCCGTTTGTTAATTTGAAAACGCATCAAATTCGGGAGCATCCAAGGATGTCTTGATATTTGAGGTTTTAACATTTTCTTTTAGATGTTGATATTTTAGTTGTAAATCAAAATGTTCAACTTCTAGTTTAGAAAGATGTTTACCAAATTATCGTGATCATCCTGATCAATTTTCTCATTAAGTTTCAATTATCTTTTCAAGCTCAATGACACGATCATGAGAGACTTTCAGAGCAACATATAATTCATGAAATTGAGAAGCATTAATGGAGCAATTTGTAGCGAGTTGTAAAACACATCTTGAGCAATACATTCAGAAATAAGATTCTCATTCAAGGTATGCAAGTTCTTCCTCTCAATCTCATTATATTTTAATGCTCGCTCATAGTCACTAACCTCAACTACCATTGCATCAAATTCCTTTTCCATTTCTTTAATATCTGATTTTATCCCCTTTTTAAGACTCTCAAAGTGATCTTTCAGAAGTTTAAAGAAAGGCATGACTTCAGTTAAATAACATTCTTTAGTTTGCTCAAGACCTCTTTCTCCTTCATTATACCGATTGGGTGTGATCCTTTTCTTGCAAGTTTTCTCAAAATCAACAAATAGTTGAAAGATAACATATTGAATGATTAAGGTCTTGCTTTTAGTGGCAATTGTTCTAGGAACTAGATGCATTGGTGTATTTGGAGGATACATAGTCGCTCTAGGCATTTTCCAAAGGGGGGTTGGTTTCAACAATATTTTCGACTTTCTGCTTATCTAAATCCATTTTCCCGAACACTTGTTCGGGAGTTAACAATGTCTGAGGCTTAAACTTGTTTAAGGCAATCCAATTCTCCCTTTTGTAATCATGGGGTGTGATGATTACTTTCTTTTCTTTACATTTTGGATCATCTAGTTTCTTGTTTAACTTTTCCCTAGTGATTTCATCTGATTTCTTATCTTCCTCTGTGCACTCAGAGCAACTAGGTTTCTGTCTAGGTTTAAGGATTTCCTTGCCATCATAAAGAACCTTATGAGCATTTCTAGCCTTTTTAATGACCTCTGGATTTGGTTCCTCAATAAAGGGAATGCTATGCTTATCGCTTAGGACTCTATGCTTAGTGATCATGTGAGCCGTCTGAATGGTGTTTCCTTGTACGTACAACTTATTTTCAAGCTTGTTTTTCAAGGTTTTAGATTAGAAAAATCATTCAAAAGTTTTGATTCCTTAGCATTGAATTCTTGCTTAAGCATTTTAACATTTTCTTGAAGTTCTTGTTTTTGCTTAGCAGCTTTAGAAAGCTTTTCTTGCAAGGAGTTTAACTCTTGTTTTAATACTTCTTCTCTAAACCTACTTTTTCTAATAGTTGCACGCATTTGGTCATCCATTTCCTGCTCACGAGTGGTCAACTCAAATTTAGCACGTTGTTCATAAATAGCAACACGTTCTTTATAGGCATTAAGTTCAGAGATTACGGACTCATCAGGGCACAGCTGCAAGTGTATTCATCAAAAATATAGTCATTGTTGATCTGCGGAGATGCATCACTTGATACAACTTCACTTTCACTTTGTTTCACATATTGATCATATGGGACAACATTGATATTACCCATATTTTCAATATTTGATACAAAAGTTTCAGTTGATAGTACTTTGTCATGCATCTTTTGCACATCATCATCATCGTATAGTTTTAGTACCTCTGAGATGAGTTTGTCTTTGGATGGGCCAGCTTGTGGTGAAGAGGAGACCTTGGGAGAAACCATTGGAGAAATGCTAGCCATAAAGATTGTGTGCAGTAGGTCCATCATCCACATCAGAGTCGTATGCATCACAATCGACTTGAAAAGCATTCGATGATTGTGACCTATTTCCTGAATAGAACGCTCATCAACATCTACATCATAGGTCTTGGCATTGCCCTCAGCTAGAAACAACAATTCCTCTTCATCCAAAGCAGCACCATTATCCCGAGCTTGCACAAGCAGCATCTTATCTCTGAAGTAATCGGCGCATTCGTGGACGCTTTGGAGATGTGCAGTTCCTTGCAATGTGTCCCTCACCACCACAATTATAACATTTGATAAGCTTAGCTTGACCTTGATTACCATTCCTTCCTCGATTCTGATTACCAACATAACCTCTACCTGCTCCACCTCTTCCCACGATCATATGTCTTTCTGAACTGGTTGCACCACGATCCTCCCATCTTTAACGGTTTGATTGTGTGGGTTAGATGCTGTTCTGAGGTTGTTATTGGTTTGTGGGAGAGAATTCATGTTTTGACTAATCTGAAGAGCTAGTTGATTAATGAAATTACCCCGTGTGCATCGCATCGGCTTGTTTGAACATAGGATCAGGAATTAGTTTGTGATTACCATTTCCCATGGGTATGACTTGTGAGGCTTTGGTTGTGATTCTGATGTTTGAGTAGAAGGCATTTGAGTCATTAGACGAACTTGTCTCTCCTGGTTGGTTTTGAACCTGATTAAGAACCAATTTTTCAAACATCGCATGTCTCTCATTCTGAAGGAGGAAGGCATAGAGTTGCTCATAGTTTGTATTCTTCAATCCTTTAGTGAGCTTCACAGAGGTGACAAACTTGTGCCATTCGGGATTCATGTTGTTCACAAATTTTGAGTTCAGCTGAATGTTAGGCATAGTCATTCCGATGTTCCTCATGTCATTCACCAACTTATGAAATCTCACATAGTACTCATAGACACTCTCATCTGGTTTCATCTTGAAGTGTTCAAATTCGTCATAGAGTTGTGATTCTCTGTCTTCCATAGTTAATTCTGAACCTGAGAGAAGCAACTTGACATTATCCCAGCCGCCTTTGCTTCGGTGTTGTGATTGATCAGCTTGTAGATGTCTTTAGGAAGACCTTGAAGTACAATGTTAGAAGCCCGATATCGCATCGAATCTCTTTTTCTCCTTATCATCAAGCTCATCATACATCTTTGGTCTGTCCATTCCGTAAATCCGAGTTCCATCTTCAGCAGTATCAAGTACATCTCTAGTCGTCTCAACTCGATACGGTCCTTCATCAATGGATTTGAGAATGTTGACACCATTTTCCTTTCCAAGTCAGTACAATCTGATTCGTTGAGCCCAAGAATCGTAGTCGATTCGTCAAGCATGGGTGGCGAGTATCTGAACCAGCGCTTGAACATCCTGCAACAGTGGAGATGATAGTAGGAACGTTTGTAGACATGTTTCAAGCTCTACGGGATTTTGCAATTCTTTGATTAAACCGGGAAATTGATTCTTTCACGGGATTTTAATAAACCAAAAGAACAACCGAAAGAATGTAACACGAAGAAGAAAAAGGTCTAAATGAACAAGTCGCTAAACACACAACTTCGCATAAGCGGTCAACACGCAACACACTCAACTCGCTAAATTAATCAAGTCGCTAAATAGCCAACTCGCTTTAGTCTCAAGTCGCTATATAACAACTCGCTACAATCCAAGTCACTAGCAAAATTTTGGCAAGACAATTAGCTAACACTAAGTTGCTAAATAATCAAGTCGCTAAATAGCAACTCGCTAGGTACCAACTCGCTAACACCAAGTCGCTAACAATATAAAGTACAAGTCGCTAACTTACACCAAGTCGCTACGTGTAGTGGAGAATCCACTACTTGTACTTTTTTTCGGCTTGTCTCACTAGACAAGTCGCTAACCCAACTCGCTAAGACTTTCAACTACAACTCGCTACCAAATTGTAAAGCAAGTCGCTACCAAGAAAACTTTTCCGTGGCTCAAGTCGCTAGCATGAAAAACACATGAACACCACTTTTCAATCCAAAACAACCCAACCACTATGATTCAAACCTTCTAAATCAAAACCTAAACACTTGTGATGATTCTAAACACAAAAGTACTACCAAAATCGAAACTTTAACACTAGAAATCAACCAAATGATGCAAAAACCACTAAACTTTTTCAAACTCAAAAACCACCTAAAAACCACTAGAAATCCAAAGATATGTAAGAGATGATCTAACCATGGCTCTTGATACCAATTGTAGGATATTGGATTTCACATACACATCAAACCATAACTCAAAGTGGGAGTATAAAGGTGAGTTCTAGAGAGAGAAAGTTAGAGGTTTAGGGAACTTAGTGAGAGAAAGAAAAATCTTATTATGAGCTCCAACTCTCTACCTTGGAAGGTAGAGAGTATTTATAGTCTTACAATAAAACGCCACACAACGGGCTGTGGATCAGGCATACAGTGGGTAAAGACCCGTCCGTCCTCCACGGTGTTACAACTAAATACTACTTAACATAAAAGTACTATGACTACGAGCTTTCTAACGATTACATATACTTGAGGTGACCGACTCTTTAATACTCCCTCCGTCCCAAATTTATAGTCCCCTATTGACTTTTTCGGTCTTTCCTTTACAACTTTGACCTTAAATATTTTTGTTTTGTGTTATATAATACTTGATGAAAATTATATGAATGGATTGAGTTTTTGAATGTATTCTCATCGATATCTTTTTCATCAACTATTGTATAACACAAATAAAAATATTTAAGGTCAAAGTTGAAAAAGAAAGACCGAAAAAGTCAATAGGGGACTATAATTTTGGGACGGAGGTAGTACCTGGAATTTCTAATTCCTAACACATGTAAATTTGATCCAACAGACTACCAATCTTCCATTAAATTTTCCTGTCAAACTTAATGTTCCAACTAGCTTCAGCATTGAGAACATTTATAGTTTGCTTGACCTTGATTGAAACCATTCTTGCCTTGATTTCATCACATATTACCTTAACTATATCATCTGCACTTCTTTTTTGGCTAGTGAAAATTCTGCTATTCCTCTCTTGCCAAATGTAGTATACTGATGCAGCAAGACATAGCTTTTTAATAACCTCCCAAATCCCTTTCCCATTGGCTTCAATACTCATTTTATTAACAATTCCTTCCCAAGTGCTATCTGTTGAATTAATCTTAGCAATCTTGCAGATAGATTTCCAAATCTGCATAGTGAACTCACATTTGAAAAACAAGTGATTGTGTGAGTCCAATTCTTTCTCACATAAGCTGCACTCATAAATGTTGTTGGGATACCATCTCTGCAGCTTATCTTGAGTGCACAACTTTTGTCTAACAACAAGCCATAGAATGAAAGTATATTTAGGTACACAGTGAGAATGCCATACAAGGTTCTTCCAGCCAACTTGACCAATGTCTTCCTTCATATCCATCCAAACTGTACTAATGGCGAACTTTTTAAAATTCCCATTCTTGTCTACCCACACAGGCTTATCAGGGTTTTTATTAAGCATATGAACAGAAATATTTTGTAATTGAGGATATTTGACTAACCATTGCATAGGCCATTTCCATTCACCATCATCAATCACATCTGCTAGTCTAGTACTATCATTAAAACCAAAGATAGTACACCTCTTTTTTACTGATATAATTGGCTAAGATTAGATCATTATGCCATTTGTCATGCCATACACTAATTGTTTTTCCATCCCCAACTTGATATCTCATATGATTTCCAACCCAATCTCTTAGGCTTAAAATACACTTCCAGAACCAACTATCATTTTTATCAGCAGCCACACCCCAAACACTTCTGTTTTTAAGTTTGACCACATTTATCCACTTGACCCAAAGAGATTCTTTCCTTGAAGCCACATTCCATAGATGCTTTGACAGTAAAGTTCTATTCCATAATTCCAAAGGTTTAAAACCCAACCCTCCTTGATCTTTAGGCCTGCACACATCAATCCAAGCCACTCTTGCTTTACCTTTACAAGTATCAACACTGTTCCAAACAAATTTCTTGAATAAAGACTCAATATCATTAACTACAGTCTTAGGGAGCAAAAACACTGAACCCCAATATAATTGCATTGATGACAAAACAGATGCAATTAACTGAGCTCTTCCTGCATAAGAGAGACTTTTATTTTTCCAATCATTAAGCTTGCCTTGGACTTTATCCACCAGAATTTTGCAGTCAGCAACTCCAATTTTCTTTGTAACCAATGGGACACCTAGATATCTCACTGGAAGCTTTCCTTCTTTGAAAGGCATAATGCAACTAATAGCTCTAATAGTGTCATCATCAAGGCTACTACAAAACATAGTACATTTACCTGGATTAGGATGAAGACCTCAAACTACACTAAACTTGTTGAGAGCTTTCTTAAGAGTAAGAGCAGATTCCATTCCACCATGGCATAACATGATTAAGTCATCAGCAAAGCATAGATGAGTGATCTTTAATTTTTTGCAACCAAAATGATACTTGAAAGCTTTGTTCTGCCTAATCTCATCCTTAAGAATCAAGTTCAGCATTTCCATTACTAGGGTGAAAATATAAGGAGAAATAGGATCCCCTTGCCTCAGCCCTCTACCTCAATTGAAATACCCATACCTTTCTCCATTAACACATTTGGTGAGCTTTGCAGTAGTGATACAAGTCATGATCCAGTCAACCATCTTTTTAGGAAAGCCAAATTTGAATAAAATCACTTCTAAAAAATGCCAATTGACTGTATCATATGCCTTTTGAATGTCAATTTTAAAAGACACTCTTTTAGGACCATTTTTACAGTTATAACCCTTGAGCAACTTTTGAGTTAAAAGGATATTGTCAGTGATTGCTCTTCCTGGTATAAAAGCACTTTGATTTTCTTCAACCACATAACTGAGAGCATTCTTGATCCTGTTTGTTAGAATTTTGCTAATGCATTTGTAAATAACATTACAACATGCAATAGGTCTATAGTCAGACACCTTTTGAAGAGTGCTTGACTTAGGGACTAGAGCAATGAGAGTTGCATTTACTTCCCCAAGAAGCTTTCCTGATACAAAGAAGTCTTTAACTGCATCACAAAAATCCTTTTTAATAGTAGACCAAGCTTTTTTGAAAATTTTTGAAGTGAAACCATCAGGCCCAGGAACCTTATCATCATCAATATCAAATAAAGCCTCTTTAACTTCAGCATCAGTCACTTCCCTGATTATGATAGCAGCTTCATCATCAGGGACTTTCTTATCAAACAGCCTATCATCATCATCACTGAAGCTACTCACACCAGGATTAACCCCCAAAAAAACCTTCAAAATGTTTAACAAACTATTGAGCCACTTCCTTATACTCATGTCTAGTACCATCTTCCCCACAGATTTTCATAATTCTGCTTCTATTGATTTTCCCATTAAACACTTTGTGAAAGTAAGCTGTGTTTTGATCACCCTCATTAATCCAGGTAGCTTTTGATTTTTGCCTTAGCAGCTTCTCTTCATCAGAAACAACAATTTTATACTCTTTCAATAAATCACATTCTTCACTTCTCAAAGCCTGTTCACAGGATCAAGATCAATTTTAGCTTGTACATCAGAGAGCTTACTTTTTAACTCAATAACTTTTTTAAACAAGTTTCCATTGTTCCAGTTAAGCTTATTGAGATAAGGTTTAAGGGTTTTTAGCTTTTTAACAATCTTGTACATAGCATGGCCTTGAATATCAGTGTTCCATTTTTCCTTTACAAGCTCTTGAAATTCTGGCTTATCAGCAACATAATTAGCAAACCTAAATGACTTATTTTTCTTGACCATAGCTTGAGGAATAATCAGAATAGCAGGACTATGATCAGAAACTCCATAAGGTAAGAACATAGTATTAGCACAATTATACTGAGACATCAAGCTGCTATTTCCCATTACCCTGTAAATTTTCTTTAACACAGTAGCATCAGGATTGAACAAGCTTTTTGTCCATGTGAAATACAACCCAGAACTATTAATATCTTCCATCTCAATTTCATAAATACAATTAGGGGTGTTAATCGGGTCGGGTTGGTCGGGTTCGGGTCAAACGGGTCGGGTCCAAGTCGGGTCGAGGCTAAAAAATACATACCCGAACCCGACCTATTTGAACTCGGGTTAGTCGGGTTTGGGTCAAATCGGGTCGGGTCAAGTCGGGTCGGGTCATGTCGGGTTCGGGTATGTGCCTTTTACAAAACCATAGAATTTAATTTCTTAAACCTTCGGAGTTTTTGGTATAACATTTCAACCACTTAATTGGAAATGCAAATACTAATATGTGTTATTGCATAAGTAGAAAAATTGCAATTCACCATAACTTGGTCTCAGTGGACAAGTTACCACTTACCATGATTAAAATTTAAAAGAAACATTGCACTTGATACCATACTACACAAACAAATCAACTTGTCTGTATTTTAATTTTTTTTCATTCTTGTTCACAATTTTCTAAACTTTCAGGCGTATAAATATTACTTAAATTTTACTGTAAAAAAGTAAGCAAGAAGATATAGAAAGTGTGTAGAGTTTGACTCATTTTTTGTATTGTTTTACAGCAATACTTTTTACCTATGTGCATATAAATAATATATTGTGTATATGTATGTACATAAGCTGCCATAATTACTAGTGAATCCTCATTACATACACCCGTTATTGTTGCACAATACACACGCATACATTGTTCTAAATCTGGCTCAATAAACACTGAAGTATAGCAACAAACATAATAAGTGAATAATACTATACTGGGTAACCTTGTGTTATATACAATCCGTTACAAAATTGGATGGGAAACGGGAAAATTTTACAACATGGACCAATATGAATCAAGACTGGCAAATAAAACTAAAAGAAAAAAAAAAAAAAAAAAAAAAAACTCGGGTTAGTCGGGTTGACCCGAACCCGAATAAGCAAAGTATTTTGAACCCGGTACCCGACCCTAGTTCGTATTCGGGTTGACCCGATTGACCCGAGTTAGATTTTGGACCCGATTAACCCGACCCGTTTATCCTTATTCGGGTTCGGGTCCGGGTCGGGTCGGGATTAATGACACCCCTAAATACAATCTTGAAATTCAACCATGTCTTGAGTAAAATGGGAGATTCCTTCTGAGTGATCACTAAGATTTAAACAGACATGCACATCTCCCATAATAGCCCAAGGAACATTCCCAACAATTCTTTTGAACAAAACAAGATCTTTCCATAACTCTCTTCTATCTTTCCCTTTATTAGCATCATAGATGAAAGTGCAATAGAGAAATTGTTGTGTACTCAAAACTTCAATCAGATACATCATGGCTTGAGAAGTAGCATGAATAAAAGAGCATCTAACATTACTACCATCCCAGCCCACTGCAATCCTACAACCTTTCATACTCAGATGCACATTATTTTGCCATTGCCAGCTTCCAAAAACATTAGAGCATACTTTATCAATTCTGTTTTTCTTCATATGGGTTTCTAACACTGCACATATACTCAATTTTTCATTCCAAATTAAATTCTTTACTTCATTTTGTTTAGAGGTTGTACCCAAACCTCTAATATTCCAGGCAGCTATCTTGAGATCATTCATTGAGAATTAGTAAAAAGACCATTACCTCTCCCAGATACCTCATTCTCATTCATAAAACAAGCCATTTTGGACTTATCTGCATATACTTCCTTTTCATTCACTATCCCCTTATTATGATTACCTTCTTTTCCATACTTTGCTTCCCAACTATCTTTAAAAAACCTTCTCATCATGTGACTCCATTTATCAGTTACCTCAACAGTAGGCTGCACTTTCTTAGTTACCAAATTAATCACTGTTTCTTTATCCTTCTCATTCAACTTGTCTCCATTCACATTATCCTGATTAACTTCTTGTCCTTCATCTTGATTTGTTAAAGCATAGTATCTATTTGCAGTAGTTCTTACAGCTTGCACTACCTCTTTATTAACATTCCATGCTTTCCTAGGATTTGCTTTTGGTACATTATGTTGTTCACTTGTCTTATCAGTGCTAACATTTTGTTTCTCAACAGGTTTATACATCTTTTGAGGTGCAGTAGCCTTCTCTTTGGGTTTTGGAAGTGGTACCTGCTTGTTCTGATTAACTTTTCTAGTATTAGCTTGTGTAAAACCTTCCTCATCCCTCTAATTCTCTTTCTCTTGTTCACCAGTTCTATCCCTTTTCAAAAGAATTCCCAAAAACTTTGCAATGAGAGCACAAGGGTGGTTTCCAGTCATATTCCACTTGCACTTTCTTCACAAATTGTCTTCCATCCTCTTTACTTTTATACAACACATCAATAGAATCATCCAATCCCTTGCATGCCTTAGCCTCGACTAACACCCTTGCAAAACCAAGTCTACCCACTCCATGAGTGCACATCTTGGTTGTCATAGCATCCATAATCAATGGTTTACCTATTTTACTAGCCAAAGCACTCAATCCTTTTGTGCTCCAGGCTTCTAAAGGGAGGTTAAGTAGTTTGATCCAAATAGGTAGTGTTTCAGGTTCAGACTTATCAAGGTTTATGCTAGTGTTCTACTTTTGCACCACCATTGGCTTATTATTCACAATCCAAGGCCCACTTTCAATCACATTTTGCAGACCCTGAGCATTATTGAACTTAAACACAAAAGTGCCATTGCCATTATTAAGAATCTGTTTAAGCCCAAATTTACTCCACATTTTGAACAGATGAAAGCTTAATTCATGCATAGTCATTCTATAACCCACAAAATAACCACATGCAGATAATTCCCATTGTTTACTGCCCTCATTTATGATTTCTTCATTAAAAATCACAAATTCCTATCCATTATCAGAGATTACAGTAGGGATTTGAAACAACTTATTGTCCAACAATTTCTTATTATTGTTCAATTTATCAGCATAGCTGTGACAACCCGTACTTTCAGGTCATTTCTCGAAACGATTTATGCCTCACTATTTCAACATTTATCGTAAACTTGGTTTACTTGTTTCAAATTCGCGTAACCTTAAAGGTTTAGCGGCTAATTCATGATCATAACATCACGTACATTTCATATGGACTAAGATTAGTCTACATTTCGTTCGCATCATTTGCATCACGATAGTTCATTCATAACATTTCATTTCACATTTATCGCGTAATTTTTATATTAAATAAACGTTATCGCGTAAATTATTATTTTGAACATTTAATCCGTTACTTTCAAAAATGATCCCGACATATTTTTAAACTTACATTTAGTTTATAAAAACTATATTTTGAGTTTACCTAGTGTTTTAAATTTATTTTGTATATAAATCGTTAAGTTTATATTATTACGACGTTTTTCTTAAAAACTACACGATAATTATTTTATCACTCAAATTTCACAAGGAATGTATTTTTACAATTTTTATAATCTCATTATACTTTACTTTGATCTATTTAAAAATTTCTTTTACCTAAAACTACCTTAAATACATTAGTGTATATACAATTCTACAAGTTACATTTACTTATGTCATTTTACTTACACCTTTATGTATACAATAGATAAAAAAAAAATATGTATTTTACAAACACAACCCCCCCAAAACCGGTTCTAGGGGGGGGGGGATGTATGCATTTATTGTATTGGTCATATTTTCTTGCAAGTGTATATTATACTCCAACTTCATTTCACAATTCATTCAACACAATAATTCAAGATAGCTAGCAAGATTTCTCTCCTTCTTTTTCTTCCCACTAGAACCGGCCTTCAAGAGGGTTTCAAAGGGATCATCACAAAAATTTTTCTCAAGTGTTTAATCAACCTAGTTATATCCTTTATATGGTTTTGAAATAAAAACCAAGGATATTTAAGTTAATCCTTGTTACTTACACCTCTTCATTTTCATTAGTAAGTATGTTTTTATCATTTTCATGTTTCCTTTTCATTTTCATATGTTTCTTTTCATTTTTGGAGCTAGTATGCAAGTTATGTGATTTATACCATTTATTTCATGATTTTTGAGTTATATATATTTATGGTCATCCTATAATTATTCCCATGGTATTCTTTGGTCTTGATGGTGATTAGGAACCCATGACACCCTAAGAAGGTGTATGGTAGGATTAGATTAGTTTGGAGTTGATTTGAAGGGATTAGAATAGGTTTTGTCCGAGAAAAACTATTTTCGATAAGTATTTAAAAGTGTTCTGTCCTTGTTTTGATTTTCTGGAAAATCCGACAGTAGGCACGATATTTTAGCCTTGATATTTAGAAAATATACTTTAAAACGAATCCGTGGCCTTTTGAACGGATGAAAACGGACTTATAACAAAGAAGTTATGGATTTTACAAGTTTGGCGACGAAATAAATAGTTTTCTGAAATTTCAGCAACATATATTTATCTTGTTCGGGTCAAAAACGAGCCTTAAGCTTCACAAATTATTTCGACTTCTCAAAAATATATTAGTTTATTTCGATACGAAGCTAAGGGACGTATTATAATGTAGAAAAACGGATTTGAAACGACAAAGATATGCACGTTTTCATAAACTTGCCGTAACTATTATTTTTAGAAAACTATATTATTTTTACGAGATAAGTGTTACGGTAACTAAAATCACCATATTTAACCTCTATTATCTTTATGTTCGAGACCTTTTGGATGAAAACTCCTGAACTGAAACTTCTAGATATCGATGCAAACTTTCCAAAACCATTGAGTTCGTTCTCTAATTTGCGACGTACACGTTTCTGGCTATTTTTCCGGAGCCATTTTTGTTAATTTCATGATATTTCCGACGACATTGTTTTGTGACGAAAAGTGTAAATTTCACCAAAAATCATTATAAAACCATTATAGGATGACATTTTAATGTAAAAGCATGTAAAGTCATTTTTGAAGGGTCAAGACGTCAAAGAGTATTTTTTACGACGACTAGTAATATTTTCAAAACTCGTAAATGGTATAAATAACATACTAAATGCATGCATAACATTACATTGCAACTCATATCCGATCATATCATTGGTACTAGGTACCGGATAACGCATCACATTATACCTCAGTGTACTCACTCTTGTCATTTTGTCAGTTTACCAAGTGAGTTCCATAGCCCTACTTTTACTTGTTTTCATAAGCTTTTGGGGAGATACATGCTCAATTATTTTTCACAAGTACTTTAGATTTTAAGGCTAAAATCTATCATGATTACCATTGTTTCTAAATCAAATGTTATACTATATCAATTATTCTTGTTTGCGTGCTATAGTGCTTCGTCGTATACGTTCTATATCAGGCTTGACTCTATGATACATCGTCGAATAAAGTACTATGTCAGTTGACTCATGATACATTGAGATAGGTGCTATTGATTATGTGCTATTGTTCTACGCCGAGTTAGGTACTCTTGTGGAATTCATTTGAGATGTGTGGTTGAATATAAACTATATATACATTTCGCAATGGGTTGTGAACACCGGTTGCAAGTTTTGTATGGGGACTTGGGCCTGAGTGGATTTACAATGCCTTTCTTTGCATAAACGATTTCAATACATTGAGTCATGCACTATTGTGAATTCATTTGACGATTTCTGTTTGAATATAAACTATGCATATTCGGCAATGGGTTGTGAACACACAGGTTGCAAGTTTTGTATGGGCGGGACTTGGAACCGAGTGGATTTACAATGCCTTTGCTGCATAAACGATTTTGATAGTCTTTACATATCAACGATTTACAATGCTTTTGCGCATAAAAGCGATTTCGAACGGCTTTTCATTTCAACTCAAACTCTATGAACTCACTCAACCTTTGTGTTGACACTTTTAGCATGTTTTATCTCAGGTATCTAAGGCATTCACTTCATGGCATGCATTTGGACACATCATGGAGTCGCGATGACGACGCGTCTCACATGGGTTTTACGTACTTTAAAACATCGTTTGAATTGTACAAACTTATTTCCGCACAAGTTGATTTTCATTTGGGACCTACTTTGTAAACTCGGATTATTTTATTAAATCAAACGATGTATTTTCCAAACGACACTTTAGGTCGTTCAATATAACTGTGATTGTGATGCTATGACAGTCAATCCCCAGGAATTCCATTCCGCTGTAAAACAGGTAATTTGAGGGTGTGACAGATTGGCATCGAGCTTGTTATAGAGAACTAGGTTACATCATTGACCCTAGACTATAACTACATTATCATAGCATCTCATCATTTCATCATAAGTGCATGTTCACTTTGCATACGATTTATACGTACATTTTTAGAGTTATTTACTTTCATTTCATAACGATTGTCACATGGATGCCCTTAAATGCCCATTCCATTATCTTTTCCCGATACTCTAACGTGGAGAATTCCTTGTCATTCCCTATCACAATTTTTTTTTTTATTTTATCGGTGATTCATCATCGATAACGATTAATGCCGAGATAAACTTTTATATAGGGCGAAGTCGCTCTCATTCCTTTGTTTCACCACTAACATGTCGAGTTACACTTTATTCACACATTAAGTCTCTAAACCATCATACATTGAAGCACTCACAACGCCTCATAACCCATCTTTTGAAACGCGATCATTTTTGAAACATAACCTCAAATTTATCATTTCTTATCACATTTCTCTGGAGCGTTTATTATTAACATCGGATTTTGCTACGTCTCACCCTTTCCTCTTATTTTGAAGAATTATGGCGTCGAAGAAAGCCACACCGTAATGACCCAAGCGCTATTCAAAAGTTGGTAAGGGATAGTGTAGCAGAGGCATTAAGGATTGAAAGGGAAGCACGGTGGCTGCTGCGCTGAGACCGCTGCTTCTGAAGCCGCTAGGCTTGCTGCTACTGCTGGAAATGCAGGAGGACCCGGAGTTAAGAGCTGTTCTTACAAGGATTTCAAGAGTGGAGATCCTACTAAGTTTCGAGGTGCAGGGAGCTACACATGGTTCGATGGTTTGAAAAATTGGAATCGGTGTTTTGCTTTGTATTGTCCGGATGTGACAGAAGGTTAAGTTTGCTACGAGCACATTACTCGATGGAGCATTGTCTTGGTGGAATTCTTATGCTCAACCGATTGGAATGGAGAATGCTTTCAAGCTTACTTGGGAGGAATTCAAGGGTTTGGTGACTAAGAAGTTTTGTCCTCGAACGGAAGTGAAAAAGTTGGAAACGGAGTTCTATGAACTAAAAACTATTGGGTATGATATCGACACTTATATTCGGAGATTCCAAGAATTGGCCGTGTTATGCCCATCTATGGTTTCAGATAATGAGAAGCTACTGGAGGCTTTCATTGAAGGACTTCCCGAAATTATTCAAGGAGACGTGACTTCTTCTGACCCGCAAACGATTGAGGAAGCTATTCGATTGAATCAAAAGCTCATGGCTCGGTAGTGAAGAGAGGCAAGTACACCAACACCAACCAAAACAACAACAACCCCAACAACCGCACCAACTACGACGATAACCAAATCAACAACAACAAAAGAAAATGGGAAGACGACCAAGGAGGTTATGATAACGACAACCAAAACCATAACACTAACCATCACCAACAACATAATAGAAGACAAGAAGTCGCCAGGGTCTATGTTGCTGCACCAACCAGGGGAAGAGTTTATGCAGGAAACTTACCACGATGCCGCCAATGCACGCTACATCATAATGGTCCATGTGGTATATGTTTTAGCTGTCACAAAGTAGGACACCTTGCTAAGGACTGTAAGGGCAAAGCCGTAGTCACATGCTTCGGATGTGGGGAGCAAGGACACTATCGGAATCAATGTCCTCAAAACCAAGGTCAACAAGTCGAAGGTGCTCATGGGAATGTATATATGTTAGAAGGAGGAGAAGGAGCTCGTCATGGTCACAACAACGCAGAAGACTGAAGAAATTCGGAAACTAACAGTCTTATTTCTCCTTATGTACTATGTCGTACCAAGTTTATGTCTAATCATCGTATCCGAAACTTTATAACTTAAAGATGTACTACTTTTGCTAAACCACTCGTTGTAACATATTCTCATCTATCGTACTTTATTTTCTTTCCGATTTGTTATCATTTACGAGGATTTTAAATTTTTTTTTACCTTATCGATCATTTTAACGACACTTCTCCATGTCTTCTCTCCTCGATGTTCATCACAATTTTAACATCAGTTGACTCAACACCAAACAACATATGAGTCGATTAGTCCAAGCATTGCATAGTTACTCCTAAATTATACATAGCCTGATCACCTATGTCTAATTCCGGAAGAATCATGCAATGAAGGGAGTAGTAGGCTTATATGTGTAAGCAATTCCGTAATCGAGCCAAATTTTCAAAAGATTTTCTTCAAACCACTTGTTTCCAGTTTGATCCGTGTGACAGTTCTTGTTTGATGAGTTGCAAAGATCGAGCTAGAAACAAGTTGTTACCTAAACCGATTTAACCTAATCGTATGACAGTTCTTGTTTGATGAGTTGTGGGATTAAGTAAAAAATCGGTTACCAAAAAGTCTTTTGAGGGTTTTGCTCGGGAATGGGAAAGTTTGCCACATCAAACCCTAAACCCGAGAGACCAACACGAACTGAATTCAGGGACTGAATTCCTTTTTGGATGGGCGAATGTGACAACCCGTACTTTCAGTCATTTTCGAAACGATTTATGCCTCACTATTTCAACATTTATCGTAAACTTGGTTTACTTGTTTCAAATTCGCGTAACCTTAAAGGTTTAGCGGCGAATTCATGATCATAACATCACGTACATTTCATATGGACTAAGATTAGTCTACATTTCGTTCGCATCATTTGCATCACGATAGTTCATTCATGACATTTCATTTCACATTTAACGCGTAATTTTATATTAAATAAACGTTATCGCGTAAATTATTATTTTGAACATTTAATCCGTTACTTTCAAAATGATCCGACATATTTTTAAACTTACATTTAGTTTATAAAAACTATATTTTGAGTTTACCTAGTGTTTTAAATTTATTTTGTATATAAATCGTTAAGTTTATATTATTACGACGTTTTTCTTAAAAACTATACGATAATTATTTTATCACTCAAATTTCACAAGGAATGTATTTTTACAATTTTTATAATCTCATTATACTTTACTTTGATCTATTTAAAAATTTCTTTTACCTAAAACTACCTTAAATACATTAGTGTATATACAATTCTACAAGTTACATTTACTTATGTCATTTTACTTACACCTTTATGTATACAATAGATAAAAAAAAAAATATGTATTTTACAAACACAATCCCCCCAAAACCGGTTCTAGGGGGGGGGGATGTATGCATTTATTGTATTGGTCATATTTTCTTGCAAAGTGTATATTATACTCCAACTTCATTTCACAATTCATTCAACACAATAATTCAAGATAGCTAGCAAGATTTCTCTCCTTCTTTTTCTTCCCACTAGAACCGGCCTTCAAGAGGGTTTCAAAGGGATCATCACAAAAAATTTTTCTCAAGTGTTTAATCAACCTAGTTATATCCTTTATATGGTTTTGAAATAAAAAACCAAGGATATTTAAGTTAATCCTTGTTACTTACACCTCTTCATTTTCATTAGTAAGTATGTTTTTATCATTTTCATGTTTCCTTTCATTTTCATATGTTTCTTTTCATTTTTGGAGCTAGTATGCAAGTTATGTGATTTATACCATTTATTTCATGATTTTTGAGTTATATATATTTATGGTCATCCTATAATTATTCCCATGGTATTCTTTGGTCTTGATGGTGATTAGGAATCCATGACACCCTAAGAAGGTGTATGGTAGGATTAGATTAGTTTCGGAGTTGATTTGAAGGGATTAGAATAGGTTTTGTCCGAGAAAAACTATTTTCGATAAGTATTTAAAAGTGTTCTGTCCTTGTTTTGATTTTCTGGAAAATCCGACAGTAGGCACGATATTTTAGCCTTGATATTTAGAAAATATACTTTAAAACGAATCCGTGGCCTTTTGAGCGGATGAAAGCGGACTTATAACAAAGAAGTTATGGATTTTACAAGTTTGGCGGCGAAAATAAATAGTTTTCTGAAATTTCAGCAACATATATTTATCTTGTTTGGGTCAAAAACGAGCCTTAAGCTTCACAAATTATTTCGACTTCTCAAAATATATTAGTTTACTTCGATACGAAGCTAAGGACGTATTATCGTAGAAACGGATTTGAAACGACAAAGATATGCGCGTTTTCATAAACTTGCCGTAACTATTATTTTTAGAAAAACTATATTATTTTTACGAGATAAGTGTTACGGTAACTAAAATCACCATATTTAACCTCTATTATCTGTATGTTCGAGACCTTTTGGACGAAAACTCTTGAACTGAAACTTTTAGATATCGATGCAAACTTTCCAAAACCGTCGAGTTCGTTCTCTAACGGTCGATGTACACCGTTTTACGACTATTTTTCGGAGCCATTTTGTTAATTTCATGATATTTCCGTGACATTGTTTTGTGACGAAAAGTGTAAATTTCACCAAAAATCATTATAAAACCATTATAGGATGACATTTTAATGTAAAAGCATGTAAAGTCATTTTTGAAGGGTCAAGACGTCAAAAGAGTATTTTTCGACGACTAGTAATATTTTCAAAACTCGTAAATGGTATAAATAACATACGAAATGCATGCATAACATTACATTGCAACTCATAGCAGATCATATCATTGGTACTAGGTACCGGATAACGCATCACATTATACCTCAGTGTACTCACTTGTCATTTCGTCGGTTTACCAAGTGAGTTCCATAGCCCTACTTTTACTTGTTTTCATAACTGTTTTGGGGGAGATACATGCTCAATTATTTTTCACAAGTACTTTAGATTTTAAGGCTAAAATCTATCATGATTACCATTGTTTCTAAATCAAATGTTATACTATATCAATTGTTCTTGTTTGTGTGCTATAGTGCTTCGTCATTATAGCGTTCTATATCGGTTGACTACTGATACATCGTCGAATAAAGTACTATGTCAGTTGACTACTGATACATTGAGATAGGTGCTATTAATTATGTGCTATTGTTCTACGTCGAGTTAGGTACTCGTGATTCATTTGACGATGTGTGGTTGAATATAAACTATATATACATTTCGGCAATGGGTTGTGAACACACGGGTTGCAAGTTTTGTATGGGCGACTTGGCTGAGTGGATTTACAATGCCTTTGCTGCATAAACGATTTCAATACATTGAGTCATGCACTATTTTTTGTGAATTCATTTGGCGATTTCGTTTGAACATAAACTATGCATATTACGGCAATGGGTTGTGAACACAGGTTGCAAGTTTTGTATGGGCGGGACTTGGAACTGAGTGGATTTACAATGCCTTTGCTGCATAAACGATTTTGATAGTCTTTACATATCAACGATTTACAATGCTTTTGCTTTTGTAAACGATTTCGAACGGCTTTTCATTTCAACTCAAACTCTATGAACTCACTCAACCTTTGTGTTGACACTTTTAGCATGTTTTATCTCGGGTATCTAAGGCATTCACTTCATGGCATGCATTTGGACACATCATGGAGTCGCGATGACGACGCGTCTCACATGGGTTTTACGTACTTTAAAACATCGTTTGAATTGTACAAACTTATTTCCGCACAAGTTGATTTTCATTTGGGACCTACTTTGTAAACTCGGATTATTTTATTAAATCAAACGATGTATTTTCAAACGACACTTTAGGTCGTTCAATATAACTGTGATTGTGATGCTATGACAGTCAATCCCGAGAATTCCATTCATTTGTAAAGCAGGTAATTTGGGGGTGTGACAATAGCTACTTGAACTGCGAGGGACTAGTGGTATTATCAGAATTATTAACACTTATAGGAGTACTAGAGCAATTAACAGCTGTAATATCATCAAGTTTAGTTGCTTTAGGTGACTTACAGTTAACATCAAATGCATCAGCAGTTTCAGCCTCGGTAGCTGCACTGTTTGCCCCTAATTCCTCACTACTCCTTACTTCATTTTCCACCTCCTTTCTATTAGCATCCATATCCTTACAATTTCCCTCAATCTCAGTATTCACAGCTTCTACCTCATGTATATCAAATTCAACCTGATCTGACACCCTATCATCAATCTTGTCCAATTCAGTATCCTTTTCATTACGTTTTGGCTTAATTTCCCCACAACATGATCATTATATCGATTAGGGGCCCTAATTTGCCTTTTTATTGTTTTCTTACGATTTGACATGATCACAAATGAATACAGTAATGAGTTATATGTAACGAATGAAAAGAATTAACAATTGATGAAAAAAATGAAAATTGAAATTTTGGCGCCAAAACTTCAAATTGGGGGTTTTATCAAATCATAACAAAATTCAAATCAAAACACATCATATCGTGCGGAATGATGAGCTGAATCTAATGATGTAATTAGAATTTGAATTGGTTCAGTTTTGAGGAAGCTGATGAAGGAAAATGAAGGTTTTAAGAAAAGCAAAAATGGTGGGAAACGGTTATGAGAGAAAAACGGTTAGGAGAGAGTGTACCCTAGTTCCGTAAATATAATTATTTCCCACCACTAGGGCATCAGGTCCAATGGTTGGAGCACTTGTGCTTAGTCTCATCCATGGCATTTGCTTCAGATAAGTACCCACCTCCGCAAAACCTATGGGCACAAAGGAGAGACTTTGTTGAATAAGAGCTCAGGGGTCCGAAATTTGGCTCGTGCTCACTCCAGTTGGTGTGTCATTTTAAGTTCTGCATTTCTTGTAGGGTGGAGAATGGCTGGTGCCAAAAGGCACCCGGAGTCAGGGTGTTCCCGCCAACATACACCTTTTGTGGAATTATTTCCCGCTATACACAGTCGCTTTCTGCGGGTGTTCGCTATGATTAAAAATGAATATTTAGAGATGAAATATTAATCTTGAAATTCACAAACACATTGTTTTGGTTCATCATTGAACCTGTTACGATTAAGATTTAGATTCCACGGCCTTACGAAAACTAGCATGGTAGTTATATCCGACTAATTAATAATCAACCCAATATCAATTTGTAGTCCAAATTATACCAAAATTTGACCCACAAATAGGTCATCCCACAACAAATTTAGATTTTTAATTGTATAACCCCGATCCAATAACTAATCCAACAAATCAGAACAAAATGTTTCCAACCCTAATAATCAGTGTATATTAAACTTGTATAGTTTTTCATATTTTTAAATTACTTTTTGTCAGCGAATTGTGTTAGAAGCTCCCTGATCAAATGGTTGTTGGTTCAAGTCTTACTTATAACATATGAAATTGTTATGATATATAAATTGTGATATAGTTAGTTGTAGTTAAAAAAAACCTGATTTATCATGATTCTATAATCAAATGTGTTTCGGGTATTTTCCATATCCCATTACACAATAGTACATCAAGATAATTCTAGACTCAAAGTTACATGGGCCGAGCCCTACAATGGTTGCCGGTTGGGCCAATATACATGTCGGTCAACAACTTTGTCACACCTGAATTGTGAATGTGCACGTTTGAAACTAGAATATGTAATCATTAGTTAGAAATGGTTAGTCAGTTAAACAATAATTGTAGCGGTGCACGTTTGCTTTAGGATCCAGTTAAAAAATCTCATATTGACTTACTGTTAACTTTAGAGTGGGCTAGGGTTAATAAGGTATAAATTCTTTTCTTAAGAAAGCAAATTAAAACAGTTAGACTATAAACACTACAAATATACCACAAAGTGTTCGAGACGAGATTTGTACTTATAACCACTTGGTTTAAGAGAATCTCATACAACATCACAAGTTCTTTGATAAACAAAACTTAGCAAAAAAACATGTGATAGAAACTTTCATCTTGGATTATAGGTTCCCTGTTATAGTAAGATTTTCAGGCATGTATATATTTAATAGAATAAATATAAAACCTCCCTAATCGTATTTTTTTCCACATCTTTCTTAGCAGTGGTAGAAACGACCATTTATTTAAGGTGGGCCGAATTTATTTTGGGGGAGCCGAATCGAAGATTTGTTTGTAACCTCAACTAAATTACCTCTAAAACCTCTAATATTTACATTAGGTGCCATAAATTTTGGAAAAGCCGGGACCCTCCTCTGACTTCAAAGAGGTCCGCCCCTGTTTATGAGGGAGTAATAAACTAATTTAGGCTTTGGGAGTGTTTTTGTTAAACTAAACTAGATGATAAAACTAGGGTGTGCAGAGTTCGGTTTATTTCACAAAAACCAAAAATTAAAATCAAACTAAATCGAAGAAAACCGAACCGAATTTATAGCAGAACTGAATTTATATATAACCGAACCGAACCGAACCGAATCAAATTAAATGTTCGGTTTTTAGTTCGGTTATAGTTTTGGCAAAATGCAACTCGAACCAAACCGAAAACTAATTCACATAAATATATATATATATATATTTTTTCATATATTTATATTAAGAAAAAACCAGTAAAACTCTTTCATAATATAAATATAATCATTTTTAAGCTTGAATTTTTTTTTGGTTGCAAAAAATTTATATAATTAAATAAACAAAAAATTAAATTTATGTAATTTGGATTTTTCGGTTCGGTTTAATCCAATTTGAATTCGGTTCAGTTTGGTTTTACCTAGGAAAAAAGATTAACCGAATCAACCAAACTAACCGAATCAAATAAATCAAACAACCCGATAATCGAACCGATAAACACCCAAAAACTTGATTAAAACAATGAATCTAATGGATCCAGTGGATAAGCCCATTAAATTATAATGACCGGTTCACTTTAAGTCTTTCAATGAGGCCATGAGGGAATGGTTTTTCCAAGTAAAAACATTTTTCTTACTTTTCAGTTTAATCAATTACAACATTTTACTTTTAGAAATATCCTTGTTACTTAAGCAATAAAATTGGACTATTAGGTCATGATTAATGACATGGAGACATGTTATGATGTTAATGAACACTGAAAAAATATTAAAAAAAAAATAACTCTATTATGCATACATCAAACTATGTGAAAATTGTAGCATTTTTTATGATCGAACAAATAACAAACTAAAAGCAACAGACTTGAGTCTTGTCGATAAGAATATAAGATACATTTAGCGAGTATAAAAGATCAATGGCTGAGTCGCTGAATTATTAAATCTTCCCATGTCATGTAACAATTTATCGATAGAAGGTTTCGTTATTAAACAATAGTTATAATATTTGCGCACGTGCAGGTTTTTATATATTGTGTTTTTTTAAGAATCGATTACTAATTTATTTCTTTATATTAGACACAAATATTTTAAAATCACTTCCGCTTTTTACTAAGTTTTTTTTTCTTTATACTTTTGACACTTAAACTTTTATTTTTCTTGACTATATATAAGAATGTTTTTTTTAACTATTGCCAAATCCGGAATATTTAAGTTTTTTTAGTAAATATTTTAAAATAAAAATAATAGCAAATAAATAAAATATTACCAAATAAGGTATGAATTGATTTTTTTTTAAAGAAATTCTCATTAAAAGTTTTGTTTTATCATACAAAAGATTGATTGTATTGTGTACCTAAAACAAAATTATTTGATTGCGGGTCATAAAATGCAGAAACCAGCTAGTTTTTTTTTTTTTTTTTTTTTGAGCAATTTGGATAAAATAAAAGAAAGGCTAGAAAAAGGAATTACAAAATAGAGTCAAGTAGAGGGTTTTGGATCCAATTGGACCGAGAAACCTTACAATTTCTATTTCTAGAAGAATACCACAAAAACGATACATCGACAATTTGATCTAATAGATCCTTTTGAAGCATCTTCTTGTCCCCGAAAATTTTGTTGTTACGAAACTGCCATAACGTCCAAACCACTACACAACTAGTTATGACACGGCGCAACCTAAAGCTAATGTATTTCTTTGCACGAGGTTGATCTTAAGATAAAGAATTAACCTTAAGATTTGTTTAATCTCTTTTGTTTAAGGAGTAGGTACTTATATCATAAAAGCTAAGTTAATTTAAAATCACAAAACGGTCCAGAATCTGATAAAGTTATTTGGCTTTCAATCTCTTAATCATGGAGAAATAAATATTAGATAAAAAAACAAGAAGAATTTAAAAAAGTATAAAAAATAGTATTTTACTTATACTCTAATGAACACAAGAACAATATTTTTTTGAAATGTGACTTTATATATTTACACGAGTCAGTGACACTTTGACATCACCAATTCTAGAAGGCAAAACCAGATTGCTACCCTTAATACTATTATTGGGGTTTTTACTCGTTTTTCTTGAACCATATTATTTAACTTTTGTACCATTAAATATGTGGTCTGTAAAACATTATTTTTATGAGAGATTGACACGATTTTGGACGTGATATAAAATGATAAGATGTAACAATATAAAATTTAAGACCTTGTCTTTTATGAAACAAAAACAAAATCAGATACCGTATAGACAACCCATTTTGACTATATTTAATAAACCCTCTCAAACCATGTTTTATGACAAATGTATGATATGATGATTATTGAATTAAAAGTTTAAAACATTTGAGATATCACGTTCTTTATTTTCTTTTTTACTTTTGATCAGTTTAAAATACAAGTTTTTGTTAAAAGCCAGACTATAAAAATGAGATATGGGTCTTAAAATAAATATTACTCCATTTGCTTGATCACTATGTAATCAGACATTGAGCTACAATCACACTTCATCTCGTTTATATCGTTTGCGGTATATTATATTCACAACGAACGCGTTATAGTCACGTGGGTTTATCAAGGGTTGCTTAATTCGTTTTATCAATAAAAATATTGCTTTGGAGTTAACTAGTTATGTTGAGTTGTTGACATAAAACCTATGTGAAATACTACTGAACACGGATGTGCTAGGAAACTGCTCGAAATATTTTTGCCTGATTTTATTTTGTCCATGGTGTTAAAGAAGAATGTGTACAACTTTTCGAATAAAAAGTTAATATGTGGTCATTTATGTTATTGTTTTGTTATTTGGTCCAGTGTTTTTATCACTTTTTTTGTAAGGAAGAAGCCATAACAAAATTTGACCGGCTGCATTTAAGAAAACCTAAACAGTATATGTTAGGACTTAAAAGGATACATGTATATCATACTATCTTATAATGCATAATGGACTCTCTCTCTAATTAAATTTTAAAATTTTCTTAAATAAATTTTTAAGCATTTACACATTTTATTGCTTATTGTACATATTTATAATACGCAATAATATTAGGAGTTACATTTTAGTCTGAGACATTTAATTCAAGAGTAACTATACCTCACTATTAAAATTTAGAGTTAATTGCGTTTTTGGTCCCTGTGGTATGACCAAATTGCAGGTTTGATCCTTAAAACTTTAAAAATGCAATGATAGTCCCCATTTTTAAGTTTGGATTGCATTTTTTTATCCCTAATCGATGTGAAATGACCAAATTACCCTTGTCTTTTCTGAATCAGACAGGGTATTTTAGTCATTTCACTTTATTCAGGGACCAAAATTGCAAACCAAACTTCAAAATGAGGACTATCATTGTACTTTCAAAGTTTTAGGGACCAAATCTGCAATTTGGTCATACCACAGGGACCAAAAATGCAATTAACTCTAAACTTTAACATATCTAGCTTCGATATAAATAATAAACATGAACTATATCCGAACGAATTTGTACATCAAACCATTATTCTTCAAAGCATACCTCACAGGTCATTGACTTAGTCTATGACTTAACGCTCAGTTCTCGAGTTTTGAGTGAAAAGAAATGGAAAAGATTAGGAAAGGGAAAAGAAAAGGAAAAGGAAAGTAATTGTTAGTTGATATGTTTTTGAGATAGGGGAAAGAGGAAAGGAAAAAGAAAGTAATCATGTTCTTGAGTGAGAGGAAAAGGAAAATAACTTGTTTAATTTACATATATGCCCTTTAGTTGTTAATGTCAAATCTTTTTATAAAGGTATATTAGTCTTTACATAACATAAATTTCCATTTCGTTTCCCTTTCCTCCCAAAAATGAGAGAAAGATTTTCTTAACCAAATTTCCTCCCATTTTCCTTTCCATTTCCCTTTCCCCTTTTTAAAAAAACTCAAGAACACAAAATATGTTCCATTTCTTTTCCTTTCCTCTCAAATTGTAACTCGAGAACTCAGTGTAAGGGTTGTTTACTCGCCAAAAATCCTTGCTCCCTCTTAAAGTTATATGAAATTGTTTTCTACTATTACGTAAAGTTATCTGAAACTTAAATTATCACTATCCTCTTTGCTCCCTCTTAAAGTTATACGAAACTGTTTTCTACTATTACGTAAAGTTGTACAACTTTAATTATCACTATCCTTAAAGTTATGGTTACGAAAAATGTATAATTCGAAAATATTGTTTTTCAAAATTTAAGTTAAGAGGTACCAACCGCCGCAACGCGCGGATACCCTGCTAGTTGAATGAAAAAGAAGCATGCCATGTTTAATATGAGAAGCTAGACCTAATGTTTTGGATATGAAAAAAATGCCCCCTACCCAAATATTTATACGATTGCGATTTGTGAGTTTGTGATTTTAATTTTCTTTAGCTGCAATTATATTATTAAACACTGAAACATAATGTATCTACACGTTTACTATATATAGCATCTTTGCGATACATAGACTCAGGTCTTTTAAGTGAGCAGGTTCTCAATTTTATTATTTACCAAAACACAATGGTAACTAGATAATATATGTGACACAAAAGTTTTTTTGCACCGGATTCATTTTGAAAAAGTCGAGCTTTTAGACAAAAAATTAGACTACAAGGTAAAAATCCATGAAGGTACCTTCCAAATTGTTGTCTGCCCCTTGAGTATCCCATAAGACTTGGGACCCCCTTCTAAAAAAAAACACTCTCATGTTTTTTCATGTTCAAGTTATATGAGAATAACAATTTTTTCTTGTCTCAAATGTATGTAACTTAATTGGAATATGTTCGTGATCTTTTTTAAACCTTTGCTCTAAGCACCAGATAACCCAAATCCTTCATGAGTGAATTTGATCTTGATACCTCTTACGTAGACATCATGATGTTCGACCACCAGAACACGTACATCTTCAACTCAATCCGCTTGAATTTGTTAGATTTAGGTCAAAGTATTACGCTTCAACTTCTAAACACAAAGAATCTGAGAGAGATAGATATTCCGTTCCATGGTTTATCAAAAGTTGATTTTCATAATCCTTGGTCATAATTTACACAAGAGGGTTACATAAGAATTACTATCATATCACCCTACATCAATGTGTAAGTTTACAATCAATAAAGTATGTGATCATACAAACGATATGACATTATTATTTATTACGAAAGAAGCATGGACATGTCTATAGATATACGACACGGGTACCACTAATATAAATGAAGAAGTTGCCCCTACCCATGTCCGTGTGCGATACTTAATCGTCCTATCAATTTATCGAATGTGATGTATTAGCTTTGTATCATGTGATGGTAGGAGTACCAGCAGGGGCGGTGTAGGCTGATTCTTGCCACAAGCTTTGATTCTTACGACAATGGTAGCTTTTTCGGAGAAGATGGCTGGTTTTTTTCAATTTTGCAAAACTTATAAATAAGAGCAAAGTAAACTTTCAACAAAGAGATGGTTTTGGCTTAGTTGCTTTATGCGTTGTGTTGCTACATATGATTAGGTGTTTGATTTTGTCTCTTATTTTGCTTAATTTTTACTTTTTAGTTATTTCTAATTGTTTCCTTCTCCTTAACTATCAGTGCCCTTCTTCTCATCTAATTATTCAATTAAAAAAGAACATTAAAAGCTTAAATGACATCACAAATAATGTTATCTTTTAAGTTTTTTCTTTGTAAAAATAGCATCACGTCCGTTATTTCTTAATTTTTTTGGTATAAAATGAACTATATTAACTTAGTGTATTTAGTAAACTTGTATTGTTTGGAATTCCGATATATCGAAACCATTAAAAGCCTTCTAAAATTGTACGTATATCATCGCTACATATATATTTCTTTTGTTCGAATATTGACATGGTAATGAAGGAGACAAATTTGGATTTTTGGGCGCAAATGAAAGCCACATCGTATTCGGTTTGGTTCATACTAAATTCGGTGCATTTCAGTTTGTCCTTGAAAAAACTTGACTCGAAGACCCTGACCCGACATGCACCTTTCAATTTTTGCTCCCACATATATTCTTTTCTGGTACCTCCCCTGCATTTGATATTATTAGTTTATTACAACATTGAATTTTAAGTATTAAAAATTCAAAATGTGACTATTTGTATTAAATTTATTGTTTGGTACCGACGCTGTTATGAGTTATTTATGCGTCAATGCTTGATTTCAATATTGTCCCATGCGGAGCATATTTTACTCATCAAAGTTCATGTGGATGAAACCGAATTGAGACATATATACTTTATAGGTTATAACTAATGGGGGTAGATTTAGTGAGAAGACAAATTTGAATAAGAATAATGAGAAAAAATTTGAGCCACACATTTCAAATATGAAGAAGAAATTTAGAGAGAGGTGCATCTATTTCTTTAGAGAGAGGTGCATCTGAAATGTGCGGCTATGATTTCTTCTTACTCTTTTCATTTTAATTTTACTTCTTATTTGATCTTTAGTCTTACTCTGTAACTAATTGTTTATGACCTCATATTTAATTGTTTCGAATGTTATCACTTTATTCGAACCACTTACAACGTGACTGATGTTCATCGACAATTAAATTGATCGATTTACTATTAAAAAATGGTCTAAATAATTAAGAAACGACACTTCTTTAATATCATTGATCTTTACAAATAACATTTAGGGCCAATAACTAAAAAATCATTTAAGATAATATAATTTAGCATTTAACCAGATTGTTTGCAATTTAAAGAAATAGTCATCCATTTTGCAACTTAGTTGCGAACCATTTGCCAATGAACCGACCTATATAAACTCTAAAAAAACGAATTCCTCATTTTTTTCCATTTTCTTTACTTCGCAGATCCTTTCAACAATCCTAAATTCACATCTCATTATCATGTATATAAATGAAAAAATTGAAGAAATTATTTCAATCTATTACATTTTATGTTTAATTAATTTGTTCAAAAGATATACATTTCAATTTAAAAAGGAGATTGTGAACCTTATATTTACGATTTTTTATATTATTCATGTAAATTTGATGTTTTATTTATGTTATATGACGCTTCTATTGACAAATTACGATGTCAAAAACACAAATTATTCAAAAATCTTCATAAATTGATAGTTGGGATCATGGTTGGCTAACTGAATTCATATATTGCGGACCTCCTATTTACATGTTTTGTAAATATCCGTAATCTGGTTTGCAGGTTCATTATTTCTTATCTTTTCGTAATTTTTGAATCATTTGCGAACCATTGTGATTCACAGCCATTCGCAAGGTGTTGCGAACCACATTTCCACCCAATAAAATATTTAGATATAATCCTTCGAAACTCAATCGCAAGGGTTCGGCTTCGCGCAAGGATACAACACATTTGCGAAATCCGTGGCTATTTTTCAAAATTCTCTTTTTTGAGAGTTAATGGCTCAAATATGATTGGTTAAATGATTACTTTAATTATTGGCCCTAATATCTAAGTACCATGTTGTCAAAATTCATTACCAATGAACACGAAATAACTCTGGTTCTTTTAAGCGTTTTCGTGTGAACTTTCAATGCCATATGTTTCTTTATAGTTAATGTTTATTTGTTGCGGGCATTGTCTGGTATCATGGGCACGGTCCATGAATATCTAACTTTACTACGTAACCTCTTTTTTATGATTATGTTTTCAATTCACATATTTTTAAAAAGAGAAATAAAAGCATGTTTGACAAAACTAGAGTAGTTGTTATAGGTACGTGCTTATTTTATAAAAGTGTTTTATAAAGTATTTTTGTTATAGTTACAAATTGTAAAATAATAAAATAAAAAATAGCTGCTAACACTTCTGAGAGTATAGTTTAGAAGGAAATAAAAACATAAACACTCATTACAAACAAGCTTATAATTCAAAACGTTAAACACTAAAGGTTCAAAACTCTCATAAAATCCCCTTGCAAAACATATGCTACATTGCAAAGACCATTCATTTGCTTTGTTTAAATTACACGCGCAAACCTTAAAACTTCGGAAGTGTAGAGTGAAAATTAGAGGAAAATAAGACGAGTGTAATTTAGTCATTTAAAATTTTAATTTGGTAATGAACAATATTTCGATTCAAGCTCGAGCTTGAGCTTAACATGAGCCTTGTTTGATAGACAAGATCAAGTCTCATACATTGAGCTTGATTAAGCTCACTGAGTCTGAATGAACCTTTCATATATGATACATACAAATAAACTACAATTTAAGGAGACGAAAAAACTAAATTTACTTCATAAATGAGGTGAGTCTAGCCAAATTTGAGCCTTATAAATATACAGGGAGTCAGGCTCAAGCTCTAAAAGTATGGTTTGAAGTTAGCTGAGATGAGCTCGAGCTTCTTTGATGTTAAAAGAGTCGATTGTTTTTCTGTTGAACTCAAACTACGCTTGACTTTCACACCCCTAATATATAATAAGGCAAAAGTTTTTCACCTAAATGATGCTTGCATTTTCTAAGTGTTGACAACCACTTCTACGATTCAGATAAACCAAAAGGACGGCTTTCAAAATTTACTCAAAATGAAATTTTATCCCTAGCTAATTGTTTTTTAATTGGAACAAATTTATCCCTAGCTAATTATTTAGAGGAGTTCAATAGTTTACTTGTAATAAAAATCATTTAACACGCTAGTTATTTGGTCCAACAACCGTCGCTAAATTCTTGATACCCTAACCTCAACCGTCGTAAACCATAGTTAGTTACAATCAACTAATTAACCATAGTTAACTCTCCCTCTATTTCCTTATATAAGTACCTCTACCCATAAGTTCAACCCTCACATTGTTGGAACCGTTACAAACCAGCTGAATCTACATCAAACTCACTAACAAATCGACACATCTTATTCGGAGACTCGAGTATGGAGTTCGTAGATGAAGCACAAATATATAAATGTCAAAAACACCCTTCAAGGAAACGAAAAAGTGGAATATGTCCTAAGTGTCTTCGTGATCGCCTAGCTACACTTTGTCCGGATTGCGCCACGGCTCTTCCGTGTCCTAGTTGTCCACCACCCGTCGTTGACACTTCGTCCTCGTCTTCATCTTCGTCTTCTTCCTTTTCTCTTTTCTCGTTCTCACGAGGAGGTAGTCGACATGTGTCAGCTATTTCAACAAGTAGCGACACAAGCCAATTACCTAATAAAGTTGAGGCTGATCCTATGTTATTAAGATCACGATCTTCTGCTATTCCTTTCCTTAGATCAAGGTCTAGGTATGTTGGAGGTCCAGTTAGTAATAGCAAATGTGACGCTGAGGTGACAGCAGTGCAAAGCAATGACAATAGTCAACATGTGTCAGCTATTTCAACAAATAGCGACACAAGCCAATTACCTAATAAAGTTGAGGCTGATCCTACGTTATTAAGATCGCGGTCTTATGCTATTCCTTTCCTTAGATCAAGATCTAGGTATGTTGGAGGTCCGGTTAGTAATATTAAATGTGACGCTGAAGTGGCAGCAGTGCAAAGCAATGAGAATAGTAACACTAGTAATAATAATAAGCCGGTGTCGAAGGTTAGCAGGAGCAAGATTAACTTTTGGTCCGTGTTTACAGCCGGTAAAAGTAAAAAATCTAATGTTATTGACGACGGAATGGATAATAAGTGTGATGATGCATCAGATAAGTGTGATTTGAGGGTGGTTAATGATAATTCGATGATGGCAAGATCGAGATCAGTGGCAGTTGGAGGCGGGAATAGATTTGGTCAATCGAATTCGAAACAAAAGGGATGGAATTTTCCTAGTCCGATGAAAGGTTTTCGACATCCGAAACATCTTAATTCTGTTACTGTTGCATAGAGGTTCGGTTTTCTTTGATTTGTTTTGTTTTGTTATTGACATGTTACAAGATAAATAAAATGTTATGGATCCATTTTAATCATATACTTTACATGTTGTGTTGTATTTCTTATGTTTGATTTTCCTTTAAAGGTGTTTGTGATTGTGTATGGAAACTTTTTATCTTTTGCAAACTAATTGTCAAGTATTGAGTAGCAATCAATATTGAGCTATCCCCTTTAAACTTTTTGAAGGTCATTACATAGTTATGTTAAGATTTATGAAATAGTTGTTTGAAATTTCTAAAACGGATAATCTATTCAAAAAAGCATTTCTTAATTTTACAAAAAATTAGTTCACAGATCACTAATTATTTATAGAAAAAGCCATCGAAGCACACCATGCACGAAATTAAAGTCTCTTAAGGCGACTGACATATTAAACAAATCCCTCGTTTATTGAGCAAATTGGGTAAGTCGTTATATGTCAGATTGAATTTTCTGACCCAAATACTTTGAATTTTTTTAATTTGAAAGCTATCATGTTCATTCCTTTTTTAATAATTTTGGTAATCCATGTTAAACCAATTTTATATTTATACTCAGTATGACAAGTATATTATATGTGACATGGTATAATCATTCGATGTCATATTTGATATATTAGTACAACTAGCTTGGTGTGTGTATCATATGGTTAATATTTTTATTGAACGCATATATTATATAATATAAATCTGGTTGTTACTCATATAATATTAATTTAAAGAGATACGATGCGTTTTGAAAACGACTATTTGTTTTGTAACAAAAGTTTTAGGCGTACGCAACTCTATCGTGGTAATGGAGTAGGTATTGTCGACTTGCTTTGATTATAAACTTTATTATACCTCTCGTAATTATCACATGTTTATTAAATATACGATCCAAACACACGGCTATTGAATTATAGGAAAAGAAAGAAAATAAGTACGTTTGAGAGACTTCTAGAATCTCAATCTTTGATATACAACATTCAGTTAATGTGCTTAGTTCTATGTTGATCAAAGGGGTAATACCCTAGCGGTATCTCCAAAGTCCCCATGTGATGGGTTTGGCCTGCCCACGCAAGTTCGAATCTTGATGGGGCAAAGGTTTTCTCCCAATTAAGTGTAGTGCCTATGGGCTGCTTAGTTGGGGGTTTTCCTTCCCCCGTAGTTCCCAGACTCCATCGGTCGCTAGTCCCTTAAGCCCACCGCATACTGCCCAATTGGATGTCACTGTGAGTAAGGTAAAGGGCTAGCCGTCCCGTTGAATGTTCAAAAAAAAAAATGAGAATGATATCATTTAGCTACAATCTTAAGAAAAGTTTGTGTTACATGCACATGCACCTCTAAACTTGAACTTTATGTATCTTTCTAGCATTTGGTGCAACAATCATTGCCCTAAATTTTGATATTTGGGTCATCACTTTCATATATTTATAAAAGTTGAAAGATTTATGAACATATATTTCCAGATTAGAAGATTTGAAGTGGTTGGTACTTGTTTTAGTTAGCTGTAGAATTTTAAGTAGGGATTTTAAATCTTGCACAATAAAACTACTCGAAAGTAAATTGTTACTTCGTAGTTTGATTATGCTTTTCTAGCCTTTCAAAAAAGATTCACCTAATTAAAACGATTTAAAAGGAGTTTCATATCCCTGATTAAATTGGAACATATATACGTGCCTTTTAAATTAATATGGAGCGGGCGTGTGGCACTTTATCTAGGAGACTAAGAGTATGAAGAAAGTAGATCCTACTCGTAATAAAGCCACACATATATATTTCAATTTGTAAGGTCATCAAGATAGATGTCTTACAAAATGAACGGTCTTGTGAGCTCAAGTCGCTTTGGATCTTGTGGGGTTTCCGAACCTACACACTACGTTCTCCCATACAAAAAACTTCAATGGATTCATTAGTGGATAACATTCTGGTTCATCAACGGATCGGGTCCTTAAGGACCCGATACACTGTCAATGGGGTTTCTTTGGCTTTTAAAAGAACAAAGAATGATCTTAATGTAAAAAACAGTTATTACGATTTTATTAAGTTCGTATGTGATAAAAGCTTTATTTAAAAAGTTGATGCAGAACTACAAATTGTACAAAATAGTTTACAGGAAGTTATAAAACTCAAAAGACGTACATGCCAACTTAGGGTTAAAGTCATAGATAGGTAACAAGCTTACAAAAAATTTCCGAGTTAGATAACAAACCCATTTTTTTTTAACAATATAGGTATTAAAACTTTTAAGTTGTGAACAATATCGATAACTTTATAATGAATTGACTAAAATACCATTGTGTTCTTCCTCTTATATTTATTTGGGTCAATATCTGTAACTTTCTGCTTATCACAAACACAAACACAAACATCTCCTAAACACAAGCACAAAAATCTCTATATATTTCTGCTTATCAATCGAATCTCCGTGCGGTTGTAAATTGAATAACAAGCACCACAACAAATCGAAATCAACCACAAGATTACAACGGCATCAAGATCCATGAGGGGTCTCGGGTAGGTTTGATGTTTTGTTTTCGCTGATGGATATGGTCTTCATATATAGATCGAGAGAAAGAGCTATACTTTTCATAGATCGATGATGGATATGGTCATACACTCAATATCTTTAAAGATCTATAAAGGGTTAATGTCATGTAATGCAACGTACTTTCTCATTTGTTCAAATATAAGATGCGAACGCAAAAAATACCACGATACTCATCCAACTCTTTGCATCGTTATTTCGTTAGGCATATATAGCAATCTACTTTACCATTTGTATCATTATCATACGTTTTAGTTGCACCGTTAGTCTTTTTGACTAACGATCGTTTGTAATTAACTCAAAAATATGTTTTCTTACGTTTTTATCCGTTTTCTTACGTTTTCATCGATTTTTATGCATTTTCGCCCGTTTTCTTACTTTTTCATACGTTTTTGTTCGCTTTTAAACGTTTTCGTCCGTTTTTATACGTTTTCAAGTGTTTTTATACGTTTTCGTCCATTTTATACGTTTTTCTTACGTTTTCATACGTTTTTATCCATTTTTATACGTTCTTACGCTTTTATACATTTGCGTCCGTTTTTATACGTTTTTGTCGGTTTTTATATGTTTTTTATCTGTTTTTATACGTTTTCATGCGTTTTCTTACGTTTTTGTTCGTTTTTAAACGTTTTCGTCTGTCTTCATATGTTTCCAAGCATTTGTATATGTTTTCGTTCGTTTTTATATATTTTTCTAACATTTTCATACGTTTTTATACGTATTCTTACGGACAAAAACATATGAAACGTATTAAAACACGCAAAACGTATAAAAACGTGCAAAAACGTATGAAAACGTAAAAACGTATAGCGGAAAAACGATATAAACAAACAAAAAGTATAATATAAAACGATATAAAACGGACAAGAATGTTTGAAAACGGACAAAAACGTATAGAAATGGGCAAAAACGTATGAAAACGTAAAAACCGTATAAAAACTGACGAAAACGTATAAAAACGAACAAAACCGTATGAAAACATAAGAAAACGTTTAGAAACGGGCAAAAACATATGAAAACATATATAAACGGATAAAAACGTAAAAACATATAAAAACGGATGAAAACAGACGCAAACGTATAAAAACGTAAGAATACATATAAAACATATTAAAACGTATAAAAACTTAAGAAAAACGTATAAAACGGTAGAAAACGTATAAAAATAGACGAAGACGTTTAAAAACAAACAAAACGGGCGAAAACGTATAAAATGGATTAAAACATATGAAACATAAGAAAACGTATAAAAAGGACTAACGGTTCAAAGAGATGACTAACGGTCGTTAGTCAAAAGGACTAACAATGCAAAGAGCTGACACAAAAACGTATGATAATGAAACAAAATTTGAAAGTTGGATGGGTATTGTGGTATTTTTTTGCGTTCGTATATGATATTTGAACAAATGGGAAAGTACGTTGCTATTACATGCCATTAACCCATCTATAAATATGTAGAGCCAAATATGAGTCTTGTTTGTTTTTTTTAGGTTCAGATCTATGATGATTGTGTTTGGTATACCTTTTAAAAGGTTGTTTGCTTTGAAATAAAACACAAGCTGAAATCATTTGTTTTTCCTTTTACTTTTGATTCTTGTTTGATGTAGTGAAAGAAGAAGGATGGGATTGTATTTTGTGGTTTTTATTGATTGTGTACGTGTAGTGATGGGAATAGGTTTACAAATGGATTTGGAGCTGTTTGATATGAGGTTGCATTCGTTTCTAGTCTTCTAGATCTGAGGTTATAGATAGATATGAGGTTATATGGACTGATGAAGATCTAGATCTGAGGTCAATATATGTAGGATCTTTAATATTGTGTTTGATGATTCGGGTGGTGTTGGATGGTGATGAATCAAGTATGCCATAGTTTAGAGAGATGAAGAGAGTAGAGAGGATGCTCTTGAAAGAGAGTTGTAAAATAACAAATGAAAGGTTAGATTCCAAGAAGCAACACCCTTTCCTTAGTGGGAAGGGTATTTATAGTTACAAACTAAACGCCCTCCTGACGGGCTGTGGATCAAGCATACAGTGGGTAAAGACCCGACCTTCATCCACGGTGTTGCACTAAACTAATCTACACTAAAACTAATCTAATAAACAATAAATAATGATATGTCTACGAGCTAACTTATGCTAGATAATATTTGGGGTGACCGACTCTTCACTATGGAATTTCTAATTTCTAACAATCTCCCCCTAAGGGAGGTCACCCCATGTTTTACATTTTAAATCCTAGCATTCAATTTTATCATCATTCTTGAGCTCGTAGACTTTAATTCTTCAATTTCCGCATTCTTTGTGCTTTAGTAGTGACTCTTGATAGTCCGATGATTTTGTACTTTCAGTAGAGGTCTTTGAACTAATCCACATCTTGATGATTTTTTAGCTTTATTTGAGATCATCATCCACAGTGAATCTCTGGATCACCCTTTGTAGTGTTGCCTTCATGTGATGTTGTGACTTTCGGACCGACATGCTCACACTTTCTGGATCATGACATCTTTTCATCAAAGTAGCGGAAGCTTTTACTGGTTCAAGATA
This sequence comes from Chrysanthemum makinoi, assembly GCA_910596185.1. Lineage (NCBI taxonomy): Eukaryota > Viridiplantae > Streptophyta > Magnoliopsida > Asterales > Asteraceae > Chrysanthemum > Chrysanthemum makinoi. The sequence continues at coordinate 172,815,740 of OU343222.1, read as the reverse complement.
TTTGCAGCAGTGTAGCAGAAGCATAGTATAAAAATATCTGAGCCAGGTTATGTAGATAGGCACTAGTCATGATTTCTTCAATTAAGTGTGGATGCTGTGAGCATGCGTCTTTGGATTGACTTCTCAATTACGATCATTTTACCGCAACCGTCCAAATGTACCTGCAGACAACAGTTAGCAATAAAATACACGAAAGTGTCTTTGATCACTTTCGTTGAATTGAGGTACACGGCCCACGGTTCCCCGTTGATCAGTACAAGTACTGCCTGTGATAAGGTATAATTCCTAAGAATTTCCTTGACAGGGTTTCGCAGCTGTTCTAGCTGTTCTCAAACCGGAACGTCTCAAAGAAGACAACACGGAGTGAGTGAACCAGCGAATTGAGATTCACTGATTGATGAAAAATTGATTTGAAAACAATCGTGTATTGCTTAATATAAAGGGTTTTGCAATACAACGAAGGTTTTATGAGAAAGATCAATTTTCAATCAAAAATACTTTTTGTATTTTGAAAAGAGTACGCATTCGATGTGCTAGTGAAAAGAAGAAATTTGCACATCGAACGGTTTTTCCAAAAGTATTTTTCAATCAGAGATACTTTTTGAGTTTGAAATATGAATACACATTCGATGTCCTAGAGAAAAGAAGATTTGCACATCGAACGGTTTTACCAAAAGTATTCGTCAATTCATTTCCTGGACCAAGGTTGATTCAAGAATGAATCGCCACATTGTTTCTATCCAATTGTCACAAGCTTGATCTTTTATAAAAGATCTCACATGTCACCCACCAAGAGCTTGTTTGATGTTGGCTCTAGAAGGATTTCCATCTTCATCGTGAATATTTTCATATCACTCGGATGTTCTGGCAATACCACAAGGATAATGCGTAAGACTCTTAATATATTCTTACTTTCCACATTGTGTGAAACAGCAAGTCTTAATTAATTTTGTGTCCTAATGAGATATTGTGGATGATCTCTTGGCTCTAGACTCAATTGTGCACTTTGGTTTCCTATGCCGGAGACTAGGGAGAGGGTCTCCTTCTTCAATATCAACAATCTCTAAAAGAAAGTCGATAGGTTATGTAGGTTCCCCGTGAGAATGAAACAAGCCCTTTTCAGAGGAACTTGAGTAGCTTGGGAAGTTTAGTGCAGTGCGTCACTGGGTCCATGACGTCTTGTCTTCAATACCAGTGTTACCTTAGTAACCACCAGTAGCATATGAATTGAACCCAGTTTCTACCCTAAGGCTGAATTATTGGAGGGCTATTTCTTTTCACCCTTTCACATTCATTTCTTTTTCATTCTTCAACCCCTTCAATGCTTACCGAGACTTCATAACTAGAACCTTGGGTTTATTCGAGTTCTAGCTCTATCTCAGTCCGCACTCTTCCCATATCTCACTTTTCTCCTTTTTTCATCATACCTAAGGACTTCTACACTATCTAGTGGATTGTCCCTGGGTAGAGCCCTCCTCCGGATCGGAACGAATACCTAACCTAACCATCCTTATATCACCATGCATAAAGTAAATTGGTCGGTCTTTTGGTATTGTTCTTTCCTTCATGAAACCAATTAAAAAATCATTTGGAAAATCAATCAAGGTACTAGTGAAATAATATCAAAGCATTTTGTACCTTAATTGTTTTGATCATTTAGAAATGCTCCCCCTCAACATGTGCGTATGATTTTGAAATTGTTTAGCACATGGAGGCAAGAGTTCTTTGAAATAATTTCTTGATCACAATTTCCGTAGAAAAAGCCGTTTGATTTTCTTGGTAAATTCTCCCCCTCAATATGTGCGTAGGATATTTGAAATTCATTTTGCACATAGAGGCAAGAGTTTTTTTGAAGTACTTTTCACGATTGCCAAACCATTAAGAAACCATTAGAAAATCAATCAAGGTACTTTATGTTGAAACATAGAAATCTTTATACCTTGAAAGTTTATTTTCTTTTAGAAATGCTCCCCCTCAATATGTGCTTCGAGATTCGAAAGCGTTTAGCACATATGGGAGAGCAGCATGCACTTTTGAATCAAGTCGATCATCAATTATCAGATTTCATAATTAAATCGCAAATTCTCCCCCGATCAAAAATATCAAACCCTTTGAGATTTTGGATCCCAAGTGATTTAATAAGGTTTGGAAACATGGGAGAAAATGTGCATTGTTTAAATACTCTTCTGGTTTTTGGTTAAATGCTCCTCCACAATCATGTGCATTATGTATTTCAAAATCGTTTGGCACATGAAGGAAGGAGTGCTTTTAAAACAATCACCCTTTAAAACCGATTTGAGATTTAAATCACGATCTCTCCTCCGATCAAAAATTTCAAACCTTTTGAGATTTGTGATCCCAATTGATTTGAATCATTTAAAAATTTTAGGGGAAAGACGTGGCAAGATTTAATTTTGAAAAATGACTGATAAGGAACAGTTTTTCGACATTAAAGATTGTTAGTGTCAGGTATGATAGTTTTTAAGAGATCTTTAAGTAAAATAAAACAATTTCATAATCAAACAAGAATAGAAAAAATTTCATTTTTTAAGATCTTTGAGTTTTAAAGAAAATCATACCATGACATAACATTAAATCTTTAGATCACCACTTATTATTGTACAAACAGACCTTTTATGAAGAAATATTGTTTGAAAATATTTTATTTTAAATCACTCTCCCCCTCAATCGATGACCATAGTCGATGATTGAGTGACTTAAGTTTTGATAAAATGAAGTCCGGTGATTTCTAAAATTTAGTTCAATTTATTTTCAAACAAATATTTTTCCATTTTTAAAACAATATTATTCAAAAATTGTTTAAAAAATGGTATCATCACTATTATCCTGCACAAAGATACGTTAGGTGGTTGAGATGCTTTTGTTGTTGTTGCTGGAGGTTTGGAAGAAAACCATCTGCTGATGCAGTGAGACCTCTTACGTTGCATTTTTTTCATGCCAACTTTCCATAGAGGTCAAATTAAGCTCCGTTTCTTCATTTGTCAACCCAAGATATAGTTACCATTTCCTTTCGGCAAACAATCATCTTCAATTGTGGGATCCAGATCGGGAACATTCTTATATACCAATATACCTGCATACGTTAGTGAACACACATACAGATATATGGTGGTCTACATCACCCAAACAACAATCGACTAATAAAAGTCAATCCAACATATCAATCAGATCATACAAAGGCATGGGAATTATATGTTTATCAAACTATAGTCATCTAATTCTAACAATCATATCCTAAATTCCTAGTTCTTTGACATAGGCAAATATCATTTTTAGTTAAGCACGAGGATAATTAGAAAAGCCCGATAGATGATATTATTTTGAAAACATTCTCCCCCTCAATCAATGACTCTTTCTCTGAAAAGTTTAAAAGCGCTGAAGTCATTGATTGAGTTTTGCAAATTTATGAAAATACCAAATCTGATTGATTTTAAAGCAACTCAATTTACCACCATTTTGTTAAAACAAATATTTTTCTGAAGAATTTTAGAAGGAAAAATATTTGAGTAGGAACAACAGGGTTTTTGACGACATGCTTTCCTTGTTTTTGTTTTTAGGATAAGTGCACGAAATATTTGAAAATTGGTTTAGCGCAGCACTTTCCTTTCTTGAAGAGCGGGTTGCTATCGGAAAAAATAGCAAGCCATGGTTTAAGCGCGGGTTACAGTCTGAAATAACTGCAATCCATTTTTGAACCGCGGGTTACAGTTTGAAATAACTGTAAGCCATATTTTGAGACATGTTTTGGAAAAGAATATTTAGACCTCCTGCTCTAACTTCATCTATGGTCCCGTGCCATTATTGAATGACATTTCTAAGACCGTAGATGTTATCGATACCAGAAGACATGTCTTGAGAAAACATATTTTTGGTCTTTTTCAAATTTTTCTGATTTTTTATGGGTTTTTGTTGGTTTTATATTTTTCTATTTTCTTTTTCTGGTTTTATATTTTTGTATTTTGGTTCTTAATAATTATTTACAGATAGAGTAGATGATATAGTTTAAGAAGATGATGATACGAGTACCGAGATAAGGATATCGAGCAGCCTCGTTGTAGAAGATAGAAGTCATCATCTCTTAAAAATTCACCCCAAAGCTTCCAAGGCTCTTGAATCGAAGAGATAAATTGAGTCATTTGAAAGTGAGACTTTGGTAGCTTCCCCCCAAACTGTAAGTCTTCTTATTGAGCAGATTCTAAGCTTTCTTTCAAGCTTGCCTTAGCCAGATGCACAAAGAAGCACACCATTATCATAAATCCCGCTCATCCTTTTAAGAACGATCATCGAGATTCATCGTTCGGGGTTATATCATCCAATAGAAGAACAACAACGTTTCATCCCATGCTTAAATAACTCTTCTCAAATTCCTTTTCCACTGAAGTCTGAAGCGATCCATACCAAAAGTTGTCAAGAGACCACTTTCCCCCAAGTAGATGAATTGATGCAGTCAGTCTCTTAGACTAGAGCTCACGAAGCCGAATACACATATACCCAAAGACAGAGAAACTTATACCATCGAAGTAGCAGATTAAGTCCGATAGCCAAAGAATAACCCCGATGTATACTTTTCTCTCCCCCTGAAGAAAGTGTATGGAGCTCAAGAACCCGAAGTACCCGAACGCCCAAAGAGAGAATAACCGATAATATTGAAGAAGTAGGCCGAATCACTGATTATCTCTGCGGATGACTATCTCTGCGGATGCCAACTCCGGATTAAGCACTCAAGTGAAACAGTTGAGCGTCCCCAATGTGCACAATCTCTCTCCCCTAATGATTGCGATAGCATCGAAATCATCACACACTTGTGTACCTCTTTTATCACCATAAACTAACTCTTCCATCTCTTCCCCCACATAGTTGGAATAAGAACACTAAACGCCATGAATCAAACCTTAAGTTTCTCTGCGGTAATGACATATGTCTTCCCGGGATATCTTCAATCACTTAGAAGTATTAAGTTCATCAAGTTTACTCGCGTTTAGATGCATGTCTCCTTACCCCTTGCTGGTTTTGATACTTCAGAATCAGCAAAACATTATAAACCCAAAGACTTGAAATCTGTTGAGAAGATCGCTTGAAGCCTTTGTGAGAATCAACTTGCTGAAGTAAAATATGAGCAAGTCTAATTGGGATTGAATCTGATTTCACTCTCCCCCAATTAGTGCTCTCCCCTAAACTGACAATCTTTATGATGAATGCTTGGATTAAGAAGAAGTCTTTAGATTGTTAAATGCAACTCGTCTTTAGTCTTCTAACATGTAGCAGAAAATGAAGAACCGACTGTAGACTCGACCTTCTTCAAGATTGTCCCATTGGGGAATAGAAAGTTAACATCTTCATCTCACCAAATGCATTCCATTTCACTTATATGTAGCAAATCTCCTTAACTAAGATCCCTCCCAATCAAACAATAATAGAAGGATGTTCATCAAATAAATCAGCCCAGCAACTAGAAGCACTTTGTCATAAATCATCACTCCGTGAGAAGATGTCAACCAGCGGCTCTTAGAAGAAACTCCATGTAAAGGTGGCCCGATAAGAAGAAGCTCGGTTCTTACATGAGTTAGGAGCCGTATAACCATATATTCTCAAATGCAACTCAGCATGTAGAATTATCATACTTCTTCCCCCCCCCCCTCAAGAATTGCATACGGAGATGCCATTCTTGATTAAGCAAGTGAATATCTTTAAAATGAAGTCTCTTCACACTTCTCCCCCTCAAAGGTTGTAAATGATGTTGCCATCGCCATTTTAATTGAGCAAGTGGAATAAGAAGACAATCAATAGTAGTTTGGTTCACTTGATGACTAAAGCGCTTGGAACAAAGCATGAAGCATGTTGATGAGAATGGTCATAATAAGAAGATTTCTCTTCTTCAGAAGATAATGCGCACTGAAGCGTACACATTTCTTTTCTTTAGAGTACGAGGCTTGAACTGTTGTGTTCAAACGTCATTATCTCTCTCTTTTCATCATCTCTTGGCAAAACTTGTAATCACCCCATTATCATTCAGTAGGCTATTTGTCATGACAGCTGATAGAGAAAACCCAATATGATGAATTTGACCCTGAAGTAAACTAACCCGAACTCGTGACTTAAACTTGCACATATGTAACAAATAGCGGTGCCGAGACTTCATCCTCAATTGAATCTCTAAGTACTCTATACTCTTCATCCAACCAACCATCAAGTATAAGACGTACATCACCTCTTGAAAATCCACAATTGTATGTGACACTGAGCACTACAACGTAACTCCTTAAAGTGATAGTTGTTTTGTGGTGGTAAGAGCCCAATTCTCCTAAGTGGTAAAAGAAAAGGAAAAAGTCACCCAACAATAACTAGATTTCCAAGTCTTCGTTTTTGATAATAACTCGAACAAGGATCTTGAAGAATCTTCATCCAACCATCCCCGATACCTTCAGATACTAAGTACACTCGCCCGTGATATTTCACTTCAACCTCAAATATATCATACTGAATTAACGCCGTTGTCACATCTTGTGGTTAAGAGCTTAAATCTAGCCTCCTTTTACGTTTTAAGTGAACTATGATAATGGTTTCATCCCGACCATGGTTAAAAGCACATAATCCCGTAAAACTTTGAAGTAACCAAACCGTCATGAAGAAAATCCAAACAAACACCCAATTCATGAAGTACACCCTTTTATCCCTTCTTCAAAGCAGAAACCGTAGCACCAGCATCAGATAAGATCCAGAATTACACTTTCCCTTTCTCCAGGATGAATCTATCATAACGGGATTTTACAATTCTATGGTTTAAACCGAGAAATAGTTTCTTTCGCGGGATTTTACAAAACCAAGAATAAACCGTAAGATAGATCCGGAAATGCACTTTACTATTACAAGGATGTTTCCATTGTCACAGGATTTTACAAGTCTATGATTTAAACCGAGAAATAGATTCTTTCGCCGGATTTTACAAAATCAAGACCAAACCGTAAACAATGTCACTTTGAATGTGTAATGACAACTTTGGTTTCGGTGAACAACTGTTTTAGGGGAACATGCAGTGGTTTCTCAACGATTCTTCACTATCATCAACAATTCTTCTTCCATATGTAGAATAACTTTACAAACCATACTAAGTAAAGTTAGTATTAAACTCCTTTTCCCTGGAGGTTAACCGTAAAACATCAAAGTACACGTTTCTCCCCCATGATGGTTTCGAACTTTCGGAAGCATCATTAACGTGTACGACCATCCAAACATAATCTGTCTCACTAGAGACCCACGTTCCAAATCACAAAGCCCAAGCACACCATAGAGAAGCCCACGTTCACATTTGTAATACCCGGTCCATTCACAACTCAATATATTCGGTTATAAAACATAATGCCCTAAATATTCTCACATTAACTCTAATTTCTCTCATATCAGTACTCAGCCCCCATCTCTAAAAACGCCTCATACCCTAAAATTTCTCATCACAACAAACCGCCTCTCAAAAAAAATGTCTCCCAATTTTTCAGTCATCAAACCGCTCCCCTTCAGTATGTTACTCACCTAACAATACGAATTAGATCACACTTTTCTCAAAACGAATCCGTCTCCTTCTCTTTCTCAGATTGAAGAGACGCTTCATCAAATCACAGTGACCTTGCCACAGGTTTGGCTCTAATATTATGACTCGTTTGACCTAGCCACAGGGATGGATAGTACTTAGAGATGGCTATGAGAACAAAAATGGCTTCAAGGTAGGTTTTAAATTTCGTTCGGTTTGTTTTATTTTAACACGAACAAGTGAAAAAGGGTTAACATAATTGTTAAACTCGTTTCATATTTCGTATAGTTACATGAAGTATAGACTTCAAACAAAAAACGAATCAATGATGATAGTGTTTTGAGGGAATGACTTTATGGTCGGATGTAGTGATAAAATCCTCAAACCAAATCTGAGATCGTTGAACATGTATTGATTGAAGTCGAGTCTAGATTTAGGATAATATGGGATTGAAGTTGTAGAATGATATGAGATGAGATTAGGTTAGAGTGGTTGATGTTGGTTTTGGATAGAATCTTTTCATTTTGAATTCGTTAACATGAGAACAAATCAACGACTGATGATGTATATTTACTGAGGTCATGATTGAGTCTTGGGTACTTGGTATTGGTAAAAAGGTCAACAAGTCGCTTTGGTCAATGAGTCAACAAGTCGCTTCATCTTTTTCACACAAATCGCTTTTGACATTCAAAAATGACAAATCACTTACATATTAGCACAAGTCGCTTCACATATTGAATCTTGAGTCAAAACTCAAAGATTTATAACAAGTCGCATCTTTTATTAAACTCACAAATCGCTTACCATTACCAGTTTGACAACTCGCATAGGGACCATTGAATCTGGACAGAAAAAGTGACAAGTCGCTTAAAGTTTTAAGTTAACACAAATCGCTTGCCCCAGTTATCACAACTCGCTTATATGAATGACCCAGAAAAAATGCTTCAAAGAACTCATATTGACCACAAAAAATGACCATATTCACATAAATGGTACAAAAAAAATGTCATGATATGTGAGAGATGTGACAAACTGTTTGGACACACATAACTGAAATTATAAATTTGACAAAGCAAGATACCTTTTTGACCAAGGACCCATAAAACCTGTTACAAAAAACTGTTTACCAACATAATAGGAAAAAAAATTTCCGGATCAAAAATAATACTAAAAACAGTCTACAACAAGGTACAAAAACCACCATAAATCAACACAACACCATAACCATGGCTCTGATACCATTTGTAGGATCTTTAATATTGTGTTTGATGATTCGGGTGGCCTTGGATGGTGATAAATCAAGTATGCCATAGTTTAGAGAGATGAAGAGAGTAGAGAGGATGCTCTTGAAAGAGAGTTGGAAAATAACAAATGAAAGGTTAGATTCCAAAAAGCAACACCCTTTCCTTAGTGGGAAGGGTATTTATAGTTACAAACTAAACGCATTGGACGCTCGCATCTGACCCATGGGTAAAGACCCGACCTTCCTCCACGGTGTTGCACTAAACTAATCTACACTAAAACTAATCTAATAAACAGTAAATAACGATATGTCTACGAGCTAACTTATGCTAGATAATATTTGGGGTGACCGACTCTTCACTATAGAATTTCTAATTCCTAACAATATATATGGATCTTGGTAAGATGAATTTCTAGGTAAGATGGTATGATGAATTTCTGGGTAAGATGAATTTATGAGGAAGAACCATGGGTGGTGATAATCACGGAATACAATTTTTGGGTACCCAAAATTTCTAGGTTAGATAGTAATATGAATTTGGGTAAGATGTTATGATGAATTTCTGGGAAAGATGGCTAGAAAGAAAGAACATAAAGGGTATTTTATTCATTTTAGTTATTATTTTAATAATAAATTAGTCAAATTGGCGCACTCGGAAAAAATTGAAAGTTTGTTTGGTATTTACGGTAGGGGTGGCAATTCTAGACATGACACGATAAACGACACGAACCCGAGACGAAGTTAAACAGGTTTGGGTTGAGGATAAACAGGTTTGGATCAAAAACGGGTCAACCCGTCTAACCCGTTTAATAAACGGGTCGTGTTTGGGTTGAGTAAGTATTAAACAGGTCAACCCGTTAACCCGTTTAAGTATATAAGATCTTAAAAATAAAATATATAACCTGGTTTTTATGTTGGACGTGGATTAAATATATTTTGTTATTTACTTAATATGAGTGAATTATAATTTTATACCTTAGATATCTCGAAAATTGACGCTTATAATTCAGAAAATTGTCGCATAGCTATTTGTATATTACTCTTATCATATTTTAGATCCTCATATTATTTTTTGCATTTAAACTAGTTAAATCGACAAACCACCAACTTTATTCACTGCTTGACCTATTTACTTAAATGGGTTAAACGGGTCACAAATGGGTTACATGTGTTATGCAGGTCTGGGTTAGGGTTGAGTTTCTTGACACGATTAATAAATGGGTCGTGTTTGGGTAAATGCTATACTAACCCGCCAACACGCGAACCCGAATAGGTTAACACGAACACGACTCGATTGTCACCCCTAATTTACGGTAATAAAAACGGTTCGTTATCTAACTCGGAAAATTTTTGTAAATTCGTTACCTGTCTATGACTTTAACCCGCCAACTTATCATGACTTGAGAGAAAACAATTGTGTATACCCTGCAATTAGTTAAAATATAAGATGGTCAATTTTTTGAAATCAAATCGACCTCGTCAACCTAATTCCACAGCTAAATAATATAAGAAGCATTAACCCATAACTTGATCTGAAAAACTATCGTACCTAAGATAGATTTGTTTATGAAACAAAGAAAGTTATATCTTTTGTTGCTTTCATAAGTAATTAAAATAGTGTATGGACCTAATTAAATAGACCTAAAAAGTGACATATCTCATAAATGACTTGTACAGTTATGCAACTGTACAAGTTATTAATGTGGTATGTCACCTTTTAGGCCTATTTAATTAGGTCCATTTATCATTTTTGAATTTTTTTATATTTCGAATTCAAAGATCATTGAGCTTTCCTTAAATGTTTAGCTGTTGGGAACTCTATTACTCCCTCCATCTTATAAATATTGTTCACAGTTGATTTTTAAATTTTTTAGTTTTTTTCTATTTGTGTTATATATTTCATGATGAAAAATATATGAATGAATTGAGTTTTAAATGTATTTTCATTGGTATAATTGATGCAGGTTTTACTGGCCAAGTTTTAATATTTATATAGTCTCGTTATACCTATGGTCTACCCTAATGCACTAACGGGCAGTGTACCCGGTCGTGTGTAGTGTAGTATTTGGTAAAACCGAGGTCGTCCCTAGAGCTACGTGTGTTGGATTATTACTAAGTCTAGGTGTCATTGATTTGAATAATGATTTCGATAAGGAATTAATTAACTACTAAAGCAGATAAAAGGCAAAGGTTTAATCAATAGAGGAGTGTGGTCCTAACCTAGTTATTCCTCCTAGCTAGTAATGTCTACGTCTACTTACTTCCAATTACTTCAGGTGGGGTCAAATTCGAGAGGATAACATTTGGTCAATTCCTAACCTAACGAGCAAAGATGCCACCACTTGGAGAAGTCGGTGTCCATTCATAAGTCCATTGTTCCTGGTCCCCAAGCCAAGTCATTGGTACCGCTACATGCTAGATTTATAATAGTGAGTGCCCGGGCGTTAGCAACTTAAACACTCACCCACTAATTCTTAAGTTCATCCAAACGGTAGATGATCAGTTGGTCAAATCGCACAAGTAGAGAGGGTCGTCAGTTGGTCATATCTTACCCTTCCCGTCTCAGTCTACTCACTTAGGTCAGTTAGTCATATCTCCTAAGCAACTAGCCTCTACCGCCATTCAAAACTACCGAAACAAGGGTAACTACCAATAAACTATGCATGAATACACTTAGAAATAATTATACGGAAGTAATATAAACGCAACAAAACAATTAAGGAATCATAACTAGGCCAGCACCAAGAGTTGCTTAGCCGCTCATATTAACCATACAAATTAATTCAATATTCAAAGTTACGAAATACATGAATCGAAAGTAAAGAAAAGATAAAATGCTAATGCTTATCGTAGGGGAGTGATTTCTCCCTTGGAGACAGCTCCGTATGCTCCTCTAGACCTGCCTTTGGCTTCTTCCCACGTTCTTTGGTTGTGGTATGTGGAATGGGATGATTTGAAATGCTGGAAATCATGGGGTATTTATAGGCCAGATCTAGGTTACGGCGTAACTAATATAAGAGTTACGCCGTAATCTTCAATTCCTTCATAATTTGCACTAAATCTGCTGGTTACGGCGTAACCTTATAAGTGGTTACGCCGTATCTTCAATATTACTTGGTTACACCGTAGTTGGTGAAATAGTTACGGCGTAATTATCAGCGGCGTGAAACCTCATTTGACCTAATAAGTTACGTCGTAGTATTTAGGGGGAGTTACGCCGTAATCTTCTAATGAGTTGGCTTTCTGAGTCACGCTTTAGTTACGGCGTAATGTCAGAGATGAGTTACGCCGCAACTTCTTCAAAGTCAGCATACTATGATAAATCTTTGATATTTACCTGAAAGTGGAAAACAATGGAAAACAAGCGTAAATCCATATAAATGATATAAATTACAAGCATTATCAGGGGAAATTGACACTTAATATTCAGGACTATTTGATGTTATCAAATATCCCCACACTTGAACTCTACTTTCCCTCAAGTAGACCTTATTAGAAAGATTCCTAAAAAGATATCTCCCATAACCTGGAAAATATAAGTTTACAAATCCCTTATGCTAGAATAAAACAAAGCCGAACACCACACGAAATGGGAACAAAACACTCAAATCTCTCAACTATTCTAAGTGTCAATTTCGGGTGATCACTCAATCGCACAGTCATAGCATGTATTCTATCATAAGCTTGGCAGTTACACAAATCTCCACCACTAGAGTTAAGGGCTAAACAATTCTCGAAGGCAATATGGGTAGACACGACAAAGGTTAAGGGGTGACTCGTCATTACTAACATGTCACGGCGAAGTGGACAAAATCAATGATACATGACCAAATCCATGGCCAAGACACCAAAGATTGCTCGCTGCATCACCTAGACACGCTTCATGACTAAAGGGTAGAATAAGACATGGGATATATAAATGGTGTAAAATAAAAATCAAGCAGGTAGTCTAAATCTATAACCAAGTCATCACCACTTACCATCCGCCCAAAGTTCAAGCTTTAAAGTCAAGAAACCGGATCATGAAATACTAGGTAGATGTGTCATTAGAGGACGTCATGATGGGCACACTACCTTTTTCTCCAACTGTTGGCATACTTACCAACTCCAATCTTCGAATGTGACCGAGGTGGCCTCCTCGATACTAAATCTATAAAGCTCATAACATAGTGCTTATAACAATGCACTTTACAATAACTAAATAACATAACAATTTTTTTTTCAACATAACAATAACAACTAAACATAACATCCCCCCACTTGAGATGAACAATGGGAATTCGGGGGGTCTTCAATGATCTTCAGGAATATGTCATCGATGAAAGCGTGATTTTCGAACCTTTCTAATTGAACCTTGAACTTAGGCAAATGATGACTTCCCAATCACAAATAAAGACTACAGGGTAGGCTAAGGTGTATAGGTGTATCGAAACAATATATTGGGTTAACAAAATGAGAGGAATGACTCAGATGGGTGTATCTAGGGGTATCTTGCACTAAAGGTGAGTGCAACAAAAGGGTTTCACATGGGGGTTGAGAAGTCGAGGTGACTAATCGATAGACACACAATGGTAGGCTATTTGGGTGATAATCCTATAATATTGCCTTCTAAAACTGAAAAGCCCAAATACATCGAGTTAACTCAACATACCTTGTCTATGGTCTCGAAATGATGCAAAGGCCAAATTCTAAAGTTTACAAGCTACCGGCACACTCATAATTTGGTGGATTTGGGGTAAAATATTGGAAACGGATAAGGCTAATCTCACCATATAATATCAAGGGTTGTATGTGCTCGGCTAAGGTCTAATCTAGTTTGGTTAAGAAAAACATGTCAAAATTTTAAAAATGGCATAATTTTTCAAAATAAACTAGAAAAACGAGGGCAAAATAAAGTTCAAGAGATAATTTTACTCCCGTCCCCCCCACTTGAATTATACAAAGTCCCTTTTGTACCAAGCGTTAAATAAAGGTGAAGTGAAAAGTAGAATTAGAGCGAGAACTTCCCTGAAATTTGCTCCAAAAAGAGAGAAGTCCCACGAAAAAGAGACGTGCCTTCGTATAAGCATCATGAACAAACTTCAATTCCTGAAATCACATTACCGACAAGCATAATTCTAAAAAGAAAAATAAAAACAAACCTAACTCACTTTCGTAGGAATCATGGTTGCATTTAGCATATGCAACAAGCCTTTTAAACCACTTGGTGTCCTAAGTGGACGAGTGAAGTCTCGTGAGGGTTTACAGGGAACACACCCACAAAGTTCATTTAAAATACTAATACAAGGTTATTGTGTTTTTAAAATGAAAGAAGTAAAGCAGAGGAAAGTTACGTCGTAACTCTTTGAGGGAGTTACGCCGTAACTGGCAAAACCTGACATAAGCTGCAAAGCGAGTGGCTACGGCGTAACCACAGAGATGATATTACGCCGTAAATGGTAATGCGTCTAAAATTCTGTTGCAAGGGGTTGGTTATGGCGTAATCACAGAGATGAGTTACGCCGTAACTAGGATCATATCAGCAAACCGTAGCAGCAATCATTTCCTCGTTTCCTGCAAAAATGGTTAAAAACACAAAACCCTACAGAAATGGAAACAAAATAAAAGAAATGGATAATTCGGGTTGTCTCTCGAAAGAGCATTTTTCTTTTTTTTACGAGTCTTTAAGTTAGACTCAGAGCCTTGGGGCTTTATGGGGGCCTTTGGGCTTGGCCGACTTCCTCCATGTCTTTTTTATTTGAAGAGGGCTGGTCCCAAACATGTGGAGAAATAAACCGAGTCATGGCGTATCTTTTCTGCAAAAAATTAGCTTTTTCCCACTAGCAACGAAATTTAACCTCATCTTCCCATTTTATTTTAACATATCCAAACTTTACTCGTAACCAATTTTCAAATGAGATTCCCCTGTATCCTACTTCACTTCTCTTATCTTCGTCAAAACATGCCCATTCCTTGCGTTTGAGCCATTTAGGTTCAGGGAATTCTCCTCCATCGCAGATCTGGCGTTTGGGGTTGCATGTAGGCCACGCCACGGTGAAGTCATCAGACATGATAGCTGGTTCACAAAAATGAATGGTCCAATCAATCTCGGTGAACCATTCGCTAAAAACATTATGCCCTTGTACCACTTTTTTCTGATAAGCTTTTCGTCTTCCCAGCACCACCAAACTTCCTCAGCCTCTTTAATTATTCGAATGAGATGTTGTCCTCCTCCGTTGCATCGTTTTTGAAAAGGGGAACACGTGGGCAATGTTACTGTTAGGAATTATAAAATTCCTTGTTAAAGTGTCGGTCACCCCAATTATGATTTAGCATATGTTAGCTCGTAGACGTGTCGTTATTTTCGTTACTTAGTAGTTAAATAGTTAATTAGTAGCGTAGAATAGTTTAGTGCAACACCGTGGAGGAAGGACGGGTCTTTACCCACTGTATCCCTGATCCACAGGCCGATAGGAGGTCGTGTATTTGTAAGTATATATACCCCTTCCATCCATGGAAGGGGTGGTGCTTCAATTCAATCTAACCTTTCATTTGTGTAAACCTCTAGCAAGAACACCCTCTCTCTCTACTTTCTCTCTCTAAAATGGAAAACATGTATTTTGATCTCCCAAGACCACCCGAATCATCTAACACAATAAAATAACGATCCTACAATTGGTACCAGAGCCAAGGTTGTTTGTGTGTATTGATTTTTGTGGTCTCGTATCATGGTTATGTTGGTTTTTGGATCATGTTAAAAACTGTTTTTAATACTATCTTTTGGGTCGGATAACTGTTTCCGATTACTTTTGTAGAAAACTATTTTTATCATGTTTTCGTACTCTCTTGTTTGGTTAACATATACATGTCTTAGTCATTCAGTATCATCAGTTGGTGTTCTCTAGTCCAAACAGTCAGTATATGATGTTTTGTTACCATTTCGTGAAGTCATTGTGGTCATTTCGGGTTGTCAAAAGCGTGGTCTAATGGGTCAAATGAAACTGTTTAATGTTTTTTTCTGGGTTTAGATGAATATGGTCGGACCTTGTCGGAAAACTCATCGGAATAACCACAAAATGGACCTGGCGACTTGTACTTATATCATGTAGCGAGTTGGTTGTTTCTTCATGGCGACTTGTCTTGACAAGTCGTCCGGATTTTGTATCACGGTTAGCGAGTTGAGTATCAAAAATTGCCTAGCGACTTGTATTTACAAGTCGTAGCGACTTGTCCTAGCGACTTAGTCTAGCGACTTGTCCTAGCGACTTGTCCTAGCGACTTAGTCTAGCGACTTGTCCTAGCAACTTAGACTAGCGACTTAGACTAGCGACTTGGCTAGCTACTTGGCTAGCTACTTGGCTAGCGACTTGGTTTAGCGAATTGGCTAGCGACTTGACCAGTAAACTAGCGACTTGACAGAAAGGTAGAAGAAGAAATGACTCGACCAACACGACCATATACCAATTACCAAACATCATGACCTCATCAACAACATCACTCATCTATGTCTTAACAACGATTACAATGGTCAAGACTCGGACTCATATTCGATTGATCTCAGTTTCTCTAACTTGGCGGAACTCAAGAGTTACATCAAGACCAAAGGTCTAAAGCAAGTTTAGAAATCTTTATTGATCAACTCATTACGATAAAGAAAAACAAGTCACTAGATCTCGGCTATTTGTTTCGTGGCATTCTATTACAACATCAAAACCACGAGGGTCAACACGAAACATACACCATCACAGATCCTATTGCATAAATCAAGAAACGAAAACAAAGGACAAAAAAGTAATTGATCTCAGATTATTTTTGTTTTCAAAACCATGAAAGATCTTTCACAAGAACTAACCCATCATCGATCATACTGAATAATAAAAGCATTGAAATCTTAAAGTAGATCTCGATCGGTTCGTGCATATTCATTGAATAATCAAGACCATCAAAAGGTATATGCCACGGAACCAAATCATCACTGATCCGTTTTTTTAAAACATATGGAACCATATTTTAAGATCTCGAGTTTTTCGTGTGTTGGTCAAGAACTATCCGACCATGATAAGATTTTCACTCTTCATCGATCAAATGATTCACAAGTTTCATCATATATCCGAATCTAATGATAAAGAAAATAACAAGAATGTTATCTCTTTTCTCATGGCTCATTAAATTAAGGTACAAAACAAGTCTCAATCTCAAATGGAACGTTTACAAGCAGTAGATACTTACCAAGAATTCATATCCTAATGAACTTGATGCCATCCCTGTGGCAAATTATCGAGACCTTCAAGCCATCCCTGTGGCGAGGTCTTGTTGTTGCTGTGTTGTGATTACTGTAATGGAAGAGAGTCTTGTGAAGTGCCTTTGGTATAGAATGAGTGAAGCAGATTAAGATGAGAGGGGTTGTCAAAAGGGAGGCGACTTGCTAATGGGATTAGGGTTTTTATGCGCTGCTATGATAATTGAAGCGTTATGTTGTGAGAAAGTTTTAGGTTAAGTGGGAAATGTGTACTCTTTAATACATCCGAATTATTAGGGCAAACCGTTTTCTTGTTGGGCCTTGTATGTAACAGCTATCTTGGGCCAAGTGTTTATGTTTATGGACCGAAGGTATACATATTGGACTCTTGGGCCGAATGAAAGTGGCTTAACAAAGTTAATGACCTACATATGTTACTTTGTGGACTTCAAGTATGGGTCGAATGTATATGGTTCGATGCATGTGGTATATTAGCGTTGAGTTACGTGGTATTTGCTGTCTCTCAGTTATAATCGTTTGATCAAATATCTTTTGATTCAAAATATTGCTATGAAGCCAGATTTGTATTGGACTTGGATTGAACTGAATTTAATTGATTTCATATCGGGTTTCATGGACTTAAACGAATTGAATGGGATCATGAAATGTAGATGTTGGGATTGATCTTATTATAGGACCTGGTCGTTTCATGTTGAACTGAATATGGTGCTTTTATGTGGGATTGTGTGTTAGTGGATTTTTGCTATACGCCACCTTTCAGCGTTTTTTTTCATAATCATGGATTTGGATATTCTGGTTATGAGACCTGATTGGTTATGAGTTTTGTGAGAATGAGCCTTGATGACATGATGTAGTGATTCATCATGTTATGAGTGTTGACAATTTGGTGTATGCATTTTCACGAAGAATATTGCATCATGGCTTGAATTAATGATTAAACAAAGTTGACTACGGGGTGTTTGTACGGTATTTCTTATTTGGATTTGAAGTGAGGTTTTTTCGGACGCGTTTACTTAGTTCGTCTTCTTTCTTTCTACCCGTCAGCGAAGATGACTTGTTTGGGCGTTTACAGAGTGTGATAAAGACTTGGCTATTTAGTTACGGTTGTGATTCTTTCTCGATTAACCCACAACGTAGGTATCACTTCGGTGTCTCCGCGATTGAGGATATGTCAAGAGGTCTTGTACATTGGGTACACCGTTTCTTCTTCACAAGAATTAGTAAAAGGTTAAGTAACAAATCTGGGGATTTCTACTTCATGATCAAGTTTGGTATATCAGGTTTACTTCTCCATGTGGTCACTACTATAGCTTAGGCCGTGATTGCGGAATGATGTGTTTACCAAAGTGTTAATTGGATGGTTGATGATGTTGGATAATGATTTGTTGATGAACTGCTGCATGTTCCCATAAAACAGATATTCACCGAAACCCAAATTGTCATAACACATTCAAGACGACATTATTTATGGTTTTGTCATGATTTTGTAAAATCCCGCGAAAGAACCTATTTCTCGGTTTAAATCATAGACTTGTAAAATCCCGTGACAATGGAAACATCCTAGTAATAATAAGGTGCATTTCCGGATCTATCTTACGGTTTATTCTTGGTTTTGTAAAATCCCGCGAAAGAAACTATTTCTCGGTTTAAACCATAGAGTTTTAAAATCCCGTATTGATGGAACCATCCTGGAGAAAGGAAAGTGTATTTCGGGATCTCATTTGATGCTGGTGCTACGGTTTCTGCTTCAAAGAAGGGATAAAAGGGTGTACTTCATGAATTGGATGTGTGTTTGGATATTCGTCATGGCGGTTTGGTTACTTCAATGTTTTACGGGGGTATGCTCACTTTACCATGGTCGGGATGAAACCATTATCAAAGTTCATTTAAATGTCAAAGATGGCTAGATTTGAGCTTAAATTAAGAAGATGTGACATCGGCGTTAATTCAGTATTATTTATTTGAGGTTGAAGTGAATATCACGGGCGAGTGTACTTAGTATCTGAAGGTATCGGGGATGGTTGGATGAAGATTCTTCGAGATCCTTCTTCGAGCTTATTATCAAAAACGAAGACTTGGAAATCTAGTTATTGTTGGGTGTCTTTTACCTTTTCTTTTACCACTTGGGGAATTGGGCTCATACCACCACAAAATAACTATCACTTTAAGGTGTTACGTTGTAGTGCTCAGTGTCACATTCAATTGTGGATTTTCAAGAGGTGGCATCGTCTTATACTTGATGGTTGGTTGGTTGAAGAGTATAGAGTATTTAGAGATTCAATGGAGCATGAATTCTCCGGCACCGCTCTTTGTTACATATGTGCAAGTTTAAGTCATGAGTTCGGGTTTTTTACTTTAGGTCAAATTCATCATATTGGGTTATCTCCATCAGCTGTCACGACAAAAAGCCTACTGAATGATAATGGGGTTGATTACATGTTTTGCTAAGAGAGCTGAAAAGAGAGAGATTATGACGTTTGAACATATCAGTTCAAGCCTCGTACTCTAAAGAAAAGAAAAGTGTACGTTTCAGTGCGCTTTATCTTCCAAAGAAGAGAAATCTTCTTATGACGTATGAACACTACAGTTCATGCCTCGTACTCTAAAGAAAAGAAAAGTGTACGCTTGGTCGCTTTATCTTCTCAAGAAGAAGAAATCTTCTCTATTATGACCATTCTCATCAACATGCTTCATACTTTTCCATGTGCTTAGTCATAAAGTGAACGGGCTACCAGCGATTGTTTTCTCATTCCACTTGCTCGATTATAATGAAGATGGCGACATCATGTGTTGATTTTGCGGGAGAGAAGTGTGAATAGAACATTCGGATGATTTTCACTTACTTAATCAAGAATGGCAACTCCGTATGCAATTCTTGAGGGGGAGAAGAAGTGTGAATTTTTGCATTGTTGATTGATATTAGAGAATATAAATGGTCATACGGCTCTAAACTCATGTAAGAACCGAGCTTCTTCTTATCGGTCATCTTCACATGGAGTTTTTCTCTTTTAAGAGCCGTTGGTTGACATCTTCACTCGGATTGATGAGTTTATTGACAAAGTGCTTCTGGTTAATGCTTCACGTATACATCAACATGATGATTCGAACAATCTCTCTGTTCTTGTTTGATGTGATTGGTAGTTTGGTGTTACCATCTTATGTGTTCGTTGCGGCTGATTGCTTTGATTTCCTTGATGAACATCTTTCTGTTCTTGTTTGATTGGGAGGGATTTTAGTTAAGGGTATTTGCAAGATGTAAGTTAATCGGGATGCTTTTTGGTGGGATGCTTTTTGGTGTGAGTTGAAGATGTTAACTATTTATTCCCCAACTGCACAATCTTGAAGAAGGAATTTATCAAACAGATTGTCGGTTTAGGGGAGAGCACTAATTGGGGGAATGTGATATGTGAATTTAATCCCCAATTAGACTTGCTCACATTATTCAGCATGTTGATTCTCACAAAGACTTCAAGCAATCTTCTCAACAAATTTCAAGTATTTGGGCTTACAAAGAGTTGTTGATTACGAGTGTCAAAACCGGCAAGCGTAAGGAGACTCACTTATAAACACAAAGCAAGTAAACTTGATGAACTTAACTCTTCTAAGTAACTGAAGACATCCCGGGAAGACAAATGTTAGTACTGCAGAGAAACTCAAGGTTTGACTCATGGTGAGTAAACTTGATGAGCTTAATACTTCTAAGTGATTGAAGATATCCCAGGAAAACAATTGTCATGACCGCAGAGAAACTCAAGGTTTTACTCATCAAGGCTTTTTGTGTTATTATTCCAACTACGTAGGGGAAGTGATGTTAAGAGAAAGTTTCGAAGATAAAAGAGGTACACTAGTATGTGGTGATTTCGATGGTATCGCAATGATCAGGGGAGAGATATTGTGTACATTGGGGATGCTCAAATTTGTTTCACTTGAGTGCTTAATTAGTGATTCAGAGATATAATCACTTATTCCGGTGTTGACATCGAGAGATTGTCACCGCAGAGATAATCAGTGACTTGGCATGCTTCTTCAATGTTATCGGTTATTCATTCCTTGTGTATTGGTATACTTCGGATACTTGAGCTTCATACACATTCATCAGGGACGAAAGATGTGAACATAGGGGAGGTGTTCTACATTACCCTCTTGATGTGTATTCGGAGAGTTCTTGGATATTGGTGTACTTCGGGTTCTTGAGCTTCATACACGTTCATCAAGGAAGAAAAATGTGAACATGGGAAGGTGTTCTTCATTCCCCTCATGAAGTGTATTTGGGAGAGTTCTAGAGCATTATACAAAGAGATTTGACTGCATCAATTCAACTACTTGGGGAATTGCTCTCTTGACACCTTTTGGAATGGATCGCTTGAGACTTAGTTATGAAATTTGAGAAGATTATTAATGTGTGGGATGATACGTTGTTGTTCTTATGGATGATATAACCCCGAACGGAGATTCTCGATTATCGGTCTTAAAAGGAGCGGCGATTTATGATAATGGTGTGCTTCTCTGTGCACTGGCTAAGGAAAGCTTGAAATAGAGCTTGAATCTGCTCATCAAAGGATTTTTCGGTTTGGGGAAGTGCGCCAGTCTCACTTTCAGATGGTTCAATTTCTTTCTTCAATGCAAGAGCCTCGAAAGCTTTGGTGGTGAAAGTTTTAGGGATGATGACTTCTATCTTCTACAACGGGGCTGCTTGATATCCTTATCTCGGTACTCGTATCATCATCTTCTTAAACTATATCATCTACTCTATCCTTGTAAATATTTATTCTAAAAACAAAATACAAAAATATAAAACCAACAAAAAGAAAATAGAAAAATATAAAACCAACAAAAATTCATAAAAATCAGAAAAATTTGAAAAATACCAAAAATATGTTTTCTCAAGACATGTCTTCTGGTATCGATAACATCTACGGTCTTAGAAATGTCATTCAATAATGGCACGGGACCATAGATGAAGTTCGAGCAGGAGGTGTAAATATTCCTTTCTAAACATGTCTCAAACTATGGCTTACGGTTATTTGATTGTAACCCGTGCTTCAAAATAATGGCTTACAGTTATTTTAGCTGTAACCAGGCTTCAAATGGTGGCTTGCGTTACTTGTAACGCTTAAACTATGGCTTGCTATTATTTCAGATAGCAACCCGTTCTTCAAGAAAGGAAAGTGCTGCGCTAAACAATTTTCAAAATATCGTGCACTTATCCTAAAAACAAAACAAGGAAAGTATGTCGGGCTGCTTTGTTCCTACACAAATGTTTTTCCGTCTAAAATTCTTTAGAAAAATATTTGGTGTTTTCAAAATGGTGGAAAATGAGTTGCTTTAAAACAATCAGATTTGAGTTTTTATAAAATTTGGAAACTCAATCAATGACTTCAGCACTTTTAAAACTTTTCATAAAATGAGTCATGGATTGAGGGGGATAATGTTTTCAAATCTATATCTTCTAACGAGCTTCTTAATTATCCTAATATGCTTAATTAAAAATGATGTTAACCTATGTTGAAGGACTAGGTGCCTAGGATATGATTGCTAGGTTTAGATGATTAGAGTTTGATGAACACATTATTCTCATACATTTATATGATCGATTGATATGTTGCATTGACTTTTATTAGTCGATTGTTGTTTGGGTGATGTCGACCACCATATATCTGTATGTGTGTTCACTAACGTATGCAGGTATCTTGGTATAAGAATGTTCCTGATCCGGATCCCACATAATATGATGTTTGGATGCGAAAGGAAAGGGTAACTATATCTTGGGTTGACAAATGAAGAAACGGAGCTTAATTGGACTTCTATGGAGAGTTGGCATAAATGCTACGTAAGAGGTCTCACTTTGCATCGTGAGATGGTTTTCTTAAGTGATTGAAGAAACGGAGCTTAATTTGACCTCAGTTGGCATTCAAAATGCAGCGTAAGAAGAAGTCTCACTGCATCTGCAGACGGTTTTTCTTCCAAGCCCTAAAGCAACAACCAAAAGCTTCTCAACCACCTAACATATCTTTGTGCGAGGATAATTGATGATACCATTTTCTAAAACTTTGAAAAATTGTTTTGAAAATGGAAAAATATTGTTTTGAAAATAAATTGGACTAAATTTTGTAAATCACGGACTTCATTTTATCAAAATTTAAGTCACTCAATTATCGACTTCGGTCATCGATTGAGGGGAGAGTGATTTAATTTAAAATATTTTCAAACAATATATCTTCAAAAGAGTCCGTTGTATGCGAAATTATGTGGTGATCTAAAGATTTAATGTTATGTCATGGTATGATTTTTCTTTTGAATCAAGGTCTTTCAAAATGAAAATTTTTTGTTCTTGTTTGATTGTGAAATTGTTTTATTTTACTTAAAGATCTCTTAAAACAAATCATACCTGACACTAACAATCTTTAATGTCTAAATTGTCCTATCTTGTCATTTTTCAAAATTAAATCTTGCCACGTCTTTCCCCTAAAATTTTCTAAATGATTTAAATCTTTTGGGATTACAAATCTCAAATGGTTTGAAATTTTTGATCACGGGAGAGATCGTGATTTAAATCTCAATCTGTTTTAATGGAATTGGTTTTAGTCCTTCAAAGGCACTCCTGCCTCCATGTGCCAAACGATTTCAAATACACAATGCACATGTTGAGGAGGAGGATTTATCCAAAAACCAGATGAGTATTTAAACAAGGCCACATTTTCTCCCATGTTTTCTAAACCTAATTAAATCACTTGGGATCTAAAATCTCAAAGGGTTTGATATTTTTGATCGGGGGGAATTTGTGATTTAATAATGAAATTTGATAAAAGGTGATCGTTTTTGATTTAATTGTGCATGCTCGCTCTCATATGTGCTAAACGCTTTCGAATCTCGAAGCACATATTGAGGGGGAGCAAAACTATCGAGGTACAAAAAGTTTTTTTTAAAGAGACTTATAAAGTACCTTGATTGAGTATTCAAATGGTTTTCTTAATGGCCTTTGTGATCGTGGATGTGCTTCAAAAGAACTCTTGCCTCTATGTGATAAAATGATTTTAAATATCCTATGCACATATTGAGGGGAGAATTTACCAAAGAAAATCAAATGGCTTTTTCGTAGGAAATTGTGATCAAGAAATTATTTCAAAGAAATTATTTCAAAGAACTCTTGCCTCCATGTGCCAAACAATTTTAAATCATATGCACATGTTGAGGGGGAGCATTTTCTAAATGATCAAAACTATTAAGGTACAAAATGCTTTGATCTCGTATCACAAGTACCTTGATTGTTTTTCCAAATGATTTTTCAATTGGTTTCAAGGAAGAATGAACTGTACCAAAAGACCGACCATTTTACTTTATGTATGGAGTTATAAGGATGGTGAGGTTAGATATTTGTTCCCACGATCCACGCCAGAATCGAGGGATCTACCAGGGACAATCCACTAGATAGTGTAGAGTCCTTAGGTATATTGAAAAAAAGGAGAAAATGAGAATATGGGAAGAGTGCCGGACTGAGATTGAGAGCTAGACTGGAATAAACCCAACAAGGTTCTAGTTATGAAGTCTCGGTAAGCACTGAAGGGGTTGAAGAATGAAAAGAATTGAATGAGAAAAGGGTGAAAAGAAATAGCCCTCCATTAATTCAACCTTAGGGCAGAACCGGGTTCAATACATATGCTACTGATGGTAACATCGGTATTGAAGACAAGACGTCATGGACCCACACGACCGCACTCAACTTCCCAAACCACTCAAGTTCCTCTTAAAAGGACTTGTTTCATTCTCACGGGAACCGACATTATCTATCGACTTTCTCTTAGAGATTGTTGATATTGAAGAAGGAGATCCTCTTCCTAGTCTCCGGTATAGGAACCAAATGTGCACTATTGAGTCTAGAGCCAAGAGATCATCCACAATATCTCGTTAGGACACAAAATTAATGAAGACCTGCTGTTTCACACAATGTGGAAAGTAAGTATATATTAAGAGTCCTACGCATTATCCTTGTGGTATTGCTAGAACATCTGAGTGGTATGTAAAAATATTCACGATGAAGATGGAAAGCCTTCTGGAGCCAACATCAAACAAGCTTCTGGTAGGTGGCATGTGAGATCTATTCTATAGATCAACCATGTGACAACCGGATAGAAACGATGGGGCGATTCACTCGTGAATCAACCTTGGTCCAGGAAATGGATTGACGGATGCTTTTGGAAAACCGTTCGATGTGCAAATCTTTTCTTGTCTCTAGCACGTCGAATGTGTACTTATGTTTTCAAATTCAAAAAGTATCTCTGATTGAAAAAATACTTTTGGAAAAACCGTTCGATGTGCAAAATTCTTCTTTTCTCTAGCACGTCGAATGTGTACTCTTTTCAAATACAAAAAGTATTTTGATTGAAAATTGATCTTTCTCATAAAACCTTCGTCGTATTGCAAAACTCTTTCTTCAAGCAATACGCGATTGTTTTTCAAATCATTTTTCATCAATCAGTGAATCTCAATTTGCTGGTTCACTCACTCCGTGTTGTCTTCTTTGAGACGTTCCGGTTTGAGAACAGCTAGAGCAGCTGCGAAACCTGTCAAGGAGATTCTTAGGAATCCTACGATCATCACGGCAGTACTTGTATCTGATCAACGGGGAACCGTGGGCCGTGTACCTCAATTCAACGAAAGTGATCAAAGACACTTTCGTGTGTTTTATTGCTAACTGTTGTTTGCAGGTAGATTTGGACGGTTGCATGATCGAGAGAATTGAGGAGTCATTCAAAGCCGCATGCTCAAAGATCCACACTTAATTTGAAGAAATCATGACTGGTGCATATCTACATAACCTGGCTCTGATATTTCATACTATGCTTCGCTGCTGCAAATATCATGAACCGCAAGGCTTCCGCTACTGATGGAAAGATGTCATGATTCAAAAGTGTGAGCATGTCGGTCCAAAAGTCACAACTTCACATGTTGGCAACACAATAAAGGGTGATCCGAGATTTGTCTGTGGTGATGATCTCAATGAAAGCTCGAAGATCATCAAAATGTGGATCAGTTTAAAGGCCTCCACTTAAAGTACAAATCTATGCGGACTTTGAAGAATCGCTACTAATGCACAAAGATTACTGAACTTGAAGAATTGATGTCTACGAGCTCAGAACTAAAGTCAAGAATAGAATGCTAGGACACAAAATGTAATTTATGGGGTGACCTCCTTGGGGAGATTGTTAGGAATTAGAAAATTCCTTGTTAAAGAGTCGCCACCCCAATTATGATCTAGCATATGTTAGCTCGTAGACTTGTCGTTATTTACGTTATTTAGTAGTTAATTAGTTAGTTAGTAGCGTAGAATAGTTTAGTGCAACACGCGGGAGGAAGGACGGGTCTTTACCCATCTGTATCCCTCGATCCACAGCCGATAGGAGGTCGTGTATTCAGGTGTATATATACCCTTCCATCCATGGAAGGGGTGGTGCTTCAATTCAATCTAACCTTCATTTGTGTAAACCCTCTAGCAAGAACACCCTCTCTCTACTTTCTCTCTAAAATGGCAAACATGTATTTTGATCATCCAAGACCACCCGAATCATCTAACACAATAAAATAACGATCCTACAAGCATTTTGGTCCCATCAATTAAACAAGTATCGTGAGCAATAACAAAGGAAGTTTCCCATAACAACGAATCAGTAATGTGTAAGGTGGATTCTTCTCATTGCTTTCATTGTCACTTGATTCGTCCCTCAGAAATGGCCAAAGTATGAAGGCGGAAAACCTATCTAATCATCTAATTCAACTTCTATGAATCTTCAGTAGTAAGAATTTTTTATCTGTCCAAGGCATAAGGTTTTGTCCAATTTAAATTCTATTCTATCACTATAATATGCCAATGAGTCGAGGAACGGTTTACTAAGAATCAAACGCTTTTGTTTTTCTTCATGTCCATAACCACAAATTCCCGCTAAAAGAATCCATTCCACCTTTACACAAATCCCACCGTGAATTCTAACCTGAATGCCTTTGTCTTATCTCATCTCAATCTACCGCGATATCCATTATTCCAAAGATGAATTAATTTGAGTGTTAAAAATAGGGAGAGAGGCATGATATTTACGCTAGACCCAATATCTACAATCCCCAAAATATCATAATTCCCAACCTAACATGGAATGACTAACCCGTTAGCTTAATATCCCAACCTAAAACAATTGCTTTCATCGACTCCGGTTAAACTTTTCGAGACATAGTTGCCACGTAGAATCGGGAATAGCTATTTGCAACCCATCGCGGGTTGTCGCATTTCTTCGCCCTTCGTAATTTTCTGTTGTAGAATAGCACTCCTTAATTCCTTCGAATTATTATCAACAAAAACAGCATTGCACCCAACCATAGGTTTGGTCATCTCCGGCTCAAAGTTGCTCATCTCAATTTCAGCACTGAGCTTTTCTATCATGGTTTCAAGGTTTTTTAGGGTTTTGTCGTGCCTGGAGAGATTTTTATTTGTGTTATCCTGGAAATCCCTGAGCCATTTATCTTGTTCTTTTTGCTTTTGGGCTGAACTTTCCAAGAATTTGTTTATGGTTTCTTCAAGGTTGGGCCTTTTTTCTCCATAAGGCCCACGGTTGTAGTTTCCACGGTATCCGTTATTATTTCGTTTATCTCCGTAAAACGGTCGATTTTCTACATATTTTGCTTCTTCAATAATATTTTCTTCGTCAACACGAGGACAATTTTTCGTGAGATGTCCTCCCCCACAGCTTTCACAACCCACTTGGATAGCATGAACGGTTTCTCTGACTTTCAGCATATCTCGACTTAGATTTTCAATTTTACTAGCGATTGCTGCAATCCCGTCAAAACTTCTGCTTTGGTTTCTTTTGCTTCCTCCGTCGTGGCATTTTTGAGAATGATCAGCCATTTTTTGAATGACTTCAATTGCTAGAGTAGGAGTCATGTTCGGAATAGGTCCTTGATAGTCCAGGATTTGTCTTATAGTTACGTTGATTCCTTTGTAAAAAATGTTGACCTTTTGCTGGTTGTTCAGATCATGTGTAGGACATTTGTAAATCCCAGGCTTGATACAACGTTTCATCATCTTTTTGTTTGAAATTATGGATATCCAAAAGCTGGTTAGAAATCTTCGACGGAGGACAATACCTTTGAATGAAATGCTTCTTAAGTAGAGCCAAAGTATTAATTGCCTGACGCAATCTTTCAATCCATCTTTGGCAGCCCGGTAAGAGTCGGGGAATACCCTTAGCATAACAAAGATCATGAGACACGCGGAATGTTGAAAAGGCTTGCGATGTATAGGACATTTTCAACGTGCTCATATGCATTCTCGCCCCTGTTCCTCGAAAAAAGGGTTAGCACGAAGCTCCTCATAAATTGGTCTTTAATTTGAAATGGACATCACTCCAATCGGCAGCCCTTGTTCTGCTCTTGTCAGCATTCAAATATTCCTCAAGATTGAGATCATCAATGTTAACAACTTCCATGGTACCTGAAAACTTGAATAATGATCGTGAGAAATATAGAAAAGTTTAAAACAAAAATGAAAGACTTAATAGCAATCCTATATAACACCCTGCCGTCGGCCAAAAACTTGATGCGTGTTTACTGACGGTTTTAGAATTTATAGAGTCTCGTTATACCTATGGTCTACCCAATGCACTAACGCGCACCCGTCGTGGTAGTGTAGTATTCGGTAAAACCGAGGTCGTCCCAAAACTATGTGAGTTGGATTAGTACTAAGTCCGGTGTCATGATTTTAATAATGATTTATAAAGGAATTATTAACTACTAAAGCAGATAAAAGGCAAAGGTTTAATCAATAGAGGAGAGTGGTTCTAACCTAGTTATTCATCCTAGCTAGTAATGTTTATGTCTAATTACTTCCAATTACTTGGTGGGTCAAATTCAATATAGGGCATTTAGTCAATTAGCCTTAACCTATCAGAAAGATGCCACCATGGAGGTCGGTGTCCCTTCATGTTCAGTTATTCTCGGTCCTGCCAAGTCATTAAGTACGCCATGCTAGATTTATAATAGTGAGTGCCCGGGCGTTAGCAACTTATACACTCACCCCCAATTTTAAGTTCATCCAAGCGGTACATGATTATTTGGTCAAATCGCACAAGTAGAAAGGGTCTTCAGTTGGTCATATCTTACCCTTCCCATCAGTCTACTCCACTAGTGGTCAGCTATCGTATCTCCTAAGCAACTAGCCTCTACCACCATTTAAAACTACCGAAACAAGGGTAGCTACCAATAAACTATGCATGCATACACTTAGAAATAATTATACGGAAGTAATATAAACGCAAACAAAACAATTAAGTAATCATAACTAGGCTACCCTTGATTTGTTGGCCTAGTTATGAAATACATGAATCGAAAGTAAAGAAAAGATAAAATACTAATGCTTATCGTAGGGGAGTGATTTCTCCCTTGGAGACATCTCGTATGTTTCTCGTAGACTCACGCTTTGGCTTCTTCCCACGAATCTTCTTTGGTTGTGGTGTGTGGAATGGGATGATTTGAAATGCCTGGAAATGCGTGGGGTATTTATAGGCTGGTCCGGATTACGCATTGGCTGTGAATATAAGAGAGTTCGCCGTAATCTTTAATTCTTCCTTAAGTAATTTGCACTAGATCTGCTTGGTTCTGCATTATCTTCAATATTACTTGGTTACGCCGTAGTTGGTGAAATAGTTCGGTATTAATTATCAGCGTGGAACCTCATTTGACCTAATAAGTTACGCCGTAGTCTTTGGGGGATTGCAGTAATATTCTAATGAGTTGGCTTCGAGTCACGCGCTTTTGTTCTGGCGTAATGTAGAGATCGTAGTAACTTCTTCAAATCAGCATACTATGATAAATCTTTGATATTTCTCCAATTCTGCGTCTCTTTAGCTCCAATGCTCGTAATTTACCTGAAAGTGAAAAACAATGGAAAACAAGGGAAAACAAGCGTAAATCCATATAAATGATATAAATTACAAGCATTATCGGGGAAAATTGACACTTAATATTCAGGAATATTTGATGTTATCAATAATTCTCATCAAGTATTATATAATACAAATAAAAATATTTAAGGTAAAAGTTGCAAAATAAAATACTTTAAAAGTCAACACAGGACAATAATTATGAGACGGAGGTTGTATCAATTTATCACCGACATATCACTACTACAATAAGTCCTTACGAGACCTGTTGTAGAATCCATCAACACCAGTTTTTCATGAAAGTCTCTAAGGGGCTTTCAATGTGAAAATCATAGCGAGACCGGTTTTTTAAAAACCAGTCTTATTTATCGCAATCGAAACCGGTTTTTAGCTATATACCGGTCCTAATATCAATATCGAGAACGGACGATTGTCTTTCAAAGAGACAGTGGTGGAGGCAGAAAGTTTTTCGTGGAAGGAAAACCATCAACATACTTTAACTAATAATATATTTGGGAGCTTTGTGGTACTCCCTCCGTCCCATATTAATTGTCCACTTTTACTTTTTTAGGTCTTACTTTTTCTACTTTAACCTTAAATATTTTTGTTTGTGTTATATAATACTTGATGTAAAATATGTAAAAGATTGAGTTTTAATGTAATTTCATCGGTATAATTTTTAGTAAATATTATATAACACAAGCAAAAATATTTAAGGTTAAAGCTGAAAAAGAAATACTTCAAAAGTCAAAACTGGACAATTAATATAAGACGGGGGTAATATTAATTAAATAATAGTTGGGGCATGGGTAGGCCAGCTTTTTTATCGGGCATTAAGAAAGGAGGGCCAAACTTAAATATCTTTTTTTGCACATGAAATGCAAAAGATTATATATTATCGGACCTAATTCAAGGGGGGTCAGCACCCTTTCCTGTCTAACTGTAGCTCCACCCGTGCTAGGGGATCTGCATGTAAAAAAGGTATACAAGATGAGTCACTTTATTTTGCTTACCCACAAATCCATGCATACTAACGGACAAATCCCCACCATCCATCTAGTATGATCTAATGGTGGAAATTAACCTAAGATTTAATATGTCAACCAAAGTCCATGTTTTTTTATTGTCTTTTTGTCTTTCTTATTTATTCACAATTTTCTTTGTTTTTTTTAATTTACGTTTTTTTTAATTCACGTTTTCTTTTCTTTCTTTTTTTTTCTCTTCGCTTTCATACGTTTTCGTCTGTTTTCGTCTGTTTTTTTACGTTTTCGTCTGTTTTCAGACGTTTTTGTCTATTTTTTTCCGTTTTAATATGTTTTTGTCCGTTTTCATACGTTTTCGTCTATTTTCAAACGTTTTTGTCCGTTTTCATACGTTTTTGTCTATTCTATTCAATTTTTATACGTTTTCGTCCATTTTTAGACGTTTTCATACATTTTCGTCCGTTTTCATACGTTTTTGTTCGTTTTCGTCCATTTTCACACGTTGTAATCCGTTTTCATACATTTTCGCTCGTTTTCATTCGTTTTTTACGTTTTCATCCATTTTTAGACGTTTTCGTCTATTTTCAGGCATTTTCGTCTGTTTTATACGTTTTCGTCCATTTTCGCCAATTTTCATATGTTTTCATCCGTTTTTATATATTTTCGTCCGTTTTCAGACGTTTTTGTCCATTTTCATACCGTTTTCAGACGTTTTTGTCTATTTTCATTTGTTTTCATATGTTTTCGTCCATATTCGGCGGTTTTTATACGTTTTCATACATTTTCGTCCGTTTTCATAAATTTTCATGCTTATTATTAAAATTTATTATATTACATGTCCAATATCACTTGTGATATTTTATAAAAATATTTAATGTCTAACATCACATGTGATATTTCATAACAAGTATGCTTTTTTAACCTTTAATATCAACTGAGATATTTCATTGCTCTGTATATTTTTTATATATTATCACATATGTGTTTTCGAATATTTTTATAATTTTCAGTTACAAGATAGTTTTTGTGCCTTTCATCGCAATGGACAAGCACATATTTTTTTTAATGCAATTAATGTTATCTATCACTTATGATATTATATTGTTAGTAGAAATAAAAGTGTTCAAGCCTATTTAGATGAATTCTTATTTTGCTCAAAAACAATGCTAATTTAATGCAACACTTGTTTGATTTTGAGAATACGTCAAGTTTCTATTTTCATAGTTTGCTTTCTTTTTATTCATTTTGATATTTGTAAGTGACACTTTTTATCTCTTGTGATATAACACTGTAAGGAAGATGAAAAGTATTTAAATTGTCGTTCTTAGTTACTTAAGAGTAATATCTCATGTGATAAAGCAATGTAATATGGCACTAATTCTGTTATTCTACATATGAGTAATATCATAGGTGATAAAGCAATAGAATGCAACAATAATTCTGGTATTCTACATATGAGTAATATTACATGTGATAAAATATAAAATGACCAAAAGTAGAAATCATTTATGTTTGGTTATATATATATTCAAATAACTCAAAATCATATAAGTCTACATCATTGTGTACAACAGCTAACATGAACTTTTTCTAGTTACTTCCATAATCCTTTTCTTTCTTTTGGGTAAAAGGGCTTCACCCTAGTAAAATAATCCTTTTCTTTCTTCGTTATTTCACAAAATGCTTCATCTCTTCCTCGTTCGGATGTTCAGTTGCAAAAAGCGGCCCAGTCAAAAATTGCAATTGTGGTTGAAGAAAGCACAACATATCCATATAATAAACTGAAGAAGCTCAAACACTTGTGATATAATGTTTGATATCACATGTGATATCACCGGTGATATCACATGTGATATCAACAGTGATATCACCGGTGATAGCACCTTTCATATCACCGGTGATAGCACCTTTCATATCACTGGTGATAGCACGTGTCATATCATGAGTTCCTCCAAAAATCCTATACCAAAAACCCTAAACCCCTAACCACTAGGTATAATATCACAATTGATATATACCTAGACCCTAAACCCCTAACCATTAGGTACAATTCAACAAATAGAAGAAAGCCGACACACTTGTGATATCAAAGGTTACTGCAAAAGCTTAACAACATAAGAATGAGATACACTGCAAAGATCCTTCTCACGAAATGAATGACCAAACACTTTATAAACAAACTAAAGAAGCTCAAACACCTATGATATCACAGGTGATATCACATGTTCCTCCATCACTACCATTGATTCAACAAAAGAATAAACACTATTATCACTTGTGATATTTCAAAAACATAGTTAATGGTTGAATCAGCAAACTAAAAAAGCTACGGTTGAAGAAAGCACAACATCTTTATAAACAAACTAAAGAAGCTCAAACACTTGTGATATCACACATGATTCACATGTGATATCACATGTTCCTCCATCACTACCACTGATTCAACAAAAAGAAGAAGCACTATTATCATTTGTGATATTTCAAAAAAATAGTTATGTTTATTTAGTTGTTGTGATATCTATTTAACTAGTAAACAAAACACATCAATCCAATGCACTTCAAAGCAAAATTAAACTAAGCAACTTAACTAGTAAACAAAATTACACTATCATGAACTCAAAATATCACAGGTAACAATTTGAGACCCATTGGTTAAACTTGAGTTTAGTTGGTTAAAAGTGGTTTGTTTTTTTTTTATACATTTTTTATGTGTTTATCCGTTTTTATACTTTTTGTATTTTTTGTACGTTTCCATATGTTTTTTTAAGTTTTCATACATGTTTGTACGAAAACGTGTGAAAACGAATGAAAGTGTATGAAAACGCACGAAAACGTATAAAAACGTACGAAAACGCACAAAAATGGACGAAAACATAAGAAAATGGACGAATACGTATGAAAACGTATGAAAGCGTAAAAACACGTCTGAAAACGGACGAAAACATATGAAAAATGGACGAAAACGAAAGAAAACATATGAAAACAGACGAAAACGTATAAAAACGAAGAAGAAGAAAAACGTTAATTAAAAAAATGAAGTAAAAAAAATGTGAAAAAAATGGAATTGGGTTGAAATATTAAATCTTAGGTTAATCCTCATCATTATATCAAACTAGATGGACGGTGGGGATTTGTCCCTTGGTAAGCACCAAAATAAGAATAAGCGTTTGAACTTTTCTCATACAGGATATGTTGAGAGCTGGAATAGAAAACAAAATTTCTAGAACATATATATTGGGTGCATTATAGTTAGCGAAAATTACCTGTTTGGCCCTGCAGAAGAGGACTTCTCCTACAAAGGACCACTTTATCTCACATTACCTATTTGGCCAACTTGTTCGCTGCTTCTAAGTAGAGAAGTAAAGAAATACCAAGTGTTCGGTCCAGATTTAGCCAAAAGAAAAAATAAAACATTAAATGGCCACATCACCATTTCAATGCCAATAAGCAGCGAATTCCTTAAAAAAAAAAAACAAAAAACAAAAAAAAAACAAAACAAAAACTCTGGATTAAATTTAGAGAATATCACCATTTCACAGTGCCAAGTCACCATTTCAAATACATATTTTATATAACAAACTTTATTCATTGAATATCTATCAAATGTCTAGCTAATTCGCTAATAAAAAAATATACCATTGTGAAGAGCTCTGAATTACGAACAAAACGAGCTTAATATCGATATGCTTTTGACGTGATGATTAAATTTTTTTTTGAAGTTTTAAATATTAAAAAAAAGAAAAAAAAATCTTTCTAAACAAACTCTTAGGGCACGTTTGGTAGAGAGAATTTCAGAGAAATGAAATGAGGTAGAGAATAGAAATTTAGAGAATTGAAATTAATGAAGAATTTTGATAAACTTCTGCTGTTTGGTAACATCAGAGAAATTGACATGAGAAATTAGTTATTTTAATATATATTTAAAATTTTCTTGACTAATAAATGAATAATAAAGTTATGCAAAAGCAATCTTAATCTTGATTTACATTTGCGATAGCCATGGATGCATACATTAGAGTAAGACAAATCGAGATAGAACCTGCAACTCACTTGTTATCACAAACTACAACTCAACCGAATCTTATTGAAATGAAAAGATGAAACAATTTACAGATCTCATAAAACTAAAAACCCATGAATCGAAAATCAAACAAGAAGGATATCATAAAATTATAGATCCCACAAAAACAACAAGTTGGATGATATATTGTTGTTGGAGTATGAACAAATGAAAGTAATAATGATGGAGTGGGTTGAAAATCTGGGAAAATAAAATGAAGAACAGGGATAAAGTTTGACATTTGAATATATTCTTGTGCAAGTGTGCGACTCACGTGACCTTTTGTTTTATACTCTTTGTTTTTATATCGGAAAAAAACGGAGATTTCCTTTTCCATTCAAAAAGGTTAGGAAATGGGAGAAATAATTTTACATGTGGTTGGTTTTCTCGAGAATTTATATTTCTCGGCTTTTTCTTTTCTCTACGCTACCAAACGATAGAAATGGGTCTATTTCCATTTCTTTAGTCTCAATTCCCCGTACCAAACATGCCCTTAAGTCACAAGGACCAAAGACATGCAATTTTACGAAAGAGGAAACTCGTTTGGAAATAAAAACGTAAACATTTATTATAAGATATTTCCCAAACGATATATAAAAATCTGTAAATATTCAAAAGTTGAAGGGTGAGTTTTGCACCTTTTTTTTTTTTTTTTTTTTTAGGAATTTGCTATTTATTGGCAGCGAAATGGTGATGTGGCCATTCAATGTTTTATTTTTATTTTTTTGGGCTAAATCTGGACCGAACACTTGGTATGTTTTTACTTCTCTGCTTATAAGCAACGAACAAGTAGGCCAAATAGGTAATGTGAGATAAAGTTGTCCTCTGCAGGAAAAGTCCTCCTCTACAGGGTCAACCTGGTAATTTTCGCTTATAGTTAAGCTTACTTGTTGCATCTGTTAAGTTGGTTTCATTTATATATTCTAAAACCATTTTTTTAAGATACCACATTGCATGTGGCTTTGCCCATTGATGTACAAATACAAACAAGTTAACTCAAATCAAAGTTGATTAAAATTGTTCACTTCCTTTAATGTGTGGGTTCGGTTTCATAAAGTGTGATATAACATCTCTTAAGATTTTGTTCACATATATAATTGCTTCATGTAAACATCGATCTCTTATGTCATAATTGTGTTGGGTGTCATCACATCAACTATCGTTTATTACTATTAGGCTTGTTTCAACGGTGATGAATTCGTGGAGGGGTTAGCAGATGGGTTACGACTCCTCTAATTAAATTTTTGGTCGACAAAGGTTTTAGCAAGTACAATCTATAATCTATAATACTTTATAATGCATTTAGGCTTTCTAAAATTAGAAGGCTTAAAAATTCAGATTTTTTTACTTGCTTATTATGGAAAGAGTTTTTCTAACAAAAAATTAAGATAAGCTGCTGAATCATGCTAAATGAGATGACATGTGTCACTTCTTAACAAACTACAAGCCTAACTTCTAACAAATTCCAAACCTAACTCCTAACCACTAAAAATTAAGATAAAGATTTCTCAACTAAAAATTCATCTTTATTTTTAAATTAAAATATCTTTTTATCTACTTATTTTTTTTATAATCTAATTTCACCATATTTTCTAAAAATTTATGTTCTTTAATTTAACATCCATTTTGATATATTTTTATGAGTTTTTAGTTTTTATATTTTTAATGGGTTTATTTTATTTTAATTCAAAATTTTACAACTTTAACATTTATTTCATTTATTTCAATCAATATAATCTTAATTCGTCAAAATCATATACTTTTGGGGTAGTGTTTGACGCGTAAGAGATTGCGAGGGTATTTCTATATTCGGGAATAATGATGTCATGGAAAGTCTGAGAAAGTTCTTTATGGTAACCCAAACAAACACTTACAACTAACACATATACATTCGAAGTGTTGTGAAACGAATTCACTAAACGGGTAAGCAAACACATATAACTATACTTATCGCCGCCGCTGTGCGCGGGTACCCGGCTAGTAATATATACTACACCCGTCCCATAATAATTGTCCACTTTGACTTTTCAAGTCTTTTTTATTCAATTTTGACCATAAATATTTTTATTTGTATAATATAATACTTGATGAAAAATATATGAATAGATTGGGTTTTAAATGTATTTTTATTTGGTATAATTTTCATCAAGTATTATATAACACAAATAAAAATATAAATGGTCAAAGTTAAACAAGAAAGACTCATAAATAGTAAAAGTGGACAATTATTATAGGACGGTGGTAGTAATTGATTTAAAGAACTTTTACTCATCTTGGATAAAAAAATATATAAATTCTACCACTCCAAGTCTCCAACCACCACCATTTGGGTTATAAATCTTGGATTGTAACATTCTTATCATTATTTAATTTGCATTATGGTGGGATTCGACTGTGGAGTGACTTTTTGTGGTCCAACTAACTACATAATTATCATATGACTCTTGTGTTAGATACTAATTTTTCATGCGAACCATGCATCTCCACTATGAAAGTATGACACTTTGACTACGACTATGATCCTCTATATAATAATTATATATTTACTACGGTATAATTTATTAGGCTGCCCCCACTAAGGAGCCTCAATCCCCCTCATTTTCCTGCCGCGGTACTTCTCTCCAACTTACCTTCGTGATTAGGTGCCCCTAATAAGGAGACAAGTTGTTTTTTTTTTTTTTAACATTTTTACACAAAATAAAATTTCATTAATAATTAAAATGTTACAATACTAAATAAAACAATAATATATTAAATATAAAAACGATACGAAATACATAAATCATAAATATAATCTGAATGTTCGCATGCGAGAGTCATACGAGGGTGTACGATAACCAAATGCAAATCCGCCTCGACGGCCAAATCTTCCTAGTCTAGCAGAGGTTCCCCCGGTAGCTCGAAGTTGGTAGTCGAAGTTGATGCACCTACACCATCTTTTTCGTTCTCCCGATAGCTCCGATTGATTTTGGTGTTGATGTTGTCCGATACCTTTTGAACACACCGCCACAACTTGTCAGCAATCTCGCGATCTTTGCGGGCTTGATCTTTCAAAAATTTGTCGATCACAGCTTTTCGTTCAGGCGTAATGTCGTTGCAACTCTTGTAGTTTTCTCTCATCTATTCCTTCTTCGCCTTCCCCTGGTCAAAAAATTCGATGACGCTTATAATAGCGTTTTTTCGAGCCTCGTCGTCGTTATTGCATTGATTTTGAACGTACACTTGCATATCTTCAACGGAATGGGAGAGACGGCAAGCCATATTAAATCTTGTGTTGAGAAGTATTTTGAGTTTGAATTGTATGAGAGAGATTTGTGGATTGAAGTGTGTTTGTATTATGTATTTGTAAATGTTAATTTTTTATTTTTTTTAACCATTGCAATAACGGTAATTTTTTGACATTTTAAAACCTTTATACTCGATCGTGATCGTGACTAAGTTGGGACAAACTTCAGTGCCGAGTGCCGATCGATTCGCCACATCAAGGACGATCGATCCTTCACTCGATCAAGGCAAGCCTCGATCGAACTATTGTAAGCAGCCTTACTTTGTGGAGTCATGGCTACTGTTGTTTGGTCGGCATCGGTATATGTTTCGTATTTGTGGGCAGTGGCGGGATTTGACCATTTATTTTGGGGGGCCGAAATATTATTTTTTAGGGGGGAGGGGGGCGAATCAGAGATTTGTTTATAACCTCAACTAAATTACCCCTAAAACCTATAACATTTACACTATGTTCCGTAAATTTTTGGGGGGCCGGAACCCTCCCCTGCCCTCATAAAGGTCCGCCATTGTTTTTAAGTGTTTAGCTTTTTAGGTGTCGTATTAGGTTTAATTAGTCTATTATTTTCAGGTGGTGTTGGTTATTTGAAATTTTTTTGGCTTTATTTAGTTCTTCGGGTGTGGTCTTGTATTTATGTCTTTTCAAGTGTTGTGGTATTATGGTTTGCTAGAAAAGTCTTTCGGGTGTTGTAATATGCGTTTTTGGGCGAGCATTAAGTTAAGGAGCGTTTTGAATCAACTAATAACTATCGTTTAACATTTTGTATACAATGTCTGTGTTTGTCAACAAACAACTAGCATTTTTAATTTGTCTAAACACTACAAATCAAAATGTTATTTGAAGAAACATTTGCTAACAATCAGCGTTTACACTTAATAATTATAAACAAACAGCTATGTTATCAGACGTTTTATCAAAACAACAGCTATTGTTTCTGCTACTACTAGTTGCTACTGCATATGTTTTCTGTTAATGTTATTTTCGCCAAACTTATCCTTGGTGTATGTATCTTCAAGCTTCTTGCTAGTTTAGTTAATATTATTTGTCAATAAAGAAAAATCTATTGATCATCATGGATACGGTATCTTTGCTAAGTTACTGCTTTTTCACTCTGTAAATTCAACAAAATATACATTATCTTGATGTTTATATCTCATTATAGATGGCTCGAGAAAATGCTTCGGTTGGGATGATCATGTTCGGCGAAGCTTAGCATTCCCACATTACGTTGAGTCGTTGATCGTGGTTGACTTAGGAAAGGTGGGCAGTGGTACTAAAGTAGAGCTTCTTCCCCTTTCTCGTTCCTTTTTTTTTTTATTGTTTAAACTTTAAAGCATATGCGAGAGAGAAGTATATTATATTTTAATAGAAATAGTAGGTGATAATGAAACTGTAACGGGATCAAATAAAAATGGTCAAAATAACTGAAATCAGCTAATGTGACATTGATGCATCAGCAGTTATAAGTAATGGTCGACAAAGAAACCATTGCAAGTACTCTAAACAGATGGGGTATCATGGCGCATGGTGGCGCCAAATCCTATTTGGCAACCTCATTTGGCATGCCATCTCCATGTTATTATACCACTCCCTCCTTGTACCAAGTTGAAAGCCAATTAAGTGGCTTACGTTAAATACAATATTTCCTTTTTTCTTTTTCTTTTTTATTGGTTTTGTGCGTAAGTGTTGTGTTTTAATTAGGTATGATGGGTCCTAAATGATATATGACAAGAGTGTTATTAGTGAAGGAGTATTTTGGTATGTGAATGTTAAAAGTGGAGATTTAGAGGTGGCTTTGAGTTGTCATCAAAAAAAATAGATTTTGACATGTTATCACTATGATTTAGCACTAAGATAGTGTAAAACTAGCATTTTATTAGAATGGGAATTGATACCTACACCACATCTTTTGATAGATGCACCACAACTTGTGCATTACATTTTGTATCGTACAATACTGTAATGCACAAATTGTGATGCATGCATCAAAAGATGTGGTGTGAATATCACTCCCCTATTAGAATATGCTTGCACTAAATAACTTTTGCTCCAATACGTACACTATATATTTGCACCAAATGTACTTTAAAACTATAAAAATACATAGAAATGCAACGAATTAAAAAAAAATAAGCAAAATGTATAAATATTGGGTTCATTTTAACGGCGTTGATGACACACATACGAATATATATTTTATATCAATTAGTTTTAGTTATTTGTATTATAAATCAAAGGTTAGTTTTAAAAAAAAAAGTTTTTAAATAAATGAATAGTGTTTAGTGCAATGAATAGTATTGCACTAAATTTAGTGTTTTTTTCTTGTTTACTATTCATTGTACTAAAATGGTGTGATGTTTAGTGTTAACATTGGAGAACATTTTTGATACATTTTGCACTATTTTAATGTAAAAGATACATTTGATACTAACATTGGAGATGACCTTAGAAATGAAAAAATATTCATAAGCATATCGTATATGATTGTATAGTACATGCATCTGTCAATCTCATAATACTCAAACCTACATATTTCTTGTCAAAATTTCATATCCAATTATCACTCTCAACATGTCCTATGATACTCTATCGATCAACCTCACCATATCCATTATTTGAAAGTTTTTACAAGCGACTACAACTTTTTTTCTTTCATGCTACGTTGTGTTTTAGTTTACCACAAATATGTATTTGGAACTTTCAGACTTCGAATAGGACTAATGTCCCGATAAGTCGATTCTTGGAGACGATTCACCATGTTTGATGATCTTTTATAGTTTGTTTTCGCTATGATTTAAAAAGAAAAAGTAATCATGTTAAACAGTGTATGCCTTTAATTTGTACAGCTTAACAAACTAATCTAATGATTACAATAACTATATTACATCTACATGTTAATTAGATCATGAGTGATATCAATTTCTTTAATCATAGTTGAATTCTCAAAAAGTTGCACGTAAGATTGATTATAGAATTGAAATTCAGAGTTGATATATAAGTGTATAGTAGTTAATTATTGTTCAAACTATATATATTTGCATGTGCAACTGCCTAATGATTTGACAAATAAAACAAGGTTGTAATAATTAGTTCTTGTTTCTTAGTTTGAACCCAAACATTGTTTTTATTTTCCTAATTTGGATTCAGGATTCCACCAAAAGAATTTTCTTGTTGATAAAATATGCGACTAATATTTTTTTTTTGAACGAATTTGACTAATTATAAAATTAAGAAAATGTATTCAAATAAAGAAATATATATA
The DNA here is from genome assembly GCA_910596185.1 of Chrysanthemum makinoi. Lineage (NCBI taxonomy): Eukaryota > Viridiplantae > Streptophyta > Magnoliopsida > Asterales > Asteraceae > Chrysanthemum > Chrysanthemum makinoi. The sequence goes on along the minus strand of OU343222.1, from coordinate 172,774,198 downwards.
TTGTTGGAAAATTTAGTGCACTTGTGGGATTAGTTCACACCTGGTAATGGGTCAGAAGGTACGGAGTGTACACCCATAAGGTCCCTGAACACCCTGACTCAAATAGTGGTTAGTGCTGATAGTACTAAGTTAACACTGATAGTGTAATATTAGCACTGATAGGCAGTGTTTCCACTTCTAGTGCTAATTCGGTACTGATAGGCAGTGTTTCCACTGCTAGTGCTAAGTTAGTACGGATAAGCAGTGTTTCCACTGCTAGTGCTATGTTTCCATTGCTAGTGTTGTGAAAGTACTGATAATGGTATGAAAGTACTGCTAGTGTTAAAGTACTGCTTAATGACCACGTTTAATTGGTCATGTAACCTCTAACGGCTATAATGGTGATAATTACGAGGAGATTAATGGGCCGATTAATGCTCATAATTCCATTTGACTAGCTAAGAGTAATCTCCTATAAATATGAGATCTAATTATGCATGAAAAACACACAGAAAACGATTAATACTTCTAAGCAAAGGGGTTATTGAATTGTGCCTAATTCTATAACTACATTTGGTTTTATCCCAAGTAGATATTCGTGTAACCCAGGCATTAGGGTCGAATAGTTTAATTTGGAAAGTGATAACACGATTCCAAGTGATATCCGGTAACCACCTAGTGGTATTGTTGCTGACATTGATTGTCTTAACCCTGTTCTGGGAGTTACACACCAACAATCAAAGTAAACTATTTTTGTGATAATCAATGGCAACTGCTGCAATGAAACACATGGCTTCAAACTTTGCTAAGCTGGATAAGTTTGAAGGGGTGGACTTCAGGAGATGGCAGAAGAAGATGAACTTCTTGCTGTCAAGCATGAGTGTGGTGTATGTGCTAACCACTCCTATCCCTGATGATGGGGATGATGCTACTGTGGAGCAGATTAGGAGGAGGAGCAAATGGGAGAATGATGATTACATTTGCAGAGGTCTAATCCTCAATGGTATGTCTGATTCTCTGTTTGATATTTATCAGAACTTTGAATCTTCCAAAGTACTGTGGGATTCCTTGGATGCCAAATATATGGCCGAGGATGCATCAAGTAAGAAGTTCCTTGTAAGTAATTTCACAAATTACAAAATGACTGATTCAAGACCAGTTATGGAACAACACAATGAACTTCTTGGTATACTTGGAAGGTTTACACAACACAATATGCACATGGATGAGGCTATTCAAGTCTCTTGTGTCATTGATAAACTTCCCCTTTCTTGGAAAGATTTCAAGCATACCTTGATACATAAAAAGGAGGAGTTAACTCTGGTTGAGTTGGGCAGTCATCTGCGCATTGAGGAATCTCTCAAAGTGCAGGATAATGACAAGCCAAAGAGCAAAGAATGTCTGCTGGTGCATCTGTTGTCAATATGGTGGAGCATAACAACTCCACCAGGTACAATGACTACAAAGGAAAACGCAAATATCATGATAACACAAGGGCAGATCCTAACAAGAAGGCGACACCTACTTGTTGGAAATGTGGCAAAACTGGTCACATTAAAAGGGATTGCAAAAGTGTTAAGGTTGGTGGTAAAGCCAATGGATCAGGCACTAATGGTTCAGGGAGTGGTTGTTCTTCCAACTCACAAAGGTCGTAATATGGTTAATAAGTCTTTTCAGATTTATTATGTTACATATGTATCTGAATCTCATTATGTGCGTGATGATGATGTTAGCGTGGTGGGTTGACTCTGGTGAAACAGTTCATGTGTGTAAAGAGAGAAGCTGGTTCAAGACTTATGAGTCACTGAATGATAGTTCTATTCTTCACATGGGAAATGAGTCAACAACCTTGGTGCATGGTCGTGGTTGTGTAGATCTTAATTTTAGTTCTGAAAAGGTTGTAACTTTGTTTAATGTTATTCATGTTCCTGATATCAGGAAGAACTTGGTTTCAAGTAGTATTTTGAATAATCATGGATATAAACAAGTTATTGAGTCTGATAAATTTGTTCTTTCTAAGCATGGTGTTTTCATTGGTTTTGGTTATTTGTGTAATCAAATGTTCAGGCTTAATATTGTCACTGATAGTGTTAATTCAGCCTTTGTGACCACCAATGACCTGTCTGACTCTACCCTTTGGCATGCTATATGTCACACCCCGCCGGAGGCGGAAACGCGAGGTGTAACATAATCAATATGCATCGCAAAGAGATATAGTACAATACCATAATTTAAATTTAAAGAAATATTGTAACATTACAACAAGGTTCTAGCCAACCTTGGCAATTGAAACATAAAGTTTGACTTTCAAAAGATAACATTTTACTACAGGGGCGACTTCGGATAACTTGTGCGACTCCTTTATTTAAAATCTTCATAATATAAGCTAAACAATGATCACCTGAAATGCATGAGAAAACGGGTCAACTATGAAAATAGTTGGTGAGTACACGAGGTTTTTATGAAAACTATAATTAGAAAGTACGCTGGCAAGTGTCCTATGAACTCACCATGTTACAAGTCCCGCCCATACAAGACTTGTAACATATAAGTTCACATACACTCCCATAGTTCAAGTAGTATGCCCGGTAATTAATACGCATTTGGTCATAATAGTCCATGATAAATAATGCCTAATATATAATAGATCACGCCTACTCCGAACAAGGGAGACTTTGTGTTGCTCCTCACGACAAGGAGACTTAGTATTGCTCTAACAGAGACTTAGTATTGCTCTGAGGGAGACTTGCACAATACATAACTATTATATATTATCAATTCAAGGTCAAGCTCAACAATGGAGACTTTAAGACTTAGCACGTAAGGCACATTATAGATCTAAGCATACTAAGGGATCAGGAACAAGTCATAAGGTCATAATAAGTCAAAGGGTTCAGGATATATCAAATAGTCCAAATAAATTTATAATTTAGAATAAAAATGTAGTTTAAGATTTAATTTCATGCATTTCACCCCAAATAAATAAAGCAGTAAAAAGGGGGACTGTGAACTCACCTTGGCAAAAAGCAGTCTAAAGCAGCAGTCAAAATAGAATTATTGGATGGCACCGACACGCGACCTAGATTAGTATGGCAAATTTAGTCTATAGTTCTAGTTTAAGACTCGAAAAATTTAAATGAGTTTAAAAGTCTTTTTATGTTGTTGTTGCTTGTGTGTGAATGATTAATGTTTAATATAATTTTGTAGATTTTGGCTCTTGGAAGTGCATAAGTACATAATAAGAAAATATCAATGACGAATGAATCTTCGGTTCGATGGCAACCGAAAGACGAGGTACGAAAAATAATTACTCTTAATATTAGACGTTAACTAATCATAATTCAAAAGTCGTTAAAAGTATTTATATATGATCAATACTAGTTGATGATAAAAGTATATTAAAATACTTTAATTAGTTTAAAATGTAAGTTTTTGGAAAATTTGGGCATGATTCTTGTGTAAGTTTTTATTTGTCCGGGTTGACTAACGTCAAAATTTTATATTACATTTTATTTAGTTAAAGTAGTCGAATCTGAAGTTGTAAGTAAGTGCCAAAAATTTATATTTCCAATCAACATGATTTAGAAGTATGAGAATGTTTAATTTTTGTTATAAAAATATCCGTTTATATTTTCATAAGAAAACTCATTTTATTTTGACAATTATTTTATCAAATTTGCTTAATGTCTATGTTTTTCATTATTTTATTTCGTGACATGAGCTTGTAATAATGTTAATGATATAGAGTAATAATGTAGGAGTCGGTCGAGATGTGACGGAAAATAAGTTAAGTTTGTATTTGTAACGAAAACCGAGCATGACCCGTTTGTATATATTCATTTCTCATGATTAGTAAATGTTGCAAATTCCCACTTAAAACCATAAAATAAACTTTAAACCACTTATGTAAGTTTCAATAAGTTAAAATATATCAGATAAACCCAATTAATCTATAATAAGTCATAGTATTTAAAATAAGTGAAACTTATATATTTGTATTAGGTTATATTTAATAAGTCCCAAATAAGCCAAAGAGGCCGCAGATTGTATTTTTTATATCAAAATAAGTCAAAGACAAATAAAACCAAACAAGATTTTAAGTATTGAAATAAGTATTGGTCCCTTAAAATATGTAAGACCAACGCACCTCAAAATATTACTAAAACTCAAACCAAATTAGATATTAAATAAAATAGTTATTAGTGTTTTAAAACTACTACTTGATGACCCATATTAGCAAGAACCAAATGCAAGTACGATGTGCTCCCTCTTGTTGGCTCGTGGGCTTCAAAAACACAACACCACATCATTTTAAATTTAATCCTAATAAGTAGCCTTAATAAACATTAAGCGAGTATTTTAAACAAGTGAGTTATTATGCTTTTGAAATAGACATTTGGGGACTCAAATTAAGTAAGGATCGAGCCTTGACATTTTGTTGGCTCGACCCAAACAGTGGCTCGTCAACACCACATAATGCAACTCCATTTTAACTTAAAATCATTTTTAGTCCAAAGAGTTTAGGAATAAATCAACAAGTAAAGCAAATAAACAACAAAATCAAATAAGTACTAAGTAAATAGATAGGCTATAAGTAAATTATGCACTTTTCAATATTTGAGCCAAAAAGTTTCTTTTTCTTTTTCTCTTGTGTATCGACAGTAGCAACAACAACATAAATCGACGTCATCTTTTTACTAATCCAAGCAATACAAAGTTCAATTATAAAAGATTAAACAACAACTTATTCAAAATAACTAAAGGATAGTTCTTACAACAATTTGGTGGGTCGAGTGGTATGAGAACCGAACACCAAATGCTCAAATTGAAGAGACTCAAGATGGATTGGAACAATTAACAACTTGGAAAAGCTTCCTTATGCACCCAAGAACAAAACCCCTTTGGTAATTTCAAAAAGCCCTTTGATTTACCAAACCCTAATTTTCGAATTTGAGATGAAAGATGATGGTACTCTTACGAGATTGAATCCCTTTGTAGATGAAAGACTAGGAGTATTTTTGCGAATCTCTTGAACCTTCAGAACATGTCTCTACCCATTTTAAGCATTCTTCCACACCTTTCCTCCACGTATGGCATCTATAAACTAGGCTTAGAAGTGGTTTGGAGAAGTGTAGAAAGGTGCCAGAGGTGTTTATCATTAAAATGGGATGTTTTGATTTTGGAGATGAGATTGGCGTGAAGATCTTTTCCAGGAGAAGAAAGATCAAGTTCTGAAAAGGAGGTAGGGGAGGGGCGTGTTGTCGGTTTAGAATATTTAGGTGTATTTTTGTTATTATTATTATTTAGTGTATTAAATGTACCCGCGTCTTTGTATAATTTTTTCGTCAGGATAACGTTTAATTATGTAGAACATTTTTGGTATCCGTATCTTGTAATTTTATATTTTCGGAGACGTTTTGTGAAATATTATGCTATTATTATTACTTTGAAATTAGAAAGTACATTTTTTTTTGCGTCAATTTTATTATGGTGCGGATGCAGCGTGTGGTGCCGGGGACATTAGAAACACGAGATAACTTCGCTTTTGAGTTATAATGATCTAAAATAAATAACTTCGCATATTCGATATAAATAATAGCCGGAAAATTGACGGATTGTCACGTCGCCAACCTTAAAAAGAATCTCGTCCTCGAGATTCAAATTCCGTCTATACTACAGGCGTACATTCTCTTGATTCAAATTTTCTCATTCTCGAACTTTGCCCTCAAAAGACTCTTAGTTGGTGAATTTTTCACAACTTGTCGACTGACGGTCATTTGTTTAAGTTGTGTAGGTTGAGTAACAACTTGGTTCTAACTTGATTTTCGCAACTCATCAAACAAGAATCGGCTACTAGATCAAGCTAGGAAACGGTTGTCGAAGAGATGGCTTCTCATAAATGTTAGAGACCTTTTGAAAGTTTGGCTCGAGTTTGAAATCATTTAAACCAATCAATACTAATAGTGGGGTGCTCAGATTAGTGTGAAGGCAAAAATTAAACTAAGGCTCATGATGCAAGGTTCTACACTAATCAACGCCATGAACAAGAACTAGAAGGTATGGAAATAGAGTGGGTGATCAAAAGAATGTACCCGTCACGGTGCTTGTGTCTTAGCGAGCTTCCTTAGTTCCAAAGAAGTATGCTCGACCCCGAGCTGGGCTGACATTGCCTCCACGGTTTGGGTTATCTTCATCAAGTGCTACGGCAAGGGTCATGTTACCATTCTCCGACTTCTGTGCCCTATTCAACTTAGGACATGTGTTCCTGAGGTGGTCCGAACTTCCACACTCGTAACATGCCGGCTTCTGTCCTTGGTTTCCATTCCTTCTTGAGCACTTCCAGCTAAGATGGCCTGTCTGTTTGCATATATTGCACCTTGGGCAGTTTCCTGAATGGTGAAGGTTACATCGAGTACACTTAGGATGTGGACCTGCATATCCTTTGCGTTCCTGAATTGTCGCTCCATAGTTCACGGTTACTCGGCGCCTCTTGTCTTGTCGGGTCCCGGTCTCGGCTTCCCTGGTGATCCTTATGTCGCTTTCGTCCATTGTCGTTTATTTTTGCTAGTTCTCCAGACCTGATCACGTCATTAGTTAAGCGGTACACCATTCCCACAGCAGCTTGCAGGGTAGTTGGCTTGGATGAGGTGACGTCTCTCTCACGATCTCGGGAATCAAACCCCAAATGTATCGATCAATCGGCTTCTGCAGAGACCATGTGAGAACCATCTGGTTAGCTCGTGGCAATTGTGTACTTGTCAATTTCTACTCCTACCATCAAATGGTTCCGAATTAAACCGCTTCGGTTTACGCACTTCATCCTTCTGCGCACTCCTCGGTTAGTAGCTTCTAAATTCTTCCCAAGATAATCCATTTGCGACTTCTCTCCGCTTTGGTGCTGGTTATTCCACCATGTCGATTACTGCTCGACCTTGAAGTAGGCCCGCAGAGAACTCAACCTTATCACCTTCAGCACATTTAGTGATGCTAAGTTTCGACTCCACATTATCAAACCATGATAGTAGGGCCAATGGCACCCTCGGTGCCATGAAATTCCTTGGCCACGCATGACATGAAGGTCTTATAGTGCATCCGTGGCCATTGGTCGAGTACCAGCTCCCTCATTGGCTCGTCTGCATCAATGTGCGACAATCTGAGTGAGGAGATCCGCCAATCCAAGACTATCTCTTGGGGCTTCATTGTTGATGCTTCCTGAACGGGTGTTCCTTGTAGTCATGATTCTACAATAGGCCAAAGTATTTGGTTGAGTGAGTGATATGAGGACAATGGCGGATGATGTGCGGGGCAATGACAGGTAGTGAGTGTAATGTGACGGGAACAAGAACGCGCCTAGCCTATCGTGTCATAATATAAAGCAAGAAGAAAGCATACATAAAATGTATATAAGGTATAATGGACATATAAACATGCTATGCATACCACGCGACTAATGCGTTCCGGTGATCGAGACTCTTTAGAAGCGACCAAACATAATCCGAGGCTACTAATCCCATCATCATATGATTCCTCCTGAATTATGCATAGGTGTACATGCTATGCATAATTTAGAAGTAACGATGCAATGCCGGTGTTAGTCGACTCAGATGATGTCCCTTGTTTTAAGAAAATTTTATTTTGGTTATAGTTGCGATTTTTATTTTAGAAAAATCGGCATTCACTATAACCTCGGCTCTGATACCAATCTATCACACACTAGGAAACGCCGCAGGTGTAACATAATCAATATGCATCATAAAGAGATATAGTACAATACCATAATTTAAATTTAAAGAAATATTGTAACATTACAACAAGGTTCTAGCCAACCTTGGCAATTGAAACATAAAGTTTGACTTTCAAAAGATAACATTTTACTACAGGATGACTCGGATAACTTGTGACGACTCCTTTATTTAAAATCTTCATAATATAAGTTAAACAACGATCACCGAAATGCATGAGAAAACGGGTCAACTATGAAAATAGTTGGTGAGTACACAGGTTTTATGAAAACTATAATTAGAAAGTCTGGCTGGCAAGTGTCCTATGAACTCACCATGTTACAAGTCCCGCCCATACAAGACTTGTAACATATATAAGTTCACATACACTCCCATAGTTCAAGTAGTATGCCCGGTAATTAATACGCATTTGGTCATAATAGTCCATGATAAATAATGCCTAATATATAATAGATCACGCCTGCTCCGAACAAGGGAGACTTTGTGTTGCTCCTGCCTACAAGGAGACTTAGTATTGCTCTAACAGAGACTTAGTATTGCTCGGAGGAGACTTGCACAAGACATAACTATTATATATTATCAATTCAAGGCTGCTCCGAACAATGGAGACTTTAAGACTTAGCACGTAAGGCACATTATAGATCTAAGCATACTAAGGGATCATGAACAAGTCATAAGGTCATAATAAGTCAAAGGGTTCAGGATATATCAAATAGTCCAAATAAATTTATAATTTAGAATAAAAATGTAGTTTAAGATTTAATTTCATGCATTTCACCCCAAATAAATAAAGAAAAAGGGGATTGTGAACTCACCTTGGCAAAAGCGATCTAAAGCGGCAGAAATCAAAATAGAATTATTGGATGGCACCGACACGCGACCTAGATTAGTATGGCAAATTTAGTCTATAGTTCTAGTTTAAGACTCGAAAAATTTAAATGAGTTTAAAAGTCTTTTTATGTTGTTGTTGCTTGTGTGTGAATGATTAATGTTTAATATAACTTTTGTAGATTTTGGCTCTTGGAAGTGCATAAGTACATAATAAGAAAATATCAATGGCGAATGAATCTTCGGTTCGATGGCAACCGAAAGACGAGGTACGAAAAATAATTACTCTTAATATTAGACGTTAACTAATCATAATTCAAAAGTCGTTAAAAGTATTTATATATGATCAATACTAGTTGATGATAAAAGTATATTAAAATACTTTAATTAGTTTAAAATGTAAGTTTTTGGAAAATTTGGGCATGATTCTTGTGTAAGTTTTTATTTGTCCGGGTTGACTAACGTCAAAATTTTATATTACATTTTATTTAGTTAAAGTAGTCGAATCTGAAGTTGTAAGTAAGTGCCAAAAATTTATATTTCCAATCAACATGATTTAGAAGTATGAGAATGTTTAATTTTTGTTATAAAAATATCCGTTTATATTTTCATAAGAAAACTCATTTTATTTTGACAATTATTTTATCAAATTTGCTTAATGTCTATGTTTTTCATTATTTTATTTCGTGACATGAGCTTGTAATAATGTTAATGATATAGAGTAATAATGTAGGAGTCGGTCGAGATGTGACGGAAAATAAGTTAAGTTTGTATTTGTAACGAAAACCGAGCATGACCCGTTTGTATATATTCATTTCTCATGATTAGTAAATGTTGCAAATTCCCACTTAAAACAATAAAATAAACTTTAAACCACTTATGTAAGTTTCAATAAGTTAAAATATATCAGATAAACCCAATTAATCTATAATAAGTCATAGTATTTAAAATAAGTGAAACTTATATATTTGTATTAGGTTATATTTAATAAGTCTCAAATAAGCCAAAGAGGCCGCAGATTGTATTTTTTTTATATCAAAATAAGTCAAAGACAAATAAAACCAAACAAGATTTTAAGTATTGAAATAAGTATTGGTCCCTTAAAATATGTAAGACCAACGCACCTCAAAATATTACTAAAACTCAAACCAAATTAGATATTAAATAAAAGAGTTATTAGTGTTTTAAAACTACTACTTGATGACCCATATTAGCAAGAACCAAATGCAAGTACAGGATGTGCTCCTACTTTGTTGGCTGGGCTTCAAAACACAACACCACATCATTTTAAATTTAATCCTAATAAGTAGCCTTAATAAACATTAAGCGAGTATTTTAAACAAGTGAGTTATTATGCTTTTGAAATAGACATTTGGGGACTCAAATTAAGTAAGGATCGAAGCGCACGGGCATTTGCTATTCGACCCAAACAAGGGCTCGTCAACACCACATAATGCAACTCCATTTTAACTCAAAATCATTTTTAGTCCAAAGAGTTTAGGAATAAATCAACAAGTAAAGCAAATAAACAACAAAATCAAATAAGTACTAAGTAAATAGATAGGCTATAAGTAAATTATGCACTTTTCAATATTTGAGCCAAAAGTTTCTTTTCTTTTTCTCTTGTGTATCGACAGTAGCAACAACAACATAAATCGACATCATCTTTTTACTAATCCAAGCAATACAAAGTTCGAATTATAAAAAGATTAAACAACAACTTATTCAAAATAACTAAAGGATAGTTCTTACAACAATTTGGTGGGTCGAGTGGTATGAGAACCGAACACCAAATGCTCAAATTGAAGAGACTCAAGATGGATTGGAACAATTAACAACTTGGAAAAGCTTCCTTATGCACCCAAGAACAAAACCCCTTTGGTAATTTCAAAAAGCCCTTTGATTTACCAAACCCTAATTTTTCGAATTTGAGATGAAAGATGATGGTACTCTTCTGAGATTGAATCCCTTTGTAGATGAAAGACTAGGAGTATTTTTATGAATCTCTTGAACCTTCAGAACATGTCTCTACCCATTTTAAGCATTCTTCCACACCTTTCCTCCACGTATGGCATCTATAAACTAGGCTTAGAAGTGGTTTGGAGAAGTGTAGAAAGGTGCGAGGGGTGTTTATCATTAAAATGGGATGTTTTGATTTTGGAGATGAGAATGGCGTGAAGATCTTTTCGGGAGAAGAAAGATCAAGTTCTGAAAAGGAGGTAGGGGAGGGCGTGTTGTGGGTTTAGAATATTTAGGTGTATTTTTGTTATTATTATTATTTAGTGTATTAAATGTACCCGTCTTTGTATAATTTGTTCCGCAGGATAGCGTTTAATTATGTAGAACATTTTCGGGTATCCAAGTATCTTGTAATTTTTATATTTTCGGAGCGTTTTGTGGCCGAAATATTATGCTATTATTATTACTTTGAAATTAGAAAGTACATTTTTTTTTGCGTCAATTTTATTATGGTGATGCGGCGTGTGGTGAGGGACATTAGAAACGAGATAACTTCGTTTTGAGTTATAATGATCAGAAAATAAATAACTCGCATATTATGATATAAATAATAGCCGGAAAATTGACGATTGTCACATCGCCAACCTTAAAAAGAATCTCGTCCTCGAGATTCGGTCGTCTACTCTACTACTGATACATTCTCTTGGTTCAAATTTTCTCATTCTCGAACTTTGCCCTCAAAAGACTCTTAGTTGGTGAATTTTCACAACTTGTCGACCTGACCGGTCATTTGTTTAAGTTGTGTAGGTTGAGTAACAACTTGGTTCTAACTTGATTTTCGCAACTCATCAAACAAGAACTGTCACTAGATCAAGCTAGGAAACCAGTTCGAGAAAGAGTTGGCTTCTCATAAATGTAAGAGACCTTTTGAAAGTTTGGCTCGAGTTTGAAATCATTTAAACCAATCAATACTAATAGTGGGGTGCTCAGATTAGTGTGAAGGCAACAATTAAACTAAGGCTCATGATGCAAGGTTCTACACTAATCAACGCCATGAACAAGAACTAGAAGGTATTGAAATAGAGTGGGTGATCAAAAGAATGTACCCGTCACGGTGCTTGTGTCTTAGCGAGCTTCCTTAGTTCCCAAGAAGTATGCTCGACCCCGAGCTGGGCTGACATTGCCTCCACGGTTTGGGTTATCTTCATCAAGTGCTACGGAAAGGGTCATGTTACCATGCTCCGACTTCTGTGCCCTATTCAACTTAGGACATGTGTTCCTGAGGTGGTCCAGACTTCCACACTCGTAACATGCCGGCACGTCCTTGGTTTCCATTCTGCTTGAGCACTTCCGGCTAAGATGGCACTGTCTGTTTGCATATATTGCACCTTGGGCAGCTTTCTGAATGGTGAAGGTTACATCAGTACACTTAGGATGTGGACACTGCATATCCTTTGGCGTTCTGAATTGTCGCTCCATAGTTCCACGGTTTACTCGCTGCCTCTTGTCTTCTTTGGTCACGGTCTCGGCTTCCACTGGTGATCCTTATGTCGCTTTCGTCCATTGTCGTTTATTTTTGCTAGTTCTCCGGACTGATCACGTCATTAGTTAAGCGATGTACGCCATTCCCACAGCGGCTTCTTGGGTAGTTGGCTTGGATGAGGTGGCGTCTCTCCGATCTCGGGAATCAAACCCCAAATGTATCGATCAATCAGCTTCTCCACAGTAGAGACCATGTGGGGAACCATCCTGGTTAGCTTCGTGGCGAATTGTGTACTTGTCAATTTCTACTCCTACCATCAAATGGTTCCGAGAATTCCGCTTCCGGTTTACGCACTTCATCCTTCTGCGGTACTCCTCGGTTAGTAGCTTCTTAAATTCTTCCCAAGATAATCCATTTGCGACTTCTCCCTTTGGTCTGCAGTTGGTTATTCCACCATGTCGATTGCTTTCGACCTTGAAGTAGGCGCAGAGAACTCGGCCTTATCACCTTCGGCACATTTAGTGATGCTAAGTTTCGACTCCACATTCTCAAACCATGATAGCAGGCCAATGGCACCCTCGGTGCCATGAAATTCCTTTGGCCTGCATGACATGAAGGTCTTATATTTGCATCCGTGGCCATTGGTGAGTACCAGCTCCCTCATTGGCTCGTCACGCATCAATGTGTGCGACAATGCGAGTGAGGAGATCCGCCAATCAGCGGCACTATCTCTTGGGGCTTCATTGTTGATGCTTCTGAGCGGGTGTTCCTTGTAGTCATGATTCTACAATAGGCCAAAGTATTTGGTTGAGTGAGTGATATGAGGACAATGGCGGATGATGTGCGGAGGCGGACGGTAGTGAGTGTAATGTGACGGGAACAAGAACGTGCCTAGCCTATCAGGTCATAATATAAAGCAAGAAGAAAGCATACATAAAATGTATATAAGGTATAATGGACATATAAGCATGTTATGCATACTCACGCGACTAATGCAGTTCCAGGTGATCAGACTCTTTAAGAAGCGACCAAACATAATCCGAGGCTACTAATCCCATCATCATATGATTCCTCCTGAATTATGCATAGGTGTACATGCATAATTTAGGAGTAACGATGCAATCTTTGGTGTTAGTCGACTCGTATGATGTCCCTTGTTTTAAGAAAATTTTATTTTGGTTATAGTTGCGATTTTTATTTTAGAAAAATCGGCATTCACTATAACCTCGGCTCTGATACCAATCTATCACACCCCGCCGGGGGCGGAAACGCGAGGTGTAACATAATCAATATGCATCGCAAAGAGATATAGTACAATACCATAATTTAAATTTAAAGAAATATTGTAACATTACAACAAGGTTCTAGCCAACCTTGGCAATTGAAACATAAAGTTTGACTTTCAAAAGATAACATTTTACTACAGGGACGACTTCGGATAACTTGTGACTCCTTTATTTAAAATCTTCATAATATAAGCTAAACAACGATCACCGAAATGCATGAGAAAACGGGTCAACTATGAAAATAGTTGGTGAGTACACAGGTTTTATGAAAACTATAATTAGAAAGTCTGTCTGGCAAATGTCCTATGAACTCACCATGTTACAAGTCCCGCCCATACAAGACTTGTAACATATAAGTTCACATACACTCCCATAGTTCAAGTAGTATGCCCGGTAATTAATACGCATTTGGTCATAATAGTCCATGATAAATAATGCCTAATATATAATAGATCACGCCTGCTCCGAACAAGGGAGACTTTGTGTTGCTCCTGCCGACAAGGAGACTTAGTATTGCTCTAACAGAGACTTAGTATTGCTAGGAGGGAGACTTGCACAGTACATAACTATTATATATTATCAATTCGAGGCTGCTCCGAACAATGGAGACTTTAAGACTTAGCACGTAAGGCACATTATAGATCTAAGCATACTAAGGGATCAGGAACAAGTCATAAGGTCATAATAAGTCAAAGGGTTCAGGATATATCAAATAGTCCAAATAAATTTATAATTTAGAATAAAAATATAGTTTAAGATTTAATTTCATGCATTTCACCCCAAATAAATAAAGCAGTAAAAAGGGGGACTGTGAACTCACCTTGGCAAAAAGCAGTCTAAAGCAGCAGTCAAAATAGAATTATTGGATGGCACCGACACGCGACCTAGATTAGTATGGCAAATTTAGTCTATAGTTCTAGTTTAAGACTCGAAAAATTTAAATGAGTTTAAAAGTCTTTTTATGTTGTTGTTGCTTGTGTGTGAATGATTAATGTTTAATATAACTTTTGTAGATTTTGGCTCTTGGAAGTGCATAAGTACATAATAAGAAAATATCAATGACGAATGAATCTTCGGTTCGATGGCAACCGAAAAGACGAGGTCTAAAAATAATTACTCTTAATATTAGACGTTAACTAATCATAATTCAAAAGTCGTTAAAAGTATTTATATATGATCAATACTAGTTGATGATAAAAGTATATTAAAATACTTTAATTAGTTTAAAATGTAAGTTTTTGGAAAATTTGGGCATGATTCTTGTGTAAGTTTTTATTTGTCCGGGTTGACTAACGTCAAAATTTTATATTACATTTTATTTAGTTAAAGTAGTCGAATCTGAAGTTGTAAGTAAGTGCCAAAAATTTATATTTCCAATCAACATGATTTAGAAGTATGAGAATGTTTAATTTTTGTTATAAAAATATCCGTTTATATTTTCATAAGAAAACTCATTTTATTTTGACAATTATTTTATCAAATTTGCTTAATGTCTATGTTTTTCATTATTTTATTTCGTGACATGAGCTTGTAATAATGTTAATGATATAGAGTAATAATGTAGGAGTCGATTCGAGATGTGACGGAAAATAAGTTAAGTTTGTATTTGTAACGAAAACCGAGCATGACCCGTTTGTATATATTCATTTCTCATGATTAGTAAATGTTGCAAATTCCCACTTAAAACAATAAAATAAACTTTAAACCACTTATGTAAGTTTCAATAAGTTAAAATATATCAGATAAACCCAATTAATCTATAATAAGTCATAGTATTTAAAATAAGTGAAACTTATATATTTGTATTAGGTTATATTTAATAAGTCCCAAATAAGCCAAAGAGGCCGCAGATTGTATTTTTTATATCAAAATAAGTCAAAGACAAATAAAACCAAACAAGATTTTAAGTATTGAAATAAGTATTGGTCCCTTAAAATATGTAAGACCAACGCACCTCAAAATATTACTAAAACTCAAACCAAATTAGATATTAAATAAAAGAGTTATTAGTGTTTTAAAATTACTACTTGATGACCCATATTAGCAAGAACCAAATGCAAGTACAGATGTGCTCCCTACTGTTGGCTCGTGGGCTTCAAAAACACAACACCACATCATTTTAAATTTAATCCTAATAAGTAGCCTTAATAAACATTAAGCGAGTATTTTAAACAAGTGAGTTATTATGCTTTTGAAATAGACATTTGGGGACTCAAATTAAGTAAGGATCGAAGCACGCGTTGGCTCGACCCAAACAGTGGCTCGTCAACACCACATAATGCAACTCCATTTTAACTCAAAATCATTTTTAGTCCAAAGAGTTTAGGAATAAATCAACAAGTAAAGCAAATAAACAACAAAATCAAATAAGTACTAAGTAAATAGATAGGCTATAAGTAAATTATGCACTTTTCAATATTTGAGCCAAAAAGTTTCTTTTTCTTTTTCTCTTGTGTATCGACAGTAGCAACAACAACATAAATCGACATCATCTTTTTACTAATCCAAGCAATACAAAGTTCGAATTATAAAAAGATTAAACAACAACTTATTCAAAATAACTAAAGGATAGTTCTTACAACAATTTGGTGGGTCGAGTGGTATGAGAACCGAACACCAAATGCTCAAATTGAAGAGACTCAAGATGGATTGGAACAATTAACAACTTGGAAAAGCTTCCTTATGCACCCAAGAACAAAACCCCTTTGGTAATTTCAAAAAGCCCTTTGATTTACCAAACCCTAATTTTTCGAATTTGAGATGAAAGATGATGGTACTCTTCGAGATTGAATCCTTTGTAGATGAAAGACTAGGAGTATTTTTGCGAATCTCTTGAACCTTCAGAACATGTCTCTACCCATTTTAAGCATTCTTCCACACCTTTCCTCCACGTATGGCATCTATAAACTAGGCTTAGAAGTGGTTTGGAGAAGTGTAGAAAGGTGCCAGAGGTGTTTATCATTAAAATGGGATGTTTTGATTTTGGAGATGAGAATGGCGTGAAGATCTTTTCCAGGAGAAGAAAGATCAAGTTACGAAAGGAGGTAGGGGAGGGCGTGTTGTCGGTTTAGAATATTTAGGTGTATTTTTGTTATTATTATTATTTAGTGTATTAAATGTACCCCGTCTTGTATAATTTGTTTGCAGGATAACGTTTAATTATGTAGAACATTTTTCGGGTATCCGTATCTTGTAATTTTATATTTTAGGAGACGTTTTGACGGCGAAATATTATGCTATTATTATTACTTTGAAATTAGAAAGTACATTTTTTGCGTCAATTTTATTATGGTGTCGATGCAGCGTGTGGTGCCAGGGACATTAGAAACACGAGATAACTTCTCGTTTTTGAGTTATAATGATCAGAAAATAAATAACTCGCATATTCTGATATAAATAATAGCCGGAAAATTGACGGATTGTCACACTATACTTGGCCATGTACACTATAAAAGAATGCAAGATATGTCTAAGGATGGGTTAATCCCAGCTTTTGACATGGACACTGAAAAGTGTAAAACTTGCATGTTGACCAAGATAACCAAGAAACCTTTTCAGGGTGTTAGTCGTGAGACTAAGCACTTGGAGCTTATACACAGTGACCTGTGTGATTTGCATGCCAATCCTTCTTTGGGGAATAAGAAGTACTTTGTGACATTTATTGATGATGCTTCAAGGTTTTGTTATGTCTATCTGTTACATACCAAGGATGAAGCATTAGATAAATTCAAAGTGTTTAAAACTGAAGTTGAATTACAACTTGGGTCCCTGATCAAAGATTAAGGACTGATAGGGGAGGTGAGTACATGGATACTCTGTATTTTCAGTCTGTTGGTATTATCCATGAAACAAGCGCCCCTTATACTCCTCGGCAAAATGGCATTTCGAAAGGAAAAAGCGGTCTTTGAAGGAGATGGTTAATTCCATGTTGTCCTATTCAGGGCTGAGTCAAGGGTTCTAGAGAGAAGCTATGTTAACAACTTAATATTTATTAAATAGGGTTCCCAACAAAGGAACAAGGTTACCCATTATGAACTCACGGACTAAAGGAAACCCAACTGAACTATCTCGGGGTTTGGGGTTGTAGGGCTGTTGTAAGACTCCACGATCCAAAGCTAAAAACTTTGGGTGAAAGAGGCACGATTGCATCTTTGTTGGATATGTTGAGCATTCCAAGGCTTTTAGGTTCTATGTTATTTAACCTAATGAATATGCTTCAGTTAACTCAATAATTGAATCAAGGGATGCAAACTTTGATGAGAATAGATTCTCATCGATCCCCTAGACCAAGTCGAGGATTCCTAATGGAACTCATGACACGGTGTATCGAGGTCCACGATGATGAACAATCAGTGGTCCCTGATGAGGTTGTGGTTCAACAACTCGAACCTATGCTGGGAAGAGCAAAAGGGTCAAGACTCAAAGTCATTTGGACTGAGTTTCAACTATACTTAGTTGAAGGAACCAGGGATGAGGTCTCTGACCAATACTCCTATTGCTTCATTGTTGAGGATGATCCCAAGACATTTGAAGAAGCAATGAAGTCCCAGGATATTGCTTTCTAGAAAGAAGCAATCAATGATGAGATGGATTCCATCATGGGCAACAACACTTGGGTGTTGGTTGATCTACCACCCGGTTGCAAACCTCTGGGTTGCAAATGGATTTTCAAAAGTAAAATGAAGGTAGATGGAACTATTGAAAAGTTCAAGGCTAGACTAGTCATTCAGGGCTTTAAACAAAAAGTGGGAATAGACTATTTTGATACTTATGCTCACGTGGCTCGTATCACTACCATAAGGCTGCGATTGCCTTGGCATCAATTCACAATCTGGTTATTCATCAGATGGATGTGAAAACTGCTTTCTTGAATGGTGAATTGGATGAGCAGGTTTATATGAACCAACCTCAGGGCTTCATCTTGCACGGCAATGAAAACAAAGTGTGTGGCGATTAAGTCTCTTTATGGACTTAAGCGGGCACCTAAGCAATGGCATCAAAAATTTGATGAAGTGGTTTTGTCTAGTGGTTATGTTCTTAACGGTCGACAAATTTGTATATAGCAAATTTGATGAATCCGGTAAAGGAGTCATCATTTGCCTATATGTTGATGACATGTTGATCTTTGTATGACCAAAATCGGGTTGACTTGACAAAGGAATTTTTGTCATCAAGGTTCTCCATGAAAGACATGGGGAGGCGATGTTATCCTTATATAAGGATTAAACATGAAAGTAAAAGAATTTCTATCTCTCGGTCTCATTATATTGAGAAGGTGTTGAGGAAATTCAATTACTTTGATTTTACTCGATGAGTACACCTATGGATACTTGTGAGAAGCCGATGCCTAATAATGGCAAAGCTGTATCTCAACTTGAGTATTCTAGGGTAATTGGTGCACTGATGTATGCCATGACTTGTATAAGGCCTGATATTGGTTTTGCGATTGGGAAAATTGGCGGTATACTATTAATCCTAGTGCTCATCAGCGGCAAGATTCGAGAGGTGCTTGAAGTATTTAAAGAGAACTATGGATTATAGTCTCTCATATCTTGGATATCCATCGGTGTTGGAAGGTTACACGATGCAAGTTGGATCATAACATGAAGATAATTCGTCTACCGATGGTGGGTATTCCTACTTGGTGGAGGTGCAATTTCTTGGGCATCAAGAAGCAAACTTGCATCACCAGTTCAACAATGGAATCTGAATTTGTGGCTTTAGCGGTGGCTGGTAAAGAAGCTGAATGGTTGAAAAACTTGCTTCTTGAGATTCCATTGTGGCCTAAACCTATAGCACCTATTTCTATCCGATGTGATAGTGCGGCTACATTGGCTAAGGCTTATAGCGAGATGTACAATGGTAAGTCCGACACTTAGGTGTCGACATAGCATGATTCGTGAGCTTATCATGAATGGGGTGGTATCTATAGAGTTTGTTAGATCTCAACAAAATTTAGCTGATCACTTGACGAAGGGTGCGGCTAGAGACTTGGTTATAAAGTCCGATAAAGGGATGGGTTTAAGTCCAACTTAGTCATGAATGCTAGGACACCCAACTCCTCCCTGAGGAAACTTGGGAGCTGAGTTCAATGTGGAAAGTTGAACATTGAGTGGACTGGAGCACATGTTTTATTTACATCCCAAGGTTGTGCTTTCGGAACCCTGAAAGGAGGATGAAGTCTTTACTTCTTAATGGTTATTTTCTTTGAAAAAGTGCTTGGCAGGAGCATGAATAAAGAGGAACCACCTATGTAAATGTAGAAGTTTTGCCGCTTCAGAAAGCTTTTGGACTTTTAGCTTTTACAACATTTATGAATTTGGATATGGATACATGGCTTGTATAGTGTCAGGAGCTTTTAAGTGTTTGAAAACTTGTGTGTATTTTATCTTCAGGTATTCAAATGGGTTGAAGGGTTCAATTCTTAGAACACTCTGATTCTCGAATATTTGAACGTGTAATTTACTAAGATGAAACTTCACTCCTCAGGACATTTTCGTTTATGCACTTGTTTTGTTTGATGTTTGGTTTTCATGCAATTGAAGTGAACTAAATTTGAGGAGGATTGTTGGAAAATTTAGTGCACTTGTGGGATTAGTTCACACGTAATGGGTCGGAGTGCGGAGTGTACACCCATAAGGTCCACTGAACACCACGACTCAAATAGTGGTTAGTGCTGATGGTACTAAGTTAATACTGATAGTGTAATATTAGCACTGATAGGTAGTGTTTCCACTGCTAGTGCTAATTTGGTACTGATAGGCAGTGTTTCCACTGCTAGTGCTAAGTTAGTGCGGATAGGCAGTGTTTCCACTGCTAGTGCTATGTTTCCACTGCTAGTGTTGTGAAAGTACTACTAATGGTATGAAAGTCTTGCTAGTGTTAAAGTCTTGCTAAATGGCGGTTTCAAGCTGCTTAATGACCGCGTTTAATTGGTCATGTAACCACTACGCTATAATGGTGATAATTATGAGGCGATTAATGGGCCGATTAATGCTCATAATTCCATTTGACTAGCTAAGAGTAATCTCCTATAAATAGGAGATCTAATTATGCATGAAAAACACACAGAAAACGATTAATACTTCTAAGAAAAGGGGTTATTGAATTGTGCCTAATTCTATAACTACATTTGGTCTTATCCCAAGTAGATATTCGTGTAACCCAGGCATTAGGGTCGAATAGTTTACTTTGGAAAGTGATAACACGATTCCAAGTGATATCCGGTAACCATCTAGTGGTATTGTTGCTGACATTGATTGTCTTAACCCTGTTTTGGGAGTTACACACCAACATATATTTCTTGTTCTAAAAGTGTCTCCATACGAAAGTGTTTGGGTCTTGCTAACAACAATCGCATGTGTGTTGTATTAGTTTTCCTTAACTAAAAACATGTCCATGTATGAACTTACTTGACCTTAATTATATGTGTTTAAATCTAGTTCATATTTGGAAACGTTTTCAACTAATGAAAGCTTAAACAACACCCATAGGCTTGTTGTTAGCAAAACATATAAAAGCAAAGATTTACACAAATATAGTTATACACACTTAAGGATCACACGTACATCTGAACTAAGACTTAAACTCACAACATTTTGGTTGATGGGTCACTTATATGCTACTAGAACAAAAGTCTTTTGGTAACATGCTTGATTTGATATCATTATGATCTTTTGTATCTCAAAATTATGGGTTTCTAAAAAGATGTTTCTTAATGCCTACACAAAATATGTGCAACTTGTCATTCCAAATGAAAACAAGCTATTTCCGTAATGAAAGACTTTGTCATACATATTGTGAGGCCAAAGAATAATGGCTGAATGAAATCAACCACGCAAACTTCACGATAGCTACAGATAAAGGAGACAGTTATCACCTGATATATGCTGATCACTAAACAATAATCATTTGTAAACTTTGGTCTTGTCTTGTTAATACTAGTTTTGAGTTCTAATGGTTGTTTTACCCTGGCAGGCCAGCAAGTTTTAATCAGATTATACCAATGTTTTAAAACCCGGTTTAACCCGGCCGGTTGAACCGGTAACCGGTCGAGGGAGCGGGCCGGAAGTAGCCGGTTTTTTGAAGGTTTATAACCCGGATTGAACCGGCGGGTTTTAGTCAACCCGGGTCAAACCGGTTCACTAGACCCGACCGGGTTACTCAATGTTTAGTTTTTTTTATAAAGATAAAACCTTTTTTTATACCGGAACACATAGTCAGTGTTATATGTCTTTTTACTATTTTAACTAACAAGTTTATTAAAGAAAAAAAGGTGTTGATAAACCTATAGTAATATTTAGTGCACTTAATTTGAGTTAAAAGATTTAGAGGGAAACTATAAATATATATTAATAAACACACATTTTGTTACTGTTATTCAATTGTGGTTGATGTAATGAAAATATTATTTTGATCTCTGTGAAACATAAACTATATGTGTATATATCATTATCAATAGAAAGCAATCAAAACATTTTCAACAGAATATCTGCTTGATTATTCAAATCAATTGCAATACATAGAGATTTCTATCTTAAAGAAGGGTAGCAATTAAAAATTCTGACTTCTCGATCACTTCAACATCCTATTTATTTGAACGAGGTATCAATTATTCACTAGTTTCAAAAGATAAACAACATATGAATATAACATAAACTGTACGTTAGAAAACCGGTTCAATCCGGCGGTTGAACCGGTGACCCGGTGAACCGGTAACTCGACCGGGTCGATTAAAAACCCAGGTTTTAAAACATTAGATTATACAACTTTGACAAGTTGATGTCATGATGAAGTTATGGATACGCAAATATATAAGAGGTCCCATTGGCCATTTGACCAAGCATGTGCATGACTTGTAAAAGTAACATCCTTTTGGCATTAAAAAAACATCCTTTTGGCGCACAACAGAGGAATAAACAGCCTTAGGTTACATGGGGACTTTGTGGCAGATAGAAACTTAGAGAAACGAAATAAAACAGATATAACAATCAAGCGTGAATAAATCGAACTTTTACACAAATCTGATAGACATCAAGTTACAAAGAAAGTCATTTACCGGGGGAAATAAGTTCCCACGATTTTTTATTGACCTTGGCCTGCCATACAAGAGAAATGAAATCATAATCATTTCCTTTACTGTATTTCTCTCAACCAAACACCCCTTCTAAAGACATCTTAGGCCTTCTTTTTTTTTTTTTTTCTTTTTTTTTTTTTTAAACCAGCAAAGACTTAGAGGGCGTTTCTTTTTTTTTCAGATTAAAAGCCATATAAATATATGTAGGTCTCATGTGAGCTCATGTCTGTTAATGCCTCTAGATGGGGAGAGGAATACATTTTATGGCTTGTGGATATAGAGGGATTAGTGAAAATATGTGGGCTTCACATTAAAAAATAACATTATTAAATACTTGTGTGGACCTATGTGGACCCAATCCTTTAGCTAAGGGGAAAAAGAAACGCAACCTAAGGCTTAGGTGGTGTTTGTTTTTCACTTAGAGAGTTGAATGTTGTGGAAGACTTATCCGGTCACCCATATGGCCATATCACACAGTTTGTTTAAGGCTTACTTTTACAGTAAAGGGCTGAGCGAAAAAGATACTAGTGGACTGTCTCCCCAAATTGTCATGACTTACTTCCGCAACTTTCCTAAGGTGCCCTATATCACTAATCACTTTAGATTTCAGAAGGCTCTGTCATATTAATAGTTGGGGTGACACTCAACACATGTACAGACAGTTACTGGCCCATTAATATAGTTGATCTAAAAGGCTCTAATATAAATAGTTGGGCTCACATCTCTATTCAGTCCATTAAGTTAACGATTTTGATCGAAACCCATAATTAGTTCATTACACTGCTCAAACCAATCCCTGGAACCCGATAGTCCCCCTACTAGTCCATTTCTTTATCATTTTGGAACAGCTTAACAATCAGTGTTGGTTAAGGGCCCAGACTAGTCGGAGGCCCGGCCGGTAACAAGTATGGGTCATGTAACCCGGGTAGGCCTGACATTTTCGTATCAATCCATCATTTTTGCTTAGGAACCGTTTAAGGACCCCCCTTAATATCAGATAAAACCTGAAGAAATGACTTCATTAGGAGAACCAAGGATCGAAATACGGGTGTAAAAATAGGTGCATGTGAGCTATAATGTGTAACCACATACCAGTATAGCATCTTAGACGGAACCAAGACACAACATTTAGAATAACCTAAACAATACTGCAAACACAATTTTTAAGGACCAAGTGCATTTAAAATAATCGAGGTTTTTTTTTAACAAAATTAACACTACTACAAAAATCCATGAGTGTCTGGAGGCCCCTGTTACCCACCCTGGTTTCGTCACTGTACACCGTTGAATCTTATTTAGTGGCATGTTGAGGACATTGAATGAGATAACAATGGGATAACAAATGGTCCACTAGGATTGGTTCATTCGCATGTGATCACCCACAATAGCCTCTATATTTGTTATTGATTGCTAATAGTAGTAGAGCCCTCATTTTCTCTAATGGGACACTACTGTAGTGTGCAGACTAAGAAGGATCTGTATGCCATTCAAAAACTGTACAAATTTGACACCTTTTATACTTCTATTTTCACACCTGAAAACAATATGACACTGAATGATCAATTCACCAATGCTTTACAGCATATAGATGGGTGGGAGAGTTTGAAAATGGCATAACTTTTGGTTTATTACTAGTTAATCAGAAACTTGTCTTCTTGATGTGAATTTTCAAGTCATATAAGATAAAAAGATTTAGGTCATGTGAGGGATCATGTACACGTATGATTGTGTATTGGGTGCTTAGATGATTAGCCCGAAGCATTTAGACTCAGTGAGTCCTAAGCTTGGCAAGCTGTAATAAGGATGACAACGTGTACAGAAGGTTATAGGTGAGAAGGAATGAAGGATCCAAGTTAATTACGCATGATGAAGCATTGGATCGTCTAGATCAGAAGACCATCATCTAAATAGTACTAAACAAAATAAATTGTATTATTTGAATTCTTGAATTAAATAGGTTAAAGTGAAGAACTAAGAATTGACTTTCAAAAAAAAAAGAAAAAAGTGCCCGTCACTGGCTTTGAGTGGTCAATGTGAGTTTGGCAAGTTTTATAGTGTGTCTAATATTGAAATAAACTACAGTGAGTTTGTATAGCTGGGACGTATAGTATTATTAGCACTAAGAAACAAAGGCTATTTGGTGGAGGTTTAAAGCTTTGAGGAGCTTTGAACTTTTAAGCCTATGAAGAATAATGTACAAGTTGTTGAAGCAGCAACTATTTGTACTTAGTTTACAATGGTGGTCGGCGGGTAAGAGAGTAGAAGCAGTTACAAGAGCTGACTAAAAGGGATGTGGAACTTGACTTGGTAAGCAATTATGGTTGAAACTGCATCTCCATGATCCATATTTTTAGCCATGAAACTGTGTCACATCTTGGCCTTGATTTATTGATATAAAGAGAGTGCTTGTGTGCCTAGGATATATCAGTAAAATGAGATATACAAAATGAAAGAGTTGCTTCTAATACATTATGTCTTTTCTTGTTTCTACATTGCCATACGATGATATGCTACCACCATATACATTGCGTTGTATTTGTTCGTGTTGACTATACGCAACGCGAGTTGCATCAATCCCGGGGTCGTTACGTATGAGGCTCACAACGAATTGAGCACGTAAACACCTTTTAAAGACAGGGAACCTCTTCCCATGCACGACTTTTAAGTTTTTCGGGTTTGTACGTGTCTTATTGAGAAGACAAAAAGCTGTATCGGAGTTTCTATTTTAACTAACTGTCCCGATGGGGTTGTTGCTACAAGTAGTGCTATCTCTATGTGTCCCTAGAAGGGTGGTTGTTGTCGAGAAGAAGTTTCTCAAGTTTTATCTCGACTCCATAGGTTTCATTTTGTTTACTTTATGTGTTAATTGTCGGTTGTCGTTAATTATAGCCAAAGTGTTTGCAATATGTTAAAAGAAGAAGAGAAAATCCATTGTTCCAACATTGAGTAAAGCAAGAATTGACTTCCCCTAATCCACTTCTTTGTTGGTCGACACCAAATATCTAGTATCTAATGACTGCCTCACATGGATGTGTCCGTATCATAAAGAGCATTATGATGTCTTCATACACCACTATATTACATTTACATAACGAATAAAAGAACGACATGGGTCTAGTAAAGTGGGTGAAATATTCATCGTTAAACTGTAAAACAGAAATTAATAGAACATCAGTTTTCAATTGGGTTTTGTTTCTTCTTTCTGAACTTACAAAAAGTTATCTTCAACATGGTCCAAATATCGGGTTCTTGCAAGTGTTAATCGGTTTATCGACTCCATTCATCATTTAAAATTGTAACTAAGCAGAATACATTGTTTTAATACCTAACTAGGTTGGAAGTTGATTAGGTACATCATGGGTCACAATGGCCAAAATTTGGAATGCACGAATAATCAGTATATATCACTGGGTATTTTACTGATAGTAGCATCTATAGATCATTACTTCATTCTTCAAACTAAGGATAGAATACGCAACTTAACAATAAGCAAATAAGAATTACATTAATGGTATATGTTGGCTTTACATACTGAGTTTGTGAAATCTTATCATATATTAATAATGACATCGACCCAATACAAGATTGAAGCATACAAAGTACAGTTAATAGAAACCAAATAGAATTGGGTATGTAAACCAAATGTAAGGTGTCATCGTGAACACCTCCACCAACAAAGCATAAAAATTACAGTTAATAGAAACCAGATACAATTGTGGTAGGTGACTAGGTGTATCAATGATTATATCTCTGGAACAAGCTGCTGGGACACGCAAACTAGAAACACAGAATTGGGATATCTGTTAGCCCTATTCATAGGACTGGGATATTTAGGGAAACATAAAAGGATCAAGTGTGGAAAACAGCAAAAAGAACCCACTAATTATTAAACAAAACCTACAATAGTGTGTTATGGATTGGGCCACATAAGCACTTAAATAAGCTTTTGCATACACCAAATGACCAAATGCCTATAAATACCATGCATTTCCATGCAAAAATATCAAACAACTTAATCACTTTCATCATCTCCAAACTCAATTCAATGGCTATTCACAAACTTCCGAGTTTGGCTTTCTTGGTATTATTGTGTTTAAGCATTTGTGTTGCATCAAGAACTCTCTTCACACTCGAAGAGAGCTACACTAATGGCGGTTACGGAAGTAGTGTAGCTGGTGGCGGTGGTGGTGGAGGTGGTAGTGGTGGAGGAGGAGGAGGTGGTTATGAGGGATTTGGATCGGGTAGTGGAGCCGGTGAAGGCGGCGGAGCGGGGTATGGTGGTGGAACTGCAGGAGGAGGTGGTGGTGGTAGCGGAGGAGGTGGTGGAGGTGGAAGTGGAGGAGGAGGAGGTGCACATGGTGGTGGTTATGGTGGTGGGGAAGGATCTGGAAGCGGTGCTGGATATGGCGTTGCTGGAGGAGCTGGTGGTGCAGGTGGACACGGTGGTGGTGGTGGAGGAGGAGCTGGTGCGGGAGGGGCTGGTGGAAGCGGATATGGTGCTGGAGGGGCTGGTGGAAGTGGATATGGTGCTGGAGGTGGAGCAGGCGCTGGTGGGTCACATGGTGCCGGAGGTGGTGGAGCTGGAGGTGGTGGTGGTTCTGGAGGTGGAGGTGGCGGTGGTGCCAGTGGGCATGAGGGTGGATATGGAGGTGGTAGCGGTAGTGGTGCTGGTGAAGGTGGTGGTCATGGTGGCTATATCCCTTGATCAGAAAACTATACCTTTGTTTACATCAAGTGTCTAAAATGAGTATATAGATGACTCATTTTTCTCATTAGGCCTAAATCTATGCAAATGAGATGCATTATCAAATTGTATACTTGTGCAATCTATTTATCAAATGAAATTCTATCATGTCTATTCATGAAAAAAAAAATTGTTTAGGTTATACGGCCATGATCTCTTTTGTCTATTTATTACTCTGAATACCTAGCATTCCTAAATTGAGAAATGATTTGGCCTAAATGAAGGCAATTTCCAAGTAGTTTTAGGCAGGATAACACAAATAATAGAAGAAACAAAAGTTTACAGAAATGTAAAAGTATACAATGTAATAAGACACGTAATATATTTATAGGATGAAATGATAAGTATACAATGTAATATATTTACAGAAATGCAGGATAACCAGAAGCCAAGGATGAAATGATAGTAATGCATTGTTATAGGAAACATAAGCAACCAAATATATTTAAGAGTACAGATAAAAAATCAGAAATTTCAGCCTATGTAACAGGAGTACAAATCAGTTATAAATGTTCAAACTTGTACAAGAGCTAGATTTTTGGTAGCTTATTTATCGACCAAACAATAACACAATAGTGATACTACCCAAAAGCACCATGAAAATTACACAGAAGGGTAAAGAAAACATATCCTTCTATCTGTAACTTGCAGGTATGTAGACAAAATATTATGCTGGAGATTGAAAAAGAGGAAGACACAGACCTGTGTTTGATCTCTTCTCTTGGTTGGGTTTTCCACCTTCCCACCATCATCATCTTCATCTTCAGTATCAGCATTCTCATCAACACCGTTCTGTTCTGGCTCAAAATCACTAGCATGTTCCTCAGCTACAGGGTTTGCCACCAGTCAGACCAATTTAGTTGGGGGGGTCCTCCTGTTTGCAAGCGTTAATCACATAGTGAGGAAGACTAAACAAAAGCAAAATATAACACAAAAAGACCAAGTATAACTTGATTTCCCGAGACATCAATTCGCAGAAAGAACGAGTGAGAGATGTTATTAGAAACAGGGCATCAGTTTGACCAATAAATATGAAGCAACGCTGTAAAACATAAACATTTCAAGAAAACCTAATGGTTTGTCTACCACAATTGTTACCATCACAGTAACCAAATTATTATTTTTTTCTATATTGATACAGGAAATGTTTGTTACATCCCAAGTTTTTCAACCTGAATAAATCAGTTTTTTTATCGTAGAACATTAAAAAGAGTAATCATCAAAAGAGATGGTGTCTATTATGTCTACTTTAGTAACAGTATCAGTGGTAGAAAATTCAATTTCCTTCCAGCCATGACTAAAAAATTTGTACAATCTTTATTGAAAATTTTCACAACATTAGAAAAGCAACGCATATATCCGAGAACACAAGCAATCATCAGCTTATAACTGTTACCGAGGTTCATTAAGACAGTAAAAACAGTAAAAGTTAGAATTCACTCAATTCAGTAAAACAGAATTATCAATATACAGGTCAACGAACTAAAATTGAATTGTGATTTCTGTATGAATCACCGGATAATAAATTTTACTCGTGTTGATAGAATATTTGAATCGCTAAATACCTCTTCTTTCATCATCACCATCATTCTTATCCGAACTCAAAGCTTGCTTACACATAGTTTGCTGCCTAACTTTCACGCTTTTAACTAACCAATATGCTATCAACCAAATCTATTGCACCAATATGCCCAATCTTACTCAACAAACACCTAACCAAAACACTCCATATCCCTTTGTCTGGATTAACCCCATCATTCACCATTTTATGAACCCATTCCTCCCCTTTTTCCACACTACCTGACTCACACGTCCCATAAACAAGACTTGTGTAAGTAACAAGATCAGCACGCAGACCCCCTCGACCCATAACCTCCAAAAGTTTACCCGCAAGGTCAACTTTACCACACTTGCAACACCCGTTGATCATTATGTTAAAAGTGATCACATCCGGTTTCACCCCTTTAACTATCATCTTTGCTATAACCTTAAAACCTTCATTCACCATATTGTTATTACAATATATGTTAATAATCGTGTTGTATGTGGCCAAGTTAAGCCCGATCCCACTTTCTTCCATCTCGAGTATGACATCAAACGCAGCTTTAAAGTCTTTGACTTTTGAAAACCCCATTAAAAGCTCGTTATATGTTGTCAAGTTAGCCAAGTTTCCCATTCTATAGAATAACTTCATTGCTGAATCAACCTTCCCATTCGCACAAAGACCTTTAATTAGTGCATTGAACGTTGCTGCATTTGGCGGACTGTTCATGTTGTCGATTAGGTCATAGGCTTCCTCAAACATTAGATTACGAGAAAGAACATCGATCATAGATGTATACACCACAACATTCGGGTGGCAGCCTTGTGTTATCATCTTATTCCATGTCTCAAATGCACCTTCAAAGTCCCCTGACTTCGCATAGCCATTGATCAAGGTCCCATAAGTTGTTACATTTGGAGGGCATGAACATTTTTCCATTTCAAGACATAAAGACGCAGCTTTACGCATATCCCCAATGCAACAAAACCCGTTTATCATGGTGTTGTAAGTAACAGCATTTGGCGAAACACACTCGTGGGTCATTTTATCATAAACTTCATAGGCTTGTTCCATTTTCCCTTTCAAACAAAACCCTTTAATCAAAGAAGTAAAAGTAAACACATTCGGGCTACATCCTCTCAACAACATCTTCGCCAAAACAGCTAACGCAATCCCAGCTTCACCAACATCCGCTAAACTATTCATAACCGTCGTAAAAGTAATCACATTCAGCCTTACTCCCTCTCCCACCATCTTCTCCATCACCCTAAACGCCTCATTGAAATCACCCTCCTTACACACACACAAAACCAAAGCATTCCAAACCGACACCATTCCAAAACCCCCAAAAACACCTTCAACAACTTCCTTCGCCTCCTTAACCCTCCCACTCCCACACAACTCACTCACAACCGTAGTATAACTCACTTCATCCGGCACACACCCTCTCTTCGACATTTCATCAAGCACCTTACGCGCACCATCAATTCGCCCATTCCTACTCAACGCCTTCAACAAAATATTATATGTCCACTTATCTGGTTCCATCCCATCTTTTTTCATATTCGCATAAACCGGACTAATCATACTAAACCTATTCTCACTCAACAAACAATCCAACACACAGTTATAAATAGCAACACTCGGCTCACATCCAAAATCGCGTAAACGATAAAACGTCTTTAACGCTTGTTCCCCTAACCCCAATCTCCTATAACAACTAATCACATTTATAAACAAATCCTCACTACATTTGACACCATCCATTTTCATTTGTTGCATTAAGTATTGGACATTATCTATATCATTAACATACGTTAGTTTTTTTATTAGTGTTGTATATGTTAAAGATGTGTGTTTGAAACTATTTGTGTTCGATATCCATTTAAAGTAATGTAATGCTAATGTTATGTTGTGTTCATTTTTTAATTTGTGTATTACTTCAGTTTCTTGTAAATGTGTGGTTTTTTTGAGGTTAGGGTTTATGGTTGTGTTTATGATTAGTGGAATTGATGGTTTGTGTAGTTTAAGGAGTGATGAGTATTGGTTTTTTAAGTGCATTTTGTTGGTGTGTTGAGATTGAGATTTTAAAAGGTGGAAATGGGGTTTGTGAGAGATGGATGAGAAATGCAGGGAAAGTTTGTAAGAGCATCCGCATTGCACCAAGTCTTTGAATGACTTGGTGCATTTATGACAATAAATGATAAGCTATTTTGTCTTGAAACATTTATTAACAATGTTAGCAAGTAAGAAGCAATTGCTTCAAACGCTTGACTGGTGTCAAGTCTTTCTTTCAAACAAAGAGAAAAGTCTTTCATTGTAATGGTAAAAAGCTTTTGAAAAGCTTTTTCAAATAGTGAAAAGCTTTTGCAAAAACTCCCTATTGTAGATGCTCTAAGTTTGTGTTTCGGGAGTGATGGGATTATTGGAGCCGGTATGGTCCGAAACTATTGATTGGGAGGTCGGCTCGAGAGAGCGGGACGGTTTGATTGCATTGTGGAGCCGCGGTTTAAGCCGAGCCATCGGCTTAAAAGGATTAAAAAAGTTTGTTAATGTTGTTTTTATGAGTGGGTTCTCCATTAGACTGTCAATTAATTATTATA
Organism: Chrysanthemum makinoi; assembly: GCA_910596185.1. NCBI lineage: Eukaryota > Viridiplantae > Streptophyta > Magnoliopsida > Asterales > Asteraceae > Chrysanthemum > Chrysanthemum makinoi. The sequence continues at coordinate 172,742,955 of OU343222.1, read as the reverse complement.
AGATAAATAAGCTCAAGCTTAGAGCATCTAGTGTTTCATCATTAATTATAAATAATTGTCAATAATAAAATTATACATACCAATTTATTCAATGTCTAACATCGTATAGAGACCAAACCCTAACTCTCACCTCAATATAACACTCATCCTTAAAAACACCGTCCCAAAATAATTGACCAACAGCAGCAAATAAAAACTTGAAGATGATTGAGGTGGCGTTGAACGATCGATTAGGAAAGAATGTGAGACTGAAGTGCAACGATGACGACACAATCGGAGACTTGAAAAAGCTGGTAGCAGCACAAACAGGTACTCACGTTGAAAAGATAACAATCCAGAAGTGGTACACTATTTACAAGAATCATATCACTCGCTGATTATGATATTCATGATGGCATAGCCCTTGAACTCTACTACGTGTTATAGTAACCCTCCCTATATTGTCACATCATAAAGGTTTGGTCAAACCGTGCAACCCGCGATGCGTACCGTACAATTCGTCAATGCGTCCAATCATTGCAAACCCTCCCTATGGGAGGGTGTGGATAACTTGCCCCCTACTACAATTAATTAGATGTGTCAATTTATGCCAAAATCAAAAAATAAGTTAATGGGCAATTTTTTAAAAGATTTAAGCACATTTAGCCATTTTTTTTTTTTAAATGGGTATATATTACCTATTTAAAAGTTAAATGGGCATAATGAGCACATGTTTTTCTGGAGTATTAAATTGTTTTTAATGAAAAACTTATAGATTTAATATATTTTGTTACTCAAATATAAATGATGTGTTACGTTTTTTTTTTTTTTTTAACCGATTTGTATAACATGAGCCTGTTTGACCCGTGCCCGTTTAAGGTCATGCTCGTTGGGCTAATGCATGTTCTCGTTGCCCGTACCCGCCCGGCCCGCCACCTATACGATTAATATTCTTGCTATTATTATGATTATTGTCATTGCGTAAGTTAAGTGATTTGTTACGAAGGTTTAAACGGTTGAATTTGGTTATGTAAAATAATAAATAAATAAATAAAATTACGGTGGTTTTGTTATTTGGATTTTTAATTGTTTATTTTTTGTTATCAGTCGACAAAGTTGATTGTTGGTATTGCTTTATTATCAGTCAACTAAAGTCGATCGTTGGTATTGTTTTGTTACGAGTCGACTCAAGTCTATCGTTGGTGACTTTTACCAGTCGACTATAATACAAGTCGATCATTTGTTAAGTAATTCTATAAGTGTTTCTGTTTTCTTGTTGGTATGATTATATTTAAATTTTATTACGTTAATGGGTTTTTTTTTTCTTTTTTTTCTTTTCTAGTTTACTACTCCAGTCCAAGCTTTCATGATTTCGGCACTCGGACTGTGAGGGAGTATTAGAAGATAAATAGGGCAAAACCCATTTGTTGGTTTAAGGTATTTAGGGTTTTCACAATTATAAATAATGGTTAATAATAAAATTATACTTACGGCTTTATTCAATGTCTAACATTAATTAGTTAGGCTAATTGCATGTGTTACATCTATTTTACATTATCAAAGATTTTGATGGTTCGTTGTATGTTGTACACATGTATTCTATTATCGATTCGAGAACCATTTGCATAAGAGGCATCTGCGTTTCAATTTGTTGGTTTTTTATACGCAAGCTCACTCACACACACACACAATCGGTACAGGTAAGAAATAAATTTGAATTTTATTTTATGCAAAAAAAAATATAGTTATTTAGGATTTGTTGATTTATGTGGTTAAAGTTGGAATTGTTTTATGGGTTTTCGTGGGAATGATGAGTAAAACACCTAATTAAGCTTGATTTGATTGATTGTTGCTTAAAATTTGGTTAGCATGTTGTGATTTTGCAGAACTCATTCCTAATATGCGTAATTGGGTTTGCTATATAATTACAGTTAGCCAAAAGAGATATTACAGGTGTTAGGTATTTGTTCAATGTTGTTGCATTTTATTTTGAATCACAGTTATTTAGTTCAGTTGTGATCATTTCGTGTTTAAGCTGAAAATTAAAAAAAAAATAGATTTGCATGTTGTGATTTTGCAAAATTTATGACTGGTATGCATACTACTTGCTTGACTATGATGATTTGGTCGCCTGTTAAGTCATAATTTTGGTTTGGCAGAAAATCGGATATCATATAATATTTTGTAGCCTAATTAAGTTTTTATTGATTGTTGTTTAAAATTTAATCACCGTGTTGTCATTTTGCAAAACTGATGAATGATATGTGTAATTGTGCTTGCTATATCATTACAATTAGATAAAATAGTTATTAGAGGTGTTAGGGTATTTGTGCAGTGTTGTTGCATTTTATTTTCAATCAGAGTTGTTTAGTTCAATTGTGTTGATTTTGTGTTTAAGTTGATTTTTTAATATTTTATTTGCTTGTTGTGATTTTGTAGAATTTATGGCTATTATGGGTACTATTTGATTGGCTATGATTATTCGGTCATTTAGTAAGTCATAATTTTAGTCTGGCAAAAAATCGGATGGCATTAAGTTTAATTTATTGATTGTTGTTTAAAATTTGATTAGTATGTTGTGATTTTGTAGAACTTATGGGTAATATGTGTAAATGTGCTAGATATATCATTAGAGTTAGCTAAAAGAGTTTTTAGAGGTGTTAATTTTATTTTGAACCATAGTTGTTTAGTTCAATTATGTTCATTTTGTGTTTACGCTGCGAATTTTTTAACGGGTTTTTGTTAGGGTAATGAGTAGAATGCTTGGTTATGGTTGATGTTTAAAATTGGATGTGGGATTTCATTGACTGCCATATGTTTTGTAGATCTAATTTCGATAGTACTTGCTTGGCTATGATGATTCAGTTACTCTGTTAGTCGTGATTTTGGTGTTGCAAAAACCAGGTGGCATAAACTACAATCGCGGTTTGCAGCCAATTTGGAATCTGAGACCGCACTAAAACTGTTTTGTAATTTGGCTAAAACAGGAAACTAATTTTTTGATGTTAGAAGTTGTTGTATCTGTTACACCATGTAAACTATTTGACTAAAGTTTAAAACTTTTTCGCGGAAACAATTTGACTATGACGGACTCATTATTGCACTTATATAAAACGACAAGATTCTATAACAATTAACACTTTTAAAATACTTACAAGAAGTATACTCGAGGCCCCTTTTAAAACGATTTACACAAAACTATAAAACCAACACAAAACCTCCATTGTTGCATGTTAGGATTTAGAAAATCCTGTAGTTAAAGACTCGGTCACCTCAAGTATATGTATTCGTTAGAAAGATCGTAGTCGTAGTCATTTAGTGATAGTTAGTAGTTAGTTAAGTAACACCGTGGAGGACGGACGGGTCTTTACCCACTGTATGCCTGATCCACAACCCGTAGGATGCGTTTCATGTAAGAAACTATAAATACCATTTCCCTAGCAAGGCAAAGGGTTGGAGCTTCATAATATATTATTTACTTTCTCTCACTAGAAGTTCCCATTTCTCTCCACTTTCTCTCTCTAAAACCTCATCTCATTCGAATTCATATGTGCTTGATTATTTGTTTGTGAAAACCAATATGTTACATTTGGTATCAAGAGCCATGGTTTTATCATCTACCTTACATGTTCTTGAATTCTTAGTGGTTTTCAAAAGATTTTGAGTTTGAATGAGTTTTGAGTAGTTTTCATCATTTTGATCATTTTAATGTTAAAGTTTGAATTTTGATAGTACTTTTGTGTTTAGAATCATCATAAGTGTTTAGGTTTTGGTTTGGAAGGCTTGAATCATCTTGGGTGTAGTGTTTTGTGTTAATACAAATAAGCCGTAAAAACGTTTATTTATATTTTACGATCTTCTAATGTTTTGTCGATAACAAACGTAAAATCATTTTAAAGAAACAAATAAAATACGTAAACTGTTTGAGCCAATAGTTTTCTAACATACTTACGTTTTCACATAAAACACTAAAACAAGTATAAGTGATTTTATGATTTAGTATTACATATGTACAACAACTAGTGTTTACATATTTGGGTAAAATATACATATAACTAGTATGTAGTATATTGGGTAATATAAATGGGTAGAAACTTAAGTATCATAACCCATTGACCAAATACATTGAATGTAGTTGGGTACAATCCAAAGTCCATGACCCATGGAGCTTGACCCATAACCCATTGCATGACATCATGCTTATATCATATATGGATAATATTCATAACCCATGGTATTGACCTATACCCATGTGACTAGGTGCATTGCACTCAAAAGATACATTGTATCTAGTTAAATACCCATGGATCAACCCATGACCCATAACCAAAATACCCATGGGTAAAGAGGAGCGTCCCACGGATCCCTAGCTTTACGCTAGACGGATCCCTTGTGGGAGGGATCCGTGGGATCCGGGGAATAGTAGACATTTTCCTCTATAAATAGTGAGCCATTTCTTCATTGTTTCTCACCCCTTTATAACATACTTTCTCCCTGAGTTAAAAACTCTCTAACCTCACATCCAAGTGATCTATGTTTGTAGTTTTGTGTTTGTGTGATTCTCTAGGTTCCTCTTAAAGGCGAGATCACCACCTTTGAAGTCATGCAAGCTCAAGTCCATGAGTTGCCATGCTTCCTCATCATCAAGACTACTAAATTATTCTTGTTGATGATTCTTTTCCTTCTTCTAAGAAGTGTAGTGATTGAAGACATTAGTGAAAGATGTCTCAAGTGTCAAGACGAAGACATTAGTGAAGGGTGTCTTGAAGATCTAGTTAAAGGCATTAGTGAAAGGTGCCTTAGATGTACATTCGATATGGTGTGTTTCGATGTACAAGATAGATTAGTACTAGATCTAAGGATGTTGATATCCTTGATGATATTGTAATAAGGAGTTGGTCTCCTTTGGGATTAGTCGTTGGTGTAGTGTTGGGTAGTAGTTCCTCCATTGTAATGAAACTCGGTATCTAGCCTAGTACCGGATAAAGGGTAGGCGACGTTGTGGTAGGTGTGGTTCACCTTTGGTGTGAAAGAACCCGGTGGTTAGCCTAGTACCGGAAAAAGAGTAGGCAACGTTGTGAAGGTTTCTCCACCATAAGGAGTTGTTGTCGTGTAGTGATTACGAACTCTCGAGTAGGTGACTCGGGGAGTGGAGTAGGGCAAGGAAGGTGTCCTTGTAGCCGAACCACTATAAATACTCGCGTTATGATTTTGTGTTTCTTACTCTTATCTTTTCATTATATACCTCTATATGTTTGTTTATCAACATCCAACACACATCTAAATAGATTGACATAATTCGATCTAAAATAATTTAAAATAAGTTTTAATTGGCAAAACTATTCAACCCCCCCCCCCCTTCTAGTTTTCCACATTTTGGATTTGAAAAGTTTAGTTTTTGAAGTGTTTCAAGTAAGCGGTTTGTGTCTCGTACTTAGTTTTTGTATGCGGTTTGAGATAACTTTCATGCGATTTGATCTTTGTGCGGTTTGATCTTTGGAGAAAAATAGACAAAAGTACAAGTAATGGGAGTACTTGTGTTCCCTTGAGTTTTGTTAAGATAAGCATTTTGTCCTAAGTGGTTTGGTCTAAGCGTTTTGATCTAAGCGTTTTGTTCTAAGCATTTTGTCCTAAGCGTTTTGTCCTAAGCGTTTTGTACTAAGCGTTTTGATCTAAGCGTTTTGCCCTAAGCGGTTAGTCCTAAGCGATTTGTCCTAAGCTATTTGTCCTAAGCGATTTGTCAAGAGGTTTGTCTTCAGCGGTTTGATCTAAGCGGTTTGAGAAGAAGCGGTTTGATAAGAAGCGATTTGAGTTAAGCGGTTTGTATCCCAGTGGTTTGATTGAAGCGATTTGACCACTGCGATTTGATCAAGAAAACTGAGTTTTGACTTTTACGGTTTGACTACTTGCGGCTTGACCAAAGTTTATTTTTTACGTCAAAACTTCAAACGGCCATAACTTTTGAACCGTAACTCTGTTTTCAGTGAAATACATGTCAAAATGACCGGAACTGCCTGAATATTGTGAGGTTTCACCACAAAGTTGTGAAACGAATTTTTAGAGGCCCAAATCCCCTCTGAAAGGAAGTTATTGAGGTTTTAAGTTTTTAGACCTAAATTTCACCGTAAAAACGTGCATAAGCCAATCCAAATCTCAACCAAACAACATCTCAGCTAATCCTACAAACAGTCGTAAGTCCTAACACACAATCGTCTATCATTGTATCGATCCATCAGTCATCTTAACACGTTATATTGGTCATTGCTTAACGGTTTCTTCTTGATTTTGTAAAATCCCGAGAAAGATTCTATTTCTCGGTTTAAATCATAGATTTGTAAAATACCATGCACGTCAACATCATGCCTAATGATTCATATTCAGTTGTATATAAGATACTCAGTTTATATGACGTGATCAATGAACTAAAGATACCCAACAATGTACAACATACTATCGTGTTTGAGTCGGATAATGCTAATATGGAATCTTCGTGCTCAAAGTCACAAGAGAGAGAGGAGCACCAGCCACAACTTGTGCATGTTAATGCAAAGGAAAAGCTCCATGGAAGCTTCTGATGTACCCAAGAGAGAGATGCACCAGCCACAACTTGTACACGCCAATGCAAAGGAAAGCTGCATGGAAGGTTCTCTTGTACCTAGTTGTGCATCTTTTGCTCAAGATGTTGATTATGTGTTGTAGGGGTGAAAACGAGCCGAGCCGAGCTCGAGCTCGTTTAGGCTCGAGCTCGGCTCGTTTATATATAAAAAGCTCGAGCTCGAGCTCGAGCTCGTTTCGAGCCTCACATTTTGAGCTCGAGCTCGGTTCGTGAAATTTTTCACAAGCTCGAGCTCGGCTCGTTAAGACAAAGCTCGACTCGTTAACACAAGGCTCGAGCTCGTTAACACGGTTATACGTATAGAAAATATATATGTATATATTTCTAGGGCTCGTTTAGGCTCGCGAGCCTAAACGAGCCTTTTGTATAGAGTTCGGGCTCGAGCTCGATTATTAAATGAGCCCAAACTTAGGCTCGAGCTCGGGCTCGAGCTCGTTTAGGCTCGGCTCGTTCGGGCTTTTTACCGATCCGATCCCGAGCTTTTCACGAGCGGCTCGGATCGTTTCCACCCCTAATGTGTTGCATGATTACACTGCATTTATCACTTAAATGTAGTAAAAATCAGTGTTGTAAATATCGGTCTTGGCGGCCGATATATCAGTGATATATCGTTTATCGGCGGTCCACCGATGCGATATTTCACTTATCGGTCAAATTTATCGGTCGGTCAAATATCGGTCAAATATCGGTCAATATCGGTTATATCGGTCATATCGGTCAAATATCGGTTAAATATCGGTTAAATATCGGTCAAATATCGGTCAAATATCGGTCAAATATCGGTTAAGAATCGGAAATACATAACTAAATGCATATACAATGTAAAATTTGTAATATTTATATAAAATATATAATTAAAAATATTAAATATAACAATAAAACTAATAAATATTTATAAATATGTATATAAAATATATAAATACCTATAAAAAAATTAATTTCTTTATAATTTAGGGTATCCGTTATATCACTGATATATCGCCGCCAAGACCGATATGGCGCTTGGCGGTGGTCGACCGCCGAGGGACCGCCAAGCGATATTTACAACACTGGTAAAAATACATATTAGTTACGTACTTTCAATGATATTCAAGAGATCATCGTGCATGATGGAAAACTTTTTTAGTTTTTGTGCCAAGACACCGCAACAGTGATGCTCCTTGACCCATGGATCGCAACTTTATAACTAGGGGGAGCAACGATCTAGGGGGCTTTGAAGAAGTCTACATAAAATTAGTTTCTCTTTACTTAAAGACCCTTTTTGCTTCGACAAGAGGGGGAGAAGAAAGCAAAGTTGTGAAGATATATCATGCTCAAGATCTTCACCAAATTACGTAATGAACAAGATAAACATGGCTAGCTATCTTCAAATGTCGAAGTGTCAAGGACCTTCATGCTATCAATTTTCAAGACGCGAGCTACATCAACGACGTCCTCCTTATGCGTCGTAAGTAATTTTATTTGTTTTCGAAAATAAATTTGTCGTAATAAAAAAGGGGAAGATTATTAGTGTAATGATGACCAAAGTCCTTGTAATATTTTAATGATGACAAACATACATTAAGGACACTTAAAATCACAAGGGACAGCCAAAAACCAAAAACCACAAAAGTTGGAGCTGGCACGCAACTGACGCGTCAGCGCATGACCAACTTGCTAGTCACAGTGCTTTTTGTGTTTCCGGTTTTTTCAAGTCGGCTTTCCGCTTACCCGACTAAGGTGCTTCTTTCAATACAGGTTCGTACATGATATTAGACTAAGAGAGATGCCTAAAACAAGTCCTTCCGGTTTTACAAAACGTCAACTCATAAACGTTTTTACGAAGCCTCTAGCTAAGGCTAAAATGTTTTTCCTCAAACCTAGAAGATTTTTACTTTCACTAGAACCTCAAAGGAAAGTACTTAAGTGACCATAATACTTACGTTTATCTTTGCTAATCACGTAAAAGGTTACTCCGTTATTGGTCATTTAGACAAGGTCACTTTGCGTAAACGCAAGTTTCTCATTTATGGGATATTGTCTTTACCTTGATGCAAAGCACTCAACTTACGTGCATCGAGATGATTTGTAAATGATTTAATTATGTGATAATTAAGGATCACCAATCTTGAATATTTGAGTTTAAGTTCTTGAAATATAAATCATCCTTTGTATGATTTCAAATATCTCATAGAAACATTCTCTTACACAATATTGTACTTCTTGTGCCTTATAACACAACACAATATTCCACACATTCTTTTTGTCTCATTCATTCCTTGCAAAGATACCACACATTCTTCTTCTTCCTCACAATAATCTAATCACCACCATTAGACTACAAGTTTCATATTCTTCACCACATTATTCATATGTACTCTTGGATTGGCCACATCACTCTCTAACACACCTATCATCCTACTATTTTCTCACACACTCTCAAAGTTGAAATTTGAATTTGAAATCACTCACACACTTCAATGCTTAAACACACACACATGCAGACATACACACACTCACTCACAACTCTTCTAATTTGAATTTGATTCAAATAAAACCTCTGGCATACAACCATTATACAACTCATCTCTTACACATCTTCTTACACATCCTACAATCTATTTCTTCTCCAGCACGCTTCCCTCTCACAATCACCAACAAATTTGAATTTGAAATTCAAATTACAGCTTTAATACAACTCATATGTGACAACTTTCTTACACACTCACTCACACACTCTCACTGTTCCTCTCCAAGTTTAAGCTTTCCAACTCACATGTCTCATACGCATCTTTTACACATTCACTTATACACTCAACCCTCTCACATCATACAACTTAACTCTTTAACAACTAGTTTTTGAATTTGAACTTTGAATTTTAAATTTGGGAGGAAAGGTGGACACACCAAGTTATTACCCAATACACAATGTCCAGTTGTTCTCTCACTTCTCTTTCATATTACACTAAAACCCCTAATTATCTAGTTATCACTTCACAAATGTTTTTAAGCACAAAAAATTTAGCTAAATAAGTTGGTTGGCCTTATCCCACTCTTAGTGTTGAAATGTTATTGGAGAGTTCAAAAGTGAATGTGCAATTAGGGATTTAACAAGAGATAAGTGCAAATAAACAAAACCAAGAAAATTCCCGGGATTGACCGACGCGCTGGGTGACACGTCAACACATGCCCAACGCGCCAGGCTCGGCTGGGAACTTTTTGGTTTTGTCTATAAATACTCACATCTTGTCTTTTACATTCTCATCTCTTGCCAAACATTATTTCATCCTATTTTATTTTCTCTATACCCTTTAAGTCTACTATCTTATTGTGTTATAACTTATCTTCTATCGTCTATTGAAAGAATTCTTCTTCTACAAGAGAGACTCACAAGAAACTAGTCCACTATTGTGAATTGTGTTAAGGGTCTTATTCTATAACCCCTTTCTATTATAATCGAGTCTCTAGGATACGTTAAACTTGGTTTGAACTAATAACCAAATTCATTTGTTTACGGGTGTAAAAAGTCTTGTATCTTGGTGACCAAGCTTAGACCGGGGAAGGTCTAGTTAGGGCTTGATATTTCCGGTGTGGAAGTTCTTTGTGGTCTTAGTGGAAAGTACAATCACAAGATTCTTAGTGAGCGCCGATCTTAGTGCTTATCGATGGAGTGAAGCTGTAACGGTTTGCAATCCACCATAAGGATTATACTTAGTGAACAATATCGGTGTCGTGGATTCGCAATTGGACGTACGGATGGTCTAACCCCCCATCCGAAACTAGTATATATTGTTGTGTCGATCTCTCTTTCACTATTGTGGATGTGATTATTGTTGTGTATAACCACTCCTTGTTCTTTCAGACTAGAAGTTGTTAAACTTCAAAACTGAAAAGAACGTATTCATCCCTTCTATGATTCCACAGTTGGTATCAGAGCGGGATACTCAAGTTTTTTAACGTTAAAACCTTTCCAAAAAAGGTGTTTTAAAGCAAAAACTTATTTTTTAAAAATTTGAAAATCCTACGATAATTTTTGGAAAAGTTTGGTATAGATCTATGGCTAAAGAGAACTATGTTGAGGGGTGTTCTATGCAAATACCATCTTTGCTAGAACCCGAAGGTTTTTGTTTTTGGAAAACCCAATTCAAGACATATGTTAAGTCTAGGGATATTGACTTCTGGGAAGTTATCCAAAATGGTGACTTTGTTTTCATGATGGAACATCCGGAAACAAAGTTAGAAGTGGAGAAACCACATGGTAAACTGAAAAATTATGAGAAAAAGGAACTTTTCAAAAATAATGAAGTTAAGATGACTCTTTACAATGCTTTAACGCGTAAAGAGTATGAGAGAGTTTTTATTTGAAAAACCGCCAAGGAGATATGACACACACTTATTATTACTCATCATGGTAATTCACAAGTCAAAGATTATAAAATCCATCTCCTCATTCAACAATATGAGAAGTTTACTATCTCTGATGAAGAAACTATTGATAGCAGTTACACACGATTCAATGCTATTGTCACTAGTTTAAAATCTTTAGATCAAAACTACTCTAACAAGAATCATATGAGGAAGTTTTTTCGAGCTCTTCCAGTGAAGTGGCAACCTAAAGTGACAACGCTTGAGGAAGAAGGACTTTAAAGGGTACAAATGTTATGTGTGTGATACAAACAATTAAACTTATATAACTATTTTTTTAGTAACTTAATTACTCACTCAGTCTCAAAATAATTGTTCACTTTTAGTTTTAAGTAAAAACAAAAAAATTTAGTATGAGAATATTCTATTTGAATGGTTGAAATTAAAATTGCTATACTTTAGTATGAGAATATTCTATTTGAGTGGTTGAAATTAAAATTGCTATACTTTTATTAAACTATGTGATTTTTGTCTTTTGACAATAATTTTTAAACGAAAGAAGTATAAATTAATGATCACAAGAGTTACAAAATTAATTTTAATAATCTATACAAAAGTTCATTAAAGTGATTTACCACATATAATTAAATTCATAGATTTATCAAAACCATTAATCCATATACTTGTGTATTTAAAATTATGTAACGGTATTATAAAAAAATTGACAAATACAATTTTTATGCAAATATTATAAACCTTTTTGAATTTTAAAACAAAACCAATCGCAAAAACAAATACAAAAATAATTTATGTTAGAATCAATATTGCGCAATTACTCTATAGTTTTTTATGAGTTAGTTTGACGCTACTTAAAATTAATCTAACAAAATATACTCATAATTTATAATGGATTTAAGATCATTTGAGGACAAAAGATCTTTTACATACCAAGGGATCAATCTTCACCCTTAATTTTTATTAAATCTAATGGATAAGATTAATCCCAACAATTAAAAAAACCCACTTTCATCCTTTTTTTTTCAAATATAAATTTCTTTCAAACAGTTAATCGTCAAGCGAAAAAAAATATACCATCACGACGATCATTTAATTATCTTTCTATAGATAGGCACTTTGATATACTTTTGACAAATTTTTTTTCTTCGTGTTTTCACGTTTTTTTTAAGTTTTTTTTTGTTTTTTTACTGAAATTTGCATTAAAAAACCATATATGATTTAACACTAATTTGAATACCACATGTGATGTTAGTGTTAAATCATATATGATATGTATATCATATGTGATTTAACACTAGTATCACATATGATATTACATATCATATGTGGTTTAACACTAATATCACATGTGATTAGGAATGGCAATGGGGCGGGTTTGGGGTGGGTTTGGCAATCCCCATCCCCAAACCCGATAACAAAAACCATCCCCAAACCCGCCCCAATCCCCATTGGGGATCTTATCGGGGCGCCCCATTGGGGCGAGATACTCCCCCAAAACCGCCCCATTCCCCATTGGGGTCTTATCGGGTTGTCTTTTTTGAGCGCGATATTCCATCATACTCGTGTCGCTCCCCGTTTATTCTTATTTCTACACTATTAACAATATTATTTTATGTAATAGCTTGAATAATCGAGAAACCATTAGTAATATATTAATCATTGGAATAAATCACAACTTTATAGAATAATATGACACAAAACAAGATAAAAACTAGAGAATAAATCACAAAGATAAAAACTAACAAAAATAGAGAATTATATTTAGTGCGTAAATACTAACACAATATTTTATCTATATGTATATGTATATATTTGGGGGCGGGGATGGTGTGCCCGTCCCGCCCCAAACCCGATAAGAATTCCCGTTAAGGCCCCAAAACCCGCCCCGAAACCCGATAAGCATGCCCCGCCCCGCCCCAATAAGTTCGGGTTCGGGTTTTTTTGCCATCCCTACATGTGATCTTCAAATTAGTGTTAAATCATATATGATACTTAATGCAAATTCCAGTTTCGAAGAAAAACGAAAGAAAAAAAGATGAAAAAACGTGACAAAAACGATTTTTTTTTCTTTTTTTGAAAGTATATCAAAGTGCACGTCTATAGAAAGATAATTAAATGCTCGTCGCGATGGTGTAATTATTTTTGCTTAACGATTAACGATTTAAAAGATATTTAATTATAAAAGAGTAAACTACACCATTCGTCCTTGTGGTATACGTTGACCATCAAGTTTCGTCCTTTGACAAAAAAAATTGCACCGTTGGTCCTTAACTACGAAACGTTACTCAGCGTTGGTCCCTCACCCTAACTGGTGTGAGTAACGGGCGTTAAGCCTATTTAAGTAGAGGGTATATTTGTCATTTCACACTTCATCTTCTTTCTTTATACATATCATCTTTACCAAATTCATTACCACTTTTCTTTTACACAAACCACAATCAAAACCCAAAATCTTGAAATTTTTAGAGCAAATAACAAGATCCAGATGAACTGAAAGTAGAAGCTCCAGCGCTGTTTATAATGGGTGAAAAAGACTACGTTTTTAAGTTTCCTAGAACGTTTGATCTGGATTTTACGGTTACATGTTATTAATCCAAACTCGTTCTGACTATACAACATGTGTTTAACGCGAGACGAATTAGTTACAGAAGTCCTTAATTGTTTCTTGTGATCCATATTTACCCAAACTGTACAAATCCCTATATAGAGCCAAAAATTATCATGTGCCTTGTTACCTTACCATATTCTAAGTTGTTAAAAAGCACAAAGTGAACAATGTCCAACTTCCAACAACCTTAAGAAAAACACCTTTGACCATTTGAAACAACAACTGCACACATACATTGTAAATGGAAGAAATCTTGGATTATTTGTTTACTTATCTATTACATGAAGAATTTCAACGAACTCACCAACTTATCACATAATACAAGATAATCATTCAGTCGGTGGCTTTGCACGGTGTTTGACGCCACAGTGTGTCATTTTTCCGGCGAGGCGTATCCGGCCAGATCCGGTGATGTGGTATGTGTGTTTGCAACTGTCACATCCACTTTTAGCACCTAAAAAAACACCCATGAACTGTAATCGAGTCTCGGTGTAATCGAGTCTCGGTGTAATCAAACCGGCCAGATCCGGTGTAATCGAGTCTCAGTTCTTTTCCCTTCGCACGACATCATCACCACCATCATCTTGTAACGGTCTTGATTTCTCTATACTTTGTAAATTGTATTGATGTTGTTTTTTGGAGTGCGCTAGTTGATATTCTGATGGATTGGATTCTGATATGAAAAGTGGGTATTCTGATGTTGTTCAAGATGGGTTGGATTGAAATGTGAGTTCAAGATGGGTTGGATTCTGATATGAAAAGTGGGGTGAGTTGGGGGATGCGTCGGTGGTTTTTAGAGAAATGAAGACGAGGGATTTTTTTTAGAGAAATGAAGACGAGTGATTTGATTGCTTGGAATTGGATGATTTTGATTTGATTTGGTAGTGGGTGGTGATGGTTTTGAAGATGGTGGGTGGGACTGGGTGGATTAGGGGGTTTGAGTTTTGAAGATGAAGATGATGATAGAGGGAGTGTGTGTGGTGGGGAGAGGTGGTGGGGAGAGGTGGGAAATGACAAATATACCCTCGACTTAAATAGGCTTAACGCCCGTTAGTCACGCCAGTTAGGGTGAGGGACCAACGCTGAGTAACGTTTCGCAGTTAAGGACCAACGGTGCAATTTTTTTGGTCAAAGGACGAAACTTGATGGTCAACGTATACCACAAGGACTAATGGTGTAGTTTACTCATTATAAAAAATAGGTGAAATAATAAAATGCTTTTAATCTCAGCCATAGATTTCTTTTTAGAAGGATGGTGGAGATGAGTCCCTTGGTAAAGAAAAGTTTGGTATGTAAAATAACTCTCCTCTTTATAATGTTATCTTATAAAAAATCAAACTTTTCTTACATACCAATAACTCATCTCTACCATTCATTTAAAAAAAAATCAATGGCTGAGACTAAAAGTTTTTTATTATTCACCCATTTTTTATTTTTTAAATATCTCTTAAACCGTTAATCATTAAACAAAAATAATTACACCATCGCGACGAGCATTTAATTATCTTTCTATATACGGGCACTTTGATATACTTTCGAAAAAGAAAAAAAATCGTTTTTTTCACGTTTTTTTTTTTCCGTTTTTCTTTGAAACTGGAATTTGCATCAAATATCATATATATAACACTAATTTGAAGATCACATGTGTTATTAGTGTTAAATCATATATGATTTTTTCATGCAAATTTCAGTAACGTAAAAAAACGGAAAAAACTTAAGAAAAAGGTGAAAAACATGAAAATTTTTTTTGTCGAAAGTATATTAAAGTGCCTATCTATAGAAAGATAATTAAATGCTCGTCGTAATGATATATTTTTTTTTCGCTTGGCGATTAACGGTTTGAAAGATATTTATATTTGAAAAAAAAAAGGATGAAAGTTAGTTTTTTTAATTGTGAGATTAATCTCATCTATTATATCTAATAAAAATGGAGGGTTGAGATTGATCCCTTGGTATATAGAAAATCTTTTGTCATCAAATGATCATAAATCAAAGATTAAAAGATATAAGAGAGATATTTTACATACAAAACTTTTCTTACATGGACTCATCTCCATCATTCATCTAAAAAGAAATTAATGGCTGAAATTAAAAGCATTTTATTATTTCATATATTTTTTATAATTTAAATATCTCTTAAACCTTTAATCGTTAAGTGAAAATATTTACACCGACGCGAAGAGCATTTAATTATCTTTCTATAGACGGACACTTTGATATACTTTTGAAAAAGAAAAAAAATCGTTTTTTCACGTTTTTTCGTCTTTTTTTACGTTACTTGAAATTTGCATGAAGAAAATCATATATGATTAAACACTAATTTGAATATCACATGTGATATTAGTGTTAAAGTATATGATATGTGATATGATATGTATATCATATGTGATATTACACTGCTATCTCATGTGATATTACATATCATATATGATATAACACTAATATCACATGTGATATTCAAATTAGTGTTTAATAATATATGATTTTTTAATGCAAATTTTAGTTACGTAAAAAACGAAAAAACTTAAAAAAAAAGGTGAAAATACGATTTTTTTTTTTTGTCGAAAGTATATGCTTATATATAGAAAGATAATTAAATGTTCGTCGCAATGGTATTTTTTTTCGCTTAACAATTAACGGTTTGAAAGTTATTAATATTTAAAGAAAGAGTATGAAAGTGAGTTTTTAAAATTGTTATGATTAATCTCATCTATTAGATCAAATAAAAACAGATAGTGAAGATTGATATATGTAAATAATCTTTTGTTAAATTAAGATATAAAATGTAAAATGTTTATTTCATAATATTTTATTTTAAAATATCAGTAGCTTCAAATCATATTAAAAAAAAAAAAAGAAAAAAAAAAACAAAACAAAACTTGTCGGCCAGAAAAATAAAAAATCGTGATGCTCTTTCGAAAAAATAAAAATAAAACTCACTAAAACGCCAAAACAAATTTATGTGGGCCAGATACCAACCCAAACCATTAATTGACGAAACTACCCATCAAAACCCTAGGTACGCACACGCGTGTATCACGTGATCCCATAACCCTGATACACAAAAACAAAAACAAAAACAAAACCGCGTCAAATCACCACAACCGTTGGATCACCCTCCACGTCACCAATCCTTGTCAAACACAAATTGAACGGTCCAGATCAACCTTCACACAAAGCTACTCTGAAGAACAAACAACCGCCTCTATTCTCTCCCCTCTCTCTTCACTCTTTACAAAAATCCCCAAAATTAAATCCTAATTTTAATCAAAACCTTTATAAAAAAATGACTCCAATAACCATTGAAGATGACGTTGTTGTGATTGAGGAAAAAGTGATTGAGGAGATTGACAGTGAAGTTGAAGTTGAAGAAGATGACGGTGAAGACGATGGCGCCAGCGACGACGGAGATGACGGTGAGGAAGAAGATGATGATGACGACGATGATGATGATGTTCAGGAGGTTTTTCCAGGTGGAGCTCCGGTTGTGACGGCGGATGATGATGATGAAGATGACGATGACGACGGTGATGAAGATGATGACGGTGAGGATGACGGTGATGATAGTGATGACGATGATGATGATGATGAGGAAGAAGATGATGAGGTATAATTTTTATAAATTTTGTTTAACTTTATCTGTTTATATATACTTTTTGTGTTATAAGTATTTTTTTTACCAGATCTGATGATTTTATTTATAATTTAATTAGTAATTGTGCTTTTTTGTATATAAATAAATCTGACAATTTACTTTCTGATACTGGAATCATAAGGCTAAACAAAGTTTTGTATAAATTGAAGGTGAGGATTTGCCTGTGTTTCTGAAAAAAATAATTTATATTTTACGAAGTTTATACAATTTGTTATATGTTAATTTATTTTTTCTTTTATGCTTTAACTGGACACCTGGATTTTAGATCTGTTAAAATTATTTATGTTTAAAATTAGTGTGTTTTTTTGATGATTTTTTTCCAGATCTGATGAATTAATAGCTGTAAGTGTTTTGTTTGGTTGACTTGTTTATAGATAAACTGGATTTATTCAAGTTTTATTGATAATTAAATTTGTGTATGTACTTTTTACTTGAATAAATATAAAAATTAAACTTTCTGTTGAGTTACTGGAATTATAATTCATTATTAAGCTTGGTGATTTGCTTGTGTTGATGAAACAAAAAGCTGTATTGTTTTTGAAGTTTTGTTTCATGGTGTAAACGTTTTCAATAATTTTTGGAATCTGAAATTGAAAGGATTATGATTTATACTGGAAATTAGCACTTTTGTGTAAAAGAGTGATTTGTTTGTTTACCAGATCTAATGATTACATTGAGCTAGCAGTTTAGTTGTTGTTTGTTGACTTGTTTATTGATAATCTGGAATTATTGTCATAACTCAGATAATAATCAAATTAGTTTTCTGTACTTTTTTGTATAAATAATTCTAAAAAGGTATACATATGATGAGTTTCTGGAGTCAAAAGGCTGATGGTTTGCTTGTGTTTAATTATTGAATTTGTTTTTTTTTTTCATATTATTTTTGACGATTTCTACTATTCTTTTTTGGAATCTAGATTAAATCAAACATGATCATCACTACCTTCTCACAAACGTTGAAAAAGACAGCCGATCACTACAGCTAATATATTGTTTTTGGAATTGTGTTACTCCTAAGTTTAGGAGTATAAAACTTGTCATGATGTGTACTCCTGATATTAAAAAAAATTATCAACTATCATAGATTACAAGTCGCCTGATATTTTTGAGGTTAATGGTCACATCGATGCTGTAAGTTAGTATTGATGGTAAAAACTTATTTGGATATTTTGAAATATGTTCATTTATTGGTCAACGTTTTGTTTGCTTAACATAAGCTCAGTCTTTAAAGAGTTGTATCTTGGTTATGTGTACTGATGTTAACTGAATGATATGTATTGCAATTAGGAGGATGCACCAACTGAGGACTTGCTTCGACCAATAGCTAACCCTGAAGACGAGGAAGATGCTAGTGATTTTGAACCAGAAGAGAATGGTGCTGATGAGGATGCTGAATCTGAAGAGGAGGATGAGGACGACGAAGGTGATGCTGGGAAAGTTGAGGCTCCACCCAAGAGAAAGAGATCCGGCAAAGATGGCTCGGATGACGACGACGATGATGGTGGCAATGATGATGAAAGACCGTCCAAGAGATAGTGGCTTGAGCCCATTTCATGGGCTTGAGACATGACCCAAGAACATAGGTCTCTTTATCTTTCTATCTGTCTTTCTCTAGCATCATATATTTAACTTCGTACCTACAAGTTACATATGAAAGGATGTGTTTTTACCCTTCAGTGTAGTTTCTCTATGGTCTGATACAATGGGTTATTGTTAGGTCGATAAATCAGCTGCTGAAACATCTAGGTTTTGTCTTAGATTGAATGCTTAGATCTTTAATTTCGTAATCTTGATTTCTAGGTTAATGTTTTTCTTCTTTGATGTGTACTATTGGATAATATTACTATTGGATTTTGATATGTATTATTGCTTTGTGTTTCTTACATTCTTTATGAACTTTTGTTTTGTCTTTCGACTCTTTTGTTGAGTTATTTTGCCTAAAACTACTTTGAGATTGGCAATGTTTTGCCGTATCGTTTCTTCAAGTAAATTTTGTAAGAAAAGATGGGTTATTCAGCAGGTTTAAGCTATTTGACCGGGTTGTTTCGGTTTTGATACATCGTTGAGAACCAACTTGAATTTAAAGCACCAATCCAACTTACCCAAGTGTTACTGAGAGGTTGTTTTGATTACATGAAGATGGTTTTTGGATTTGGATTTTGATTTAAGTATGGTGTTTGCACAAGTTGTAGGTTGGATGTGTATACTGTTTTGAGGATTTCGTCTAGTTCCTTAATTCTGTACTCGATTTGTGATTTCATCTACTTCCTTAACTTTGTAATCGATCTAGCCATTTGTTAATTGGACAGAACAGAACTAGTATATGGCAAACAATTTATTCATGAGCACGAAATCCAATTATACCAAGCTCTATGAGTCTTACTTGTTATGTCACCATTAGATGGCTCGAGTGACTTCGAAATCAGACCCGAGGAGGATGTTGGATGATTTGAGATTGCCGTGGAGGAGGTTGCAAGATTGGTGGAGGTATAAGAGTCCTTGTGCTAAGTCACCTCCATTTCTTTAAGAGTAAATTACACCGTTCGTCCTTGTGGTTTGCGTTGACCGCAGGGTTTCGTCCTTTGACCAAAAAAGTTGCACCGTTCGTCCTTAAGTGTGAAACGTTATGCACCGTTCGTCCCTCCATCCAACTGGGCCCACCAATTCCCACTAACGTCAGTTAACTGAGGTTTTTTACGGGGTATTTCCGTCATTTTACCCTAAACCCACGTATGGTCCATGCGTTAAGTTACACCGCGCCCCTCTTCTTTGCAAAATTGACACAAACTACCCTTGGGGTTATTAAACCCTACACCTTGGTTTAAAATTGCTTTTTGCGATCCGATGCGTTAAAGGTACCAGAGGCCGATGCGTGATGCGTGTTGCGAATGCGAGCGCATTTTAGACGCGATGCAAATTACATGTTTGGTCCCTTTGGTTTACCTAAAATAACAGGTTTAGTCCCTAAGTCGTTTTAATTACACCACACATACCTATTTTTGAAACCTATTACCCATTTAGTCCCTATTTTAAAAAATAGGGATCATTTGTGTAATTATTTACAGTTTTTTTTATTACACGGATAGTCCCTATTTCCTCTAATAGGGACTAAATGGGCAACAAGTTTCAAAAATAGGTATGTGTGGTGTAATTAAAATGACTTAGGGACTAAACATGTTATTTGGGGTAAACCACATGGACCAAACGTATAATTTTATAAAAAATACAAAAATTATTTAGACGTAGTAAATTAAAAAAATTATCCGGTAAATGCAATAAATTTACAAATAAGTCACAAAGACATTAAAAAAATATGCAAATAATCTATTTGTAAAACAAATATATCACTAAGTCATGACATAAAATACTTAGAAACAACATTATAAACCCCAACTAAATTTTGCTTTAAATGAGAAACTCCTTCTTTAATTACTTTCGAACAAGATGAACATGTAAATTTATTTTTAATTTTAGGATCTTGAATTCCATCATTTCTAGATCATTGTTATTGTTAGCAGTAATGCGGTTGAACATGAATAATTAAAGTCTATTCTATATATATATACATGATTTTATACATATACATGATGACATGATATTATAATGTGTTAAAGATATACTGATAAGTTATATCAGTGGCTAACAATCATAATTCATTCATTACCAAATCAACAACAAAAGTCAAAACCAAAAATTTTAGTCAAATTTTAATCACACATACGATTTCCAGCTCAACTATTAACATATATGATTATTTATGATCAAAGAACAATATGAACTATTGCATAACATGAAGCTGTAATAAGATGATTGTTTACGAGATTTCAAATCATGTTAATGGTGCATGATCTTGAACTAAAGGGTAATTTGGATGTAGTTATTTTGTTTGTTTTAGACGTCTTTCAACAACTTCTATTTTAAAGTCCATTATAATATTTTTATCTTCTTTTAAATAGTTTATTTGTTTTTCAAAATGACCTAAATTTCATATTGAGACAATTGCGACCGTTGCTAGCATTACACAAATGCGACAAATTGCGGTCTAATGCGAGTGCATTTTAGGATGGCCTCGCATTAGGTATCATGATGCGAAATCCTAAAAGCAATGCAATGATGCACGCAATTTATGCAATGATGCGTGCATTTTTAAACCAAGCCCTACACCACCCTCATTTTACCCTAAACCTAAAATAAAACATCTCCCACCTCTCTCTCTACTACTGCAGCCGTCACCTCACACGACCACCATCACCACCGTGACACCGCCACCTTTATCAGCGAAACACCACCACACCCACCCTTATATCACCATCGTAAACACCTTCAAAACACACACAAAACACAATGAGGATAAATAAAAATTCACACACACCAAAAACACCTTCAAAACACACACACAAAACACAAATTAATGGATGTTGTCGTAAATCAAGCAAACCAAAAACCAAATCAACACCCTCTTGGGGTAGGCCGTTAGCTCCCAAATACCAAACCAAATTAAACAGATTTTTGGCTATTGCAATACCCACGAATAGCAAGCCAAACACCCAATTGGGTGTGGCTACGACAAAGAAACCAAACGCACCCTTTGGTGCTTCTCTTGGTTCAAACAAGAAGAAGAACAAACAAGCCAGACGCCCCTCTCTGGCTGTGATACGCAAGCACAAAACGCACCCTTGTCAGGTCGCTTCTGTAAACCAAACCCAGCCACACGCTTATGGGTTGTTTTCGAACCAAGACAAGGCAAACACGCCCCTGTGGGGCTGCTGTTATACACATACAAACACAACCCTTGTGGTGTCTTTTGTGAGTCTAATTGAGACAAACACACCCTATGGGTGTGTCATGTGAGCCGAGGATAAGCCAACACAAATAGCTCCTTTTGGTGTCTTCTCTTGGACGTGAACAAAACAAACAAACACGCCCTAGTGTGGCTCTTATGTGACTCGAACCTGAAACAAAACAAGTATACCCAAACACCCCTGTGCGTTTCGAACCCGAGACCTGAGACTACCCGGGTTTTATACCCGAAACCCTAAACGGGTTTGACATCAGATTTGAGTACCAAATCATCAACACCATTTTTATTAGCTTAAACCACACGAATGAATTAGAAAGACATATTTTAAAATCTCGTTTTGATTCCACGAAAACCTTACAAATCCCTTTTATATTCGTATAAAAATAAAGGAAATAATTAGGAGGGTTTTGATGGTGTTTACCCTACCAATCGAGAAGGAAGGTGGTGGTAGCGTGAGACAACGGTGAGGGTGTGGGAGGTGGCTGAGTGGTGGCGAGGTGATGGTGGCTGGCTGTGGTAACGTCACATGAACAAACACACCTTAACAATTCACGAAACCAAAACCACAATCAAAACACCCACGAATCTATCTTTTAAAGGCTTGACTCATGGAGGAGGGTGGCGGCAGCTTTTTGGCCGGAAAAAGGGTGTCGCCGGAGAGGTGGATGAGAAGGCAGAGGAGATTTTATTTTTGTGTGTTTTGTTTAAATGTGAAAAATGAATTTTTAATAAATGCAATGTGTGACACACAGTAAATTTTCACTAAAATTTAACTGATAATTAGTAAATTATTATTACTAAGCGTGAGTCATGAAGCATACATAAGCTTTGCTTGATCATTTGAGTAGATAACTCGCATACAGTAAAAATTTCACCACTCTCGCATTCATGTTATTTTATGAATATTTCATTTTGTCTTATGATTTAAATTGTAAGACGAGAGGTTATCTCGTTTTCCCCAGTGACCGACACTGCACGCGTACCGACACTATGATAAGGGTTTGATAAAGCAAATGACAAACAACCGTAAAGAAAAATATTACAAAAATAATAATATCTCCGATACGTGACCATAAGATATTACACCTAAAAGTTATCAAACAATGATGCCTCGGTCACAACGTAAAGTCACGGGACACAAAATATTCAACACACTTTCACTTGGACAACAACTATTATAAGAATACAACTTATGTATATAAGTATAATGTATATACTTATACTTTCCAAGTTCACACAATAAGTAAAAACATTTACTTACTTACACAAATAAACCAATGTGTATTTAAAATAAAAAAATGAGATACATCTCTTTTGTCTTTCTCTCCTTCCCACGACAAAACCAAGAAAACCAGGCAAGAGAAAAGATTTCATATCCATCTTCAACCTCTAGCTTGTACTCCCTAGGTAGGTCGAATCTCTCCCAAAGGAGATAATCCAACATGCCTAAACCTTCACTTCCTCATCTCTCTTACCATATCCATGAAAGTTCTTGTTTCACAAATCCTCTCCTTGATACTCTTGCAACATCACGTACGAATCCAAGGAAAATCAAAGCAAAATCGTCCAAGGAATCATATCTTCACACATATTTAGCTTGAGACAAAGGTCCAAGATATTCTTAGCTTTTGGAAGATAGCCAAATTTGGCTTCAAACCAAGACCAAAGAGAAGAAAGTTAACCAAACTCCTCCTCAATCTACTCCTATATCTCTAGTCGGATTTCAAAGACTCCAAACTCAGTTTTTCATCAAACTTTACCAAAAACTAGGGTTTACAAAAGTTAGGGTTTTCAAAAATTGATTTGGGGGTTTTGAAATTGGAGGTGTGGAGGAGCTAATTCAAGTCTCATTTGGTCCGAAACCACGAAGTTATACTCGTCCCTCACCCATCACTCTCGAGTTGAGGTTACTCATCTTTCTTATTGTAATGTTTTTATGTTGTTGTTATGATTTTAAGCTTGGAAGATTTTATGAACGAAATTGTCATATGTTTTTTTAGTCATGTCGATTTGTGTATGTTATTGGATGCCATGTCAAAGTTGTGAGTTTGGTTGTTTGGGATTTGAGTTTTTATTTGCTTCGTTGATCATGATTTGTCGAGTGTAAGAAACAAGAGAAAAACTAGAAGTTGAGTTTCTTAGCATTGTTATGTTAATCTTGAATCTAGTCGAGTTACTTAACCAAGAACTAGAGAGGTTGAGTTGTACAAGTTATACTCTTAGTATTAGTAAACCATCTTGAAAACATGAACTCGTGAGGTCATTTACACAAGAGTCCGTTTGGTTTTTCTATCGAGATAAAAGAACAAAATAAAGCATACGAGTCAAGTTTGCGAAGTCTACAAGTAGCTCATGTCGATACTCATTTTTTTTAGTCAACATCTATGTCGCCTAAATGTGTGTCGAACTTGATTGATACCTTGCTTGAAAATGAGAAACATACTAGTGCCTCATTGTCTTGTTGACTCAAATCTTAGAAGTAAACCTTGTGTCTAAACCTCTATGTACGCCTAGGGAAAACTCGAAGTTGAATGCGCTTGGTTACTAAAATATTGTCGAGTAGCCCATGGTTGTGTCGAAGACCATAAGAGTGGACGAAATCGAGACCAAGTTGAAGTAGTACTCAACCTATACATGGCCTCACCACTCACTTGCTCACCTCCCTAGTTTTGAAGTTAGCCAACCTAGTTCGAAACAAACAACTCGAGCTTTAGTGCTCACGTTGAATCTTGAAAGACAAATTAAAACTTGAAATAAAAATCTGGAAAACATTGTTCTACATGCTCCTGATGTCATGTTCTAGTATTAACAAAGGACTTTGGACCTATGTTTCTCTTTTCTTTCTTTTCGTTACACCAAAACGTTGGGCCAAGCCCAACCCTTGACACCATGTTGCAATTTCAATTGGGCCGCAGCCCATAGTCTTTTTATAGAGGCAGTGAGTACATCGAATATGGTAATACCCGAAGAAACTTATCGGACAACAAACACTAAACCCGACTCCATAAATTCTTTCTTTCCACTTCGCATACATCATATTAACGCCATTTGTGTACACTCGTAGTAACGTAACGAAATAAAATACAAAGGTTGGACATGAACAACTAATGTTATTCATTAAATAACGGTTACGTCAAAATTTAGCATTTATATATAAACAAATGTACGCCAAGTAAACGTCACGTTTAGAACTTTATATAATGAAGACAAGTTTTGATAAATAACTAAAGACCACAATGTCATTTCATTATATATATTAAAATGGAAAGTTTTCAAACTTAACATAAACATTTTCTAAAGGTAATTAGAAAATAAATCCATTTCGTTATAAACTTTGACAACACCATTTGGTGTCAACTTAAATGAGTATATACACATTTATATACTTACTAGTGGAACATTGCAATTATTTTTCAAATCAAACTTAGGATTTTAAAACCATTATAGTATCAACCTGAAAAAAGTATATATCCACTCATATACTTACTAGTAAACCACTCAATCAATTTTACAAACAAAAGTTTAATTTTGATACAATTATAAATACAACTAAACTACTTTGAGTAAGCAATACTTAAAACAATGAACTAAAACATTGCCCTCCTTATCTAGGTCGCGTGTCGGTGCGCTCCACAACCATCACTAATCCCATATTTGGATTGCACATTTGCTAAGGTGAGTTTTCATAGCCCCTCTTTTACTTGATAAACTGTTTTATACATTTTGGGGTGAGAAATATGCAAAACCTTTTTATGGACCAAAACTATTACATGATTACTATTACGTGGTTTAGCCTAAGCCTTTATGTCCCTAGAGAATGCCCTTTTTCATGAACCGTCAATTCCCCATTGGGAAACGCGAATGTTATAAATAGATCTATTGAGGGTGACTCCTCCGTTCGGTTGGCCATGCTTAGGCCAAGGCGAAACGTATACCATGTCGGAACCAAGTGTTGAGGGACAAAACACTTGCTATGGGCCCCTATATTGTATGACATCTTTTAGCATACAGAACTGTCGTAGTATCGGTTGCATGAACTTAGAGCTAACGTAATAGACTTTCATCCATATATCATTATATTCGTTGTAATGATTATATGACTTTGCTTATGGTCCAAATTTACTATTTTAACTTAAACCTATGAACTCACCAGCTTTTAGCTGACCTTTTTAGCATATTTTCTCAGGTGCTTAAGTTATGATCATGAATGCAAGGCAAGAAGCGGGTAAATGGTCGTAGTAGTATTAAAGAAGTGTTTTTACACAGAAATGACGTTTTACATTGGGACCACTAAATTTTTTGGGATGTGCCCATTTATTTAAAACAATATTGTAAGACAATGGTTTAAAATATTTTATTAAACGGAGTATGTATTCCGTTCTTTATTACTTGTGTTATGATTCACCGATCCCGTAACGCTCCCAAATAACACGTATGCTTCCGCTAAACCAAATTTGGGGGTGTTACACAATGTACTTGGGAAATGACGGATATGCCCTCATGGGTTAAGTGAGTTAACTGACGTTAGTGGGAATTGGTGGGCCCAGTTGGATGGAGGGACGAACGGTGCATAACGTTTCACACTTAAGGACGGACGGTGTTGGTCAAAGGACGAAACCCTGCGGTCAACGCAAACCACAAGGACGAACGGTGTAATTTACTCTTTCTTTAATAATGGCTGTATATTAATTAACATTATGATTAGCATTATTTTTTCTATTTATGTGTGCATATGGCTTTCTCATCATCACTATTTTTCTATATTGCTAGTTTGTTGCCTTCACACTCACATTATAACGTCGGCATATCTTCACAATTATCGCTGATAAACACCAGTGACCCACCATTCAAAATTGTTTGTTATTTATGTTGTTTCTTATCTTTTGTGTAACGAATAAATATATTTGTACTTTATCATCCAAATCTTTGCCACTTGCAATCATAGATGCAATTAAAATGTAAGAGAATAAACATATCATCTTCTTTAACATAATATGTGTGTTAACGAAAGCCTTATAAATATTTATCTCCTAGCAAAGTTGATGACGAAATAAGAGGTGTCAACAGTTTATATACTTGTTAGAGAAATTTTCAAATGCTTACTCTTAATTTGATGTTTATCAAGGGACAAATTCTCACTATCTATTTAGTTTGATTTAATGGTGGGGATTAACCAAAGATTTAATATATAAACGTAAGTTCATGTTTTTTTTCTTGTCTTTTTGTTTTCTTTGTATTCACATTTTTTGTGTGTTTTATGTTTTTTTATGTTTTTTGTTTTTTTTTAATTCACTTTTTTTTTTCTCTTCATATAATCATGTTTTTTTTTTTTTTTAATTTACATTTATTTATATTCACGTTCATACACTTTCGTCTGTTTTCATACATTTTTGGCCGTTTCCATACGTTTTCATCTATTTTTCGTCCGTTTTTATACGTTTTCACCCGTTTTCATACGTTTTTGTCCGTTTTCATACATTTTTGTCCGTTTTCATACGTTTTCGCCCGTTTTCTTACGTTTTCGTCCATTATTCATACGTTTTCGTCCGTTTTCATACATGTTTTTACGTTTTCATACATATTCGTCCGTTTTCTTACGTTTTCGTCCATTTTCATACGTTTTCGTCCGTTATTAAATGTTTTCGGCCGTTTTTGAACGTTTTTATACGTTTCTGAATATCACAAGTGATATTCTAAATAGCACAAGTGATATTCTGTGATATTCAGAATATCACAAGTGATATTCTGAATATCACAAATGATACTGTGAATATCGCAAGTGATATTATGTGATATTCAGAATATCACTTGTGATATTCTGAATACCACAAGTGATTTTTTTGAATATCACAAGTGATTTTCAACTAATATTTTGTAACATGAAAATCACACGTGATATTCAAAATATCACACAGTGATATCCAGAAAATCACAAGTGATATTCAGAATATCATAAAGCGATATTTAAATAATCACAAGCGATATTCATAATATCATAGAGTGATATTCAGAATATCACAGAGTGATATTCAGAATATCACAAAGTGATATTCAGAAAATCACAAAGTGATATTAACAAAATATCACTTGTGTTTTTCTGGATATCACTTTGTGATATTCAGAATATCACAAAGTGATATTCAGATAATCACAAGTGATATTCGAATATCACGAAATCACTTGTGATAGTCAAAAACGTATGAAAACGAACGAAAACTTAAGAAAATGGACGAAAACGTAAGAAAGCGTACGAATGAAAACGGGCGAACAAATATGAAAGAGTAAAAACACGTCTGAAAACGGATGAAAACATATGAAAAATGTACGAAAATGAAAGCAAAATGATGAAAGCGAGCGAAAACGTAGTTAAAAACGGACAAAAACGTATAAGAACGTATGAAATCGAAGAAAAAAAACGCGAATTAAAAAAAAACAAAAAAAAACAACAACGTTAATTTAAAAAAAAAACGTGAATAAGAAAAAAAAAACAAAAAAAATGTGAATAAAAAAGAAAGACAAAAAAACAAGAAAAAAACATGGATTTAGGTTTATCTACTAAATCTTAGGTTAATCCCTATCATTAGATCAAACTAAATGAATAATGACAATTTATCTTTTAATAAGAATAAATTTATGGGTAAACAAAATAAAATGACTATTATTTATTATCCTACATCTGCTTTACTTGTGGTGGATATATATAAATGAATTTAATTAGTTTGTCGTGTGAAATTTTGATTGGTGTGGTCAATTTCGTATTTGAGTGCCTCATTCTATCCACATCTTCAAATACAATTAAAACTTAAGAAATATGAAAAGCGACTTGATACGTAAGGCAAAAGCGACATGTGGTAAAATTGTCAAGCTCCATTATCCATTACAATTTACACCATTTCTAATAATATTATACGGAGCATATGAAAAGACTTGTTTTAGAAAAAAACGAGCGGGGGCACCCGCGCGTCGGGGCACCCGCGCGTCACTGCGGGAATGTTGTGTTTAATCTAAGGCGAAAAAAAAATATTGTATTTTTTTTTTTTTTGTTATTAAGGACGAAATTTGCAAAAGGTCGATAACGGGGGACTAACGGTACGATTTGAAGCTAACTTGAGGGACTATAAGTGTAAATTGCGCATGAACAGTACACTTACTATTCCAAACTATGTGTGCACTGTAGCAAGTACTGTTTGGTACTGTTACGCACTGTAGCACCGATATTTTTGTTTTTAGTCCCTGAAACTAAAGTGTTGTTGCAACGTTAGTCCTTAGAGACTAACGGTGAAAAAAAAGTTAACTTCAGGGCTGTTTGTGTTTAATATTTGCACAGAAATAGCCCCTGAAGTTATTGTTCTGTTTCAAATTTAATCCTCGACTGTTAGTTAACGGACGTTAAGGACTAACTTTGAAATTGATCAAGAACTGCAAGATTTAAAAGGCTAATCAAAATTGCGTATCCACTGTAGCTACAGTGCCCCCGCAATGGGTTTTAGTATATATATATATATATATATATATCTATCTATATATATAATAAAAGAAGGTTTTTTTAAATGTGTCCACCTCATTTAATCCATGCTGGCACTCCATCCACATCACTAAATCCACGTCATTTAAGCCACGTCAGCTGAAGTTGCTAATTCACAATTAATGAGAAATACTAAATTCAATAGGTGCTAAAATTGTTCCGTGATTTACGCGCCGATTAATGATGAATGATTACGTATCTCTTCTATTCATCAGGAATATTCATCCTCCACTGTTACTTATCTCTTCTATGGTGTCGAATTTTTTATGATGTAATACAATTAGTGTCATATTGCTTATGCGCCACTTTAATATTTTTGCATAGTAATCTTGTGTGTGGCAGTTACAGAACTTATTTTCACAAACTCTATGTAGATTTATTGTTAATCTTATGCAAACATACTGTTTGATGAAATGCCTGATAAAGATAATGTGTGAAAATGTTAGAAAATTTTCATTTACTGTTTATAAACCTTTGACTTTATTATGTGTATGCTATTTTTATTTACAATTTGCATCAAGACAACTTATTTGGTTGTTGTTTTGGTTAATATTTTACTAATGTGTTCAGTTTTAGTGCTATACACCATAATGCAATAAGAGGCAAGTAGCTAGGTCCATGATTGTTGGAAGTTGTGGATCTATATATTGCAAGTTACTGTACTTTAGTAAACCATAATGCAACTTCAGTAGGCATTTTTTGCTTATGGAGGTTAGACTTGAGATTATATGCCAAATTATAAGATTTTTTAACACATTATTTCTTCCAGGATGTTTGATCCTTTTGTGAAGGTTGCAATCATGGGGACTGAGCGTAGTTACAAATGTAGTGTGGAGGCCATGCCTAAGTAGTAAGCCATTGTCGAAAAATGGTCGAATGGTTCAATTTGGATTGTGTTCCACCTCCAACGGGTCAAAAAGACATAAAAATGGCTTTAGACCGATTCAAGCATGTTGATAAATGCATAATTGTAGTTTCAAGGTATACAATTTGTGAGTAACATGCTTTCTAGATAAATAGGTTACGAGATGATGGAAATTCAGTGTGGTTGAGTTGTGCCCGATTGACCAGGTTGTTATGTTTTGAGATATAATAACTCAAGTCAACACATTCATTAGTAAATAAATTGAAATTTCCACTCATCTACAATCATAGTCGCCTCCTTATTGTGTCGAAATACATAGGCACTTAGTAGTTTTAATGTGCATTCCCAAACACCTCTTAATTGTGTTTTTAAACTGATAGTAATAATATTGGAGCTACTAATTGGATATAGGACAACTAAAGAATGAAATGTTTTAACTTTTAAGCAATTAGTGTGTCAACTATCAAGTATGTTTATGTGATTATGTTTTCATAAGTATTTATAAGTTGCTAACATGATATATGACAGTTTAATAACTTGTGTAAAACATAGAGATAATTTGCATTTTCACTATATGCAAATATGAGGGAAAATCACATATTACCAATATGACGAGGAAATATGACTTCCCACACTAAAATTTATTATCATTTCGTGCATCCACATAACATAACTGCGTAAAACCAACATGTTGGTTAAAGGGTCCTATTACCAAACTTTTGTATGCAATACATGATCAAGAAGGGTATATGCAAGTGGCAAACTACTGTTATATACTATATTTCCATTTGATCATGAATGGATACATTAATAATACCATTATTTTCACTTCTTATATGCAACTTCAATTCTGGAAAGATGGGTATCGCAAGTAACTCTCTTCTGTTTTACCACTTAAAACCAAGGTGAAAGGCTTGCTCAATTCATTTTTAGTCTTGC
This sequence comes from Chrysanthemum makinoi, assembly GCA_910596185.1. Lineage (NCBI taxonomy): Eukaryota > Viridiplantae > Streptophyta > Magnoliopsida > Asterales > Asteraceae > Chrysanthemum > Chrysanthemum makinoi. The sequence continues at coordinate 172,711,605 of OU343222.1, read as the reverse complement.
TGTTAGAACAAAGGCTTGAGTGTGTCGTTAATGAGGTTTGATTGCGGAACCGCTTTTCAATCATATGTATGCAATTAAAGTTAGTGTTCGGATGGTTGCTTTGTTTATATTGTTTTGTATTACGTACTTTGGTATTTTTTTGATCTTCTTACTTGATGTGCAAGTATCATTCCAAAGATATTTGCTTTTCTTCTTTTGTTAGAAACAAAATAACTCACATAGGAAATATGCATAAATGATGATGATGTTGGTCTTGCACATGTAAGATTAAATTGCTACGTAAATTTGACTAAAAATGAAGTTGTAAACTTAATGATAGCTTTCTATTCATAGAAATTGATCATAGGGATCCATACTTTATAAGAAGCTTCGTTTTATAACTAGAATTATGATGCTTGCCATAAGAAATGATATTTTAAGTGTCTCAATGAGAACTTATTCATGAAGAAACTAAAATACGAGAAATTGTTTCCAAACTAAGTGAAACTTAAACGGCGTAGGTGACATTGATTAGAAAATGGAAAGCTTATTTTTACATCCAACTTATTATTAGCCACCCGTGATTTATCACTCTTTTATAAAGTATATATATATATATATATATATATATATATATATATATATATATGTATATATATATAATAAAATAAAATAGTTACTTCGTCTTACAGTATAAACAATTATTTTGTCAAAAGCCAAAGAATGCGAGACCCATAAATTTGAGGTTACGTTCACTCTTTTAAATGAGTACGGTAGAAACTGCATCTATTTAGTGCCAAATTTAACACCATATTCCCATTCTATAGCATTATTACTTTCTGCAAAAATATCTGTTTTCGATTAAAATATTTACAATTTGTAATCTTTCCAAATTCGCACGTCATCACACACATAAAAAGGACCCATACGAAAAAAAAAATATCTCACTAATAATTCATCGAATCCAATACCACCCATATTCTCTCTAAGCACTTTCACGTTTTCGTATATATTCCAAAAGCACCAAACCAAAAACTTATGGTTACTTTCAGATATGTGTCTTAGGTTTTCCTTTTTTCGATTGCCCGATTTTGACATAAACAGAATCGATATAGTTTCTTCGTACGTTAGCAGTGGTTGGAGCTGGACTTCACAAAGTTTGTCACAAATAACGACCGGATGGTCCGGTCAGAGCCTACGACAACTTGATACGTGGATTGTTGACGAATTGCTATGGAACGTTGTTGTCGTGGTTGAGTCTGTTGTTCTTACGTTTATGCTTGGTTGTTATTTCATATTTTGCGGATGTACTTTGTAACATAGATATTGTATGATGATAATGATGATCATCTGTATTTATTTGTAGATACTTCGCTAATAATTAATTTGTTTATGGTCTTGTAGATGAAATTAGTCGAGGAATTTTCTTTTGCTTACTTTTATTTTGGTGCTTACCAATGGACAAATCTCCACCATCCATCTAGTTTAAGGATTAACCTAAGATTTAATATTTAAACCTAAGTCCATGTTTTTTTTTTCTTATCTTTTTGTCTTCCTTTTTTATTCACCTTTTTTTAATTTCATTTTTATTATTTTTTTTTTTGTTAATTCCCGTTTTTTTTAATAAATGAACGTTTTTGCGTTATTCGCGCTTTTTTATTAGTGTTTTTTTCCGCTTTCATACGTTTTCGTATGTTTTCATCCGTTTTCATCTGTTTCGTCCGTTTTCCAACGTTTTCCTCCATTTTCTTACGTTTTTGCCCGTTTTCGTTCATTTTCATACGTTTTCGTCCGTTTTCATACGTTTTCGTGTTTTTCGTCCGCTTTTATACGTTTTCGTCCGTTTTCCAACGTTTTCCTCCATTTTCTTACGCCTTTTTTACCGTTTCATACGTTTTCGTCCATTTTCACGTTTTGTCCGTTTTCTATGTTTTCATGTTTTTCGTCATTTTTATCGTTTTCGTCCGTTTTTATACATTTTAATCCGCTTTCATAGGTTTATAAACGATTTCGTCCGCTTCATATGTTTTCGTCCGGTTTTATATTTTCTTCCATTTTTAGGCGTTTGCCGCTTTTCTTACGTCTTCGTTCGTTTTCATACGTTTCGTTTTCGTTTTCATATGCGTTTTTTATTTTTTAGGTTTTCATGTATTTTCGTCCGCTTTTTAGACGTTTTTGTCTCTATTTTATGTTTTCATGTATTTTCGTCCGTTTGGGGACGTTTTCGTCCGCTTTTACGTCTTCCATTTTAGACGCGTTTTTCGCGTTTTGAACGTTTCGTCCGTTTTATAAGTTTTCGCGTTTTCATACGTTTTATAAGTTTTGTCCATTTTGACGTTTTTGTCCGTTTTCATACATTCTTATCGTTTTCATTCATTTTATACGTTTTTGTCCGTTTTGACGTTTCATTTTGATATTTGTAATCGACACTTATTTATCTCTTGTGATATAACACTGTAAGAAAAATGAAGAGTATTACATTCTTTATCATGTATGTGTTATCAGTTGGGATAATCAACTAAGAATGTGATGATTGGGGTTATTTGTGTTTTGAAAATACTTAGGAAGATTTTTGTGTTTTATGATATTATAAAATATTAGAAAAGTTTTTCAACTGAAAACAAGAGATGTTATGATACTTTTGTTAAACTTGTGGTGGATTTTTCTATTTAATAGATACATTGTGCATGTTTCGATAGGTTTTATCGCTGGATTTGAAAATATCTATGGTTGAATCAGCAAACTAAAGAAGCTATGGTTGAAGAAAGCGCACATCTTTATAAACAAACTGAGGAAGCTCAAACACCTGTGATATGACACATGATATCACATGTGATATCACCTCACTTGTAATATCACATGATATCACACGTGATATCATGTGTGATAACACCGGTGATATCATGTGTGATATCATCGGTGGTAGTATGTGTGATATCATAGTTTATATCACTTGTGATATCTCCAGTGATATCACTTGTGATATCATGTGATATCAAAAGCGAGGTGATATCACATGTGATATCGTGTGATATCGCGGTGTGTTTGAGCTTGCTAAGTTTGTTGTGCTTTCTTTCAACCATACTTCTTTAGTTTGTTGATTCAACGATAGATATTTTTAAATCCCTCTATAAAACCTATCGAAACATGCACAATGTATCTATTAAAAAGAAAATGCCACCACAAGTCTAACCAAAGTATAATAACATCTCTTGTTTTCGCTAAACACCTTTTTAATATTTCATATTATCATAAAACACAAAAATCTTCCTAAATATTTTTAAAAACACAAATAAAAAAATGAACAGAATCATCACAGTGATATAATAAATGATGTATATTATTATTTCTTTCATATATACTTGGTAAAATACTAAATTCTTATCACATTTGGTAAGAATGTAATGTTTCACATTCTTAGTTGAGTATCAAAATTGATAATACATACATGATGAAGAATGTAATACTCTTCATCTTTCTTACAGTGTTATATCACAAGAGATAATAAGTGCCACTTAAAAATATCAAAATGAATAAAAATGAAGCAAACTATGAAAATAGAGATTTGAAATATTCTCAAATTCAAACAAGTGTTGCATTAAATTAGCATTTTTTGAACAAAATAAGAATTCACCTAAAGAGACTTTAACCATTTTATTTCTACTAAGAGTATAATATCACAAGTGATAGATAACACTGGTTGCATTAAAAAATATACTTGTCAATTCGATGAAAGGTACAAAAATTATCATGTAACTGAAAATTATAAAAATATTAGAAAACACATAAGGGATAATATATAAAAATATACAGAGCAATGAAATATCTCAGGTGATATTAAAGGTTAAAAAAACATGCTTGTTTGTTTATGAAATATTACAAGTGATATTAGACATTAACTTTTTTTTATAAAATATCACAATTGATATTAGACATGTAATATAATAGAGTTTAATAATAAGCATGAAAACGTATGAAAATAGACGAAAACGTATAAAAAAACTACAAAAACGGACCAAAACGCCTCGAAACGAAAAAACGATAAAAAATGAATGAAAAGCGTTTATAAAACGTCTTAAACGGACGAAAATGTATAAAACCGACAAAACGTATGAAAACGGACGAAAACGTTTGAAAACAGACGAAAGCGTCTAAAAATGGACGAAAACGTAAAAAAACGGACGAAAACGTATATAAACGTATGAAAACCGATGAAAACTTATAAAAGTGGACGAAAACGTCTGAAAACGTATAGAAACGGATGAAAGTACATGAAAACGTAAAAAAACAAACGAAAACTTATGAAAATGGACGAAAACGTATGAAAACGGACGAAAACAAACGAAAATCGAAGAAAACGGACGAAAACGTATGAAAACGGACCAAAACGTAAGAAAACGGGCGAAAGCGTCTAAAAACGGACTAAAACGTATATAAACTTATGAAAACGTATAAAAACGGGCGAAAACGTCTGAAAACGGACGAAAACGAATAAAAACGGACGAAAATACATGAAAACGTAAGAAAACGTATGAAAACGGACGAAAACGTATGAAAACGAACGAAAAGGTAAGAAAATAGACGAAAACATATGAAGATGGACGAAAACGTAAGAAAATGGGCGAAAACGTTAAAAAACGGACGAAACAGATGAAAACGGACGAAAACGTATGAAAACAGACGAAAACGTATGAAAGCGAAAAAAAACGCGAAAAAATAAACGTGAATAACACAAATTAAAAAAAAAAGTTTATTCATTTAAAAACGGAAATTAATAAAAAGACAAAAAAGAAAAAAGAAAAAAAGTTTAATAAAAAGAAAGACAAAAGACATAAAAAAACATGGACTTAGGTTTAAGTATTAAATCTTAGGTTAATCCCCACCATTAGATTATACTAGATGGATGGTGGGAATTTATCCCTTGGTAAGCATGAATTTTTGAGTAAGCAAAATAAAGTGCCTCGAAATTAGTTACATCCTTTTTAGCTTGCAATCACATATGTGAATTTCATGATCAATTAATATTGTTACTAGCGATATTTTTCCGCTAAAATATTTGGTGTAGCAAACTTCTATTTATGTCAAAAGATAAAATAAATAGTCCGCGCTACAAACAGATATGTTGAGACACCAGTGATACTTTTGTATACTGTAGCAATTATACTTAGAAAAATCTGTTAACTACAATAGACGACGCTATACTTGATTTTGAACTCTTATAATTTCTTCTATTGATCATGTGATATATATTTTAGAAGCAACGTACAAGGATAACTTGTTGGTTCTTTTCTGAATTCCGTTGCAAAAAACTGAACACGATTTCAAATTATATTTATACGATGATGACGTATAGATGGTCATAAACCCGACTACGTTTCAATACTCACAAGCTCGCTGCCGACATCAATAAGCGTTTGGGCTCACGAAGCCCAAGCCCATATCTATTTACGGAATAGATATCCGATCTCTTCTAAAATAAGGAGATAATTATTCCCAACCGACTTAGGGATACGCCGTAAGTTAGAACACGGAACCAACAAGGATTCCGTGTGTATAAAGGGACTATATCCCTCGTTTATCGATCTCATAACCCTAAAACTCCTAAAACCTTAAAACCGATTACTCACTCTCACGCCGGAGGATAATCGTGGGAGACAATCCCACGGTACGCCTAACGGTGTTTCTTTGTCTCTAGTGCGCAGGTCTCAAGAAACAATTCTTAATTGGTACGAGAACCGGAGCTCCAAACCAGGGACGCCCAATTTTTGTATCAACAAGTGGCGCCATCCGTGGGACTATGCACTAAGAACCGACACTAGAATGACAAAGCACTGTGGCGATCGCATGATCGAGACCTCATGGGGAAGAAGTCGCAAAGTGGACTAACCCCTAAGCGCACCTGGGACAACCACCGCTAAAAATAAGGATCAGGCCAAGACTTGATCTTCCCTTTGGTGGAACCGCACTCGGGAACAACCCAAGTCGCCACAACCACCACGAGTGGAGTAGACCCATCAAGACCGTCTTTACTACTCCCTTCCAACCGGTGCCTGGAAACTAACGACAAAGGTACCGGAGGCACCGACCGGAATAAGGGTATAGCGTAAACAAACGCACCACTCTTGAGGGGTCGCACCGGAGTTAGCACCGAAGCTTTGTATCCCAAAACTACGAAACATTAACCGCCCTCATGCAAGAGGAAGAGAAGAAGAGATCGGTCGAACTTAAAAGCCCGACTCAATTTCGACTCTGAATACTGAAGCTTCCCACAAGCGCTATCGAAAGAGAAGCGCGGAAAAGAAAGCGCCGACTCCCAAAGATTCAATAGAATCGGGAGGAGAATCGAGGGTGATGAGACATCTCACTCGCAACACTTGAGTGATAGTAATGGAGAAGAACGGCACACCGCTGTCTATGCCGACCGGGTAGCCGAAGTACATGACAGTGGGACGAAAGCATTCCCCAAGTGAGAGCCCCTCGATCCGGACTATAAGTCGACTCGAGGACGGGCGCAAACGCCGTAAGAAGGGAAACTCATCTTCGATAACTCCTCGCAACGAGGATAGCGATCTGAGGACATTGGAAGTCTAGAAATAGACACGCATGCCAAGAGGAAGACATGTCTCCCATGGCCGTCAGAAAGTGGATCGTTCACCGGACGCATTAGTGATTTCTCGAAAACAAGAAGAGGCGATGCCTACAAATGTCAAGACCTATGATGGAACAGTGATCCCGACGATCACCTAAAATCTTTGAATCACCGCGACCATTGAGAATTGGCCACAACTAGTGTGGTGCCACATGTTTAATTCCACGCTAGTGGGAAGCGCTGAAGCTGGTTCAACAAACTCCCACGAAGGAGCATAAATGGTTTTGAGGAGTTGAGAAAGGCGTTCCGCCTAAATGTTACTCAACGAAAAAGTGCTAAAAACCCGTCGAACTCGCCAGGTAAAGCAAGCACCAAGGAGAATCTACGAGCGCATTCATGGAACGCTTTAAGGATGAATGCATGCAAGTTAAAGCATGCCTTGAGGTACTAAAGATCTCTGGCTTCATGAACGAGATCAATAATCCAGAACTCATCAAGAGATTGAACGACAAGATCCCGAGACCTTTGATGAACTCATGAAGCGCCTCGGTCTTTGTCCAGGGAGAAGCCGCGGCGGATAGCAAAAGGAACTACTCGAGTTACGGTCCAGGAACAACCCGGGAGACAATCGAGCGAGGGAGTAACCGTAATAGGAGCTATCGCAGCCAGAGGAGCGACAGAGATAATGACAAGTACACTCGATCAAAACCCAAAGGAGATACTCGCAAGCGGAAGGTGCGAATTTCCCAAGACCGCCGCAGATGCGTACACCGTAAGATCGCGCTGGGAATGGATAATGTGACTACCACTCGCAAAAGGGTCACACCACTAACGAATGTGTCCAGCTGCGCCAACTCATCGACAAGATGGTCAAAGAGGGTAGGCTAGACCACTTGGTTAAAAACATTAAAGAGGGAAGAGATAAACAAAAGAATGGAAACAAGAAGGAGACACCCAAAGATAAGGCCGACACAATCTACATGATACAAACGTGGCAACAAATCACTAGACAAAAGGTCACCAGATTTTTCCGAAGAAGCGAAATCTCTTTCCCTACTCTAACCGGACAACGCAAAGAGCGTGAGCCACTCACCATTGAAATAAATGCCGGGGGTCACGATATACACCGCATGTACATTGATGGTGGGGCATCGACAAATATCATGTATGAGCATTGCTTTAAAGACTACGACTGAAATACGTAGCCGCTTAAACCCGGCCAAGACAACGCCATCGGTTTCACGGGTGAAAAGATATGGCCCATAGGGCAAGCGATTACTAGTCGGATTGGCAATACAGAGCACTCTACGACAACCTGGATGGATTTCATGGTGATCAAATCCCCTTCGCCATACAATGGCATCATTGGGAGACCGGGATATCGCCATGCGCTACGGTGCCATCGACAAGCACGGGATGCTTAAATTCAAAGAAGGGGGCATTGTTACTCTTCACAATGCCACGATACCAAACAGAGAATGTAACGCGGTTACATGCGAAATGGCACCGATTCAAACAAAGGCGCGGCCAAAGTCCCTAATCGAAGGTCGCGATTCACCCGTAATACCGGAACAGGAAATAACCATCGGAGGGTCATTGTCGGACAACGGCAAAGCTGTGTAGGCGCGCTTCCTACAAAAGAACGTGGATATTTTCGCGTGGGAGCCAAAACATATGATGGGTGCCACGCCGATCACAGAGCATAAACCGAGAATCCGCAAGGGTACTCACCGATACGCCGAAGAAGCGTGGCCAAGCCCCGAGGCGTGCACGTGCAATTTCGGCAGAGGTACGTAAATTGGTAAATGCAGGAATTATGCGTGAAGTCTACTACCACGACTGGCTTTCTAATCCAGTAATGGTCAAAAGCGGCGGGGCGAATGTGCGTAGACTTCACCGACCTTAACAAAGCATGCCACAGGATGCTATCCATTACCGAGATAGACTGGAAAATAGAGTCCTTGTGCGGATACCCGTTAAAGTGTTTTCTTAACGCGCAAGGGATATCATCGATCAGATGGCTAAGGAAGACGAGGAAAAAATGCCTTCCACACGGGCCAAGGCGTTTCATGTTATACAAAGATGCCCTTTGGCTTGAAGAATCGCGGGTGCCACCTATCGCTTAGTAGACAATGCCTTTGAAAAAGGTGGGCCGCAACCGAAGTCTATGTGGATGACCCGGTCATCAAAAGCCATACCGAAGTTGAGCTTGCTAGGCGACATAGAAGAGACATTCAAGACTCTACGAGAGGTCAACATGAAGTTGAATCCTAAGAAATGCACCTTCGGCCATCTTGAAGGCATGTTCCTAGGATACGATAGAACTCGACGGCATAAAACCTTGTCCGAGAAAAGACAAAGCGGTAATAGAACTTCCTCATCACAAGACGCCGAAGGAAGTCCAATCTCTCAACGGAAAAGCGGCCTAAACAGGTTCCTATCCAAGTCGCCAGAAAGTCATTACCTCTTTTCAAAACACTCAAGAGGTGTATGAAAAAGAGTGATTTCCGATGGACGACGGAGGCGGAAGAAGCCTTCACTACACTCAAACAAGATCTAGCAACGCCCCAACACTCGTTGCACCCGACCGGGGAAGAGCGATCATGTATTTATCAAGAACTCATAAGGGCCATAGATACTACTAAGATAGGGACTCGGTGCAAACCCCTATCTATTTTGTAAGCAAAGCGCTGAAGAAGACGGAGATGAACTACAGTGCCATGGAAAAGTTAGTCTTGGCATTAGTGTTTGCCGCCAAACGACTACGCCAAGATTTCCAAGCGCGAGATAGTGGTAATCACGGATCAACACATCAAGCATTATCTCCAAACCGATGCATCGGGGCGACTCGAAGTGGAGTGTGTTGCTAAGCGAACACAACATCTCTTACAGACCACGCATCAGTAATAAAGGATGGTTCGGCGGACTTCATCATCGAGAAGCCGCATTAACGATGCGGTACCCACACCAAGACGAAGGAACCACAAGATCCATGGATTTTGTTTACGCTTGGATCCGCATGCGTCGGCGAATCGTGAGCCGGCCTCATTCTCACAAACCCGGAGGGAATGGAATTCACTACGCGACTGCGTTTGAATTTACCGCGACAAACAATGAGGCGTAATCACGAAGCCCTAATCGCGGACTACGCATTGCAGCTCGAATGGGTGTAACGAACTTGGAAGCAAATGTAGACTCCGCCTAGTGGCCAACCACGTGTTGGCGAATACGTGGCCAAGTTAGAAGAGAATATGATTCAAGATTCTTGAGAAGACTAAGACATCGATCAAAGGCTTTACATGATTTACTATCAAGCAAGTCCTAGAGGAGAAAATCGCAAGCGCGACGACCGAGCAAGATCGCCTCGACAAGCTTCGCACACTTATCAAAGCAAGTGCTGGTGGAAACATTGAAAAGCAAATCAATATCGGAGATAGAAGTCTCCACTGTCATAGAGGAGGATGGCCCTACATGGATGACACCGACACGGCATTCCTAATGCTAGGAACATTACCCCAAGAACAGACGTAGCTCGCAGAATACGCGCATGCCAGCCAGAGATTAGTGCGAGACAACATATTATACCGACGTTCTTTCCTCCAACCATGGCTCCGCTGCGTTGGCCCTCTGCAAGCAAATTACGTGCTGCGAGAAATCCATGAAGGTTCATAAAGATGCACGCAGGACCGCGATCCGTTGTAGCACGCGCCATGCGATCGATACTCCCAACCATGCATCGAGATGCGCGGGACCTAATAAGGAAGTGCAATGATTGCCAAGTTCATAGACCCATCCCGCGCCAACCACAAAGACGAGCTAACGCCAATCACGGCGCCATGGCCATTCTACAAATGGGGCATTGATATTGCAGGTCCTTTTCCAATAGCAGTAGGCGGTCTCAAGTTTCTCATAGTAGCCATAGACTACTTCACCAAGTGGATCGAGGCAAAAGCAAGGGCGAAAATCACCGGCAACTGTGTGAAACGCTTTATGCGGGACAACATTGTGTGTCGCCGGATTACCCGGTGAAATCATCTCGGATAATGGGAAACAATTCTACGAAAACCCCTTCAAAGATTGGTGCGAGAAGTTAAACATCACCCAACACTTCGCTTCGGTTACGCACCCACAAACCAATGGCTTAGTAGAGCCGCGAAACCGTAGCCGGGCGAAGGAATAAAAGCGCGCTGGATAGGCACAAAGGAAGGCGGGTCGAAGAACTTTCGCATGTACTGTGGGCGCACCGCACCTCCATAAAACCGGACGGGGACACCCCTTCTCTAGTCTATGGGACGAAGCCGTTATACCAACCGAGATCGGCATGCCAACCATCCGACCTGCGGAGATCAATGTGACAACAAACGATGATGAGACGTGTCGACTTGGATCTGGAAGAAAGACGCGAACGAAGACCATACGGGAGGCAAAGTCGAAGTCAAAAATGAAAGGCTACTATGATGCCAAGGTACGCAGTGTTTCATTTCGACCAGGCGACTTTGTCTACCGTGCCAATGAGGCGAGCCACGCCAGAAGATACGTGTAAGCTCGGACCAAAATGGGAAGGACCCTATGAGGTTACCTGAAGCAATAGGCACAAAGGCCAGAGCTACGAGGCTTGGATGGTCGTGACCTACACATGGAACATCGGCAACCTCAAGAGGTGCTACCTATAAGAATGGCTACTGCGACAGTAGCAGACGCCGACTTCGGCTCTCAATAAACATTCATGTATTCATCTTTATTTTTCATATATACTGTTTTCTTTGTTATCTCTCAAAAAACTTGCAAGTATCAATAAAATGCAGCGGTTTCTAGCTAATTCGCGACACATTTTATGCGTTGTTATCTCCATATTGTATGTCTTTAACAATTTTTATTTCTTGCCCACGATGGCGTGCATGCACTATGAATAAACCCACGATGGTAAAAGGATAAGTTAACCTACTAAATAACTTGTTGAGTAAGAGGGTTGCAAACCCATCAACATCGGATCATGTATCCTTGTTAAACACCTTGTTCTCGAGACGTTGAATAAGATATGCGCGCAACCCACGATGGTTGCGCAACAAATAACACACGCACGCTTAACAACTTAGGAACCAAGACACTTGTTTCCTCAACGTGATATGTACAAAGACGAATATCATACCATACACGATTATGATAAAGTACTTGGAATTATTTCTCAAGTAGACTAGGATTTTTCGTACATGATTATGTATTTTCTATATATTTGCACCGGCGCATGTTTGTCTCTTCGCAACAAATACATCTTTTACGCACAGACGCATGATACATATACATTACCAATATGCACAACAAGAAAGAGACTTTCATTCATAACCACGAGTTATTACAAGAGAGAATTATTTTGCAACATATCGCCTACTACCAATGCTACAACGCTTAAGTGAAGAGGTGCCAACGTGACTTGTTGCACCTTTAACTTCGCTAACACTTTTCAACACGTCTGCATCTTGATGCGACACGGCCATTAACCGCCGGCACCCCATCGGACCTTGGCAAGTGAGCCGCACCAACTCCGCACAAAATAGCTTTACCCGCAATACCTTCTTTTTAGCAAGACGGGTTGCATGCGCTTCTAAGACCTCCTGCAAAGGTACCTCTTTTTCCAAAGCAAAGGGATTCGCTATCCCTAGGGACGCAAACACGTGTACTTGCAACCGAGACTCATGGGGCTTCAAATAATAGTCCAAAGTGTTTTGGCATCCTCTGCGATGACGCGCCATGGTCAACCCCGCCATAATAACATTTATCGGATAATCTTGATCGCGCCAAGCTCAAATCATTGGGAGCTCTAAATCTTTCATTCTCTCGCATGGCAAATGACCAAATGATCATATGACTTCGCATCATAATTCGGTACCTTATCAACCGTCGCCTTCAACAGCTTTGCCTCGTGAAGCTCTTCAATTGCTTCGATTTACCACGCCCGGGGCGCACCGCACAACCTCCCCGAAGGCATTAACTACCTCTGGCGATTCCGTGGTATTAAGGGCGCTAGGCGGATACCGTGGCCTATGAGCCACTGCTGGCCCGCTATGGTGGACATAAGCCGAGGATACAACTCCTCGTCATATTCAATACTCGACTTACGCTAGCTTGCCTCCTGCCTCCAATGACCACCACAAGTAGCCCCAAGCTCCCCAATCGCAAAACAAATTTTCTTTACCCCCTCCGGATGTTTAAGTACCCGCCGCACGCAGACTTGTCTCTGGCAAAGATCAAGACGCCTTGACTTATTTGACACATTAGCGCCATTTTGTCATCGGCTGTTTTTGAGCGTATGCGCCAAATCCCTGCCTCTGCATGGGCGCTATCCGATAGGCGCCCGTCTTCGGCTTCGGCCAACGAACGGCTATTGTCCGGTCCTTTGTGAATCTTGGTTCACCCCACTCTACTCGGTTCTTTTCACTTCACAATTAGTGTACGCGACGCGGAGACGCACCAATTCTTCAACCAAATGCTCCATGGCGCTTCCGATCCGACCGTCTTCATTATCCTCGGCTCATGCCTGAATGCGAATGTATAGGACTAGCCTTGGGGCGATTCTATCACTGTTCTTCCTCGCGAATAATCACCGAAATGTTAGATTAACAACTAGCATATCAACCAACAAACGGAAATTATATATATATGGCTTTACTCACCGTGGCTCGGCGACATCGCAGAAGTGCGAAGACGCTTCATCCGTGGAGGATAATGCCACGCCCAACCACGGGCTTTTTTCCTTGATGGCCCGCACCATCATCACTTCGGGTCCTTTTACGAATAAGCCCGGCTTCTTCTTCTTCCTCTTCCTCCATCGGGTGAGCCACATCTACGGGCGGTGGCTACAAGCTTTGTTACTTCGGAGTAGGGTGGCTTTGCGGGTGTTACCTCCATCGCGATCGAGGAACTGGTTCTGTCTCCCCGCATTCACTCTATCACGTGCCTGCGGTAGCCTAGGATTGGTTCCTCTCCTTCCTTTAACGCCGGCCCCTCGCTACCACCTCAACGGCCGCCAAGCTTAACAACAGTGAAGAGATCCATCTCTGCGCAATTGGAAACAAACAAACAGCATTGGTTACATAATGTGGGGACAAAGGAAGATAATTCTTACTACAAAAGGAGGTGCGGAAGAACGAGTACCCACCCCGCCATTGGCTTCTAAAAGATCGGATCTCATCTTCGGGACCAAAATAGTTCCCGATGCCCATGTGTACCAAAAATTCCTCTGGATAGGAATTAATGGGGATGCGGTTAGCGTTTATCAATTCCGCATCCTCAGCAACATAGGATCCGAAGGGGGCACTCATCCTTCACCAAATGAACCCGGGTATGAAAGTCATAGGTCCACGGAAACACAAGGCTATCTACCCGAAAAAGGACTCCTCCAATTCCTAAGCGCGTCTAGCTTCTTTGTATAACATTGAAATCTACCAGCGCGCTTAGCAAAGGACACCCACCCATGTGACCAGGTCGTATGGTAGAACACGCGAAAAAGGTTGATGGTGGGATTCACCGCCAAGAATTCCGCTTCACCTCAAAATTTGTAATTTTAGCTACGCCTATACAATGCAATTGTGATATGCGCAGATTATAATATTTCAATATATCGCACGTGAATTGGGATAGAGGCACGCTGATTCGCGAATTGAAAAACGTGTATACCCCCACCCGGGGAAATCGGCAATAGACGCGCGGAATAACCGGATGTACGCTAAGCGGTATGTAGTAATCCGAAGTGAACTCTAAGAGATCACTCGTGGATAGATTGGAGGTGAACTCATGCAGTTGTTTGACCATAGTGGTGGATTTACAAAGAACGCCACAAGTACCTTGAGGTAGTTTAATTTCGGTTTGCAACGGAGTTCTATTTCAACAATGGCGGATTGTTTTACGTGGATCACTTTGTGACAATGAAGGGTGTTTTATACTTTTTCTCATCCACACGATACGTGCCACGTGGACTCCACTTATGTGGTTGAGATCACTCGATGGGACGCGACGCCACTTTCCCACCAATAACGCAGGCGTTTACATTTCACTTTGATGTCTAGATACAACGCACCTACGGGTATGTGTATGGCTTCTTTAATACGTTTCGTAAGTTTATTTTATTTTGGACTACGGCCATTAGTCTAGTATCCCAGCTACGACCAGCGATACTAGGACCTGGGGACATGATGACGATAATGAGTCGGGTCATAAACCCGACTACGCCCAATACTCACAAGCCCTAAGACGAATCGGGCCGACATCAATAAGCGTTTGGGCTCACGGCCCAAGCCCATATCTATTTACCAATAGATATCCGATCTCTTCTAAAATAAGGATAATCATTCCCTAACCGACTTGGCCGGGATACGAAGGTTGGGGAACACGAACCAACAAGGATTCCGTGTATATAAAGGGACTATATCCTCGCTTAGGTAATGATCTCATAACCCTAAAACTCCTAAAACCTTAAAACCGATTACTCACTCTCACCCGGAGGATAATCGTGGGAGACAATCCCACGGTAAGCCTAACGGTGTTTCTTGTCTCTTAGCGCAGTGTCTCAAGAAACAATTTTAATTGGTACGAGAACCGGAGCTCCAAACCAGGGACGCCCAATTTTTGTATCAACATACGACTAGAACGGCCTAACATGCGTTTGGTAACCTATCATGTCTGTACTTTATAGTATGCGTTGTTGGTGATCGACATGAATATTTTTTTCTTTCTTTTCAAGTCAATTTCATCACTGTACAACTGAATGTGTTGGGGTAGGCGGGTAGCTAACAACTGAATGAATGATAGTATAATCTATGGATGGGTGGACAATGACTGGTGCCAAAAGGCATCCAGGGTCAGGGTGTTTCCGCCGATCTACACCTTTTGTGGATAGTATAATCTATGGAATCATGATGGCCAGATGGTTGGTCATTGGTGGGCTGTCAATATAGAAAATGAATTTCGTAGGAAATCATTAGAGGGAAAATTCGAAAAACTTTTATAAGTTGAGTCCATCAAGTAATCCTTCAAATGAGGTGTTTTCTAACTCGCGTTTTCTAAGCCCATTGAGGGTGCTACTATAATATAAAGTTGGCCCCAAGCCCACAAATAATCCTTCAAATGAGGTTTTCTAAACATACGAATTTGTTTTTTTTGAACATGCGTACTTCGTTTAATTCTATGCAAATGTACTTGATATTATACTTGATTCAAGTAATTCCTCATAGTTAGTGGTACCTAAGCTTACTCTCGTTCAATATAACTTTCACTGAATGTATATACTTCCATAGTTGATGGTCCTCTAATGACTAATGACTATTCATAATATTACATATGAGCATTTCCAAAAATATTTCGGACACAATTTTAATTAGGGAGAATTGCAAATATACCCACTAAAACTTAAAAACTTGTATATTTCTCCAAAATACAAGTTTTCAATGCATGATGTACAATGCAAGTTAAACATGTTTTGGGTATATATGTAAATATGCAAGTTTTAGTGGGTATATATGCAATTAGCCATTTTAATTATTTCCAACTTACAATTAAGCTAACATAAACAAAACATACTTTTGTTATAAGACAAAAAACATTGGGGGCCGCAGGTGTGGTTCACTCTTTGCCAGTTTTGCCAAACATTAAACTCAGTATCACGTCAACTTTTTAATTTCCTCACCTTATTGCTAGTGTTTAAATGTCGAAGATGCATTATGGAGTAAACCGCTGCATAATATAAGAAATGCATGGACTATTTTAGATACGAACTTGAGCCCAAATACACTAAACCATGTATACAAAATTATTACAAACTATCAACTAGTGGTTTACTTAATAATGCATCATCAACATTTACACAGTAACACTTACTAGAAAGTTTTGCAATATTTTTGGTATTTTATTATCAAAAATAACCTAACACACCACAAAAACATACAAACATATATGTCTTTTCTTTCTGTATGTCACCAGGCAAAGAAAACCGACGCCAAAATATAAAGAAGGCGATGTTCACCCTAGAGGTGGCAAAACGGGCAGGCCGGGCGGGCACGGGCACGGGCTTAAACGGGCATGGGCTAATGGGCACGGGCCAAACGAGCGCATGTTATACAAATTGCTTAATAAAATACCTAAAACGACGAAATAAATTCCTTAAACGTAATATCTTATTTATATTAAAAACTTAAATATATTATATAAAAAAAAAATCTTTAAAACGATCGTAATCTTCTACAATTGAGAAAAAAAAATGTGCCCGTTAGTGCCCATTTAAGTTTTCAATGGGCTATATGTGCCAATTTAAAAAAAAAAAAGGCTAAAAATGTGCCCAAATTTTTTAAAAATTTACTCAATTAATCAATTTTTTTTGCTTTTAAGCACATTTTACCACCTCTGTTCACCCCTCGGCTAATAAAGCAAAATGCCTCTTTTTTGGTTTGACTTGTTACACCAATGACCAACCCTTTAATAACCTTGTTAATTAAGCAAGTAAACTGAATACAAAACTCCCCTAAAACCGACCAATACACCCGACCCATTCAACAAAGAACCTTCCAGAACATCCCAAACCCCTGACCCACACTTCCACGTATACACCTCAATCCCAACCAAAATAACACCTCATTTATACACGTCTTCTCTCATCACTCGAAAATTTCCATCATTTCATTCCGTTAAATCCAACTGTCAACTGTTTAAAACCACTTTTCTACCAAAATTCAATCAAATTCATTCACTAATTTGTATGGCATCACATGTAACTGATCATCATCATCATCATCATCATAACAGTAATGAATCAACTCCATCTGTTGTTATTGTTCCCAATTATACACTTGTAAACCCTAATTTGGTACCGCTCAGATATGTTGTCAATCCAGCTGCTATTGCTCAACTTGAAGTTAATCGATCGCTTAATCTTCAACAGGTAAGCCCTAATTTTCATGCTTTCTTAATTAGCTGTAATATTGATAGCTTTTGTTGAATATATATGTTTTTTTAGTTTTTGTGATGTTGTTGTTTACAGTTGATGAAGGATGAAGGACTTGTGCCGAGTGGAGAAGAGGAGCGGAAACGGAACGACGTTATTCGCAAACTTAAAGAGGTAAAAAGTTTATAATGAGTTGTTGTGATTTGTGCGTTGACTTAAACTAGTCTTTCGGCATAATGTAGTCTAGTATAAGGTAGTAGGATGTTAGGTTTGAGAAGAATGTTGTAATGTAGTTAGGAGAGCGGCGAATGTCATCTTGGAAGTAGATAACACGTAATCATAGCTAGATATATAATCACCTTAGACAAAATCTCGTTTAGTTAGAGCTGTAGGATAAAGTATAGTGTAGTTGACTATAATGGCGATAAGAAGTCATTGAAGAAGGAACAATCAAAATTTAAAGGATGATACGTGGATACCAAAGATGACTAAATTATTTAGAGTTAATGAACGAAATAAGAGGTTGTGGTTCAAGTCTCGTTGGAGGCATTCATGAGATAGTGGTATAGGTGAGTGAATATTTGATGCTAAAAAGAAAAAAAAGGAAAAGAAGTGATCGTAATTGAATTGAATTGAATTGTGTGATATGTTTAAATATTGTAGTGAACTGTAAATATTGACATAAAGAGGTGTAGTGATTTGTGAGCGGAATTAACGTAGTTATTGGTATAGTGTAGTTTACTTAGCACTAAATAGTCTGATTGTGTAAATGCTTGGACTAATTGTGTTTAATAATCCAATCTTGAGATATGTATTATAAATGGAACATCCTTTTTGTGTTATTGTGAGATTGTTGGGGGATGGGACTGTTGAGAGATTAAGATGGATACTATATACGTTTATTAGTGTATTAATTGGAAGCTATTATTGTTCCTTGTTATGTGTGGTGCCATGATATGTGAGTGTAATTTGAGTAGTTATCAGGTTAGTGTAGTTGACTGTAACGATGGTACAAAATTTTCGCAGATGGAACTAGAGAGAAGTTAAGGGTGCGTTTAGTTGGAGAACAAATTCTCTCATTTTCTATCTCTAGTTTTGTAAAAATTTGGAAGGAGAATTAATCTCCACAAAACACTTGAAAATATAGAAAACATGTTTAGTTGATGTTTCTATTTTATGTTTTGAAGAAAGGGAAGGAGGGTTGAGGGTTACAAAGGAAAACAACTAAAATTTGTTTTGTAATTTTCCTTGTTAAGTTAGGAAATAGGGGATTTGTGTTTTGCAAAACATTTTGTTGGAAAACGTTGATTTGAACGTGATCTCTGTTTTCCTTGTTTTCCACAAAACATTTTGTGAAAAACAAGGGTGTTTTCCCTCAACTAAACGCAACCTAAGTATCATAAGGATCTTACATTCGATGAGAATCTTGTAATGTCTAAACGCTATTTTGAGGTTTGATTGTAGTGTAGTTGGGAGAGTGGTGATTGTCATTTTGGAAGCATATAAGTATATAACAAGTAATCATTGCTAGATATCTTATCACAATATGATTTGTAAAAGATTATGATATGTCATTTGTTAGAGCTAGCTCTTCTTGTGCTGCATAGTATAGTGTAGTTGATAGTTGACTATAGTGGCAATGCGAAGTCATTGAAGGAGGAAAAAGAAAAAAATACAAGGAAGGTATAGATACTAAAGATAGCTAAAGTATGTAGAGTAAAATGAACAAAATAAATGTATTGCTAGTTTTTTCACTGGCAGGATGTTTTTGATTGATTTATCTGTGTTTTGTAGTTGAATCTTGTGATATGTATTGCTTTGAAGTACCTAAAGATAACTAAAGTAGTTAGAATTAAAGAAGCAGTCTGCTTGTATAATTGAGAGATTATTAAGGAATTGGTGATAAATGATTAATATGATCACTACAATGACGATATGAAGTTGGAACAAGAAAGAAATTAGAAGATACTAATTTAGTAATTACTAATTAGGTTTTTGGAGGTTTAATTTTGAGATATATCGTTTAATTACTGTATGAGTTGTAAACTTGAAGTGAAGTTAGGAGAGTGGCAAATGTCATATTGGAAACATATAACAATTAATCATACTTAGTTGAAGTTAATCAGGTCTCTGTTTTGTTGTTGGTTAAGTTTTAGAATCATGATGGAAGTTATATTACTATATGGTATAAAAAGAAGAAAGTTCATAAATTATGTATTGTTCATGCAGATAGTCTTCAAGTGGATTAAGTCAGTTGCTTACCGACGTAGACTGCCTCAAAATAATATCAGAGCTGCTTCAGCAACTATATTGACATATGGATCTTATGGTCTTGGCGTGAGTTTCTGTTTCAGTTACTTATTTTTTTTTCATTTTTGGCTGTAGCAAGATTTTTTTGGCTCTAATTTTTCTTCAAAACTTGTATAGGTATATAATGCAGAATCCGACATTGATGCTCTTTGTGTTGGCCCGTGGTTCGCCACTTTGACAGTGAGTCGTCATCTTATCTGTTTAATTCATTTGTTGGCATACACTTACGAAAGAAAACATGGAAATGCAACTTTCTGATAACAATTATTATTTTACGTTATGCAGGAGGATTTTTTTATAGGCCTACACAACATGCTTGCAAATAGGGTAGAGGTGTCGGATATACACTGTGTTAAGGACGCAAAGGTTCCATTGATGAGATTTAAATTTGAAGGGATTTCAATCGACTTGCCTTATGCGCAACTTCAAGTTACAACTGTTCCTGAGGTATCTTGACCTGTTCTTTTCTTTTTAATTATGTTATTAGAAACTGTTGAACCACACACATCCTGTCAATTGCACTTGATGGTCAATGTCGGGTGGTGACAGGGCTTTAAAAAAGTTAATGTCTTTATGTTAATCTAATTTGCAGAATGTGGACATACTCAACCCGCTGTTTTTACATGGTATTGATGAAACCAGTTGGAAGAGCTTGTCTGGAGTACGTGCAAACAATAGCATCCTGCAGCTTGTTCCAAATGCCAAGGTAGGAATTACACTATTAACATACAAAAGTCACATCCTAGTTTCTAGAACAACTCACCTCATTATCATATTGCATTGTAGATATTCCAGGAGCTATTACGTTGTGTTAAACACTGGGCAAAGAGGAGAGGGGTGTATGGTAATGTAAGATTTCTTTTCTAGTTGTTGGCTTTTACAGTTTTTCATTTTCTTTTGTATGTTAATAATCTTACATGATTATTATTATTATTATTTTTTTTCCTTTTCTTTCAGTTGTTTGGGTTCTTTGGGGGTGTTCATTTGGCTGTTTTAGCAGCCTTTGTTTGTCAAAGTAATCCTAATGTGAGCTTGGCGGGCCTTGTGTCTATCTTCTTTAAGACTTTTGCTTTGTGGCCGTGGCCCACACCAGTAATTCTACAACAGGGACTGATGGTGCCACCTCGTCACCATGAGACACGGTCATTAATGCCTATTCAGCTTCCTAGCAGTCCACACGAGTATTGCCATTCCAATGTCACTACTAGCACTTTCATGAAGATCATACAAGAGTTTCGGAAAGGTTATCGCCTTACTCAGGTACATTTATAGGCATGAGTACTGGTTTGAGTGTTTGACTTAGAGGTGGCAAATGGGCGGTCAGGAAGGTTTGTGTTATGGATCAAAACGGTTTGGGACACACTTTTTGTCAATTACTTCAATAAACCTTAAGTGTGTCATATATGATTAAGAAAATTATTTCATTTCAAGAATTATACCTGTTTGACCCATTAGAGATAACACATGCACAAATCGACCCATTCTTAAGTGATACTTAATATCGCCACCTCTAGGTTTTCTAAACAGTGGAGTGATTTTGTTTTTTAATAGTTGACATTTTGTTGCAAAAAAAACCTTTTAGGTTGTGAAGTAAATAAAAAAGAGAAAAATTATACACCGCAAAAATGAGTTATTTTGAACAAATTAAGTACCAAGTATGATACTATGATGATTTTAGTGTGAAAAGAGGCAATAAATAATTGCTATTTTCGATATGGCTTGATTCAAGATATTGTATTTGTGCAGGATCTCTTCAAGTTTGATTGGAGAAACCTCTTTGAACCCTACCCTTACTCAAAAAATTACCAGCAATTCTTGAAGTTATGCCTTTCGGCTTCCAGTCAAGATGATCTTGGTGATTGGATTGGCTGGGTGAAATCACGGTTCCCCGGTCTTCTACAAAAGGTAAATAACCTAATTTATTGTTATCGACACAACTTCTAAACCATTGTTTAGTGTTCATAAAACTAATTACAGGATCTGTTGTTGCAGCTGGAGGAATTCCATGCTTTCTATGATCCTAACCCTACTGAGTACTCTGATACAACCATACATGACCCAAATGTCGTTTTTTACTGGGGAATAGTCCCTGGCTTGAGTAATATTCTCTTTGATTTAAACTCGGTACAACGAGAGTTCAGAAAGTATCTTGGTACCGGTTCCAAAGGTGTAAAAGGAAAGATCAGCCTATCAGTTATTCCGGCATCTCAGTTACCCAAGAACTTGCAGCTTGTTGATAACCCACATGTACGTTCAAACCCAACCCAAATGATACCCGTGTACACGAATCCCGTACCTTATTATACTGTTGGGTATTTTACACCTGGGCACCCGGGTTCTAGGCTTACGAGTTGAAGATGGATATTTTTTCATTGGTTGTGCATAGAGGGGGGATGCACATATGTCTCATTTGTTTACCTTGTTTAAAGGTGTTAACTGAAAATAGGTACAGGGGTTGGAACGATTGGAGAGTGTGGGATTGTACATTTTTTTGCAGGTGGGTTGTAATTAAAGGGACAAAAAGGGTGATGGTTTTTTATGGATACCCTCCAGATGTCCTTATTATCATATGATTGGTTTAATTGTACATAAACCGCGTTGTTAGATCAGTTTTGTTGTGGTAACATGAAAATATTCGGCTTAGTGAGTAATGCATGTTTAGTTTGCAATTGAATAAAGGGTTCATATCTTGAATATAAAAGTTTCATATCCCTTCGATTGGGATATTCATGTTAGATTAAAACCTCTATAGCGTGATTTGTTTAATAAGCCTAAATATTTGTTTCTATTTTCGACACCTTTTGTCATGTTATTCAAGTTTCCAATAGGCCATATGGAATGAATGTTTGGAAAATTTAATCACACGGATGGTAGCGTGCTATTATCCACATAAATTATACACCGTAACTTGACATGGGAAAGGGTAAATTGCGCGACATTACGATAATAGAGGCACAGTGGCTAAATTAAACCCGTGACATTTGCGTTATATTACATATGGTAATTAGCTTCTTTTGATTATAAAGCTGGAACAATTTGTTGTAGCTATCTATTTGAATCTAAGTACACGCGCGAGTCCATAACACAAAAAATGATGATTCATTCCCAGAAATAAAGAAAAAAATGACTTGTAAGGGCATCTCCAATGCATTACAATCATCTAAGTTTAATACAATGCCACATCATTGCCAAATCAATATTTTATCACTTTGCACTAAATTTCCACAATGCATTGAATCTTATCAAGTTTAATGTACAAATATTAAATGAATTTATATATGTTCACTTACATTAAATAATTAACAAATGAGAAAGGAATATGAATTAAATATTTATAAAGGTGTTATGTCAGAGTGTATTGTTTGTGTGTTCAGACACACGAGTAATATACGAATGCATGATGTGGAGTTTTCACAACCTATTGATTGATGACTCACCATCTATTGAACGTATAATAGTGCTCGATTGTGGATGGCCTAAACTTGAAACTCGAATTACGGGACCTACATGTAGTAGTACAGTATGCTAGGGTCCCCGGCAGGGGGATTTCAAGTTAGGGGGGGCCAAATTTTTTTTTTAATAATCACGACATTGTTTGAAAAAAAAAATGTACAAAACATGATAATATAGAAAAATAGATGAAGAACTTACATCTTTAGACTAAACTAACTGGTACAAAAGAAACTTGTAACTTAGACTACTTGTAACTTAGACAAAATTAACTGGTACAAAAGAAACTTGTATCTTTAGACTAAGTTAACTAGTACAAAATACATAATCAATAAACATGTGAATTCTAATGACCAGAGCATTTGAGATTTACTTCATTGTCATGAACTAAACAAGACTTCTAATAACCTTGACTCCTTGAGCACTTGAGCTTCAATCCTTTGTCATGAACTAACCTGCAAGTGACGCAAAATAGTCAATATATAAAAGCATAAACGGTATGTTAATGATAAATAATAATCTTTAAGAGTAACAAGAAATTGTACCTTGCGCTTCTTCATCATCTGGACACGTCGTTGTGATTTGGAGTAGAAATCGTCTATTATTTTCTCAATACAAAGGGTACCAACAATCTCCGCTCAATGCTAAGAATCAAGCTACTCTTAAGGAAGTCATCACTCATGGTACTACGAAGTCTTGTTTTCACAAGTTTCATCTTTGAAAAGCTCTTTCGATGTCGCAGTTGAGACAGAGAGAGTTAAAATGAGACGAATCAATCTATCAATAAGAGGATACATTTCCGACTTCTTAGTTTTCTGCAATCCTTTACACAACGCCGAAAGTGGACTAACATTCTTCAATTCTGGATCACTATCTAGCTCAAAATGTTGCAACTCAAGTTTGAACTCAATTCTCTCTTGTTCGGTAAAATCCAAAGGATAGTACTTTGTAACCAATTTACATAGGTCATCGGCATTGAAAGGCTTGAAAAAAGAGTCTATTGTTCTCTTCATTCTCATGAGTCAACCTAAAAACATAGATGTTCTGTAACAAAAGTAATCAACAAGTCAATAATCAAAATTTTTAAATCTTATAACTTATAAAAAGTAACCTGTTACTCTCTACTAACTTGCTACATTAGTTTTAGCCTTTAGAAACATGTAAGTATACAACAAATTATCACAGTGAAACATGATTCACTCAAAGTCTCAAACTGTGATGAACTAATCATATATACTAGATTTTTATTAGAATTTTGACAAATGACAAATGATAAAACTACAACTTGACAACTGATCATACATTACTAGTTCTTTATTAATCATTAGAATTTAGGCAATTAGTGAAAACTATACCTTAACAAATAACAACTAATAGTAATAAGCAAACAAGTAATGAAGAAATTAATAGTATCATTTATTTAGCATTCAATTGATCATTAATTTGCACACAAAAAAAACACTCGATTCATTCATAATTCATTTACCCCAAAATATTCTAAACACAAATAACTAATTTTGATCATTACTAAAGAGTGGAAAACTAAAGAATAAAGAGCATACCTTATTAGATATTTAGATTAGTGAAAATTTTGATCGGTTGGTTTTGATAATTGAGAGAAATCAGAGAATGATGGTTGGTCTTCTTGGTCAATCACTTAATTGTTGTCTTCTTCTTGTGAAAAATAAGATAACAAAAGTTGGACTCGTATTAGATTGGGAGGGGCCCAAATGAGTATTTTTCTAAAAACTAGGCTTTTGGGCTATATAGTTATAAGCTTCTTGGGCTAGTTGGGAAGGGCTAAGCCCATCCACCCATCCCTCCGCCAGTCCTAAGCAACAAGCACACGTGCAAGTTTCCCTACATTCGACTCTTCCGTGCTTTTCTATTTTATTTTTCCGCCAATTATATTAAGAGAATATGACCTTTCGGACTTTGAAGGGGGACCGGGGAGTCAAGTTTTCATTTGATCATCTCTTAGAGCATGTACAATAATAACGCCGGAACCGGCTTTATTGCCGCGTTACCCGGCGTTATTTGGTGTTATTGTTGGAAGGATGGTGTTAAATGGGTGTTAAAGGAGCGGCGTTATTGCCCCAACGCCCGTTTTTTTTTTTTTTTTTATGCCCTTAAATGAGGGGTTGTTTTTGTAAATTGTTGGGAATGTTATTGATGTTATTGAGATGTTATTGTTGTTGGTATTTTTTGGGGATGTTAATGTTAAATGTTAAAGCTGATGTGGCGCTGACGTGGACGGTGTTATTGGTGTTATGGTGTTATTGTTGTATATGCTCTTATGACCATTTGAGTCGTTATTTTACATCACTTGTTTCAGCTAAAGATCTTTAAATCTTGAGTAAACTCTAAAATACATTTTTGTGGTTTACCACGTTCCACAATATACATCATATCTCCAAAAGTTTCGAAAGATACATCACTCCGTTAATGAGCGTTAACCACCATACATCCCTCGGTTAAAATGAGGACTAACGGCGCAAATTATTTCTCCGTTATCTCTTAATGTGATAGAATATATATTTACACTGTTAGTCCTCAGGACTGACAGTATTTGCACTGTTAGTCATTTTTCCAAAATAAACTAAAAAAGGGGGTAACAGGGCTCGAACCCAGGTATGCTCACAAATCAACAAACCAACCAATGGACTACGAGTCCACTGGTGCAAGTGTACCAAAATATATTTGTTTTAACCTTTGTTTTTCGAATTTATCCGTTTTATCTATTTTTTGTACGTTTTATCCGTTTTAGTATGTTTTATAATATTTTTTACGTTTTTATCCGTTTGTTTTTATATTTTTGTCCGTTTTTATACGTTTTATCCTGTTTTTTTACGTTTTTATCCGTTTTTATATTGTTTATCCATTTTTGTACGTTTATATCTATTTTTTTTACGGTTTAGTACATTTTATCAATTTTTTTACGTTTTTATCCGTTTTTAACGTTTTTGTACGTTGCATCAGTTTTTTATTATTTTTTTAAAGTTTTTATTCTTTTTTTGCATCGTTTATCCGTTTTATCTATTTTTTGTATGTTTTTATCTGTTTTAGTATGTTTTATCCTTTTTTTTAAACGTTTTTATATGTTTTTTTTACGTTTTTGTCCGTTTTTTGTACGTTTTATCCGGTTTTTACGTTTTTATCCGTTTTTTGCATCGTTTATCCGTTTTTTGTACGTTTTATCTCTTTTTTTTCTTTTCGTTTTTATCCATTTTTTTATGTTTTTATCTGTTTTTATCCATTTTTGGTACGGATAGAACATACAAAAATTGGATAAAAAAAGGATAAACGATGCAAAAATGGATAAAACATAATAAAGAAAACGTTAAAAACCGGATACTAAAACGTAAAAAAGAAGAAGGATAAATACGTAAAAAAAAAGAGATAAAATGTACTAAGATAAAACGTAAAAAAAATGGATATAAACGAAAAAAAGTACATAAAACAGATAAAAGATGCAAAAAGGGATAAAATGTAAAAAAAGCGATAAAACGTAAAAAAAAGGGACAAAGGCATAAAAAAAAGATAAAATCGTAAAAAAGAGATAAAACGTATTAAAACTTATAAAACGTATAAAAAATGAATAAAAACTAAAAAAAGGGGGAAATAAACGTACTAAAAACGGATAAACGATGCAAAAAACGGGAAAAATGTAAAAGAACGGATAAAATGTACAAAAAAATAGACAAAAACGTAAAAATTTGGATTAAAACGTAAAAAAAGGGATAAAACGTACTAAAACAAAGAAAACGTACAAAAATGGATAAAAACGGGTAAACTCGAAAAACAAATGTTATTTTTTTTTTGGGTGCACTTGACCCACTGGACGCGTAGTCCAGTGGTTGGTTCGTTAATTTGTGAGCATTCAGACCCGAGTTCAAGCCCTGTTACCCTTTTTTTAGTTTATTTGCAAAAAAGGACTAACGGTGTAAATACTGTCAGTCTTAAGGACTAATAGTGTAAATATATTCTATCACGATAAGAGATAACGGAGACATAATTTGCGCCGTTTGTCCTCATTTTAACCGAAGGATGTATGGTGGTTAACGTTCATTAACGAA
Organism: Chrysanthemum makinoi; assembly: GCA_910596185.1. NCBI lineage: Eukaryota > Viridiplantae > Streptophyta > Magnoliopsida > Asterales > Asteraceae > Chrysanthemum > Chrysanthemum makinoi. The sequence goes on along the minus strand of OU343222.1, from coordinate 172,684,271 downwards.
GTGATGTATTTGTCAAAACTTTTGAAAATGTAATGTATAGTGAAAAATTGAGTAAACCACATGAATGTATTTTAGAGTTTATTATTAAATCAATCCTTAATTTATGGACTAAGGTTATATAAAATAGAATAAAATAAAATAAAATAAAGTAAAATAAATATTGAACTTTGAGGCGTTATGTTGTTGTCCAAGCCTAGCAGTCCACCGAATAAGCCTCATAGCCCAACCAAACATATATATCTTAACTTACAAAACCCTAACCATCTTTCATATCCTGTCCCTCTGTTTTGAAAGAAAGATGTCGGCGCATATGATAGGTATCATTTGCTCTTCACTGTTACCGTGTACGTGAAAAAGGAGTACGTGATAGAATGCTTTGTATACAATTATATTGTAGAATGCATAAGGTTTTTTATACAAGTTTTCTCCAACTATTAATTGTATGTTTGTTATATAGAGATGTACTAATAAATGTAATTTTATTTCTTGCACCGAAGCTGACCTTGAAAACATGATGGTCCCTTCATCTTAGTCGCGTTAAACTGAAGGCCAAACTTTCACAAAACAAACTAAAAAGCTTAACAAACGAAACCACTCGATCAGCCGAAAAACAACAAATTTGCTACTAAAAGGAAATGACAGTGTGGTGTCGAGTAACAAAGAAGTCAATGTTAATCGGGCGGCGAAGAAAGTTTGGATGCGTTAGGAGGAGATAACACTCCTTAACGCTTTGAAGATAACAAAAGACCCAAATGAATTGCATAAACTTATTTAATCAAGTATATTTGTGACCTTAGTGCAGGTGAAAAACAAGGTACGTACGTAGGCTGCATGAGAAGTTCCACAAGCTAGGGAATTAAGCATGATAACTCAGAGTATATATAACAAGCTCTTTATAGAGATTTGGGGAGATGTTACTCCTTCAGCTCGTGTTATAGATTTTGATCGAAGATATTACATTTCATTTTCCGCGAATAGAAATGGTGTTATCAAAAGGGATGTCCCGGTTTGCGAGTATGTCGGAGCATGCAAAAGATTTGTTGAAGGAGAGCATCGTGTTTGGTGATCCTGAGGAACTTGAGATCTTTGGATACGTTATGAAGAAAGAGATGGTGAACATTAACAAAGAGAAAATAGCACTTCATCAAAAAGAGTTTGCTTGTTACTTTGGAGGACTCAGACGGACATACATTGACTTACGCACATATCACTACACATGCATCTATCAATGATATTTTCCTATTACTTATTTCAAATTTCTTCTTTTTATTGTCTGAATGATATATATATATGATGAATGATTTTGGTTTGTTTTGTGGTAATGGGAATCAAGGAATAAATTTCATATCCATGGAAGACGTTTGTTTGAAGAATACGTGTTTATTAAATTGAACATATTTTTTAAACAAACATCTTCAATGGATATGAAATTTATTCCTTGATTCTCGTTACCCCAAAACAAATCAAAATCATTCATTGTTCAGACAAAAGAAGAAGAAGTTGAAGCTCAATAAGTAACAAGAAAATGTCATTCATAGATGCAAGTGTACTCATATGTGCATAAGTCAATGTAAACCTGCCAAGCCCTCCGAAGTAACAAGCAAACTTTCTGACGAAGTATTATTTTCTCTTTGTTAATGTTGAACATCTCTTTCTCATGACCTATACAAAGATCTTCTTGTTCCTCATGTTCCTTAGGATCAACAAAAACGATGCTCTCTTTCAACAAATCTTTTGCATGCTTTGACATACTCGAAGACTGGGATAGGCCTTTTGATAACATCATTTCTGTTCACGGAAACTGAAATTTAAAATCTCAAAATCCATAAGACGAGCTGAAGGAGTAACAACAAATCCCCGAATCTCCATGAAGAGCTTGAAATACTCTGAGTTATCATGTTTAATTCCGTTGTTGAACTTCTCGTGCAGCATACGTACCTTGTTTTTCAACCGCACATATATACTTTACTGCACAAGTTTATGTGATTCATTTGGGTCTTTTGTTAACTTCAAAGCGTTAAGGAGTGTTATCTGCTCCTCACGCCTCCAAACTTTCTTCGCCGCCCCATTAACATTGACTTCCTTGTTGCTCGACCCCACACACTCATTTTCTTTGGTGACAATTCAATTTGTGGTTTTTTGGGGGTTCGTTTTTAAGCTTTTTAGGTTGTTTTGTGGAAGTTTGGCCTTCATTTTCATCTGCCGAAGATGAAGGGACTATCATGTTTTCAAGGTTAGCTTCCGTGTTGTCCATCTTTTTTTTTCTTGCAAGAAATGAAATTATATTTATTAGTACATCTCTATGTAACAAACTTACAATTAATTTTTGGAGTAAACTTGTATAAAAAACCTTAAACTTTCTATAATATATTGTGTATTTAAACATATGTTGTCGCGCATATGATATATATGATTGCCCAGAAAATGGCCGCGAGAACCAATTTTCAGCCACATATATAGAAACGCTATTGTATCAACTCCTTTTTCCACATCTCATGATTTTTTTAGTGAAGACCTTATGAAACCGTCGTACACGCAAAGAAAACTAATCAAAACAAGCAGTTCGTTTAGTTTGTTTGTTATATGTCTATAACTGTTACAAAGCTCTTTTCTAGTAAGACTCTCAATTAAGGATAGCCAAACACCCCTTTTGTTATATCAGTTGGAATATTTCATTTGAAAGGATTATAACTGTACTATATAATTTGTAGTGATATTAGGTGTCATTGTGGAAGCACATAATAATTAATCGTGCTTTTAAGCATACAAGAAAGATTGTCATTCGGATTTTATTAGTCTTAAATTTTTTTTCATATCTTGTCTAGATGCACCACGTGATATCGAATCTTGTTTAGGTAATTTGACGTTTTATTTTTTTAATTACCTTTTTTTAGAATGCTTGAAATACACATATCGTGTAGGTTGTGGATAGCTTAGGTCAAGGTGGTGATTGGAAATTTGCAAAAAAGTTAACGTGGTTAAGTTAATTTGATTTGTATAGTTTTGAGTATTGACGTGCTCAACTCCTTGTTCTTTATTTTACTATAAAAATGTAGGTTATGTGTTTTTTTACTCCTCGAAATGGGCGGATAACGGAAAATGCGACATTAGACTCATATTTGGACAACAATCTTCTCCTGACCAATTTAGTGCTTTAGCATGTTTGTCAAGGAATCTGTTGATTGACCACCCGATTTCAGATAACTTTTGTTGGCGGCCACCAGATATTTGGTTTTCAGCGACCAATCTTGGTGAGCTGCTACTAGATCGAGTCATCTGGAGCTAGGGAATCTGCACAAAGAAAGTAGGGATTGTCATGGAAGAGAATTTTATGGACGTAAATCGGGTAGATTAATTGCAAATCATGCTGAAATATTACCCTAAATCTTTAGGGGAAAGATTTGTGGTTAGAATCAAGCTTATCAACACGTTTTCTGTTATTCACCGTTTTGAGCAGTAACCAAACACAAACCCTAGAGAGAGTGTGTGCGGAAATCTGTGTTGTTTCAAAACGACTAAGTAAGCTGATACTAAGACTACCGAGGATTTGTTGGAGGTGGATTTTGTGAAGCGTAACCCTTGTTGGAGCTAAGTTTGTTGTGTTAAAAACCCAGTCTTGTTTAATTGAGGATACAATGTGATGTTGGTAAGTTATCAATAATGATCTACTACGTACTACACGAAATTGTCTAGGACTACTTTTTCTTTTTAACAAATGTTTATGACTACTTTAAACAAAGCTTTTTCCTTGCGATTCCACCATTCATTTGAGGGAACATATGAACAATGTTACGTACTTACATTTATTTCGAGTAGTATTGACTGGGGCTTTGATGGGGTCTCGCCGTGTAGAGGCTGAATGCAATCTTAAAGCAAATTGGACACATTTTTATAAATGTTATTAAACGTGCAAACTGTATATTTTTCTACCATTCTCTAGCTTTAATAGTAACATTTGTAGCATTATACTTATTAGCCCTTTTGTCAACTGTGAGTTACTATTTTGCATGTACGCTTGTGAAACTTTGTCATTTTGGGTACGCTTGTGAAACTTCTTGTTTATACTATCTTATCATTCTTCTTACCAAATCACTTGGTTTGTGCATATAGCTACTACTAATTTGTCCTTGCTTACACATAAATAATAGATAATAGGCGAAGTTGGTGATTACCGACGTTTTTTGGTCATTTGGTGTCTTTGATTTTGGCCATATTTGACATAGTGCAATGCTAACTTTAGGGGATGTTTGGGACTGTATATGTAAACCAATTACCGATTACTTGATTATTGTGTTTTCAAATCATAATAATCAGTTTTGAGTGTCTCGATGAATTGGTGAAATAATCATTATGAATGGTAAATTTAAAGGTAGCTTATACCAATTATCCATTTCGTGATTACTTGTCAAATACTAGTATAATTTAGCCACAGATTGAGTTCTATTATATTTATAACACATTTTGTTACTAATCTTGTTTACTTGACTAAGATGCCTTTAATTATGCTCCTTTTGTTTTCCATTGCGATGTTTCAGTTTATGACTGGTAGAAACTAGGAAGTTGTGATTTAATCTAATAAATAACTGTGTTTAACAATCAAATATCATTATTAGAGGTGGCAAGCAGGCTAGATTGGACTGGACAGGTCGGATTTGGTAACGTGGCCAACATAGGTCATGGATTTAACGGGCCTTTTTTGGAAACAAGCCACACAGCTCGGGTTGAATATAAAAGTTTTATATTTCTGTTATGTTTTATTTTGGTTGTTGTAATGTGAACATATTCGGCTTGGCGAGTAATACATGTTTGAATGCATTTGAATACAGAGTTCATATTCTGAATAGTAGAAGCTTTGTGTCACTTAGATTGAAATATTGAGGTTATATTAGATTCCTAATATTCTAATCACCTTAACGAGAATCTCTTGAAGTCGCAGTTTGATTGGAGAAACCTCTCTAAAGGCTGCTAAAAAGTTACCCAACTATCCTTGATAGTATGCCTTTCAACTTCTATTCAAGATAAGCTAGCCGATTGGATTGACCGGGAGAAATCATGGTTCCACGGTCTTCTAGCTAGCTAAGGTAAGAACCTATATCTATTGTCACAGAAACAACTTTGAAAGCATTATTCTTGTGAGCTTTAATAAAACTAAGGGTGCGTTTGGTATCCCGGAATGAGAATGAGGGAATGAGTTTTCATTCCAACCATGTGTTTGTTTATAATGCAAATCTTTCAAATGTGGGAATGAATGATATATATTTTCAATACTCCATATAACTCACAAAGGCAAGGCATGGATCTTTCATACCGTGAGGTCCACCACTACTATCAAATTCATAACCATTGTGATTTATGACGACATACCAAACGCACCCTAATTACAAGATCAGTTGTTGCGGGGGGAGTTACATGCTTTCTATGACCAAATACTTTGGTACAACCATACCAGACCCAAATGTTGTTTTCTACTAGGAATTAGTTCCTATTAGGAGCATTTACTTGGATCTATATACGGTACAAGAAAAATAGAGTAAATTGCAAATTTCATCTTTAATGTTTGTCAAAATTGCAAATAACATACTGAGAGAAAAAAATTTGCAAATTAGCCACCGAGAGCTAAAGTTGCGTGCAAAATAGCCACCGAGAGCTAACGAGCGTTAGTACTCCCGTTAAGTGGACTTAGCCGAAGGGTGTAATCATAATTTCACTGTTCCCGATAATTAATTCACCTTACAAACTTTGGTTCCCAATGCACAACTTTATTTCAATGGCTAAATTTGCAAATGAAAACTTAACTTCTGATGGTGTACCCCATCTTACGTCTCGGAGCCTAGCCTCCGACGATGTATACTTGGCACTTGAAACGTGTCCATTGGCGTAAAGCCCATTGGGCTACCGCAAGGGAACCCGGTAATACAAAAGAGTCCAAGTCACGCAGCCCAACCCTCCGAGGAGTTTAACTTCCGAGGATATGAACGCTCTGGTGCTAAACGACAAACAAAATATCTCATGGACCCTACCCGCATAACGGTTGCCCATTATATGCATGAGGGCAGACAACCACACGTGGGCACGATCTTAGAGCCTTCTTATTGGCTGCATAGAATATGCTCCCTCTCGACCAATCATGTCGAGACATGTGGCAAGCCTAGATCCTTCCTAGGGTTTGCATATAAATAGCTGGCTCCTTCATCCATTTTAGGTATGTCATTTAATCATTTTTTTAATTTCTCTCTCTAAAATCATACTCATAACACACGGATTACTTACTCTCACGCTGGAGTCGGTTCGCAAGGTCTACCCCTGCGATCCGTGTTACCCAAGCGTGTTATTTGTCTTATTGCAGATTCCAAGTAGCGTATAAAAGTAGTTAGCATGCATCTCCCGCAAGCTCTGATCCAGAAGGTGCAAGTATTTGTACGATCAGTGGCACACTTGGTGGGACCCGCGAAATTCGAAAGTTTCATAGGGTTCATCTCTATTCAACTTTATTTACTTCTATATCATCACAAATGGTGGGATGTGGTGATCCACCCGCGTCCCCAACCAGGGTTACATCATCTGTTGTTCTAAGGAGGGACTCGCGAAATTCGAAAGTTTCGTAGGGTTCATCTCTATTCAACTTTATTTACTTCTATATCATCACAAATGGTGGGATGTGGTGATCCACCTGCGTCCCCAACCAGGGTTACATCATCTGTTGTTCGAAGGAGGGAGCAAAGTGAAGAAAGACGGAGAGACCGACAGGACGTGGTTTTCACTCCTGCGGATTCAATGTCAAACGTAACATCCACTAGTCAACCTTAGCCTGGTGATACCCCGGATTATTCGAGTGGTGATGTGGATGAGGAATTTTAGGAAGGATCTCTCCCGGATACTTAGTTACAACCCTCTCGGAGGGTGATAAGTCAAGCAACGGTCAACCCTACCTTACCCACTGAAGTATCAAAATTCAAGTTGTTAGGTCACTAGTTTTACAACACAAGCTTCAATGAAAGAGATAGAGAGGCGATTGAACAAGATTCATACACACACACACACGATATGAGTAGCACGGTTAGGCGTAGATGTATGTGAAATAAAAATAACTTGAACAACCAACCCTCAAGTGAGGGTTATACAAAAGTATTTATAGGCAAGGAGCTAGGGCAACACTCCCACTCCTTCCCTTTTCCTTATTGGACATGGGTCTTAGCTTATGGGCCTTCTACATAAGCTAGACCTTAAACAAACATAAAGGCCATAATAAGCTACCTATTACATATGAGTAACTAACACTTGAATAAAGGTTTAGGAGTGATTCCAACAATCTCCCCCTCAAGTGTTGGTGATGAAAAACGGTGAAGGAGTTGATGTAATAGTAGCTTTGACGTCTTCTGACATTCTTCTTTCTTGTGAGAAGACTTGCCTTGATTCGAACAATCTCCCCAGTGTAGAGAGATAGTTTTCTTTGAAAAGTTATGCTTTGACGTCATCTTTAACTTTGTTCTTTGATCTTTGTTCTTTGTGATGAAAGTGATAGTATGTTGTTGTTGTCTGCATCAATTCTGCCTCAGGTCTGCTTTGCTGCTCCAGTGTCTCTACATCATTCTTCAACATGCTCACACGCTCTTTTGACGTTGGAATTCAGTACTGATGAAGTTCTTTAAGTCTTTGACTTTGTAGATTCTTTGGTATGACGAAGAATCATTCTGACTATTGTGTTGCTTCGAGATAGAACTTCCATTAGTGATGATGTTGGCGTGAGCATGAGAAGAATCTGCACGATCATTCCGCTCTAAAGCTTCCATAAGAGGAAAACATAAAAACGGTTAGTAATAAGCGGATTCCGGCACTTACAAGTTTGAACTTCGAGAGTGTTAACAACATAGTGTGAAAACACAACTCTTAATTCTCACAAAGGCGTTCTGAATCGGAGTCCCACAAGTGAGATAACACGATGTACCGAAGTACACCTACGATTCAGATGAGTCGCTGAGGTACACCGTAGCATCACCTCACGACATCAGTGACCGCTTGAGACCACTAAGCGCAATCCACGGGAGTTGCCGAAGCGACCTGCTGTCAGGGCTGTTTGATGTTGACCCTGGCAGAGTTTCCATTCAATCACTGAGGATCACAGATGTGAACCTCTCATAAATTTTCTCGACAGATTGCTAAGATCTGTGAAGGACTCGATAATGTACCACTGAAATTCTTATTGTTGAACGTCAAGTGATGAAATGTCAAGTGTACCTAAGAGATCTTTTGATGAATCTCGTGGCTCTAGACTCAATAGTGCGTTTTGGTTTTCCTGAGCAGAGACTAGGGAGATGGTGTCCTTCTTCAATATCAGCAATCTCTAAGAGAAAGTCGATAGTTTGCGTAGGGTTCCCTGTGAGAATGAAACAAGCTTCTGTTGAGAGAAACTTGAGTGGTTAAGAAGGTTTAGTGCATGCGTCACTGGGTCCATGACGACTTTTAATCTTCAATACCGGTGTCATCTAGTGACAACCAGTAGCATATGAATTGAACCCGGTGTCTGCCCTAAGTTGAATAATCTGGAGGGCTATTTCTTTTCACCCTTTTCTTTGCATTTCTTTTTAATTCTTCAACTCCTTCTTTCTCCGTTTCTCATTTTCTCCTTTTATAATCATACCTAAGGACTTCTAAATTCTAACTATTGGTAGTGTCCTTGGGTAGATCCCTCCGGCTCTGGCGGATCATAGGACGGTTATTCCTAATCTTAGTCACCTTATAACTCCATGACTAACCTATGTTGCCATAAAACCGTTTTGAAGAAAATCTCTCAAAGGGTTTGTAAATGAAAATCATGTTTGAACCACTGTGAGAGTTTTATCTTTTAGCAGAAATACTCCCCCTCCACATGTGCTTAAGAGTTTAGACAGAAATGCGCAGTGAGGAAAGAGCGCGCACTTTTGAATTGATCGACTCAAGATAGACATTCCCCCCCGAGACACGGTTACGTGGCATAGTTAAAGAGTTGCATTATCAGCTTTTAGGTGACAACTAACTCTAATAACTATCTTGAAGGTGTGGACAACGCCGAAAGGTTGTCAAACCCGTCAAGGTTCATGTCTACCAAGAGTTTCTCGAATGGTACATTTTACTCGGACAAGTCCTGCGAGACGTTTACGTCACTAGCGAACTAGCTTGAAATTATTACCCGTCCAGGACAAGTCTTTTCGAGTTACTGTGCTTAAGATCTCGTCAATTCTTGGGTTGAAGTCTTTTTACACGAGAGTTCATATAGCAAAACACAACATATTTCTTATCACGTATTTTCTCCCCTTAAAAAATGGCATATAAAATGTTATTTTTGAAAAGTTGAGAATAAATATGACCATTTCGAGTGTTGCGGAAGAATGACCACTGTGAACAATTTGTGAACAAAGTTTTAAGTCAAGTACTCCCCTCAACAAGTGATATAAACGGTTGAGGTTTTGAAAATCATAAGGGAAAGTACTTGTTCTTTTGAGCAAAACCTTAAAAGTGAAAGGTTTGATAGGTTTTACTCAAAAGTAAGAAGCTTTCGCTCCTTTTATAAGGATTGTGGCACAGAAGCGTACCACAGGGTCCTTTATTTACAAGTACGGGTTGTACACTGTAATGTGTGCACAAGCCATTGACATAATAAATCATACACCCAAATTTATAATGAAAGAAGCAGTTTAAAGGGTACGGGTAGTCCGAGATGTCGCCAGGAGTGTGAATCGGGCGTTGAAAGCCGGTGATGTTAATCCTGGGTCGACCACCAACATAGCTTTCCAATCTTCTGAACTGATCCCTTCGATACAACCGTTCATCAATCATCGTGATGATCCTCTTCACATCCCTTCGATCCTGAGAATTCCATCGCTTAGGAGACCCGATCTTTTGGTGTATGTCCTTCAACCGGTAAGCCAATCCGTCCCTAACCATCTTCAAAGTGTGATCTCCAAACTTGTGAAGATCTCTGCACGCCATCAAGCAATTTCTTTGAAGTTCACTGCGGTAAACGACGCCGAATGGTTTGCTGATGAGTGTAAGTTGTGAGAGCTGGTTGATGTCGGGAAGATCAAGCTGCGGTGGAGTGAAGTTGACACGGGTCTGATAAGATTCAACTGCCAGCTGGAGATCTTCTACACGTTCTTTGATAACTATGCGTCTGATGAAGATGATCACTGACTTGATGAATTCACGTTGTACTTCAGTGGATAATTGTCTCATACGACCCTATACTTTGGCAAGGTACATGTCTTCGATGTCGTTGATAGACAAATTCTCAAAGTCAGCTTCAGAGAATGCATAATCCCTTTCGTCTTGTCTCTTGACCACAATATTCTTGAGATATGTGTAGTCCCATTTGGACGAAAGATCAACGTGTTTGATGGCAACGATGTTTTTAGTACTGAACACTGCATGTTGAGACTTCTGTACCTGGCAGCTTCTGTAGTAGATTCTTCGGCATTCCGGCCAATGATGAATCCCATACATTGCATCTCGGTCGTATGCTTCCACTTTGTTAGAGAACAAGTGATTATCTCTTTCCTCGATAGCTATGCAGTTTGAGTATTCGGCTGCTGGGAATGGAAGTGTCAAGGATGTAGCGTATTTCCTTGAACCATCGCCACCGTGAAGAAGAAACTCCAAGTCTTTGTTGAAGAAATATCTAAATGGGATCCTAGGCTGATCTGGTTGTCCGATCGTTGGTAGTGGCTTAGACCAGTCGGTGTAATATGGAGGGTTGTCCCGCTTCGTAAAGTCGATGTTTGCTTCTGGGTTGAGCCAATCCATGTTGTTAGACATAGCTCGAGCAATGTTGTCAAGGTGATATTCGACCTCGATGGCACTTTCTGAGCTATCTTTCCACAGTTGAAAAGCTTCATTCTTGATTCGCCGCAACTCAGATTTCGTCATCTTCTTTACTTGGAATTTTTCTTGCAGTATCTTTGCATGCTCCAATGTATTACCGTCTACCAGATCTTGACCTTCAGCAGGATAGGGAGTGGAATTAACAAGAGTAGAGAACCATTCAAATTCCTCTGTTGTATCTTCATCTAGCCATGATAGGACGTCAGCCTTGGGCGCCTTCTTCTTCTGTTTCTTAGGCCTAGATGAGGGTTCTGGTTTCTGTACTTTGTCGGGAGAGGCGGGTTGTTGTTGGGGCTCATGGTATTCTTCATCGTCACCACCCGTATACTCAAAGTGATCACCGGTTTTCTGAGTCTGGGGTGGTGTCTCGGAATCCTGAGGTTTATCTGCAGAAGAGCGGGGAGGAGATCTTTGTTGAGCTGGAGTCCTTTGGGGTGGAGGTTGCATTGCATACTGAATGGAAAATGATTCACCAGACTTCTTTGTGTGGTTGTGCTCTTTATCCTTATCCTGATCTTTGTCTTCATCATCTCTTGAACGTTTGGGCCTTACAACTTCTTCTCGGAATGCGGACCTGAGTTGGTATTCCAGTAGAGCTTCAAACAGTTTAGCTTCGTGTGAGGCAAACGTTGCAGAGCGTTTTGACATTTGCGCTACTAGCCGGTTCACCAATTCAACATCTGAGAAGATTGTGAGTTCAACTGGATTGATGTTCACATTCATCGGAGTTGATTTCATTGCTTGCTTGGCTAGATGCAAGAGATTTGGATAAATTTGTCTGGTATACATTTCCTTTGTCAGTTTCGGAACGACCTCCATTAAGAACTTGTGAGAGTATCCTTCGATCATATTGTTCAATTCCCCTTGTAGATCTTGTTTCAGCTGCTGCATGTACTCCCTTTCTGCTATTCTCTTGTCATTCTCGTCATGAAGGTACGTTAACTGGTCAGCAATAAAATTTAGCTTTTTGTAAAGCATATCTTTCTTTCTAACCTGTTTGACCGCATTCACAATTCTTTTATGAGTATGAGAAATCCAAGATCGAGGTGGCTTCTTTACTGATTTGGATGTTGATTTGGTTGATTTCTTTGATGGTGGTGGTGAAGAATGAGAAGACGAATCTGATGATGAAGAGACATGAGGAGACTCTGGATCCTTTGGAGGTGCAGAGATTTTCTCCTATGAGCGAGCAGGACTGTCTAGCAGAAACTTATCATAATCAGTATCATCTCCAGACTTATCTTTCTCTTCAGTCTTTTCTGTCTCAGTCTTTTCTTTGTCACCCTCATATTTCTCGGACTTTTCTTTAACAAGTTCCTCAAATTCATGCTCAATAGTTTCTTCCACGGGCTTTTGTTGTTGCTTCAAAGTGGTGGCACCAGATCCTTTATCGGGTTGATTAACCACATCAGGATCTGGTGAAGGTTGAGCTGCACCACTTGACCCTCCGGGGCCACCCATTTGATCTTTTGCAAATTCTTTTGCCACGTGTTGGAGTCTAAGGAATTTGAACTTCTTCCTGTATGAAATATCCAGTTGCTCTTCTTCTTCATCTGAGCTTTCTTCATAAGGCACAAGTACTGGAGTCTTCCCTTTTTCTTTGTCAGCTGGTGGACTTGGAGGTTTAGGCTGTGAAGGAGGTTCTTCGGTTGCGATTCAGAGTAGAAAGTCTCTTTATCCGATGCAAGTACCTCGAGTCCTCGTCTCTTAGCTGTCTTTGCTGTTCAGGCTCAGATACGGGAATAGGAACAACTTCCTTGGCGGGAACTGTCCCCTTTCGTGGAGGATTTCTCCTGGGGAATATCCTCTGACTCTCAGTACTTGCAGCACTTCCTACACTGCCTCTTCCGGTTCTCCGTATAGGTGTTCCAGAAGACTTCTCATCGAGATGACCAACTTTGCTTTCTCTTACTGCTACAAGATACCTTTTGTATGTTTCAAGCTTTTTGATTTCATTAGTCAGAAGGTGATCAGGTAACAAGGCACCCTGTTTCTTTGTTGACGATTCCTTGATTCTGACTGATAGGATGGGTTCAGTCAACATGTCGTGATTGTCAGGGTCATTGAGCCTCTTGGGAATGTCAGGATGAAGTCCAAGTGCTCTTTGGATCAACAGCTTTGTGTATCTGATATAGGGAATCTTTGAGCCAAGTTTCTTGTGAAATGACATCATGTCTTCCCATAACAGTGCTTCAATTTCGATGTCCTTTTTGTTGATTAATGACCAGAAGATTTGTAGTTCCATGAGCTTGGGATGCTCATAGCCACTGTCACGACTAGAGACTGACTTGGTGATGATGATGTAGAGGGTTCTCCACGGTTGAGGAATGTTCTTAAGCTCCACATGAGAATGCTTAGTGATAATTCCTGAAGCTTCATCATAGCCAATATCCATCAGGAATTGTAGAACTGTCTCTTCAGTAGGTGTGACATAGAAGTCGGTTGGCTCGATATCAGGAATAAGAAGAACGGCCCGTAAATCTGCATGTGTGATGGTGATTTGTTTGTGATTTAACGTCACTGTCACCGCACTTTGACCTTTGATCCTTTGCATTGAATTCCTGAATTGTTGTATGTAGATCTCCGGTACTGTAGCAGAGTGTGAGAGCATGTTCGGTAGGGATGATTCTTTAAAATATCCACAAAGCAATCAAGCAAGAAGATTCTGAGCATGTGAGGGTTTCAAAGTCAACTCTGAGATTGTTCTTTACAATCTTTCTTGGATAGCCATTAGGGAAGATATCGGCAATTGTGAGAACCTCAGGTGCATCCACATTCATTTGAGCAGCCATGTCGTGATCTGAAATAACATTTGCCAAAAGAACCAACATATCGAAAGACATAATGTTAGTCAATAGAAGGTTTTATTGTCTAATTATTGAATGTACAATGTTAATGATTGTTACGAGTCCAAAGTCACTTGTTTGTTCAATAGTCCAATGATGTCGTGATAAGTTTCGTGAGTTAGTTAACTTTAAGTTTTAAAGTTTATGTTATCACTTATTTAACACAACATATTAAACGTTTAAGTTTATTAGTGACATTATTGGTATCGTGATGTTATGATTTGTTTATTTATAAGTTTGCACGCGTAACAATTCATAATTAAGGTCAATCAAGGCTTAGGCGCAAAAGTGGAAAAGTTATGCGTGAACAGGAGTGTTATACGCGTAGACGAAAGCTTATGCGTAGGATCCTGACTTACGCGTAGGAACATGGGACCTTATGCGTAGAGCTTACGCGTAGGCGTATTAAAACCTTATGCGTAAGGCTTACTCGTAAGAGTAGGCCTTATGCGTAGGGTTCACTGTTTACGCATATCCTTCACAGGATACGCGTAGTCCCATTGTAGAACCTTATGCGTAGACGCTACGCGTAAGATTACTCTTACGCATAACATGCTACGCGTAAGGTGATCCTTATGCGTAGTTTGATTAGAACCTTGATTCTGAATTCTCACTTGTAACAGACCTGAAATAAATTCATCATATCATCAATATTAACCCATACATTCATCTTATAATAGATCCTGGCATGAAAGCATATCAAACAGTTTAAGCGTAGAAAGTCTTACGCGTAAGACTAAAACCCTAATAGTTTAAGAATTATGCATATGAATTTTAGCCATAGGATTAGCCTCAAAGTTTTTCTGGTAAGTCAAAGATGTCTATTGAGTTGTCTTAGCCAAGTTTTAACATCAAATGTGTTAAGAATCAAAAGTACCCAAACCGTATGAACATAAACCCTAATTTCCATTTTATGAATCATTAGTGTTTCTGGGTGTATTCTGGGCCTAGATATGATTAATTCAACTTGACTACAACCTTCAACAACAATCTTTTTCACCAAAAACGTTCTCATTTGAAAATACCCAAATCAACACATAAACCCTAATTTCAAAAGTCATTCAATTCGTGTTTCTGGGTGCGTTTTGATGATAGAAATAGTTTTAGTATGATTAATTAAACGTTTTGACACAATCACATTAACCACAAAACACACGAATGAGTGATTTGTGTTCATAGCTTACGCGTAGAACACGAATCACACTCAATCTCATCTTTTGACCATTGGATTTGAGTGAAAAACAAAACCCTTGTTTAAAAACTTGTAAAGATTATTAAACCACTTACAAAATGATGATCCAATACACGGATATGAAGATTGATTTTTGAGCGTAGGATGATTTAGGTGATGATAATAAATGTGAAGTGAAAGTTAGGTGGAAGGGAGTTTTATTAAGAAAAAATTTGAGCTTTTGGCAGTTTTAGTCCCTCTACCTTTTCCTTTTTCATCCAAAGCCATTTAACTTCCATTTTGGTTACCAATCAAAAGATTTTAAGAAAGAAACTTGACGACACTCCCCCTCGACTTAAGAAAATAATGAAAGGTTATAAATTTTAGTCCGAGGAGTGTCATTGAACAAGAAAAATTTACCACCATTGATAAAAGAAACAACCGGGATATGATAACATGCAAGTACACAGATGTTTTGAAACAGTTAAGTGATTATTTTCTCCCCCTCAACACTTGATCGGAAAAATATTGAATTTTGAAAGATTAAAGTGTTGACGAAAGAAATGTACTTGCCATGTTGAAAGAAAAATAGATTAGAAGAATATTTTTGTTGTTTTATCAGGTTTTATATTTTTGTATTTTGTTTTTGAAAAATTATTTACAAAAGAGATTTTGGTGTTTGACAGGTTTTTTAAGACTGTTTTAGGAGGTCATCCAATTCCTCTTGTGTCAAACACCTCATACCAATCCGGTGAACCAACTCATTAAACCTAGCGGGAGGCAAGGCTTTGGTGAGAAGATCCGCCAATTGGTGTTCAGTACCCACGAAGTATAATTAAAAGCGTACCTGTTCACGTGGTCCTTGATGAAATGATAGCGAAGATCGATGTGCTTTGATTTGAATGCCTGAACACTCCGATTGTCGCAAGACATCGGGATTCTGTCAAATACGTAACCATAGTCTTTGAGTTGTGTTCTCATCCAAATGACTTGAGCACAACACGCCGACATGGCTACATATTCTGCTTCGGTTGAGGACGACGTACAATCCGCTTCTTCGATTGCCATGACACCAGTTTATCACCAAGAAATTGTAAAGCTCATGAAGTACTTTTTCGTGAGTCTAAGCATCTGCGTGGTCGCCGTCAAAAGCGATTAGTTCAAAACCGTAATCCTTCGGATACCGATTCCCAAATTAATGGTTCCCTTGATGTATCGGAGGATTCTTTTAGCCTCAGAGAGGTGGGTTTCAGTTGGTCGTGATTGATAACGAGAGCAAAGATATACGGCAAAGACAATATCAGTCCGCTAGTCTGTTAGATACATGAGAGACCCAATAATACTTCGGTATTTGGTAGGGTCAACTAATTTCCCATGTAAATCGGCGTCTATCTTCTTGGTATGAGTCATTGGTGTGGCATAAGTGTCACATGTTTTCATTCCAAATTTGTTTAACAATTCAAGGGCATATTTGGACTGACTCAAGAA
This sequence comes from Chrysanthemum makinoi, assembly GCA_910596185.1. NCBI lineage: Eukaryota > Viridiplantae > Streptophyta > Magnoliopsida > Asterales > Asteraceae > Chrysanthemum > Chrysanthemum makinoi. Next base: position 172,667,912 of record OU343222.1, on the reverse strand, counting down.
AATACCAGGGGGTGATTGATGAACTTGCAGTCCTAGAAAGAACGTGAGTTCACCCATCATGGACATTTCAAAATGTTTCTTCATTAGTTTTGCAAAAGCGATTGAGTACTTCTTATGAGTTGACCCAAAAATGATGTCATCCACATAAATTTGAACAATTAAAATATGTTCCCCGTGATATTGTATGAAAAGAGTTGGGTCGACCGAACCTTTGGTAAAGTTATTGGCAATGAGGAAAGATGATAGCTTATCATACCATGCCCGAGGGGCTTGTTTGAGACCATAGAGAGCTTTGTTCAGTTTGTAGACATGATTAGGGAACTTTGGATCGATGAATCCTTCGGCTGACGACATAAACCGTTTCTTTCAGTTGTCCATTGAGAAAAGCAGTTTTGACATCCATCCGAAAGACCGTGATGTTCATGTGAGCCGCAAATGCCAGAAAAATCCTAACAACCTCAAGACGAGCAACCGGAGCAAAATGATTCTTCAAAGTCAATACCCTCTTCCTGTCTATAACCCTTAGCCACCAGACGTGACTTGTTTCGATAACGTTCCCTTCAAAGCATCCAATTTGTTTTTCCAAATCCATTTAAGACCAATGACGAAGACCCCTGTTGGTCTTTCAACCAGTTCCCATACTTCAAGACCTTTAAATTGGTTGAGTTCTTCTTGCATGGATTCAATCCAGTTGTCTTTTGTCATTGCGTCTTTAATGTGTTTAGGTTCAGATTGGCGATGCTGAGTGCATAAATGCAATGTTCACCGCCTCCGCGGTAGTGTGAAGCGTGTCTCGTAACGACCTGGTTGGTTTGGGTTGCCAATAATATTTTCCAGAGGATGGTCTTTTGTCCATCTATGTGTGGAGGGTTGATGTTGGTGTACATTGTGCCGATTTTGAGTATTCAAATGGCTTGTTGAAGATTTCGCGACATCTGGTGCAGCAGCCTCATTAGCAAACGGGTTAAAGAATGCATTTGGATCAAAATCGCGGTGGGGGTACTTCATTCACAACATCATCAGCCGGTTCATCATTGTTGGAAGCGGTTTGTTCAACTGTTGTTGTGGAGTCAACTGGTGGTGCTTCTTCAACTATAGTTGTTGTAGCAGTGTATCGGTATAAGATTATTATCAGTTGAGCGGCAGCGGAAACAGCAAATGGATACACCTGGAGCACGTTCATCAATATCGTCAGCAACCGGAGCAAATAACTTTTCCATTTGTTGACGAGTAAGCTGAGGGCTTGTTTCAACTGATGATGGGGTTTGGGGGAAGTTTAAGCGGTTGTGACCGGGTTCCAAGCTGTTATACTCAGAAGCCATTTCCGTAAGTTCATTAAAATGAGCATGAATCGTTTCCATAACCTCCTTTGTTCGACGATTCTAGATTCGAAAACCTTTAGAATTATCACAATATCCTATAAATACTCCAATGTCAGCTTTGGCTTTGAGCTTTCCAAAGTCATCACGATCATTATTCGGATAGCAAAGAGATCCAAATACATGAAAGTGTTTGAGATTCGGTTTTCTATTGTGGACAAGCTCGAAAGGTGTTTTGTTGTGGCGTTTTGTAATCATAGATCGGTTTTTGAGTATAGCATGCAAGTAGATACGCTTCTGCCCATAAGTAACTGAAGTTTAGCATTGATTAACATTGTTCTTGCAGCTTCCACTAACGCGTTCGGTTTCGATCTTTCAACAACTCGTTTTGTTGGTGTACGTGCAATAGATGTCCGATGTCAATTCCCACTTTCTCATAAAATTCATGAAGATTTTGGTTAACAAATTCAGTGCCTCTGTCTGTTCGATTTGTCGACGGTGTTTCGTTTCGAACTTGATTTTCGTGAGAAAGGTGATGATCATTTGTGGAGCTTGGTCTTTGCTTCCAAGAAAGTAGACCCAAGTCCAGCGTGAATAGTCATCAACAATTACTAAGATGTAGCCTTTGCCATTAATTGTTTGCACGCGCATCGGGCCACACAAATCCATGTGAAGAAGATGAAGCACATGCCGAGAGTCGTGGTTCCACCTTTGAAGGAAAATGAGCACGAGTGCTTTTGCCTTGTTCACAAGCCGAGCAAAGGTGATCTTTAGAATACCGAAATCGTGGGAGTCCTTCAACTAGTTTGTGTCGAGCAAGGTTGGTGATGGTTTGAAAGTTTAGATGTGAGAGACGACGGTGCCATAGCCAGGATTTTGTTGATGTTGCCTTTGAAAGTAAGAGATGGGAGAAGAAGCAACCATGTCTTGCATAGAGATAGTGTAAAGACTGGAATTACGCGAGCCTGACATAAGGTCGTTTCCTTGTAGATCACGAATGAAACAAGTTTTCTCCTTGAAAGCAACTTCCAAATCTCCATCACAAACCGACTCCACTGAAAACAGAGCAATTGTGACCGAGGCCTTCCACATAATAAACCCCGCTAATTTCGATGTTCCCATTGATATAGTCTCCGTAGCCCATGATAGCCGAAGGTGATCATTCCTAACCCGACAAAGGCCAATGAACTTTGCAATAAAGTTTGATAACAGCTTAAGGTTGCCTGTCATGTGTCGGGAACATCCGCTATCAACATTCCAGAGAATGATCTCAGATCACGCATTACACACAAAGCCATTACAGATGGAATAGAAGTAGATGTGGAACCCAAATGTTAGAGGGTTCCGGAGCGAGTATAGTAGACATACACACATCAATAGCTTTAGGTATCCATTTAAATCCTAGTGTGTTATATATCCATTTCTGCCATCTCCAACTAGTATTTGCTTTAGTCTTAGTGAATGCACTAGGTGGTACTATATTCCTAGGAGGTGAAACCGAGCTACAGTGGACAGAATGCGTTTCTTAGAATCTAAAGAGGGCGGTCTACCAAGCAAAGACTTAGAAAGATTAGTGGGCCTAGAGGTATTCCGGTTCTTAGGATTCCTTAAACGAGAGATGATAGCTTTAGCAACATATTTATCATGACAATCGAATTACAAAATTTTCGACAAATAACACAAGGTGCATCGATGAATATCAAAAGTGCTTAATGGTTTAGCATTCGTTACATCACTATTTCTATTACATTTGCCAGACGCAATATCAATAGTGGAAGCAACGTGAGTCTTATTCATAGTCCTAGGGTGTTCTTCTACTTTAGCATTCTTTATTGAGTTTTTCTTAGGTCGCAACTTCCTATTCTTCGATGTAGTGCTCCTAGCCTGTGAAGTGCGGACGTTTAGAAAAGACGCAACTATTCCCTGTTTGAGAAGGAAGCACGCGTTAGCAACTTGTGATTTGGAAGTAGGGATTCTAGGTTCACGATTACTAAGTGTTACTGGTGCTATTCTCTTAATCACGTTAGGCGGAAGTTGTTCATACTTTCCTAACATTTCTCTTAACTTGAGGATAGTGTGAATCGATCTTGATTTTCGATCAAATATTTCCAAAGAAATGCATAACTTCTTTAGTGTGTGCAAGATAATGATCAAGTTCATTTGATGCTTCATCACGAGTCTTTTTGAGTAAATCAAATATGACACCATATTCCTTTTAACTTTTACAAGTTCTTGTTCATATTTTGAGATTTGACACTTAAAAGACACGCTTTGATCATCCAGTTGCTCAATTTTTGGATCGAAGTTTTGTCACGAATCGGGCGATTTTGTGTTGAAAAGCAAGTTGTTGAGCGTGAATATCTTTTTGACACCAATTAAGACGACGGATTGCATTTGAAAGTTCGTTTGATAATCGTTTATTTTCAACTTTTAAGGACTCGACCAAGCACATTATCACGGTGTTCTCAACATTTACCACATAATCAACAAAGATCAGCAGAGATATAATCAAATGCATATGACAAAGAATTCAATAGCACAACATTATGGACATCACACGATGACATCTTCCAAGAGTCGATCAACATCTTTTCTCAACAGTTTCTTTTTACGCTTAGTATTAGAAATAGATGTTTCTGTTTTCTCGAAAACGACCTTCATCATTCCAAGTTCCTTATGAAAGTCCTTTTCCCAAGACAATGCACAACTTTTCAAATTTTTAACATTTGGTAAAAGATTTTTCTAAAAAATGTCTCTTTGTTCTCGCGCTAGAGGCGATTGAAAGTGTTGAACTTTGATTTCGGAATGATATTCTATCTCATGTTGTAAAAAGTTTTGAGGTCACCATGAAAAGGTCAAAATATCGAAGAATTTTGCGATTTTCGGTTTTGAGTTTACTTCATCGATGGAAGGTAAAGACCATAAGTTTGTGCATAATCTGGTTTGGGATTATCATTAGAAGACTCAGACGCTTTTATGATAATCCTTGGTGTGTTAGAAGAATCCGCTGGTGTGACGAAAGTGACCGCTTTTGAATAGTTAAAAGGTTTGTTGTAAACAACTTTTGTTAATTTTGATCGACTCTCGCCGTGATCTAATTCCTCTTGACGATGATATTCAACAACACTCATAATGTAATTATCAATTTTATATTCTCGCTTGACCGGAAACTTCAGATTTGGTTTGAATGCTTTGGTTGAAAGCTTAAGTTTGTAATCAGCAAGATTTGGTCCATAGCCATTTGAATTGGGTTTTAAAGTAAACTTTTCAATAGCCGCGGACCACTCACCATGTTTGTAAACAACACTTTTAAACTCTTTAAGTTTGTTTTGCAAGCCGATGATTTCTTCAAGATGATCATCTATTCGTTTCGTTGAATGCTTTTGTATGCAGAGAACTGTTTTTGACAAGTTAACAACTCAGGCTTTAGCTTTTGATTTTCCAAGGTGAGAGCGCTAATTTGCTTTTTATGTTCATGTTTCGCTTGTTCTATTTCGACAACAAAGCATTCTTCGAAGCGGCTAGATCACGCATCTGTCTCTCTAAATATTTTTCATTTTGATGGGATTTAGCAAAGGCTGCTTCAAAATCTTTTTCACGTTTTTTTTGAGTTTTGAAAAAGTTGAGTTGCTTTTGTAAACATTCAAAATCCTTGGTTAACAGTGCATTTTTACTTTTCAAGTCCTGATTAATTGCACGACATTCTTCCACTATGGTTTGTTGGTCTTGTATTAAACGAGCAAAATCTGGATGAGGCAAAAGTTCGGCGTGTTCAACGTGAGTCACTGTTGGAATCACTCCTAAACAGTATTTCAAGTATTTATATTTCATATGTAATAGGTAGCTTTATTATGGCCTTTATGTTTGTTTAAGGTCAAGCTTATGTAGAAGGCCCATAAGCTTAGGCCCAAGCCCAATAAGGAATAGGGAAGGAGAGGGAGTGTTGCCTTAGCTCCTTGCCTATATAAACCATGTAATAACCCTCACTTGAGGGTTGGTTGTTCAAGTTATTTCCTTTCATACTCCTACACGTAAACCGTGCTACTCTTATCGTGTGTGTGTGTGGTTTTACTTGTTCAATCGCCATCATCTCCTTTCTATATAACTTGTGTTGTAAAACTAGTGACCTAACAGTGGTATCAATCGCCAAATAGTTGGGTGTACTCGTTTGTTTTTGAAGTTTTGGTTTTGGGTCTTACGCGTAAAGGTAACACAATCTTTAGTTATCTTAAAAACTCGTTTTTTACACTTTTTAATCCAAGATTCTTGTACTTTCAATGTTTTGTGGTGTTAAAATACTGGTTTTGGCAAAAGTTTCAAACTTACGCGGTGGATTTACGCTTTTAAGCTTGTTTTTGTTCGTGGGTGTCGTTCTACGCGTAACCCGTTTAGCAGTGTTGGTACATCAAAATTCACACTTTTGTGTTCTTTTGGTACTATTGAAGCTATTCCATAACAAAATTCTGGTTTAGAAACACATTTGGGCAGTAATCAAAGTTACGAGTAATCCTACGCCGTATCAAAACCCTAATATTACGCGTTAAGATTTTTCCTTGGTTTGATCTTCATTTTCCTGGTTTATTCCGTGTTTTCTTACTTGGATAAGTCTCAAAATACGTCGACTTTGGATATCTTTTGCAACGGAAGTGTAAAAGATCATTTGGGCAAAAACCCTAAAATTACGATAAGCATAAGCTTACGCGAGAAATTCTACGCATAAGATTCACTTTACGCGTAAACTTAGTTCTACGCATAAGGTAATCATACGCCTAACTTTCTACGCCTAACTTTTGTCTACGCATAACTTTAGTGCTTTTATCCTACTTACGAGTAAGCTAAAACCTACGCGTAACTCCTCATTGTTACGCGTAACTTTTGGTGTTTTACGCATAAGTGCTACTTGGTTCTTGTCTTTTCTACGGCTAAGGACACTTCATCAACAAAGGTTCATTCGACTACAAAGATCCATTTTTACCACACAAGTTTTTCAACATGTCACAACCACCATACTCTAACTATTTCCCTTACACTTATCCTCAACGACAACAACAACTAAGTCCACAACATCAGCAATGGAATCAACAACAAGCAATTATCAACAACAATTTAATCAACAACATACTCCACAACTTGCTGCAAATCCACAACCTCAAATGGTTCAACCACCACCAAGTCCTCAAGTTCAACCGTACACAAATGAATTCAATCAACATCCATCAAGGAACACTATGAAGGAACCCACTTGGTTTGCAAAGATGTGTGAAGCTTTAAGCAGCCAACAATCAATTCATGAGGCTGGATCACTTGATAGACCTCCAATGCTCACTCCAGGAAACTACGATCAATGGGTGATAAGGTTCTTTAGGTTTTGTGATCTAAAGAAGCCACATGGAAAGTTCTTATAGAAGGTTATTGATGAGTGTCTAAATACTCATCATTTTTGTACAATCTAAACTGCAAAATCATCTGAAAACACTCAGAAACACATCAAAATAATCAAAATATCACAAATCAGTGTTTTATGTGTTTTAAATGCAAAAATATCAAAATCAGATGAAAAATGATTTAAGTTTGCTAAATTGGCGCTTTAGTCCCCAAGTTTTAAAAGTTGTCAAATCTAGTCCCCGAATTCAAAAATATGAAGTTTTGTCATTCAAGGTCCCTGAAGTATTCTAAGTTATCAAAAATGATTCTTGAATGATTCTTTGGTCAATTGGCAAGAAAGGTCCCTAAACTTTGGAAAATTGCAAAAGTAGTCCTTGGATGTTCTAAAATGAAATTTTATGTCGAAGTTATCCTTGTACTATCAAAGTTGTCAAGTTTGGTCCTTGTGAGAGCATTGGAAAAGTTCAAGTTCAGTCCTTGAAGTTTGGTGAAATTACAATTTTGGTCCTTGTGCTAGCTAAACCAAACGGATCCTTATATTATACCAAATCCAATCCTTACCCAACCTAGGCCCAAATCCAATCCTATCCAGCTAGCCCAACTCCACATGACCCGACCCCTTTGTATTATTAGCCCTCGGTCAAACGAAAGTCAAACAAACCAAGAAACCGCCAGACACTGTTCATTGTCCTCACAACCTCTGATATCCCAAAACCAGAGATGGTTTTACATCTTTTTCAACCCCCCTCTCCATACTTTGTCCCCTCCACCTCCACTAACACCCAAACTTTCTTAATTGACTCAAACCAACCCAATTAATGATCAAACCTGCCTTGAAATATTTGGCGCCAAAATGACACTTGACGGTTTGATGAGTTAGAGTGATCCAATGGTCGGAATTTGGTGGGAAGCAATCGAGACATGGGATGCTAAAAAATCTATAAAGAAGAGGAGAGATGCAATGTATCAAAGTATCTAGTGTAACTTTTACTTTTCTATGTCGTTTTTAGTTAAACTTTAAATTTCAGTATAAACTTAAGCTTTCAAGTACTTCTTTAAGTTATCTCAGTGTATTTACAACCTTTCGCAATTATCAATTTCAGTATTCAAGTTTGAAATTCAGTTTATGCATTTTTCATTTCAAAATTCTCACCATGTGTTAATGTTGTTGAAAGTTGTTGTTTGGGACTGAAATAGCACACATAAGCTCCTAGATAGTTTTTCTAAGCTATTAGAAACATTTAAAATCAATTTAGAATCCAAATCTAAAATCACCAAAAATACAAATTAAATAGTTTAAAATAAAAATCAGCTTGGAAATGGTGTACACACCGAGCAGGTAAATCATGGATGGCTTGGGTTAGAAGCTTAGTGGTAAGCTAATAGGGGTGTTCATTGGTCCTTGATTTTAGTTTGCAGTTGGATAGCATTTGTAAGATTTTTGTTCATTTTTACATTTCTGTGTTTTAATTGTCTAGTAGTGGTAATTTCTGTTTCTTAGTAATCACTCTTTTAAATTTGTATTTTGAAAAAATCTCCTTTTCACAGTTAAATTAGATTAGTTGTGATTTCTTGATTTTATGTTGTTATTGTTGTCAATTAGTGTTTCTTTAGTCCTAGTTAATGATTATATGAGGTCTGTCAATCGGTTTTATGGTTTAAATTTGAGAGTGGCTTTGAAAAACATCAAAACTGTTACTTATAAGGGTGTTTGGATTTGTGTGTTAAAACTGCAATAGAACTTGTTTGGGGTGTTTGTTTGTGCTTTGCTCGTGTTACATACTAACCTATAACTCAAAGAAACATAGAAATTCAAGATCATTCAAGCAAAAGTCAAAGTGCATTTGATCTCATTTTATGAGCTCACTGTTTGATTTTTAGGATTCATGATCATGATTCTGTGTTAGGAAGTTGTTAATCTTGCTCAAGTTAGTCTTATTACACCTTAACATAACATAATCAGTGATTGTAATCAACTTAAAGTTCATTTTGGTCAACTTAGCTAGTTTTCTTAAAAGGTCAAATTTCCAACTTGGTCGTTTTTGAATAAAAAAGATATTTTCATTGTGTGTTCATTAGTAAGATTCAGCTTATAAGCTTGTGGATTATCAAAGATTGGTTGCTAAACAAAATTAGAAAAATATTAGTTCTCTCAGAATCACCGCTTAAGTGCTTAACTATTGGCTTATATTAGTACAATATGTCTGCATACATGCCCTGTACATTGGTTGGACCAACTTGAAAAGCTTGCACAGAGAGCTTGTTTGTTGGTCTTGTCTTGTGATTTTTGGTTCTTTGGGTAGCCAACCTAGCCACCTTGAGAACCCTAGTTTAGCTTTTCAATTTGAAGCTTAATAGGTAGGGCTGCTCTAAGCTTAAAGCTTGTCCCATTTCTGTTTTAATCATAAGTGCTTATTTGTTTGTTCTTGGCTTTTCAGTGTGCTTCTTTTGATCTTTTAGATTCATTTGAGTAGTTTTTAGCTTATTGTATCTTATTCAATCTTTTGTTTCAGCTTGTGACCTTGTTTGAGCTTATTTCTCTAAAATAAGCTCATTAAGCCACTGTTGGACTTATAAGCTTGTAAAACTGCTTATTTTTTATTTGTAAAATTTTTGTCTTTGTTAAAGTTCCATTATATCAGTAGTAAAGTAGTTTTCAAAAAGAAAATCCAGAAAAAGATCAATTAAAAATCAGTGATAGTGTTTATTTAATATTTCCTAGCTATTTGATTTTTCTTTTTAGCTTATTAATAAGCAAATCTTGTTTTTCTATTTTTCTTAGTTTTCTGTCATCATATAGTATTTTTAGAAAAAGTTTCATAATTTTCCTAATCTTTTTAGTATTTATTATAATTTTAAATAGTTAAAAATAGTAATTAATTATTAATAAATAATTAAAAAGCATAAAAAATATCTTTTCTATTTTAAAATTAGTTTTATCATATTTTAGATTTTTCCAAGTTAAAATTTTATTTTTCCAGGTTTATTTTATATTTTCTAGAATTTAAGTGTATTTTAAGTAATAAATAATTAATAATAAATAATTAAATAGTGTTAAAAATAATTTTCTTTTTCTAATAATTTTATTTTATTTTTAGGATTCCAAAAAAGTTATTTTCATATTTTAGGTCTTATTTCTTAGATTTCACTTTTTATTTTGCACGCTATATACGTAGTTTTTAAACTTACGCTTACGTTTCTTTCATCCGATTGTTGTGCTTTTCCAGTCTCGCTCCCAATTCCATTCCAAGCAATCAAGAGTGTAATTTCTTAATCCAAACCTTTAATCGATCACTATCCTTAGTGATCACTCTATCATCCTGAAGTTTGTTTTGACACACCATTGAGTCTCCCTGGGACTAAACGACCCGGGAATTCATTCTATTCTCCAGGACTTCATTGTATTTGTGCTTAAGCCGTTTTAAGTCTGTTACGGTTGGCCATTCACAAGTGGCCAGCTTGTGTGATTAGACTTGACGGTTTTGCACAGATCAAAATTTTGCTTGGAAGGTCCATTTGAGATGCCTACTGTCATTGTATCCGGAGATCCAAATGCCATTCCACCAAGAGATGAACAAACAAACATTGCTACTGTTGCAGATTTAAATCCCACAGAACTTCTACATTATGAAGCTCATGAACTTGCAATGGAATACATCCTCTTAGGATTACCAAACCCAATTCTTCGTAGTGTTGATGCTCAAAAGACCGCACAAAAGATGTGGGATCATATTCGTCTTCTTATGGAAGGATTCAGATTCAATCAGAGGATTTGGAATCCAAAATTTACTTGGCTTATGAACACTTCATGATTGAACCTCGAGAGACACTAGAGTCTTATCATCACCGATTTTCAGACATCATCAATGATTGGATAAACACAACATCATCATGCCAAGAATTGCAGTGAATACTAAGTTCCCGAGTAGTCTTGGTCCTGAATGGGAGAAGTATGTCATTTTTCTCCGCCAAGCTTAAGAATATGCATCATTCTACTTACGGATTGTTGTACGATTACTTGAAACCTCATGAAAAGGAAGTTGATCGTAAAGGATTCTCCGTGCTCAAATCGCTCCACCAACACATCCCGAAAATCAACAACAACTTGCCTTATATGCTCAAAACAGTTATTCTCCTCAACCAAAGAACTCAACCAAATGCTTCAAACACACCTTCACAAGAACAACCTCAACAAAATCAATTGGTTCCATACAACAACAATGCTCAAGCATATGTCAGTGAAGCTACTGAGGAAATCGATCCGCTCAAGCATGCATTGCAACAAGGATTTGTGATGATTGCTAATGCTTTGGCGCGTTACACCAACAAATCCAACAATCGATTCGCTCCTCATCTAACACACTGACTCAAGCAAGCTGTAGAACAATGGACGGGTGAAGTTCGTAATCGTGATTATGGTCGCCGATGGGGTGGTCAAGGGTTTAATGTTGTGGGTAGGAATAACAACAGAGCTCAAGTGGTGGAAAAGTGGAAATGCTCAAAGATGGGTTGAATGGTCTTCGATGCTACAACCGCAATGAGAAGGGACACTGGGTTAATGCATGCCCAAAGCCAAGGACTAAGGGCAGCGCTTATTTCAAAGAGGCTCTTCTTTTGGCTCTTAAGGATGAAGTTGGTGGAACTCTCACATACAAAGAACGAGCTTTATGGCAAATGCCGACTCTGATGATGATATGGAGGACTTGCGTGCCAATGCACCGTTATGTTGATGGCTAATATGCAAGTGCTACACATGAGTGACACAGCCCAGTAGGCGATGACACCGATGGCTTGTCTCGTGCACCAACAAACCATATTTATCTCGATCTCATATTTCGCCAACATCCGCATCCGCAAGGCTCGAATGTTCAAAATGAGTCATCCACATCTCATTCGACGATTTTCAACTAGACCCGTAGTTATATTTGACGATCAAGATGACCAACCGGTTTCCCTTGATAATCAAATTGACTCCGTGGTCATACTTGAGGATCTAAATAATGATCATGTTGTGACTCACGTTGAACAAGATGAACCCTTGCCCCATCCAGATCTTGTTCTGTTACTTCAAGACCAACAATCCCAAATTGCCGCATGTGTTGCATTAAATCAGACTTGAAAAGTAAAAATGCACATGTAACGTAACAAAGGATTTTGAATGTTTACAAAAGCAACCCAACTTTTTCAAAACTCAAGAAAAACGTGAAAACGGTTTTGAAGCAGCCTTTGCCAAATCTTATCAAAACGAAAAATATTTAGAAAGACACATGCGTGATCTAGCCGCTTCGAAGAATGCTTTGTTGTCTGAAATAGAACAACTCAAACATGAACATAAAAAGCAAATTAACGCTCTCACCTTGGAAAATCAAAAAGCTTAAGGCCGAAGTTGTTAACTTGTCAAAAAAACAGCTCGATACAAAAAGCATTCAACGAAACGAATAGATGATCATCTTGAAGAAATCATCGGCTTGCAAAACAAACTTAAAGAGTTTAAAACTGTTGTTTACAAACATGGCGAGTCGGTCACAACCATTGAAAAATTTACTTTAAAACCAAATCCAAATGGATATGGACCGAATCTTGCCGACATACAAACCTAAGCTTTCAACCAAAACATTCAAACCAAATCCCTGAAGTTTAAAGGTGTAATATAAAATTGATAATTTCTGTATGAATGTTGTTGAATATCATCGCCAAGAGGAATTAGATGCGTAAGACGAGTCGATCAAAATTAAAAACTGTTGTTTACAACAAACCTTTTAATTATTCAAAACCGTCACTTTCTGGCACACCAACGGATTCTTCTAACACACCAAGAGTTATCATCGTAACATCGCGGAGTCTTCTATTGTTAATCCCAAAACACACTTTGCACAAACTTATGGTCCTTTACCTTCCATTAGTGAAGTAAACTCACAACCTGAAAATCGAAAAATTCTTTGATATTTTGACATTTTCATGGCTGACCTCAAAATTTTACAACATGAGATAGAATATCGACCTGAAATCAAAGTTGAACATTTTCCACGCTCGTCGGCGCGAGAACAAAGAGACATTTTTCGAAAAATCTTTTACTAATGTTAAAAACTTGAAAAGTTGTGCAATTGCCCTGGAAAAGGATTTTCATAAGGAACTTGGGTCATGAAAAACGCTGGAGAAAACGAAACATCTATTTCTAATACTAAACGTAAAAAGAAACTCTTGAGAAAAGATGTTGATCGACTATTGGAAGATGTTATCTCGTGCGGATGTTCAAAATGTTGTGTTATTGAATTCGTTGTCATATGCATTTGATAATATCTCGTGAGATACGTTGTTTCGTGGTAAATGTTGAGAACACCGATAATGTGCTTCAGACGAGTCCCAAATAGTTGAAAACAAACGATTGTCAAACTAACTTTCAAATGCAATACGCCGCCTTAATTGGTGTCAAAAGATATTCACGATCAACAACTTGTTTTTCAAAACAAAATCAACCGCTATGCGTGCAAAACCTTCTGATTCTAAAATTGAGCAACCGGATGATCAAAACGTGTCTTTCAAGTGTCAAATCTCAAAATATGAACAAGAACTTGTAAAAGTTAAAAAGGAATATGGTGTCATATTTGATTTACTCAAAAAGACTCGTGATGAAGCATCAAATGAACTTGATCATTATCTTGCACACACTAAAGAAGTTATGCATTTGGTCAACTTAGCTAGTTTTCTTAAAAGGTCAAATTTCCAACTTGGTAGTTTTTGAATAAAAAAGATATTTTCATTGTGTGTTCATTAGTAAGATTCAGCTTATAAGCTTGTGGATTATCAAAGTTTGGTTGCTAAACAAAATTAGAAAAATATTAGTTCTCTGTGAATCAGCTGCTTAAGTGCTTAACTATTGGCTTATATTGAGTACCATGTCATGCACATGCCCCGTGGCAGCTTGGTTGGACCAACTTGAAAAGCTTGCACAGAGCTTGTTTGTTGGTCTTGTCTTGTGATTTTTGGTTCTTTGGGTAGCCAACCTAGCCACCTTGAGAACCCTAGTTTAGCTTTTCAATTTGAAGCTTAATAGGTAGGGCTGCAATAAGCTTAAAGCTTGTCCCATTTCTGTTTTAATCATAAGTGCTTATTTGTTTGTTCTTGGCTTTTCAGTGTGCTTCTTTTGATCTTTTAGATTCATTTGAGTAGTTTTTAGCTTATTGTATCTTATTCAATCTTTTGTTTCAGCTTGAAACCTTGTTTGAGCTTATTTCTCTAAAATAAGCTCATTAAGCCACTGTTGGACTTATAAGCTTGTAAAACTGCTTATTTTTTATTTGTAAAATTTTTGTCTTTGTTAAAGTTTCATTATATCAGTAGTAAAGTAGTTTTCAAAAAGAAAATCCAGAAAAAGATCAATTTAAAATCAGTGATAGTGTTTATTTAATATTTCCTAGCTATTTGATTTTTCTTTTTAGCTTATTAATAAGCAAATCTTGTTTTTCTATTTTGCTTAGTTTTCTGTCATCATATAGTATTTTTAGAAAAAGTTTCATAATTTTCCTAATCTTTTTAGTATTTATTATAATTTTAAATAGTTAAAATAGTAATTAATTAGTAATAAATAATTAAAAAGCATAAAAATATCTTTTCTGTTTTAAAATTAGTTTTATCATATTTTAGATTTTTCAATGTTAAAATTTTATTTTTTTCCGTGTTTATTTTATATTTTCTAGAATTTAAGTGTATTTTAAGTAATAAATAATTAATAATAAATAATTAAATAGTGTTAAAAATAATTTTCTTTTTCTAATAATTTTATTTTATTTTTAGGATTCCAAAAATGTTATTTTCATATTTTTAGGTCTTTTATTTCTTAGATCTCACTTTTATTTTGTAATGCGATATCGTAGTTTTTAAACTTACGCTTACGCTTCTTCATCCTGATTGTTGTGCTTTTCCAATTCTGTTCCAATTCCATTCCAAGCAATCAGTAGTGTAATTTCTTAATCCAAAACCTTTACTGATCACTATCCTTAGTGATCACTCTATCATTTGAGTTTGTTTTGACACACCATTGAGTCTCCGTGGGACTAAACGACCCGGGAATTCATTCTATTCTCCAGGACTTCATTGTATTTGTGCTTAAGTCGTTTTAAGTCTGTTACGGTTGGCCATTCACAAGTGGCCAACTTGTGTGATTAGACTTGACGGTTTTGCCAGATCAAATTTTGGCGCCGCCGGGAGGCTTTAGCGTGTGTTTAAGCCTTTTTCAGACCCATTCTTGCACATAACCCACCATTTGTAAAAAGTTTTTGTAAAGTTATATAAAATATCAAAAAGTTCATTAACACTTTTCCTAAAGTGTTAGCAACACCAAAAATATATAAAACAACAAAACAATCTGAACGCGTTTTCTATTTTGTATTCTCTTTTAAGGTGATTCTTGAAGAGATACGATTTGGTTAAACGAGACGATACCAAAAATATTGTCCAAAAGTTTTAAACCCAACAGCACAAATCATTACCTACGCCTTTTCGGTGGTACTTAATATATACATAAAATCAACCATCCGAAATCAAGGCAAAGCATGCACTACCTAACGGGGGTGCGACCATAATAAGTTCCCGAACATCCGATTTAAAACTTGCCTTTGTGTCACTTGTGATTTGGTGTACCTTTTTCAAAGAAGCCATTTCATTTGTGATTATTGGTTAAGTTCACTTGTCGTTTTGCCTCATTTGTTTTGAAAATTGATGTTTATACTTAGTGCATGCGACTCGTTCTTCCAGCTTCTACAAGTCCACTTTCAGAACTTGGAAAGATTCCTCTTAGACGTAGAGGACGTTCAGCTCCTTCACCGCGGCGAGGAACGCTCTACCACCACCACCTCCTGTCGAAATGGCAGAAGACAAACCTATGAATGAGCTTCTCCAAGCACCCATCGAGGGTTACGGAGTTGCCATTGTTGTCCCACCATCGTGTGGCACACTTTCGAGCTCAAAACCGGGTTGCTCAATCTAGTAACCCAAAGCCAATTCTATGGTTTTGAGCAGGATGATCCTCATGCACACATTCGATGGTTTAACAAGATTGCATCTACCATCAAATACAAGAATGTCCCACATGAAGCAATCAAGCTTCTTCTGCTCCCATTTTCTAGAGGACAAGCCCGAATTGGCTTGAGAAACAACCCCCTCGCTCTATAGAGACATGGGAAGATCTTGTCACCAAGTTCGTTAACGAATTCTATCCTCCATCCCGGACCACAAGTCTTAAGAATGAGATAATGAAATTTTCTCAGAGATTTGATGAATCATTCGAGGAGGCATGGGATCGTTACAAAGAGTTGCTCCGCAAGTGTCCACATCGGTTTTACCGAGTTAATGCAAATGGATACTTTCTACAATGGTCTCAATCAGACCAATCAAGACTCTTTGAATGCCTCCGCGGGAGGTAATTTCCTGAGCAAGACTACCAAAGAGGCCTTGCAGATCATTGAGAACAAATCTCAGGTCCGCCCTTTCCGAGCAAAGACATATCAGTCTCATGCCGGACCTTCTTCTTCTTCATCTCCCGTGAGTACATCTAGCACCGATGCTAAGATTGACAAACTCACAGACATTGTTCTGGCTTTGGTTCTTGCTAACCGTATAGAAAGTGACCTTCACTCGCACACCAACACATGCCGGTGAAGAAAGTTGAGAGTTGTGTTACTTGTGGTGGTCCTCATGCTTACTACAATTGTACCGCCACCGATGGTAGTCCATTTGAGGCCAATGCTCTAGCCGGTAGTTCACAGCAAGGAGGTAATCAATACCGCCCTCAAAATGAACCACACTACCGCTAACACTAATCGGCACCACCCGTTTTAACCAAAATCATAACATGCAAAACCGGAATCGTGAACCAACCAAGAATGAACCAAGGTTATCAAAACCAAGGTAATTTCTATCCTGGACCCAATCAAGGTTTCCAACATCAAGGGAACCTCCATCAAAACAATTTCAATCGAGGGAATCAATTTCATGGGAATGTGAATCCTAATCAAGGGAATTTTGGCTATAATCAAAACATACGGCCTCAACTTATCCCTCCAAATTCCTCCGCCATTGTTCCTCCAGCACATCATCCGATGGTCACCAAATTGCCGATCTCAAAAGTCTTTAAATGATCAACCCTCTGGCTCGTGTACTTTACCTAGCAACACGATCGCTAACCCGAGGGCGCTTATGCTAAGCGATCACAACCGTAAGTGGTGTTTCATACACCGACATGTTCCTACTACCTCTTCTTACTCTTCTCTCCCTAAGGTAGTGGAAAGTGAACCGAGGACACACAATGGACCTACGACTCCAATGCCCCTCCACCTGTGGCAATGAGTCAAGTTACCAAGGAAACAACGGACAAGGTGCCTTATTCAAGCCCACGGCAAGTACCGCGACACGCCCCACCTTCGGTAGTCCAACCTCAAGTTGTCCGTAAAACCCAAGTCAAATCAAGGAGTTGTTTTTGAACCACCTGTAGCTCCCGCTGAAAAACCGAAATCCAAATCTTCTATTCCTTACCCGTCGCGCTTGAATGAGCAAAAGCTCCGCGAGAAAGCTAGTATCAAATGGACAAATTTTTCCAAATTTTCCAAGAGTTACATTTTGACATAAGCTTTGCGGATGCTATCATGCCGATGCCCAAGTTTGCATCGACTCTCAAACACATGTTAAGCAATAAGGAAAAGCTGTTTGAAATGGCAAAACTCCTCTTCGAGAACTGCTCAAGATTACGAAGAAGCTTCCTCAAAAGCTTGGAGATCCCTGGGAAATTTCTCTTACCTTGTGTATTCCCAAGAATGGTTGAATGCTTTGCCCTAGCAGATCTTGGTGCAAGCATAAACCTTATGCCTTATTCAGTGTGGAAGAAACTTTTTCTTCCGGAACTTACTCCTACATGCATGACTCTCGAGCTTGCAGATCGTTCCATATCCCGCCCTCTTGGCATTGCCGAGGACGTATTTGTGAAAGTAGGAAAGTTCCATTTTCCAAATTGACCACGTGGTTGTTGATTTTGATGCCGATCATCGGGTTCCTCTCATTGTTGGTCGAGGATTCCTGAGAACGGGCCGTGCTCTCATTGATGTATTTGAGCAGGAAATCACATTGCGTGTTGGTAATGAAGCTGTCACCTTCAACCTTGATCAAACTTCGAGGTACTCCGCAAATTATGATTCTCAATCGCTAACCTAATAGATATCATTGATGTTGCTTCTGAAGAGTACTCTCAAGAAGTTCTTGATTATTCTCATAATTCCGCGGAGTGGGGATTCCACCACATCTTCTCAACCTATCATAGCCAATTCTACTCCTTCTCTCAATTCCTTTGAGGGAAGCTTAACTTCATCTTAGATGAGATTGAAGCATACTTGGCTAGTGATTCTGTTCCATGGGAAATTGATCTCGCTCCAATTGACATATGGGGGACATACTTATTGAAGTTGCTCAATGATGATCCATCATCAACCCTCCCCTAGTGATTCAATTCCCATGAGATTAATCTGAGGGAGATATTTATTCTTGAGGAATTGTTGACTCATGACACTTCTTCTCCTCTCCCTCCCATCAAACTTCATAACAAGGAAGTCAAGTCAGCTTGAGAAAAGCTGAAGAATTTCTGAGGTTGAGCTTAAGGACTTACCTCCTCATCTCGAGTATGCATTTCTTGAGGGTGATGATAAATTACCCGCCATTATTGCTCGAGATTTGAGTAAGGATGAAAAGACCGCTTCCTCATAAAGGTTTTGAAGTCACACAAGCAAGCAATTGCTTGGAAACTCTCCGACATAAAGGGTATCAACCCCGAAGTTTTTACCCATAAAATCTTGATGGAGGATGACTTTAAACCAGCAGCTTCAACATCGAGAAGAGTGAATCCAAAAATCCATGATGTTATCAAACAAGAGGTTATCAAACTTGATGCGTGATTGATTTAACCCGATCTCAGATAGTCCTTGGGTTAGCCCAATTCATTGTGTTCAAAAGGGTGGCATTATCATATCACAATGAAGATAACGAAGTTAATCCAACTCATTGGTTACGGATGGCGGTGTGTATTGACTATCGTTAGTTAAATGACGCCACCCGTAAAGACCATTTTCCTCTACCCTTCATGGACCAAATGCTTGAGAGATTAGCATGGAATGAATACTATTGTTTCCTTGATGGTTTCTCGGGTTACTTTCAGATCCCTATTGATCCATTGTGATCAAGAGAAACCATATTCACCGCCATATGAACTTTTGCCTACAAACGTATGCCTTTGCTTATGTAATGCCCCCGCACGCTCCAAAGATGTATGATGGCCATTTTCCACGACATGATCGGGGAAACAATGGAGGTGTTTATGGATGACTTCCCGTTCATTGGGGATTCGTTCAAACATGTCTCCCATTTAGAAAATGCTTCAAAGGTGTGAAGACACCAATCTTTGTCTAAACTGGAAGAAAAGCCACTTTATGGTCAAAGAAGGCATAGTCCTTGGCCATAAGATTTCAAAAATGATTGAGGTGATAGAGCAAAAGTTGATGTTATTGCTAAGCCGCCTCATCCTGCTACCGCCAAAGGTATTAGGAGTTTTTAGGTCATGCCGGTTTCTATCGATTCATACAAGATTTTTCTAAAATCGCCCGGCCTATGACCCATCTTCTTGCAAAAGATGCTCCTTTATCTCCCTCACCGCATCATAGCTTTTGAAACATTGAAGAAAAAGCTTACGAAGCACCCATTCTCGCAATTCCGACCGATTTACCCCTTTGAGCTCATGTGCGATGCAAGTGATTTTGCTATCGGACAGCCTTTAGGGCAAAGAAGGAACAAGCATTTTCACCTCATCCACTACGCAAGTAAAACTACATCGAAGCTCAAACTCATTACACCACCACGGAAAAAGAGCTATTAGCCGTGGTGTATGCATTTGAGAAGTTTCGGCTGTACTTAATCTTGACCAAATGCGTGGTGTATACGGATCACTCGCTCTAAATATCTCTTTGCAAAACAAGATGCAAAGCCGATTGCTTGCTGACCTCCTCCGTGAATTTGATATCATTATATGCGGATAAAAAAGGAGCCAGAATCTAGTCAGCCGATCATCCGTCCCGATTAGAGAACCCTCACCAAGATGTTTTCGAGAAAAAGGAAATAAATGAAACATTTCCTCTCGAGACACTCAATGCGTTTTCTTTTCGTGGAATTTACCACCCCATGGTTTGTCGACTTCACCAATAGCGGTAACTTCATTCAGGAAGGGATGTCGCACCAACAGAAGAACAAATTCTTCAAAGATGTTAAACATTATTGGGACTAATCCTTTCTTATTCAAAATTTGTGCGATCAAGTCATCGCGATGTGTTTATGGACAGAAGCTATTGACATTCTCACAAATTGCCATGCTGGACCCACTGGGGCCATCATAGTCCAAACTACACTGCCAAAAAGGTGTTTGATTCCGGATTTTATTGGCCCACACCACTTGCACAAAGCCCCAGACGCTGTTGTAACGCCATGGAAATATCTCAAAGAAATGAAATGCCCAAAACATTCAAGTTTGTGAGATATTTGAATACGGGTATTGATTTTATGGGCCATTCGCCTGGTAACAAGTACATACCGTATCGGTTGACTATGTCAAAATGGGTTGAAGCAAAAGCTTTACCCACCAATGCCCGAAGTTGTTGTGAAGTTTTTGAAATCTCTCGCTTGCTGTGTTTGGAACCCCAGCTATAATCGTGATCGTGGCACATTTTGCAATGACCAATTTGAAAGAGTCATGCAGTGTTACCCACCGCCTCTATCGCATACCACCCCCCAAACAAGCTGTGGAAGTTTCCAATCGTGGTATTAAAAAGGATTCTTGAAAGGACAAGAGGGCTTAAACCGCGCATCCTGGTCGGATAAGTTAGATGACGCGACTCGGGCTTTTCGCATACTTTACAAAACACCCATCTGTACCCATACAAGCTAGTGTACGGAAAGGCATGTCATCTTCCCTATTGAAGAGCACAAGGCATACCGGGCCTTAAAACATGCCAAACTCGATATACGACAAATTGGGGTGATCATAGAAAAGTTCAAATGAATGAATTAAATGAACTGCGGATCAAGCTTACACGAGAACTCTGATCTACAAGCAAAGACAAAGAAGATCATGACTCTAAATCAAGAACCGCTGCCAACGCTTCAAGGACGAGTCCTTCTTCTTTTCAACTCTAGATTGAAGATTTTCTCGAAAGCTCAAGTCCTCTTGGTCCGTCCATTTACTATCGCTAAGGTTTATCCTTATGGTACCGTTGAGTTATCTCAACCAGATGGTCCTAATTTTAAAGTGAATGGTCATCGAAGTCAAACATTACTTTGGAGGACATTCCCCCGCTGTTGTCCCATTTACAAACATTCCCCATGAACCAAATTGCGGGATCGAGTCAAGCTAGTGACTCGGTAATCAAAACATTAGCATACACACCATATGGGTTTTCACCATATTTCTGCCTTTCTTTTTCTCTGTTTCTATTACCCTAAGTAAAGGGGAGTTGCCCCACACTGCTGTATATAAGACTTCAAAAAATCTTCCAAATAATGGCCGTAGTATTTCCCTTTTACGTTCTTGTTTCGCATAACCGCCGGTACTTTGAATATTGAGGGCAATATTCATTTCTGGTGTGGGGAATTCTCACTAATTTTATCATATTTATCCACCCACCCCCGCACAAATTTTGGAGTAAGTGTTTTACACTTACTCATTTGGTTATCAACCGCCATGTCTAAAAACAAAAGGATTGGCTAATCCAGAGCAAACGCTCTTGGTAAAGATTTCTCAAATCCGCTTATATGGCTTGCAATTTGCCCAAAATTGTATGGTTCTCAACTCACCATGTCCTAAAAAGTGAAGAGTTGGCTAGCCCGCAAGTTTATGGCTTGTGGTAAAGGCGAGGGAAAATCCATAATTGGTATCTTCACCACCAAAGATAATTCGATAATTTATCTAAGAGTTGGCTAGTCCGTATGGGTACCTACCGTAAAGACACACATCAAACTGCTATATGGTTTATGATTTGCCAATAAATCGATGGTTATCACATTCATAGTTCTTACTTGAACCAAACATTTGGCTACCTGTATGATGGCTTTTTGGTAAAGAGTTTTTAAAATCCATTAAAAGATCTAAATCATTGCTAGGGACTAGCAATATCTAAGTGTGGGATTGATGAGCTGTCTAAATACTCATCATTTTTGTACAATCTAAACCAAAATCATCTCAAAACACCTAAAACACATCAAAATGATCAAAATATCACAAACGTTTTATGTGTTTTAAATGCAAAATATCAAAATCGATGAAAATGATTCAAGTTTGCTAAATTGGCGCTTAGTCCCCAAGTTTTAAAAGTTGTCGATCTAGTCCTCGAATTCAAAAATATGAAGTTTTGTCATTCAAGGTCCCTCAAGTATTCTAAGTTATCAAAATGATTCTTGAATGATTCTTTGTCAATTGGCAAGAAAAGGTCCCAACTTTGAAAATTGTAAAAAGTAGTCCTTGATGTTTTAAATGAAATTTAAAAGTTATCCTTTTGTACTATCAAGTTGTCGTTTGGTCCTTTTGAGAGCATTGGAAAAAGTTCAAGTTCACCTGAAGTTTGGTGAAATTACAATTTTGGTCCTTGTGCTAGCTAAAACCAAACTATCCTTATATTATACCAAATCCAATCCTTACCCAACCTAGGCCCAAATCCAATCCCATCCAAATTAGCCCAACTCCACATGACCCGACCCCCTTTGTATTATTAGCCCCTCGTCAAACGAAAAGTCAAAACAAACTAAGAAACCGCCGTATTAATCGCTCATTGTCCTCACAACCTCTCGATATCCCAAAACTGCAGATACTTTTACATCTTTTTCAACCCCCTCTCCATACTTTGTCCCCTCCACCTCCACTAACACCCAAACTTTCTTAATTGACTCAAAACAACCCAATTAATGATCAAACCTCGCTTTGAAATATTATTTGGCCAAATGACACTTGGACGGGTTTTGATGAGTTAGAGTTGATCCAATGGTCGAATTTGGTGGGAAGCAATCAGAGACATGGGATGCTAAAAAATCTAAAGAAGAGGAGAGATGCAATGTATCAAAAGTATCTAGTGTAACTTTTACTTTTCTATGTCGCTTAGTTAAACTTAAATTTCAAAGATAAACTTAAGCTTTCAAGTACTTCTTTTGCTATCTCTAGTGTATTTACAACCTTTCAAGTAATTATCAATTTCAAAGATTCAAGTTTGAAATTCAGCTTATGCATTTTTCATTTCAAAAATTCTCACCTATAAATAAATGTTGTTGAAAGTTGTTGTTTAGATCGAAATAGCACACATAAGCTCCTAGATAGTTTTTCTAAGCTATTAGAAACATTTAAAATCAATTTAGAATCCAAATCGAAAAATCACCAAAAATACAAATTAAATAGTTTTAAAAATAAAAATCGTTTCTGTACACAAATGGATGGTGGTAAACTACCTTGTTAGAAGCTTTAGTGGTAAGCTAATGTGGGCCTATGGTCCTTGATTTTAGTTTTGCGCTGGATAACATTTGTAAGATTTTGTTCATTTTACATTGTTTTAATTGTCTAGTAGTGGTAATTTCGTTTCTTAGTAATCACTAAGTATAATTAAGTGTTTGGCTTAAAATCAAAGAGGTTGTTCTTTTAAATTTGTATTTTGAAAAATCTCCTTTTCACGCTAAATTAGATTAGTTGTGATTTCTTGATTTTATGTTATATACGTTTCAACAAAGTTTCTTTAGTCCTTAGTTAATGATGCCATGGTATCCTACCTGGTTTAAATTTGAGAGTTGGCTTTGAAAAACATCAAACCGTTACTTATAGGTGTTTGGATTTGCGTGTTAAAACCAAGTAATAGAACTTGTTTGGGGTGTTTGTTTGTGCTTGTTCTCAGGTTACATACTCTTCAACCTAATAACTCAAAGAAACATAGAAATTCAAGACTCATTCAAGCAAAAGTCAAGTGCATTCTACCTCATTTTATGAGCTCAATCGCTTGATTTTTAGGATTCATGATCATGATTCTGTTAGGAAGTTGTTAATCTTGCTCGCTAGTCTTATTTACACCTTAACATAAATATAACTGATTGTAATCAACTTAAAGTTCATTTTGGTCAACTTAGCTAGTTTTCTTAAAAAGTCAAATTTCCAACTTTGGTCGCTTTTTGAATAAAAAAGATATTTCATTGTGTGTTCATTAGTAAGATTCAGCAAATTTTTATAAGCTTGTGGATTATCAAAGTTTGGTTGCTAAAAACAAAATTAGAAAATATTAGTTCTCTCAGAAATCACTGCTGCTGCTTAACTATTGGCTTATACTGAAAATCATGTCTCAGATACATGCCCCTGCGTATGTTTTGGTCAGACTAAATTTGGAAAGTCATGTACTGCAGCTTCTGTTTGTTGGTCTTGTCTTGTGATTTTTGTTTCGTAGCCAACCTAGCTACAATCTTGAGAACCCTAAAGTTTAGCTTTTCAATTTGAAGTTTAATAGGTAGGGTCGCCTAAGCCAAAGTTTGGTCCCATTGCTTTAATCATAAGTGCTTATTTGTTTGTTCTTGGTTTTCAAGCAGGTTTTTGATCTTTTAGATTCATTTTATAGTTTTTAGCTTATTGTATCTTATTCAATCTTTTGTTTCAAATTAGACCTTTTGTTTGAGTTTGGTTTCCTCTAAAATAAGCCTATTAAGCCATCAAGGACTTATGCTTGTAAACCGCTTATTTTTTATTTTGTAAAATTTTGTCTTTGTTAAAGTTCCATTACATATTTTCAAGAGTAAAGTAGTTTTCAAAAGAAAATCCGTAAAAGATCAATTAAAAATCAAAATTATAGTGTTTATTTAATATTTCCTAGCTATTTGATTTTTCTTTTTAGCTTATTAATAAGCAAATATTGTTTTTCTATTTTTCTTAGTTTTCTGTCATCATATAGTATTTTTAGAAAACGTTTCATAATTTTCCTAATCTTTTAGTAAGTATTTATTATAATTTTAAATAGTTAAAAATAGTAATTAATTATTAATAAATAATTAAAAAGCATAAAAAATATCTTTTCTGTTTTAAAATTAGTTTTATCATATTTTAGATTTTTCCAAGTTAAAATTTTTATTTTTCCAGGTTTATTTTATATTTTCTAGAATTTGCTATTTTTAAGTAATAAATACCACACAAATAACAAATAGTGTTAAAAATAATTTTTCTTTTTTCTAATAATTTTATTTTTATTTTAGATTCCAAAAATGTTATTTTCATATTTCTCTTTTAGGTCTTTTATTTCCAGATTTCACTTTTTATTTCAGACGTGATAATGTAGTTTTAAAACTTACGCTTACGCTTTCTATCCACGATTGTTGCTTTTCCACTCGCTCCCAATTCCATTCCAAGCAATCTCAGTGTAATTTCTTAATCCAAAATCCAATCAACACTATCCTAGTGATCACTCTATCACTCAATTTGTTTTGACACACCATTGAGTCTCCCGGGGACTAAAACGACCCTGAATCATTCCATTCTCCAGACTTCATTGTATTTGTGTTAAGCCACTTTTAAGTTCATGTATATTGGCCATTCACAAGTGGCCGCCTTGTGTGATTAGACTTGAAGGGTTTTGTGATCCGAAGCCACATGGAAATCAAGGTTATCTTAGAAGGTCCATTTGAGATGCCTACTATCATTGTATCCGGAGATCCAAATGCCATTCCACCAAGAGATGAACAAACCAACATTGCTATCAAGCAGCATTTAAATCCCACGTAACTTCTACATTATGAAGCCGATGAACTTGCAATGGAATACATCCTCTTAGGATTACCAAACCCAATTCTTCGTAGTGTTGATGCTCAAAAGACCGCACAAAAAATGTGGGATCATATTCGTCTTCTTATGGAAGGATCAGACTCAATCAGAGGATTTGGAATCCAAAATTTACTTGGCTTATGAACACTTCATGATTGAACCTCGAGAGACACTAGAGTCCTATCATCATAGATTTTCAGACATCATCAATGATTTGGATAAACACAACATCATCATGCCAAGAATTGCAGTGAATACTAAGTTCCCGAGTAGTCTTGGTCCTGAATGGGAGAAGTATGTCATTTTTCTCCGCCAAGCGAAGAACATGCATCATTCTACCTACGGATTGTTGTACGATTACTTGAAACCTCATGAAAAGGAAGTTGATCGAGAAAGGATTCTCCGTGCTCAAATTGCTCCACCAACACATCCGTAAAATCAACAACTTGCCTTATATGCTCAAAAGCTTATTCTCCTCAACCAAAGAACTCAACCAAATGCTTCAAACACACCTTCACAACAACAACCTCAACAAAATCAATTGGTTCCATACAACAACATTGCTCAAGCATATGTCGCTGAAGCGAGAAATCGATCCGCTCAAGCATTGCAACAAGGATTTGTTATGATTGCTAATGCTTTTAGCAGTTATACCAACAAATCCAACAATCGATTCGCTCCTCATCTAACACACGGACTCAAGCTGTTGTGTGAACAATGGACGGTTGAAGTTCGTAATCGTGGATTATGGTCGCCGATGGGCTGTGGTCAAGGGTTTAATGTTGTGGTAGGAATAACAAAGAGCTCAAGTGGTGGAACAGGAAATGCTCAAAGATGGGTTGAATGGTCTTCATGCTACAACCGCAATGAGAAGGACACTGGCTAATGCATGCCCAAAGCCAAGGACTAAGGGGCGGCTTATTTCAAAGAGGCTCTTCTTTGGCTCTTAAGGATGAAGCCGGTGGAACTCTCACGCACAAAGAACGAGCTTTATGGCAAATGCCGACTCGTGATGATGATATGGAGGACTTGCGTGCCAATGCAAATTATGTTGATGGCTAATATGCAAAAGCAAGCATACACATGAGTGACACAGCCCAGTATGACACCGATGGCTTGTCTCGTGTACCCAACAAACCATATTTATCTCGATCTCATATCTCCGCCAACATCTCAATCCGCAAGGCTGAATGTTCAAAATGAGTCATCCACATCTCATTTCGACGATTTTCAACTAGACCTCGTAGTTATATTTGACGATCAAGATGACCAACCGGTTTCCCTTGATAATCAAATTGACTCGTGGTCATACTTGAGGATCTAAATAATGATCATGTTGTGACTCACGTTGAACAAGATGAACCTTTGCCCCATCCGGATCTTGCTCGTTACTTCAAGACCAACAATCCCAAATTGGAAGAATGTGTTGCATTAAATCAGACTTGAAAAGTAAAATGCACTGTTAACAAAGGATTTTGAATGTTTACAAAAGCAACTCAACTTTTTCAAAACTCAAGAAAACGTGAAAACGGTTTTGAAGCAGCCTTTGCCAAATCTTATCAAAATGAAAATATTTAGAAAGCAGATGATCTAGCCGCAAGAATGCTTTGTTGTCTAAATAGAACAATCAAACATGAACATAAAAAGCAAATTAACGCTCTCACCTTGGAAAATCAAAAAGCTAAGGCTGAGTTGTTAACTTGTCAAAACAGTTCTCTGCATACAAAAAGCATTCAACTAAACGAATAGATGATCATCTTGAAGAAATCATCGGCTTGCAAAACAAACTTAAAGAGTTTAAAACTGTTGTTTACAAACATGGCAAGTCGGTCACAACCATTGAAAAGTTTACTTTAAAACCAAATCCAAATGGATATGGACCTAATCTTCGATTACAAACCTAAGCTTTCAACCAAAACATTCAAACCAAATCCCTAAGTTTCCAAAGTAAGAATATAAAATTGATAATTCTGTTATGAATGTTGTTGAATATCATCGTCAAGAGGAATTAGATGCAGTAGACGAGAGTCGATCAAAATTAAAAACTGTTGTTTACAACAAACCTTTTAATTATTCAAAACCGTCACTTTCGTCACACCAACGGATTCTTCTAACACACCAAGAGTTATCATCGTAACACCGAAGTCTTCTATTGTTAATCCCAAAACCGACTTTGCACAAACTTATGGTCCTTTACCTTCCATTAGTGAAGTAAACTCACAACCCGAAAATCGAAAAATTCTTCGATATTTTGACATTTTCATGGCCTCAAAATTTTACAACATGAGATAGAATATCGACCAAATCAAAGTTGAACATTTTCAATCAAGGCGCGAGAACAAAGAGACATTTTTCATAAAAATCTTTTACCTAATGTTAAAAACTTGAAAAGTTGTGCAATTGCCTCGGAAAAGGATTTTCATAAGGAACTTGGGGTCATGAAAACGCTGAGAAAAGCGTAAACATCTATTTCAAACACTAAACGTAAAAAGAAAATGTTGAGAAAAGATGTTGATCGACCCTTGGAAGATGTTATCTCGTGCGATGTTCAAAATGTTGTGTTATTGAATTCTTGTCATATGCATTTGATAATATCTCTCACGATATCATGTTACGTGGTAAATGTTGAGAACACCGATAATGTGCTTCAGATCGAGTCCTTAACAGTTGAAAACAAACGATTGTCAAACTAACTTTCAAATGCAATACGCCGTCTTAATTGGTGTCAAAAAGATATTCATGATCAACAACTTGCTTTTCAAAACAAAATCAACCAGCTTGCTGCAAAACCTTCGATTCTAAAATTGAGCACCTGGATGATCAAAACGTGTCTTTCAAGTGTCAAATCTCAAAATATGAACAAGAACTTGTAAAAGTTAAAAGGAATATGGTGTCATATTTGATTTACTCAAAAAGACTCGTGATGAAGCATCAAATGAACTTGATCATTATCTTGCACACACTAAATAAGTTATGCATTTTGCCGAAATGTTCGGTCGAAAATCAAGATCCGATTCACACTATCATCAAGTTAAGAGAAATGTTAGGAAAGTATGAACAACTTCCGCCAACAATCATTAAGAGATTAGCCCCCGTAACACTTAGTACTCATGCACCTAGAATCTCTACCGCCAAATCACAAGTAGCTAACGCTTCCTTCTATCAAACAGAATAGTTGAGCCTTTTCCAAACGTCCGCACTTCACACCTAAGAGCACTCAATCAAGAATAGGAAGTTGCGACCTAAGAAAAGATCAATCAAGAATGCTAAAGTAGAAGAACACCCTAGGACTATGAATAAGACTCACGTTGTTTCCACTATAGATATTAAGGCCCGCAAATGTAATAGAAATAGTGATGTAACGTAATGCTAAACCGCTAAGTACTTTTGATATTCACCGATGCACCTTGTGTTATTTGTGGTAAAAGTATGAATTTTGATTGTCATGATAAATGTGTTGCTAAAGCTATCATCTCTCGCTTAAGGAATCCTAAGAACCGGAATACCTCTAGGCCAACTAATCTTTCTAAGTCTCTGGCTTGGTAGACCGCCATCTTTAGATTCTAAGAAACGCATTGCTGTCCCTCAGAGCTCCAGCTCACCACCTCCTAGGAATGTAGTACCACCTAGTGAATTCACTAAGACTAAAGCAAAGAGTAGTTATAGATGGCAAAAATGGATATATAACACACTAGGATTTAAGTGGATACCTAAAGCTATTGATGTGTGTATATCTACTATATCTGCTATGGAACCCTCTAACATTTCGGGTTCCACATCTACTTCTATTCCATCCGTGTCGCCTCGGTGTAATGCAGGTGTGATACGATCATTCTCGGATTGTTGATAGCGGATGTTCCTACACATGACAGTAATCTTAAACCTGTTATCAAACTTTATTGCAAAGTTCATTGGCACCGCCGTTCGAATGATCACTTCGCAGCCTATCATGGGCTACTTGAGATTATGTCAATGGGAACATCGAAATTAGCAGGTTTACTATGTGGAAGGCCTCGTCACAACTGCTTTCAAGAGGGTCAATTTTGTGATGGAGATTTGGAGGTTGCTTTCATGGAGAAAACTTGTTTCATTCGTGATCTACAAGGAAATGACCTTATGTCTCGCTCGCGTAATTCTAGTCTCTACACTATCTCTATGCAAGACATGGTTGCTTCCTCTCCCATTTGCTTACTTTCTAAGGCAACATCAACAAAACCTTGGCTATGGCACCGCGCTCTCACATCTAAACTTTCAAACCATCACCAACCTTGCTCGACACAAACTAGTTGAAGGACTCCCACGATTCCGGTATTCAAAAGATCACCTTTGCTCACCTTGTGAACAAGGGAAAAGCACTCGTGCTCATTTTCCTTCAAAGGTGGAACACGACTCAAAGATGTGCTTCATCTTCTTCACATGGATTTGTGTGGCCCGATGCGCCTGCAAACGATCAATGGCAAACGCTACATCTTAGTAATTGTTGATGACTACTCACGATGGACTTGGGTCTACTTTCTTCGTAGCAAAGACCAAGCTCCACATATGATCATCACCTTTCACAAAAATACGTGTTCAACCCGCAACACCGCCGTAATCATCGTAACGCATAAAGGAACTCAATTTGTTAACAAAACCCTTCGTGAATTCTATGAGAAAGTGGGAATTCAAAGATCAAACATCTATTGCACGCATAACCCAACAAAACGGAGTTGTTGAAAGACTAAACCTAACGCTAGTGGAAGCCGCAAGAACAATGTTAATCAATGCTAAACTTCCGTGATTACTTATGGGCGTAAGCCGATTCATCTGCATGCTATACTCAAAACCGCTCTATGATCACAAAACGCCACAACAAAACACCTTTCGAGCTTGTCCATAACTGAAAACCGAATCTAAAACACTTTCATGTATTTGGATCTCTTTGCTATCCTAATAATGATCGTGATGACTTTGGAAAGCTCAAAGCCAAAGCTGAAATTGGAGTCTTTATCTGATATCGTGATAATTCCAAAGGTTTCGAATCCGAATCGCCGCATAAAAACAGGTGATGGAAACGATTCATGCTCATTTCGATGAACTTACCGAAATGGCTTCTGAGTATAACAACTTAGAACCCGGTAACAACCGCTTAAACTTCCCTCAACCCCCATCATCACCGAAGAAAGCCCTCGCCTAACTCGCCAACAAATGGAAAGGTTATTTGCTCCTCTCGCTCGTGACGATATTGATGAACGCGTTCGTGTGTATCCGCTGCTCACGCACAACCCGATAATATTCCTATACCGATACACCTGCTACAACAACTAATGTTGAAGATGCACCTACACCAGCTTGACTCCAACACAACAGCTTGAACACACCGCTTCCAACAATGATGAACCACCGATGATATTCAATGAAATACCCCACCGCAGATTTTGATCCAAATGCGCTCTTCAACCCGCTTGCTAATGAGACCGCCGCACCGATGTCGCGAATCTTCAACAAACCATTTGAATCCTCGAACCGCACAATGTATACCAACATCAACCCTCCACACATAGATGGACGAAAGACCATCCTCTGGAAACATTATTGGCAACCCGAATCAACCGGCCGTTACGAGACAACGCCTTCACACGTGACGGTGAACATTGCATTTATGCACTCACCGCCCGCCAATCAACCTAAAACATCAAAGACGAATGACAAAAGACAACTGGATTGAATCCATGCAAGAAGAACTCAACCAATTCAAACGCCTTGAAGTATGGGAATTGGTTGAAAGACCAACAGGAGTCTACGCCATTGGTCTAAAATGGATTTGGAAAACAAATTGATGTCAAGGAAATGTTATCCCAAATAAGTCACGCCTCGTGGCTAAGGGTTATCGCCGAAGAGGGAATAGACTTTGAAGAATCTTTTGCTCCGCTGCTCGCCTTGAGGTCGTTCTCGATATTTCTAGCGCGTCACGCTCATATGAATATGACGGTCTATCGATGGATGTCAAACCGCGCTTCTCAATGGACAACTTAAAGAAACGGTTTATGTCACCAACCGATGGATTCGTTGATCCCGAAGTTCCAACCATGTTTACAAACCTAACAAAGCTCTTATGGTCTCAAACAAGCTCCTCGGGCATGGTACGATAAGCTATCATCTTTCCTCATTGCTAATAATTTCACCAAAGGCTCGGTTGACCCAACTCCTTTTATACAATATCACGGGGCACACATCTTAATTGTTCAAATTTACGTGGATGACATCATTTTGGGTCTACACATAAAAAGTTTTCAATCGCTTTGCAAAACTAATGAAGAAAAATTTTGAAATGTCCATGATGGGTGAACTTACGTTCTTTCTAGGACTACAAGTTCATCAATTACCCCGTGGTATTTTCTTGAGTCAAATATGCCCTTGAATTGTTAAACAAATTTGGAATGAAAACTCACGGACACCTATGCCACACCAATGGCTCATACCAAGAAGCTAGACGTTGATTTACATGGGAAATTGGTGGACCCTACAAAATACCGTAATATTATTGGATCTCTCATGTATCTAACTAGCAGCACTGATATTGTCTTTGCCGCTTATCTATGCTCCCGCTATCGGCCGCGACCAATCAAACCCACCTCTCGAGGCTAAAAGAATCCTCCGATATATCAAGGGAACCATTAACTTGGGAATTTGGTATCCGAAGGATTCTGGTTTTGAACTAATCGCCAGACGCCACCACGCAGATGCTTAGACTCACGGAAAAGCACTTCAGGAGCTTTACAATTTCTTGGAGATAAACTGGTGTCTTGGCAATCGAAGAAGCAGGATTGTACATCGCCGCATCAACCGGCGTAATATGTAGCCATGTCCGCATGTTGTGCTCAAGTCATATGGATGAGAACACAACTCAAAGACTATAATTACGTATTTGACAGTAATCCCGATGTATTATGACAATCGGAGTGCCATTGCAATCTCGCGTAACCTCGCCAGACTCGAAATCAAAGCACATCGATCTTCGATATCATTTCATCAAGGATCACGTGGAATGGTACCTGAATTATATTTTGTGGTACAGAATACCAATTGGCGATCTTCTCACCAAAGCCTTGCCTCCCGCTAGGTTTAATGAGTTGGTCCACCGGATTGGTATGAGGTGTTTGACTCAAGAGGAATTGAATGATCTCCTAAAACAAATTTTAAAACCCTCCAAACACCAAATTCTCTTTTGTAAATAATTTTTCAAAACAAAATACAAAATTATAAAACCTGATAAAAACAACAAAAATATTCTTCTAATCTATATTTCTCTCAACATTGCAAGTAATTTTTTCCGTCAACACTTTAATCTTTCAAAATTCAAGATTTTTCCGATCAAGTGTTGAGGGGAGAAAATAATCTTTTAACCGCTTCAAAACATCTGTACTTGCATGTTATCATATCTCTGTTGATTCTTTTACAAATGGTGGTACATTTCCTTGTTCAAAGACACTCCTCGGACTTTAATTAATAACCTTTCATTATTTTCTCAAGTCGAGGGGAGTGTCGTCAAGTTTCTTTCCTAAAATCTTCGTTTGGTAACCAAAATGGAAGTTAAAAGGCTTTGGATGAAAATGGAAAAGGTGGAGGGACCAAAACTGTCAAAAGGTTAAACTCACTTTTAATAAAACACCCTCCCACCTACTTTCACTTCTCATTTATTACAAAAATACCTAAAACCATCCTACGCTTAAAATTCACTCAAGAAATCCGTGTTTTGATCATCATTTTGTAAGTGGTTTAATGTTTCTAACATGTTTTTTAACATTGGTTTTGATTTTCAAATGAATTCAACGGTCAAATCTACTGTTATGAGTGATTTTGTGTTCTTACCAATGCGTAAGAACACATGATCATGTGTTGTGTGTTTATGGTTAAAAGGAATGTGTCAAAATGTTTTAACAACATCTATGATATAGTTTCTAACCTCAAAACAAACCCGGTACACTAATTAATGATTTTTGAAAATTAGGGTTTATGAGTCGAATTGGGTATTTCTAAATGTGAAGTGTTTTGGTCAAAAAGATTGTTGGGTTATGCTCTTGTGTTATTGAATTGATGATTTTCAAGGTCTATAACCACCCGTAAAACACTAATTGTTAACAATTTGAAATTAGGGTTTAAGGTTCTTAAGATTGGGTATTTTTGATTCATTGCAAATTAAGTGTTAAAACTTGGTCATTATGCTCTCACAACATCTAAGATATACCATAAAAACTTTGGTGCATATTCCATGGCTAGATCTCATACGCCAGAGATTTAGGGTTTAGACTACGCGTATGCGCTTCTACGCGTAATCGCTTAAACCGCCCAAATGTGTTTTGATGTCATAAAATGAATGTTATGTGTTTAACATTGATGATATGATGCTTTATTTCAAGCTTGCAACACTAAATATTCGTAATCAAGGTGTAATATATGCCTACGATAAGGATCACCTTACGCGTAGCTTGTTATGCGTAAGATTAGTCTTACGCGTAGCTTCTACGCATAAGGTTCTACATATGGACTACGCAGATCCCGTGAAGGATATGCGTGAACAAAGGACCTCTACGCATAAGGTCAACACTTACGAGTAGCCTTACGCGTAAGGTTAATATATGCCTACGCATAAGCTTTACGAATAAGGTCCTCCTTTTCCTACGCGTAACACTTCTTACGCCGTAGTTAAGACCCCTACGCTGAAGTTTACGCTACGCATATATCATTCCTCGCTTCACGCATAACTTTACCAATCCTACGATAAGTCGGATCATACCTTCATTATGAATTGTTACGTGTACAAACTTGTAAATAAACTAATCATATCATCACGAATCCTAAAATGTCACTAATAAACTGAAATCGCTTGATATGTTGTGAACAATAAGTGATAAAATAAACTTTAAAACTTAAAGTTAACTAACTCACGAAACATTTCACGACGCCATTGGACTATTGAATATACAAGTGACTTAGGACTCGGAACAATCATTGACACTGTACATTCAATAACTAGACAATAAGACCTTCGTTGACTAACATTATGTCTTTCGATATGTTGGTTCTTTTGGCTAATGTTATTTCGCATCACCTACATGGTAACAAATGAATATGGATGCACCTCAAGTCTCTCCATTGCCGATATCTATCCTCATGGCTATCCAATGAAGATAGGAAAGAATAATCTCCGTGTTGACTTTTACACCCTCACTTGCTCAATCTTCATGTTTAATTGCTATTGATATTCTCGAGGACTCATCCGACGTAACATGCTTTCACACTCGCAATCGCTCCTCGAGATCTACATCCAACAGCTCGAACACTATGGAAAGGGTCAAGGACAAACCGCACGGTGACTCAATCACAAACAAGTCACCATTACACCCGCAGACTTAAGGGTCGTTCTCCTAATTCCCGATGTCGATCCAACCAAACTATATGCCACACCAAGAGCTCACTCTCCAATTCTTAATCAATATCGGTTATGACGAGGCTACAGGAGTAATCACCAAGCATTCTCACGTAGAGCTTAAGAGTATTCCTCAACCCTCGAGAACTCTCTACATGATCATCACCAAGTTCTGCTTTCAGTCGTCAAATGTACGCTATGAGCACCCTAAGCTCATGGAACTGCAAATATTCTGGGCATTGGTCAACAAGAAACACATCGCTATCGGCTCGATTTGGGATGACATGATGTCATTTCTCAACAAACTTGGCTCAAAGATTCCCTACATCAGATATACTAAATTGTTGATCCAGAGAGCACTTGGACTTCATCCCGACATTCCCAAGAGGCTCAATGACCCCAACAATCACGCACATGTTGACGAACCCATTCTATCCGCCGAATCAAGGAAACGCCTACAAAGAAACAAGGTGTCCGTCTACCTGATTTCCTTCTAACCAAGATGTCGAAAGCTGAAACGCATAAAAGGTATCCGAAGCAAGACAAGGCAAAGTTGGTCATCTCGACGAAAAATCTTCCGAACACCTCGTAGGAGAACCAAAAGAGGAAGTGCGTGAAGTACGGCAAGTACCATGTGAGTCAAAGGAAGTTCCCCAAGAGGAACCCTCCTTCAAAGAGGATTGTTCCATCTAAGGAAGCCGCTCCCATCCCAATTCCCAAACCCGAACCGCAAAGAAAGCTTGTGGACTAAAGCTCAAGGTACCGACACAGATGAAGAGATTACCTTCTCGACCAGAACCGTATCCCTCCTCCAAGCAGCCTAAACCTACAAGTCCAATAGCTAACATGGAAAAGGAAAGACTCCCGACTTGAGTCTTATGATGAAAGCTCAAGAAGAAGAAGAGCAACCGATCAATCATACAGAAGAA
This sequence comes from Chrysanthemum makinoi, assembly GCA_910596185.1. Taxonomy (NCBI): domain Eukaryota; kingdom Viridiplantae; phylum Streptophyta; class Magnoliopsida; order Asterales; family Asteraceae; genus Chrysanthemum; species Chrysanthemum makinoi. The sequence continues at coordinate 172,632,017 of OU343222.1, read as the reverse complement.
GTTTAAATTAGTTAGACAAATTCAAAAGTCAAGAATTTGCAAAAGATCAAATGGGTGGCCCCGAGGATCGAAAGTGGTGTGTGTCCACTCTTCACCGTGTCCCGATGCGTTAATCAACCCGATAAGGGATCTGGTGCCACCACTCTTGTGCAACAACAAACGCTTGTGAAGGAGTCTACCGATCTTAACATTGAGGAACCGTAAAAGAATAAGACCGAGAAAGAGAAAACTGATGAAGAAGCTAAGGAACAGACGGAAGAAAAGGCTAAACCGACATGATGACTAAGAAGATTATGATGACTTTTTCTCAACAGAAATTCAACTCGCTCCAAGGAGGATACTTCGCACCTCCAAAGGACCCCAATCTCCTCATGTCCCTCCTCATCGATTCTTCATCTCACTCATCACCACCACCATCAAAAAGATCAACAAAATCATCATCCAAATCTGTGAAGAAACCACCTCGATCTTGGATTACTCAAGCTCATAAACGGATTCACAAAGCCGCCAAACAAGTCGAAAAAGAAAACGTGCTCTACAAAAGCTAAATTTCTTTGTCGATCACATACAAAGATATGTATGACGAGCATGACAAGATGGAGAAAGAAAGGAAATTTGTTCAGAAGTTCATGAAGAGTCATCGTGAAAGAGGAACTCGAACGAAATGATCGAAGGTTACACTAACAAGTACCTTCGTGATATCGCTCCTAAAGTCCAAAAGGAACCTGAAAAGACAAAGCAAGAGATCATACTCACAAGTTTCTTCTATTAATCGCCCCTGTGACTAGAGAAATATTTTCCGGATAACTCACCCCTAACATCGTAGCATTGGTTAAAAATACAATGGCCAAAGAAGCTGATCTCTCTGAACCTGAAGTTAATCGCTAAACTTGTGATACAAATGTCAAAGCGATCCGAACGCTTACTTCGGATGAAGCTAAATTTTTCGAAAATCTACTTGATTTTCAACTCAGATCATCATGCAAGGAGTCAACCGATCAACCCAAACGACCAAGAGATGACGATGATAAGGATAAGGATTCTCGACCTAAACGCGTCGGCGTACCGTAAATCTACCTCTATGCCACCTCCTCCACCACCAACTTCTTCTCAACAAAAGTCTCCTCCACCTCGGTCTTCTAATGATAAACCTCGACGATTCCGAAGTTACCACCCCCGACTCATAAAACAGTGATTACTTTGAGTATACGGGTGGTGACGATGAAGAGGTCCTTGAGCCCCGACAACAACCCACCTCATCCAAACAAGTGCGAGTAAACCAAGATCATCATCAAGGCCTTCCAAAAGAAGAAGAAGACGACTCACCGAGTCGCCTCATGGCTAGATGACGATAAAACCGAAGAGTTTGAATGGTTCTCCACACTTGTCAATCAAACTCCCTACCCCGATGAAGGTCAAGAATTGGTAGACGGTTCTACATTGAGCACGCAAAACTTTTGCAAGAAAAGTTCCATGTGAAGAAAATGACGAAATCGGAGTTGAAGCGAATCAAGAATGAAGCATTCCAACTTCTTAAAGACGACTCTGAAAGCGCGCCGAGGTCGAATATCATCTTGAGAACATCGCCGAGCTATGTCTAACCACATGGATTGGCTCAATCCGAAAGCAAACATTGACTTCACACAAAGGGACAACCCTCCATACTACAATCATTGGACCAAACCCCTACCGACCATTGGCCAAACAGACGCAACCACGGATTCCCTTCCGATACTTTAACAGAGACCTGGATTTTCTTACACGGTAGCTTATGGTTCGCGAAAATACGCTACATCATTGACTCTTCCATTCCCAGCGGCTATTTACTCAAACCGCATAGCTATCGAGGAACGTGCAAATCACTTGTTTTCTCGACAACGGCAAGCATACCACCAAGATGCATTGTATGGGATTCATCATTGGCCCGAACGCCAAGAATCTACTACGTAAGCCGCCGTTCGTAAGTCTCAACATGCAAAGGTATAGTTCTAAGGACATCGTGGCCATCAAACACATTGATCTCAAGTCTAAGTGGGACTACACATTCTTAAAGAATATCATAGTCAAACGACAAGATGAACAGAACTATGGATTCTCCGAGGTCGACTTTGAGAACTTGTCCCTCAACGACATCAAGACATGTACCTTGCCAAAGTACGTGGTCGTGATGAGACAATTCTCGACCGGTTCAACGTGAATTTATCAAGTCAGCTTCTCATCTTCATTAGACGATCGTGATCAAAGAACGGTTGAAGATATCCAGATGGTCGTTGAATCTTATCGACGCTGTCAACCTCACTCCTCCAACGCTTACTCTTCCCGATCTCAATCAGCTACCTCAATATACGCCCATCAAGAAACCTTTCGAGTTGTTTACCGCAGTGAACTTCAAAGAAACCGCTAATGGCGTAGTGATCTTCGTAAATTCGGGATCATACTTTGAAGCCGGTTAGGACGGATTACGCATGTGTTGAAGGATATACGCCTGAAAGTTGGGTCTCGTGTAGCCGGAATTCTCGTGAAAGGAGGGATGTGAGAAGGATCATCACCATGATTGATGAACGGTTGTTCGTAAGGATCGGCCTGCACGCATTGGAGAGCTATGTTGGTGGTCCACCGTGAGAAACATCACCGCTTTCAACGCCCCAGGCGCACCCCGGGAACATCACCGCACTTCCCGTACCCCTTGAATTGTTTCCTTCATAATTTTGGATGTGTGATTAAATATGTCTATGGCTTGTGCACACATAACAATGTACAACCCGTAATTGTCAATAAAGGACCCCGTGGTACGCCTCAGTGCCACAATCCTTATAAAAGGAGCGAAAGCTTCTTACTTTGAGTAAAACCTATCAAACCTTTCACTTTTCAAGGTTTTGCTCAAAAGAACAAGTACTTCCCTTATGATTTTCAAAACCTCAACCGTTTATATCACTTGTTGAGGGGTGTATTTGAAACTTTGTTCACAAATTGTTCACAGTGGTCATTCTTCCCGCAACACTCTAAAATGGTCATATTTATTTCAAACGCTTCAAAAATAACACTTTAATATGCCATTTTTGAGGGGAGAAAATTGTGTGATAAGAAATATGTTGTACAAAATGCAAATGAATCATGTGTACTTCGACTTAACCAACTAATTGACGGTACTAAACTGTTAGTAACTCGAAAAGACTTGTCCCGGACGGGTAATAATTTCAAGCTAGTTCGCTAGTGATGTAAACGTGTTTCGCAAAGGACTTGTCTGAGTAGAATGTACCATTCGAGAAACTTTTGATAGACATGAACTCCGACGGGTTTGACAACCTTCCAAGGTTTGTCTACACCTTCAAGGTAGTTATTAGAGCTAGTTGTCACCTAAAAGCCGACAATGTATCTCTTTAACTATGCAACGAACCTGTCTCAGGGGATTGTCTATCTTCAGTGGATCAATTCAAAAGTGCGCGCTTCTTTCCTCACTGCATTTAACCATTAAAACTATTAAGCACATGTGGAGGGGAGTATTTATGCAAAACATCATCTCTCACAATGGTTCAAACATGTTTTTCATTAACAAACCCTTTGAGAGACATTTTTTCATACAATGGTTTTAATGGCAACATAGGTTAGTCATGGAGTTATAAGGTGACTAAGGTTAGAATAACCGTCCTATGATCCGCCAGAGTCGGAGGGATCTACCCAAGGACACTACCATTAGTTAGTGTTAGAAGTCCTTAGGAATGATTGTAAAAAGGAGAAAATGAGAATTGGAGAAAGAAGGAGTTGAAGAATTAAAAAGAAATGTAAAGAAAAGGGTGAAAAGAAATAGCCCTCAAAATTATTCAACTTAGGCGCATAATCGGTTCAATTCATATGCTACCGGGTTGTCACTTAGTGACGCCGGTATTGAAGATTAAAAGTCGCCATGGACCCAGGACGATGCACTAAACCTTCTTATCCACTCAAGTTTCTCTCAACGTAAGCTTGTTTCATTCTCACAGGAACCCTACGAACTATCGGCTTTCTCCTAGAGATTGCTGGTATTGAAGAAGGAGACCCTCTCCCTAGTCTCCGCTCCAGAAAACCAAAACGCACTATTGAGTCTAGAGCCACGAGATTCATCAAAAGATCTCTTAGGAACACTTGACATTTAATCACTTGATGATCAACTAATAAGATCATCACTGGTTCATATCGAGTCCTTCACAGATCTTAGCAATCTGTCGAGAACATTTATGAGAGGTTCACATTTGTGATCCTCAGTCATTGAATGGAAACTCCCGCCAGGTCAACATCAAACAAAGTTCTCGCCTGTAGTGTCGCTTCGTAACTCCCCGTGGATTACGCTTTAGTGGTCTCAAACGGTCTACCGTGAGGTGATGCTTCGTGTACCTCATCACTATCGAATGAACGTAGATGTACTTCGTACATCGCTATCTCACTTGTGGGACTCAGCCAGAACGCCTTTGTAAGAATTAGAGTTGTGTTTTCACACTATGCCGTTAACACCTCGGTTCAAACTTGTAAGTGCCCGAAACCGCTTATTACTAACCGTTTGAAATGTTTTCTTCTTATGGAAGCTCCGTAGCGGGATGATCGTGTTCGATTCTTCTCATGCTCACGCCAACATCATCACTAATGGAAGTTCTATTCCAATGCAACACAACAAGTTTAATGATTCTTCACAAACCAAAGAATCTACAAAGTTAAAGACTTAAAGAACTTCATCAAGATTGAATTCCAACGCCAAAGAGCGCGTGAGCATGTTGAAGAATGACGTGGAGACACCGGAGCAAAATGAAGGCACTGAAGGCATCGATGCGCATAACAACATACTATCACTTTCACCACAAAGAACAATGATCAAAGAACAAAGTTAAAGATGACGTCAAAGCATAACTGTTCAAAGATAACTATCTCTACACCGGGAGATTGTTCAATCAAGGCAATTCTTCTCACAAGAAAGAAGAATGTCGAAGATCGCCACCGCTACTATTACATCAACGCTTTCACCGCTACATTCATATATACTTGAGGGGGAGATTGTTGGAATCACTCCTAAACAGGATTTCAAGTATTTATATTTCATATGTAATAGGTAGCTTTATTATGGCCTTTATGTTTGTTTAAGGTCAAGCTTATGTAGAAGGCCCATAAGCTTAGGCTCATGTCCAATAAGGAATAGGAAGGAGAGGGAGTGTTGCCCTAGCTCCTTGCCTATATAAACCATGTAATAACCTTCTTTTGAAGGTTGGTTGTTCGTTATTTCTTTCATACTCCTACCTAACCGCATACTCTTATCGTGTGTGTGGTTTACTTGTTCAATCGCTTCATCTCCTTTCTATATAACTTGTGTTTGTAAAACTAGTGACCTAACACCTAATATTCGTATCATCCAATTCAACCTGGTACCAAAAATTTGTTCCTTCCTTTATGCAAAAGGGCTCTAGGGTGGATTTTTCAAATTTTGGAATTTGGTGGAAATGATTTATATTCCTAAGTGAATTATACTAGTTCTAATAAGAGTATAAGCAATTTAGGATTGATTTATAGGCATTGGATGGTAGTTTGGAATCTAAATAGTCAAAAATTTAAATACCCGAAGGATCCACTTGACTAAAATCCACACGCTCTAACCCTGTGGTGCCGCCTCGGTCTCACTGCATGTGCACGTAAGGTACCAATTTGAATAACGACGGTACAATTTATGGTGCCGCCCGATCCGCGGAAAGTCGTAAAAATGGACAGAGTTCGCTTTGTGTGTGGGGACTTCTTCCTAAACCACGAAATTTTTCTCAAAACATGTTATACTAAACATTTGTAGTTAGAAAAGGATAACATATATATAAAACATAGTGGAGCATGTATTTTGAGCAAGGCTTATTTATTTTCACATTATAGTGAAAATGGGTAAAATTTGATAGCATACTTGCGCTATCCCCCTGCATGAAATTGTTAGCATTCACCATTGTTTCAGGTTATATTATCATCCTACATAATAAAAAAAACAAAATTGTATCAAACATTAATGATAATGCATTGTTCCAAACGCTCCTTAAAAGTACCCTTATTTGTCCAATTACTTGTAAATCTTGTTCATCATCCTACCAAGGCACTTGAACATTCCCTTAGTTTGCTTGAAATTCACGATTCATTCTCTATTTTGGGAAGAGATGCATAATACTCATGAGGCGGAAGACGAGAGCTTGGAAGACCATCCTTGGAGCTATTTGATGATGATGATGATAGAGTTGGAGGTTTTGCTCTCTTGCCTTTTGTATTAGCAACTCGCATCACTCAAGGTACAAAGATGTGAGGATGAGCTCATAGTGAAGGTGCATCCCTTTTGGTGTTGGTGGAATTGGTGCAAAGTTTCGATAGAGACGGGTGAGAGCATCCGTATGGAAGAGCAACCCCATCCTTGAGTTGGAATATCAATCATTCTCTAGCGATGTAGTAAGCTAAATTGAATGGTCACCGTGGACAAGTTGTAAAAGCATATGACAAAGGCAAGTGTTAATGTGATCCCTATTTCCTATGGTGCTAATGACGTTGGCTCTAAGTAGCTCCTCCCATTTTTAAATTCAGCTTAAGTTCATTTAGCTCCATTCCATATGGATCTCGGCTTACTTTTCCCTTCGGTAATCCTCGGGTTGTATCACCTTTGGGTTAAAAGGTGTTCACGGATGACATCTTTGTCGGCCAAACGGGTTTGTAGGGTAGAGAGCGGTCATTGATAGCATCAAGAGCGGTGAGTGACCATTTATCCGAGTAGAGACAAGGTCCTCGGTTGGGAATTCCTAGCACTTGAGCAAAGTTGGCTAAGGTGATGGTGTAGTCGTTTTGATTAATTCTAAACCTAAGACAAAATTCATCATCGTCTTCATCACTAAAGCCGGTCACACTAGCATAGAATTCTAACACAAACCTAGGACAAATTGGTTCATCGATGTCAGGAAGACAATCGAATTGAATGGCGGCTAGTTCTTCACGAGGTTTGTTTTCTCAAGGAAGGATGAGTGAATGGTTCTACCCTCATGGAAATACCTTGATTCTAGACCCCTAAATATTTCTACTTGTTCTTTGGTAAGTCCTTTAGTTTTGTGGTGTTTGGGAATGTAGTTAAGGGTGTCTTTGTGATCATAGAATCTTGCGGCTACCATGGTTATTCCTAAGGACAAGAGTTAATATGTTAAAAAATGAGAATAAGTTTTAACGTTTTTGGTTCTAGTGTGTGCCTATATAAAAACAATTTGGAGTTAGGTTATTCGACTCATTTTATGCACAAAGATGGTTTTAGTGGGGTGTTTGGCAAATACCATGAGATAACCTAAATGCTCCTAATTCAATGTGGCTTCATTTGAATATACCCGGAATGCATATTAGTTATGCAATACCTTTAGTATTCAAGAGCATGCAAGTGATGAAAATTTAACGTTTCTATTTGTATTAGCAATGAAAAAATTGTTTTCCTACAAGTGAGAAGCTTTTCAAAACTTTTGACATGGGGTGTTTGGTTGTTTGAATAAGGCCTTATATTCATGATCTATCAATTAGTGAAGCTGTTTTTTTATGCAATATGATAATGTAGTACCTAATTTTAATGACTAGTTATGCAATTTGCCAATTGAATTCATATTTGGTATAAAAGCATACATAAAACCCATGTAATGATTTGTGATAGTTTTGTGCATAAATAAGAATCCTAGACTCCGAATTAAGAGATGAAATGTAGTTAGGATACTTACAATGATGTTATCTTCATTGATTAGTGAGTTGGAAGATGACAATAATGAGCTTGGTTTAAGTTTTACACGTTTTGGTAAAGTGGGTTTTGAGGAAGAGTATGATTTGTATATAGCGTTTTGCTTCGGAGATTGACTTTTAAGGACAAGCAACAAAAATCTCGGGTTCCCTTTGTCGTTTTGGTGTCGTTTGGTTAATTGGCCTCTGATGCGCAAGGTAAAAATTGTTTGTTTTTTGACTATTCTAATGTTTTGGGCTATGTTTATCCTACATGTTTGGTTCCATTAACCTAAACCAAGTCTAAGAAGATTAAAAGGTTCTCGTTTAAGAGGCTTAGTTAAGATGTAAGCAATGTTGTCTTGAGGATACTTTCGATTGAAATGTTTCCTTTAACATTGTGAAAGAAAGTGATGTGATTCAATATGTTTTATGCGAGCATGTTGAGCGGGATTCTTCTGAGATCGATGGCTCCTTTGTTGTCGAAAGTATCACAATGTATCGTTGAGATATTCCGGTCTCTGAGCTTGCTTCAAAAGAGCTTGTTGACATGCTTTCCGGTTGACGTGCATAAAGCTTCATGGTTGAGATACTAGTAGTTTGCTTCTTTGCAAACCATGAGATGAGACAATGTCCACCAAAAGTGCAAATACCACTTGTACTTTTTCTATCGACATAGTCGCATGATCCAGAAGTCATACACTATGGTTTCTACGTTCCTTTGGGATACCATAATCCTAAACGTTGTTCCCTTAATGTATCTAAAATCTTTTTTAGGCTTCTAAGTGTGATGCCTTTGGGTTTTCTTGAAAGCGAGCACATAGACAAACACTAAACATAATGTCGGTCTGGCGTAGTAAGATAGAGTAGAGTACCAATCATTCCTCTATATTTAGTGTTATTTACGGATTCACCTTCTTCGTCCTTGGTGAGTTTAGTATCAGGGACATGGGTGTTAGTTGGTTTGGAATCTTCAAGACCAAATTTCTTAAGCATGTCTTTTATATATATTTAGATTGGTTAAAAGATATGCCATCTTCTAGTTGTTTAATTTGAAGTCCTAGAAAGAAATTTAACTCACCCATCATACTCATTTCAAATTCGTCGTGCATGATTTTAGAGAAATCATCACATAATTCTTGACAAGTTGATCAGAATATAATGTCATCAACGTATATTTGAACAATGATAATATGTGATTCCTTTTTCTTGGTAAAAAAGTATTATCTACTAATCCCATAGTGTATTTGTTATCAATAAGGAAAGTCTTAGTCGATAGGTACCAAGCTTTTGGTGCTTGCTTAAGACCATACTAATGCTTTCTTGAGTTTGAAGACATGATGTGGTTTCTCAAAGTCGGTGAAACCGGGAGGTTGAGCAACATACACTTCTTCGTTAATAAACCCATTAAAGAAAGGCACTTTTAACATCCATTTGAAATAATTTAAAATCATAGGCACATGCATAAACAAGCAATATTCTAATAGACTCAAGCCTAGCTACCGGTGCATAAGTTTCATCATAATCAATCCCTTCTTGTTGATTATAACCTTAAGCAACAAGCTAGCTTTGTTTCTAGATACTATCCCATTTTCATCCATTTTATTTCGAAAAACCCATTTTGTTCCAATTATAGTTTGATCTTTGGGTTTTGGAACTAATTTCCAAACATCATTTCTAGCGAATTGGTTTAATTCTTCTTGCATGGCAATAACCCATGATTCATCTTTTATTGCTTCATTTATGGTTTTCGGTTCAATGGTGGATACAAAACAAAATAATTACTTTGATTTTGGGCTTGTGACCTTAAGGTTCTTTGATTAAGTTGTCCTATGACTTTTCTAAAGGATGACTTTTAGATTCTTTGATGTTGACAATTTCTTTATTTAATGGTTCATCTTCCTTGTTATTATTAATTATTTCTTGACCTTCTATCATTTGACTTTCAACTAAGTCATCATCTACCAAAGGTGATGTCTTAGAGGGAGGTGGACTTTCGTAGAATGTTATGTTCAGCGATTCTCGACTATCATTGTTTCTTTTGTTGGGACAATGTAAGCTTTACTAGTTTGAGTAACCAAAGAAATACACCTTCATAAGACTTTGGGTCAAACTTGGTGAGATAGTCTTTAGTATTAAGAATAAGCATTTACACAAAACTCTAAAATATCCTAACGTTGGCTTTTTACCTTTATAGAGTTCATATGGTGTTTTGTTTAGAAAAGGGCGTAAGACTCTATTTAAAATATATGTAGAAGTGTAGCGGCGTTACACCAAAACTTTTGAAGAATGTTTTGTTCATTAAGCATTGTTCTACTCATTTCTTGAATTGTTCTATTTTACGTTCTACTACCATTTAGATTGAGGTGGTATTCGTGGGCAGGAAGGTTATGTGTTATACCATTTGTATCACAAAGTTTCCAAATTGAGTTTAGTTTGTCAAATTCACGACCATGATCAGTTGGATCGACACAATTTTGACACAAGATTTTGAATTTTCTTGCTAAGTATTTCAAATTTATCAAAAGCTTCATTTTGGTTTTCAAAAACAACGTCCAAGTAAACCTTGAGTAATCATCTACTATGACCAAAGTGTATAAGTTGCCTCCATAGCTTCTTATAGCGGATGGTCCAAACAAGTCCATATGTAATAATTCTAGACACTTAGATGTGGACACCATATTTTTAGATTTGTGACTACTATGTGTTTGTTTACCAATTTTGCAAGCGTCGTAAAAGTGTTGGTCATATTTAAGTTTTGGTAAATTCCTAACCAATTCTTTTGAAGATAGGTTTTGAATAAGTCTCATATTAGCGTGACCTAAGCGTCTATGCCAAAGAGATGAGCTATCCTCTAATGTTGTTAGGCAAAGTTTGTCATTATATGTTTTATCTATTTTCATGGCTATATGTTATTTTCTAACTCCTTTGCTATGGTACCCCATCTTTTAGTATTTTACTACATTTTCATCAAATAGCATACTTTTTTTATCACATAGTTGGCTAATACTAAGTAGATTAAATCCTAACCTATCTACATGAGCAACATTTTCAATAGTTAGGGAGTTATGAGCAATCGTACCTTTTGCCAATAATTTGCTTTTGAGTTACTACCAAAGGTGACATTACCTCCGTCATACTTCTTGGTATGATGAGAAGAGACTTTATTTTACGTCATGTGTCGTGAGCAACCACTATCTTTTATCCATTCATCGGGTTCAATCAACTTTCCAAGCATACCTGAAACAAATAACTCTGACATT